>CM055678.1:22029510-22629510 GCA_029448645.1 Andrena camellia
GGGAAAAAAAGAAGGAAAACGAACATTTCTCTTCGTGATACGGCGTAAAAGGGTAGGAAAGTATGAGCGAAGCACTCCATCGTGCGCTATCAAGCTATGTGCATCGCATAGTTCCTTGCAAAAAGTTTCTCACGAGGCACCCCTGCACGACAGAAAGTCGCGTCACTCTCGCCGCCAACCCCCTCCCTCCCGAAGCTCAAAATATCGCGAAAGTAACTCTCGCGGAAGCCATAAAGTCCCCTCCTCAGCCAGGCGGAAGACGAACGCGCTAGGGTACGAGCGAATCCTCGGGAGGGCGGAGGGTATTTTCCAGGTGGACGGTGTCTGAAAGTGCATCTAGACGCGGGCAAGTGTGAGACAAGTTCGACAGGTGTTTTTAAAAATCTTGGCCCTCCGCAACGGCGTCCCAGCGACAACCTCGGTCTTCCTTCTGCCGTCGAGTTTAATGGGTTCCGACGGGCAAGCCCTCGGGTTTACACCTTTTTCTCTGTCCAAATGCCTCTCCAACTATTAAGAAACGCGCGGGATAAAGTGCAGACCGTAGGTGAAGGTTAAAAGAAGGCGCAGAAGTTTTCGTGTAACCTTTTCCAATTAACCAGGTGGTACAGTTCGAAATCTTCAATTTTAACCTACCTAGTTTGATGGGAGATGGAACTGGTCCGTGTATATTTTAGTTGCTCGTTGCTTATAATCAAAATCAAGAGGGGTGGGGTGTTCAAAGATAAAATTTGAGAGTCCTGGAAGAAATGTCCTATAATAAGTTTGTTCCTCCATTAATATTATTAATCGTTTTTATTACTCAATAGGACAATTAATGTAACTATAGCTCATACATTATGTAAACCATGTACCCTTCCTTCGTTTAAGGGTACTCTCCAGTCAAAACGCTTGAAAACTACATGATTTTCATGAATTAAAAAGAAAGAACGGCGCCCGTCAAGAGCTCTAATTTCTACAGTGGTACAATAAATGCTGTATATCTAATGCTAACATTGATAAAACTCAAACAATCATTTTTTTCTTTGTCCTTCAAATGTGTAGTGATAAAGTCCAAAAAGCTTTTTTACTGTATGTTGTTCAGTTTCTTTTTCTTTTTAATTCATGAAAATCACGTTATTTTTCAAGCGTTCTGCCCGGAGGGTACCCTTAATGTGTACGATCTTAAATTAATTCAATTTACTAATTATTTGCCCGTGAGAAAGGCCCCCCAACAGTAACTCATCACCCTCACGATAAAAATTTGATCGCACGGTGCGAAGAGGCCCAATTCTCTAAAGCCCCCGCGACGGTTTAGTCCTCCACGCTGACTACCACTGTCATAATCGAGGCTGCCGCGTCCCCCGACGTGTCCTCCGGCGAAGTACCCGTCGCTCCGCGGGCCCAAGTATCGCAAAACTGCGAAAGTAGTTTAAGAACGATAAACCCTTGGCGGAGTGGTCACTTGGTAGAGGAGGGCACTTGAAACGAGACCGAGGGTTATTTTCCAGATGGACCAAGTTTCAGAGTGCATCGCGAAATTGTATATTACAATTGGGAGTTTGCGAAGTGATTCCGAAAATTCAACGAGGAAAGTCCCGCGCAATAACGTCCTTCACCTTTACGAGGATCGTTGAGATTTCAAAGTTGCCAGGCCCCCCGTGATCGTCGCTCCAGGGGAAATATATACCTATGTATATAAAAAAAAAAGGGAGGAGGGGGTTCCCACGGATCAAATTTCGAGAGGTAAAACGGCGATCCCAGCTCGGAAGTAAGGGCGTTGCAAAGTTTGATACTTACTCCCTTCGACGACTGAAACGTGAGCACTTCCGCAAGATTCGATTAATCTCGTCGATATTTCGGCGAACCGGGCAGTAAACGAAGGATCCGGGGAAGGTAACGATCGGATATGAAGACGGAATCCTCCGGTAGAACGCTCCCAGGACAAGATCTTTCTCTTGTGAATCGATATAAAGCGGGGTTTACGCGGACCCCGCGATAGCCTGCGCTTATTCCACTATTTCTCATACTTTACACGCTTAATCCGTGGAATTTATCAGCTCTACATTCGTGGGACTGTCCCTGCGTCTTTTCTCCGCAGCTCCTTTTTAATATCGCCCATTCCTGTCGACTATTTAAGCTTTGCAATCTCTAGACTCTGGATTCTGCTCTTTCAAAGCACCAGATCGGGTAAGAATCATAGGCAGGCGGGACAATGGAAAATAAAGTAGCGGATTACGAGTAACTATGGAGGTTTGCCAAGTGTCTTTTCAAATACTTGCATTTTTTTCATTAATTATGTGCAGTTTTGAATGACTCAGTTTAAAGTTCATTAAAGAAAGTCAGCTCCGTTTGCGGGAGGGTTTTATCGATTCTACCCTTGAAATAACGAGCGAGGAATCTCCCTGGATGGGCGATGAAAATGAAATTTGAGTATTGTTGAATTAAAAAGAGAAATAATTTTTGTTCTAATTGCTAGAGGCTTTTTACTGTGCACGTTTGGAAAGCTCGTTTCACCGGCAGCGACGCAACAATCCAAATGGGAGAATGGGAGAGGAACTATCGATCAGTGGACGAGTGAGTTAGCAAAGCGAAATTGAAAAGGAATTAGTTTAATTTCACCAAAATAAACCAACACACTCCTGGGAATATCTGTTTCAGTCGTATCTGATTAAACACCTTCACGTAACCGGTAGTCGTTTGAAAAATACAAATATTTCAGCTTAATGAAACGGGCCAAATAACTTATTCACTCATTTCAAATATTAGACCAATTACCGAAAATTTCCGCAATTTTCAAATTCACTATTTCACACGAGGCCACTCTATTCGACCACGCCGGCTCCGAATTTCCAAAGGAAAGCAAGAGGCAGAAACTTCCAAAAGAGTTTGGAACGTTTTCTTCTTTAATGGAAACCCTCGCTTTTCCTCGCGTTCGCTCCTTCATTTTTACCTCGGCGCGGTTTCACGTCACTCCCACCGTCCATGATAAATGATAAAGGATGACGTGGCCATGATTGCGAAAGTTAACAAGAAATCAACCGCGTAAAGCGAAAGGGTATAATATCGACCTGACTGCGTGATAGCTGCGAGCAGCTCGCCGGTCGCTTTTTCATTTGGGATTATCGCGAAGCCAACGGTGCGAGTTTTTGAAAAATTAGTTCGAACCTTCTCTACTGCCACTGGTCTAGGATTAACGTTGAGCCTTTTTTTTATGTACGCCAGACAAAGGGAGCAAAAGGGGGACAATAAATGACGAGGGGCACAGAGAACTCGATTGGTCTCGTTGGTTCACCGCTCGTCAGTATTTTCCACAAATTTGGAAGGAGAATTCTAATGAACGATAATGGGTGGCGAGGACCGTCCAGGTCCAATTATTGTACAAAATAACTTACTCCCTCCAAAATTGTGCATTGGGTGCGGATATACCTACCCGAATAATAAATTATAGTTTAAAATCTGCAGTGTTCAAAGGCGCAATATTTCATATGGTTAAAGAAAAATCGATGAAAATTTCATTCGAACGTTATCATAACGACATGATCGCGAAAAACGAACGGTACAAACTATCCCCTAATTGTAACTGTTACAGTTTTTGAGGAAGTCTAACTTGTTTTTAAAATTCTACAAATAAATTCGACATATGCAAACTATCATTTATAGAAGAGCAATGGTTAACCTATTAAAGCGCAATCTACCAGCAGAAGATTTGTCACAATGAAGGATAAGAGTCCACAGTACCTAACCTTGATGTTACACGTGTTTATATCAGGCCACCACTTTTATTCAAGGGTATCCACGTTAATTACCTGTGCACCAAAGATTCAGCGACGCAATAAAGGCCGTGTACAATTATTAGTACCATTTGACTAAGAGTTCGATGTTAATTACATAAATTTATCGGTCCTTCAATACGCTTGGATAGAAATCAAATTCAGATAATCTGTTATAATGGCGAATATTCGGGCATAATGGGGGTAGCAGGCAGCGAAACTTTTTCGAAAACCGTCGATACCATGGATAATTGGGAAACGAGACGTTCAGGGAGGCGGCATCAACGACGACCGTTAGTCCAGCCGCGTTATCGTAATCGCGATTACGACCGCGGCCAGTCGATATTTTATTGGCGATTGGCTGACCGTCCGATTCCATGCGGCTGACTCGCTAATTACGACATGCCCGGTGATATCGCGCGGAACGAGAAATTCAGCTGGTTTCGCGCTTTAAGAGTTTTAGGGAGGAAACGGTCGATATTGTCGGAGGAATACGGCGGGATCGAGCGAACTGGCCACTGGCCAGCCACCCAGTTCATATCAAACAAGCAGCATCGGCCATTCCAGAGACACTGACTGGGAATTGATCGACATCGAGCGGCCGGAAATTGCATTAAAACGAGATCGCGGGAAAACCTTTGCCAAATAGAAATTCAACGAAACTGCTGGTAGAGATTTCTCCGGACGGTTATCGGACTTTTGGGGATTATATGTATCGTTTTTCCACTTTTCGAAATCCCTTTTTGTGTAGTGTAATCTAGATTTAGTTATTTACGTCGGTATTACTGTGCCTTTTTATATCTTTTTATTCCCTTACTTTGAGTGTCTATTTCTATAATTTATGTTTATTATTATTTATAATGTACGAGGTTTGCGAAAACCGTGGAACGTATGTGGGATACATTCCTTCGATTGGTACCGTAGTCTCCCAGCAAAGAGACTCTATGAATCAGTAATATTAAATGGATTTATCAGAATTCATAGTAGATGAATGTGATATGCATTTACTTTGCACAATAACATATATTATAACACATATATAGCATTATGATTTTAATCAATATTGGAAATGTGAATTAATCACTGAATTTGTGTTGTATACTGCGCTTATATATATTTGACCTGAGTAACTATAACATCCCTTGGAAAGATTGATATCAAATGTTATCAAGTAACCCATTTACCATTCACATTTCATGTCATGAATTTTTAACACTAATTTTCCAAAGTGTATCTCTTTAATATCCTTTTCCTATTTTTCGTCATATACGTATATGACCATATAATATTAGCTTGAAAATTATCAAACACTGTATAATAGAGGTAAAATGTCGTGTAAAAGAACTACTCATATAAAAAGACGAGAAGCAGAAATGCGAGAAAAAAAAGCAGACAGCGAGTGTACCACAGGGAAGTACGGAATTGGAGTTTCAGAGTGGTGCAATAAATATTTCCACTGCTGTATTATCACATATGCTTTCACATACGTCGTTTCTGCGCTAAACTCAATTTTTGCGGCCGATTTTAACAGAGAAGGGTAGGTGGAACATGTGCCATTCCTATACCAAACGATGCGTCCTGCCAACCTCTATAAACATAGGTACGGACCTAACTGAAAACCGTCAAGAAGGTCGCACGTGTCGTTTCTGAAATTTCTATGCCTTCAAATACCTATGCCTTCGCGAGGAAATTAGGCAAGAATGGCCCACGCGGCGAGCCGAATGCGGGCCGAATATGTAGCATGAAACGTTTGGGGCGATCAAAGCGACGGAACGCAGAACCGACGTCCGTGATGAAAAAAGATGGGAAAGGTAAACGGGGGCACGGGTGCGTGCAGATCGAAATACAAAGTACGCCATGCATTCTGCATCCGTCCATTTCATTTCAAACCCAATTTCGAGCAAACCAACAGCCCGCCCTGGTGTGTGCATCCTCTGATATTCTCCCGTTGCGCGCCATTGTACGGCACGCTACCGCCCCGCAAGCATTCTACGCATCACGATCCTGAATTCTAATTACAGTCCGTTAATTAGCTGCAAGGCCGGCCCTTGCGCTGATTACCATTCGAAAGTCCTTCCCCTACGATTTCGTTCTTGCCTTGATTCACATTGCCGCGTTGCCGTTGGAATTGTTTCGCCACGGGGGCACAGAACCCGGAGGCAATAGAGGGAGGGTTCGTTGTTTCATTCCTGATGCTACAGCTCGCTGATGGCTGACCGGAATAATTTTATCGTAAACGTTGCTATTGTTGTTAGCGCGTGCCCGCACATCGATGGCTTTCAGTCTCCAAAAACCTTGGGGGATGTTGCATTGTGGCAGGGAACCAGTCAAAAGAGTTGGAAAGAAATGATATGATTTTTTTAATAGGTACCTTTGTACTCTCACTCTGTATGACCTCTGACCATTACGAGACATTGCGAGGGAATTTGTTATGGATATTAAAATATCCATGAACGCTGCTTTGTTTTATTGGTATTGGTGCATTGGGGTGATTTTATAGTGTGGCTGTTATGGTTAGTTAGTAATGAAAATAGCAATGTCGACGGTGTTGTATAGCACCAGTATGAATTAGTACCTACAAACATTTGTGACTCTCAAACTGGGGTTTTTAAATTCCGTAACACTTGCAGAAACCAGGGACGAATTGTCACCCACAGTGTAGTCGCGTTAGAAGTCCGGGTCCCCTGTTTCGTTACAAGTACATTTCTATCCCCACTACTTCCTTTGTAGTCGCCGCGGCGAGTGCGAGAGGAGACTGAGGCTCTGTTTCAATTCACGCGTACTGCGCATGAAATTGGTGGCATCGTATTGGTGGCATCGTAGGATTCCGTAGAATTTCTCTCACTTGCCACCAATACGATGCCACTTCCGGTGCAGCGAGCGGTGCAGTGACTGCTTCACCTCTGAATTTCTGCGATTGCTGCACGCTCGCTGCACCGGAAGTGTCATCGTATTGGTGGCAAGTGAGAGAAATTCTAGGGAATCGTACGATGCCACCAATTTCATGCGCAGTCTATGCGCATAATGCGTGAATTGAAACATAGCCTGAGAATGGGCGAGAGCGGCGTAAAGTCGAGTAGCGGTAGAATCGTCTTATTGAAAGAAAATAGTAAATAATCTTTGCTGTACAAAATTATTTTCTACCACGGAAATATGGAAAAGTAATGTCGTGATTTTATGTAATAACCGAACTAAATTATTGCATTAAGATTACACAACGTGTGTTATAAATATTACAGTTTCTTCGTATTGATTATCTTGTATAATATTTTCATGATTATCTGCAATCGATTCCAAGGTTTTAAATTGTCCAAAATCTACATATGCGCTTAAGTTTCATTAATGTTATATATATTTTATCTATATTGCACGTGGATTTCAATTTTAGACATGGTACCATCGATTCTCTATAAAGTTACAACCCAAAATCTTGGACATCTCAACTAAGTATTACGAATATCCTACCACTTATCTTCTTACTTACAATTAGTTACCCAAATTTAAACTATATGAATCATTCAACGAAATGTCTCGTTTTGCAGTGCACCTGATCCACGATTCATAATAGTTACCTGCAAATCGAGCCTCGCATTATTCGTTTGATCAAAGCTTTAGTTACAATAATTGGAAACATTTCGCGTTCTACACAAATCGCGTGTTTCTATTTCAACAACACATAATAATATGCCTCGTATTATCACAGTTACGCCGGAGTTCTGTATTTCCACGATTATCTGTGTAATGAATTCTACGAGTAAATCATCGCTTACAGCCTGTACTAGTTACTGCGGCTTTTAATTAAAAGTGTTCGTTGAGTTCTTAAAGAGTAACAAATAGAAATGTTGGCTTGTGATTTAAATAAATAAATAAGCATACAGTAGTTACAGTATTAGATAGAATACAGCGAATTTATTTTACTTGGTGTCCCCTTAAATTAATACATTACTGATATTACACTGTTGTATAGAACATATTAAATACACATGAAATCCACAGTATTCCTTGTCACTGACAGTTCACTCTCCTCAACATTCCCCATTATCCTCTAATTACTCCGAGCAGTGTCTCAACGACACCAAAATATTCATATTCAACACACTTTCTCTAATGGCTTCTACATACTTAAAATACCATTCATAACAAATTCCTTTTCCCAAATACACTGGAACCCTCTTCGCGGAGCCTCGACGAACCAGCAACATCCCTTTCTGTTAACTCGTAATGACGTTGCCCTTAAATGTTTCATCCCTCGCCCTTCATCAAACAGTGAACTCCCGCGGAGGGGATGTCTTAAAAAACTTTGCTCTCCTTATATCGGCCCCGCGTGTTGAATATTTACGTGAGAAATTTCCCGAAAGAGCTGACAAGTGCACCGTCCACTCCCTCGCGTCGTTACTCGTGAGTCCCGCGAAGAAAATGGGGGAGGAGGGGGTCCGAATCTCATAAATACGTTATACCAGCTTTCAGAACCGAGTTTCCTGGCTTCCGCAGCGTCGTCAAGTTCCTTTCCTACTATTCCTGACCAGTCAAGTTTCAGAATTATCGGCAGAACTTTTACGCCCGGGACCAAGGAGTCGATCGCTCTGGGGAAATCTTGCAGCTCCAGACAGTGTAGAACAATTAGACCCAGGCCATTCGCTGTTCCATAGCGCGGCCACTTACAATTAGTCGACCGTTTTCAGAGGGCGATCTTATATCAAATTCCGTTGCCACACCATTTTGCTCGCTCCTGTTGTTAACTCTCCATTGGTCGCGATGGCACGTCTATTACGGACTAGTACTGCAGAAATTTTTGTACATTCCCTGACTGTATTTCGGCGGCGATTATGTCGGCTTTTGTATTTACATATTCAGCATATTTCGTAAAGAACGTAACCTATTCCTCGTTATCACGCCGGCATTCGCAACGCGACCACGGATCCCGTCCAGGGAACAATACGCCCCCCCCCCCCCCCGGTGTGCGCAAATAATTTATAGATAATTTTCATGATTTTAATTCGACCCGAATAACTCGTATTAGTAATGCAAATAATTCAGCGGGGCTCGCATAACGACGGCCGCGCGCTTTCGGCAACACCCGCGACTCGCGTAGGTACTGTTTGCGGTCCCGGAATAATGTTACGGCCGCGTATTTAACTTTGCATAGGCGCGCGTGCTGCGCGATCGGCGCAATAACGATTACACCGGAAACGTACGAGACGCGCGGAATAATTTTGCGAATGACGGTTAACGAAATATCGACAGAGTCGATTAATTAACTGCGGGGGTAGAGGGGGTGGGGCGAGGGAACTACAACGCGGAGGGATCGATCCGGTTTCCATTTAATCGCGTGCAACGAAATAAATATGCACGATTTTTTTAAAATATTCATCGGTACGAGCTATCGCACAGAGATTTGGGGTATTCTGAATTCGTAATTATTCGAAATCCTGACGCTCGAATCGCAGTTTAACGCATTTCGGGTTACACTGGTTAATGGTGGCTCACGAAGTAAAGCTTCCATTGGAGAAAGGGATGTATTTTGCGATTTGATGTCGCGAGGGATGAAAAATTCGTTTTTCCTATGGTTCAGTAGCCCCCACGCTACGTTCGGCATTGATCAGTTTTTGCAGTTCTGGTGCCGTCTGGGCCGTCACAGTGGCGTTCCCCCTTAAATATCTAGGTACTAGCAGGTGCCTAAAACATCAAGCTACAATATCCAAAATTAACATGCGTTCAAATTAGTGCCGAATACGAAATATAACGTAAAATATCTGAAGTGGTACGATCGTGGTAACTCTCACTTATGTCCCTTAACAAATTACACGATTTTCCCAATAAGCCCGTTAAAACTTGGCAGACCCATGCAAAGTAGATCCAACCTCCAATAACAATTTCCACCTCTAATCAAATTTCAACCCACTGCCGAACAAAGCGTTCATTGAAGGACACGTTCATAAGTGCAGCCGACTAGACTCATATTTGAATTACAAATAGGACCCTGCAGCGTTCCACTGGTAAAACACTCTTCCCCCAAATCGTGAGAAGCTTTGCATCAAAGATTTCCCCAAGTATTCGACTGATACACGCTATTAATCCAAAGCTCCTTCGGCAGCCAGGAGCGTTCCACCGGCTGCGAGATTTGGACTTCTGTTGTTCTTGGCCGATGGCCCTTTCTCAACGAACCCCATGGCTCGATTGTCGATGTTTCGCAATGGCGGCGGAAACGGGCGGGTCATTGATACCCTCTTTTTTCCCCCCTGCCGCCCCTCCGCGCTATCAAACAATGATATTTTACACAATGTCACCGGCTGAGCGAATCGGTCGCATTCATACGTTCCCCCCGGATCCCGCGCGGAAATTCCGCTGCAGATCATCCGGCACGCCGTAAACGCAACCCGGAAGTTTCATCCGTTATTAAACAATTTCGTTGCATCCACCGGTATCCAGGCGCTGTTACGCATCGGCGGCCCTGCAGTAACAGCGTAACGTTTCGCCTGTTTCGCGGCCAATCCCACTCGTCCGTTCCAAACGCCGATAGAATTGTACGATTTTTTCGCTCGGTTTTAAAATCAAGATTCATTCACCTTCGCGTGTTCGCATTAGGGGGAGCTTTCAGTGTTGGCCGGGGCCCACGAATTCCTAAGTAGGCTATTAATCGAAAGTGCATTTAAAAAGTATGAGTTTTGAAGCCTCTTCTGAAGGTGGTCTTCAGATTTTTTACTCAACTGTAGTTTAAGTGGGCTATCTGGGAATACTACCCCCCACGAATCTGTAGATCCCTTCTAATATATTTCGCATTCCACTGTTATTGTTTCATCAGAGGGTTAATTCGAAGTGTAGGTATTCAGAATTTGCAAGTTTAAAGCTGTCCAGGCCTTTTCTCCCCGAAATTGTGCTTCCGCCTCTTACTCCTAATAGGTGCGCCTGTGAATGTGCTAACTTAACATCGTCCCATGCGCGTCAGCGGGATAAAAAACGCGTGAATGAAGCGGCCGCGAATGATCGTAGACGCAGCGCGACCGCCAGCCGTATTACTATTCCGTTGAACGCGCCGGATGTCCGGTGTGGACGCAGGAAAACGCGTCTCGCCGATCAGGAAAGGCAGCCGGTACACCGCGCAGGCTTTCACGCGTCGCCCCGTGTATATGCACGAGCAGGTATGTGGCGGGCGTACCTGCTGGCCAGCGATTCGTGTCTGTTCGCTTCCGCTTCGCGTTCATTCACAACTCTCTTTCGCCTCCGCCTACGCGCCACGCGTTTCCTTTTCCTCCCGTTCGTAGGCATATCCGTGAGTCATCGAAGAAATTCTCTCGCCTCCTACTGATCGTTCACGACAACGCGACGCTCGCTGCCTCTCGCCTCTCTTCCCGCCGCCGAATGCCTACGCCTCGCTCTGTTCCGCCAGCCCTTTGAGGCCGCCCCGCCGAGATCTTCCTCGGTGCACGAGGGTGCACGCTCGATGGAATACGGGCTGCTTAATTAAGGGTTGTCTTTGCTCGACAGATTAATCATCCACGTTCGCGCGCTCCCATCAGGCTCCTTTGGCCAGCCAGAACGCTGTTATTAACGCGCGAATTCTTTTCAGACACGCTGCCTGATTTCGTGGGACCTTTTATCGAGCAAGGGTATGCAGATCTCGTTTTGCTCGAGTTATTTAAGCAGCATTCGTTCACTGTCGCGTTGAACACGTGCTGTGTCTGAAGGGAATTTTGTTTGGGCGGGTTGAAAATTTTTTTTTTTTATTTTGAAATTCTGTGAATTGTACTTGATTTATGAAATATCAGAGCATGTTTTTCCATTACAATCAAGTTTTAATCTGCAATTCTCTAAGAGATGTGCAACTTCAAAGTTAATAGTTTTTTCAGGTAGGACTAGAAATTATGTTACGATTTATTGTCGATGTAACAAGATAATCTGCCAATGTTGGTATTATCTATTATGCTCGAAATTCATATTTATATTAATTGTATTATTTTTTAAATATTTTCACAGCTGTGCTAGATAAAAATACAAGACCTATCTTATGGTTTTCTTTCTTTGAGCGAATAGTTATGTATCAGGCGAGATCAAACTTCGATTTCTTTTTTAAAATAAATTTTACATGTCACAGAAGAAGTTCTGATTGAAAGTAGCTGGGGCAATCTGCGCATTTACCGGTTATCGTAATTTGTAAATATTAATTTTGTCCACAATTTTTAATTCTATAGCTAAAAAGGAGTGGGTATGTTATTGCATATATTCAACAATTTATTTCAACAGTGGGTAAATTTTTCCTCTGGGAAACCTTTTTTTCACCGTAAATGTATATTGATCGAATTCGCGTATCAAATAACATGTGAAAATATCAATTTTCAGTTTAGGAATCTATGAAAAGTTATTAAACAAAACAGACTCCGAAATTTGGACCGGTATTTTCATAAAATACTTTTATTAATTTTTACAAACATAGCAACCTTTTCCGCCTCATAACTCATAACTATTCAACGAAAACATTCCTAAACTTAAAATTGGTATCGTTAAGCTCTATGCAACAAGTCCTTTTCATCAATATAAGTTTCGACCCAAAAAAAAGGTTTCCTAGAGGAAAAGTTCACGTCAATTTTCGATATACAAGTTTATCATTTTGAGTTCAAAGAAATTTGTTTGTTGAATAATATTATTGGTAATATTACTCTTACTCTTCCAACCAAGAAACAATTATCAATTTTCGACTGCAGGATTATTTTATGCTAGCAACGGAGTGAAAAGTGGGTGTCGCGTGGAAGAGTCATTTTTGGGCGACTTGGAATATTTTAATCGAAAACTCTCTTCACCTTTTCTGAATATTATCCTTCATCTTATAATTTAAAGAGTATAAAACGAACACATAATACAAACAAGATCTAGTTTACGAAACTCATGTTTCACGCACTTTTTCCTTACTTGCTAAAAACTAAAAACTATGAAAAAGTACCCAATTCCTGAAACCAACTTGCCTAATCAATGTTCGCGCAAAGCATATCACGTTAAATTCACAAATACGTACACGCATCTTTATCTACCGCCAACGTTCCCCGAGCAATGTATCGAACAAAACGTTATCGATATCGTTCGAATCACCAAAAAAGAGCTCGACACGCGAACAATGGTCGATCGATTTAAACGTCAAGCGTTGCAGCTTCTGTTCCCCTGCGCGTTTAAGAATTTTTCGAAACACGATCCGCCGGCAACGATTCATCGTCGCCCATTTCGCAGTTAATGCTAGCACAATGGGGATCGGCAAACGTGAAAACAAGCTGATTGATTTCCGGCGTAAAACCGTGCGATTCAGAGCAGGGAATGAAATGGGCCAGAGGGGCCGATCGAGTCTCTTCTGTCTCCCCACCCTGCCCCCAAGCGGTCCCCGTTCGACCCTCTTTCGCTCACGTATCGCGTTAACAAGCCGCTCGTACAATGGCCATTATTGTAAGGTAGGGAAGTACGATTGCAGCACGTGTACGCGTACCGTGTAACGCGACAAAAGTCCAGCTCGTGCCTACGTGGTCTACCTACACCATCGAAAGGAAAAGTGAACGCGCGACCATCGGCTACGATCCTTGAATTCTTTACAGTAACGAAACCGACGCAACCATGACGGAGCTGTATATGCGTTGTAACGCTATTACTCTCGCCCCTTCTTGTGTACCTACATCTTGATACATGCTCGAATTAAGGTGAGATTGCAACGAAGAATGCATGAGATTTTCGACACAATAAACGCCCATACGTGAATGTTCGTAAGTCACCGGGCATTTACTTGTTTTTTGGAAAATGGAAACTGAGATATAGGCAGAGTTGGGCATTATTCAAATAACTTTTTATTCGTATAATCTTCGAATGAAAATCTATATTTATATAATTGTTGTGTCACTGATTGATCACCGCCCAGCTCACACCGCTGACCCTAGAAATATGACATTCGGAGGGTATATTCCTTTTGCGACGTAGGTGCTCGATAAGAATGGATTTTTTGAAATTTCAAACCGAAGGGAGTAAAAACGGTGAAATATGTTTTCTCGGACTCTTTATTATTTCTTAGGCCCGATTAGATATGAACTTGGTTTTTACTTCAAGAGGTTACCCACATAAATGCCTAAAAACCAATTTCATGATTCAACCCCTAGGGGGTGGTAAAATGGAGTGATATGTGTTTTCGTGGAGTCCTTAATATCTCTTAGGCCCGAAGCGAAGCGCGAGGGTAGTTTGCTAGTTTCGAATAAACTGTAGTTATTCGAGAATAAAAAATAAATTTTTATTCCAATAAAATTTTTTTCGAATAATGCTCAACTCTGGGATATAAGTACAGGTCCATGAGTAGATCCCGTTATATGCGTTATGCTGTTACCGTTATTTAGATTGTGGTGTGAAGTAGAAACGTGTCCAAAATGAAGAAGATTTCTCCAGAAATACTAAAAGAAATTCATCGATAGTTTGTTGATCTGTCTGAAATACTCTCGTTGTCAGTAATGCGCAGAACAATATTCACAGGAACTTAGATAAAATGACCCAACAAAACTTAACGTCTCCCACCAAACTATTTTCGTCCCAAAGTGGAATCCCTTCCTTCAGAAATACGAAAGGTACAATGCACCGTGCTTACAAATAAAAAAGAAGCTTCCAAAGCTCCCCGTCTTAATTCCGACACTTGATACGATGTCTCTTTAACGTGACGTCAATCTTTGTTCAAGAATGATCCAGATCCAGCCGCTATTGAACAACGATAAACAGGACGAAGCTGTCTTAATTCCAGCGAAGAATTCGTTCAATTCGGCATTGTGTCGAACGGAGCTGGGGGTAGTCACGGTTTCTGCACCCAGCAAAGCTGTTCTGCGCAAACTGGTCTAGTCGAGCATATTGTCGGCGAACTGGAAGATCCCGGGTCACCCTGTCAGCCAGCTCTCGCAAGAACATATCTGCCGTTGAAAGAAGAAAGATTCCGGTCACGAATCCTCTCCAAGTTGGAACGAGTCACTCTCGCCGCGAAAAAAGATCGAACCCGTTCAACCGTTCTCCCCATTCTCAAAATGAAATTGCGCGATTACCTTTCGTTTCACGCTTTTCCATCGTCGACCTCGTGCCTGCAGCATCACGCCCCCCGACCCCCACCCCATAGAATATTTTGCAATTTTCAAGGTGAAAGGAACGTAACGATTTCTCTGCTGGGAAACGCCGAACGCGAGTGCCCCTCTCTGCCACCCCATTTATGCACGAAATTCGACAATGCACCCGTATTATTTATATTCAAGCTTGACACGGTTTCGACGTACCTACATCGCAAATCCGGTTTTGGATATTCTACGCGTGATCTTTTCGCAGATGAGTTGATGTAATTCTTTGTGTACGCTGTTTTCTACAATTTCAGGGGGAGTTTTAGTTTGGTGATTGTTTTAAGTAAGTGTGTTGCAGCTCTGGCGTTTCGTTGGTTTATGAATATTTTACTTTTGTGGATATTGTTTGATGGTATAATTAATGGGATGAGTGGTTGTAATTATTGTAATCTATTGTTATGAGTTTGTAAGTGTGTTTGGACAAAGAGAGATTCTGGGGGTATAGGAAAAATGTATTATTAATGATTGGTCTTGTAGAAATGTCTGTAGAGTAAGGATCTTTTTAAATGAGACACTTCTCTGGCTTATTAGCATTTATGTGTATGTACACTTCACAGCTTTAAAAAGGGCAGAAGATAGAGAATATGTGAAGATATGATGGACAAAAGTCTTTATGCTTCATTTTTATTGTTCTGCAACATTCTTGTAGTTACTTGGTTCACTTGAGACAGACATTTCGTAAAAGAAAACTCAGAAGAGTGATCATTTTATTAGCATTGACTGGGGAGGGATTCTGTTGTTAATATGGTAACACTAATTGAACGTTGTTAGAAGATTGAAGTTCAGCATATGAAACAAGGTTGAAATTTGTGTCTCTATAATTCTTCAAGGATTTATGCATCAAGCTATTCTGTCACTTGACGTGTCACAAATAATAATCTATCGTTTTAGACAACATCTTTTTATTCCCTTCGCGTCACCAAAACATCTTCAGCAACAGTTAATTTATCAAAATCAAGTTCAGAATAGAAGCAACATGAAATTAGAAACTAAACTATTTGAATATATAATATTTGTAACATATTTATGATCACACAAATATGGATAAATCATGTCATCCATATTAACACTTGTTGCTTGATTTTTCTATATCTTCAGAGGTATTACTGCAATACCACACCGACTAAGAAGTCAATTATATAAAATTTGCATAATGGAATAATGATATTGATCAATTTCCGCGAGTTCCCTCAAAGGCAACTGCTGTAATATAAACAATTATACGTTAAGTACGTGTTCATTTCATTTCCCCGTTATTCGCGTGAATTACGAATTTCTATGGATTCTAAATGGGTATCGTATAACTATCTGGAGTGGTCACTTTGAAATGTCATCGTAGTGGTCAGAGGTGGAGTTGGCGACAGGCAAAGTGTGGCTTGGTGTGCTGTGGTCGCGCCTACAAATTGCCAATTAACGCTGCCCAATCATGAATTATCAAGAATGCCTTTGTCACGAGAGAGCTGAAAGACGACCAGGTGAAATTCTTTGTATTCATTCTTTCTTTTTGTAAAGCAGAGAAATGAAAAAATAATCGAACAGCAGCTAAAAATCGCTGACACTGAATGGTGAAATCAATCGCGTTTTATGTGTTTATAAAAATTACCAGAACACACTGCCACTGTAAACTTTAATTTGGTGAATGATAAACATTTGATATTGTGGTCGATACACGCAGGATACAAAAATTTTGTATTCACTAACTCTGTCTGCACGTGGGTGAATCACAAATATTTAAATTAAACATTTCCAATTAAATCTTCTAAGCGAACGAAATTCAATTTCATTCATCGGGATAAAATGTATTTTGCAACGTGAAAGAGTGAGGTTTTCAGTATGTACGATTTCAGACACGCTCGAATAGCCGTAATTTTTTATTACCGATGTACATAAATCGAATGCTGCGAGAAGTATCACGCAGTAACATTTACTGCTGTTTCAAAAATATCGGGATATTCGTTAAAACACAATTTATATTCCGCAAAGCAGTAAGTACTAAATAGCAGTCAAATTAATATACTGGGATGCATAAACATTTACTGCCATCTCTCATAATATACATATTTTAAATGGAATTTCCGAAATGCAGTAGAACAAAGCCACCAATCTTTTGCTACAAACAAAAACCTAATTCCACGAAAATAAACGATAGTGATGACCGATATGCAAGTTACGCTATACCTTTCATTCGTCTTTTTCTGCACCATCGAGCCTATCTCCAGATGGCAAATATTTGCAAATGGAATGCAGCACAGATCCCCGCGAATGGGGGCCCGGCTATCGAAGTTCGCTCACGTTGCCGGCAATTTTTTCCCCCAATCGAATATCAGCAACCGGGCGCAGCCAAAAACGGTAAAAATAATGTGTGACGTTCGGTGGCGGCGAGTCACGTGCGTCGAGTATCGAGAATGAAGGGCGAGAGCGTACTCTGCGCGAAACAACGGGACGAGAAATCGTGGAAATTCGACTTGTCACGTACCTATGTCCCCCTTGGTCTACCTGTACGGCGCGCGTACGTGACAACCGCCGATCGTAATTCACGAGCATCGAGTTCGCCAACGATTTTTCCAAAAGACCCTGATTCACGTGGCGGAGCGATTCCCCTGCAATTGCTCCGCGGCCCCCTAACGACGACGTAACGTCGATCGTTTTCATGGAACAAGGGGAAAGATGAAAGGAAAGCCACAACCCTTTCAAACGAGCTGAAAGCCAGCGCGGGGTACGATGATTCGAGTATTGCTGTTAGTGTCATGTCGAAATGGGAAAACGACACGTCGTTGACTGCTCACGCGCCCACTGTTACGGACATTATGGTGGGCTTGACATAATCTGATCTGTATACCAGGTGTGGTACTTATACACCGCACGGTGGTCTAGATCGTGGGATTGTAGGAGGAAAAAAGTACGAATTTGATGGTAAAAGAGGACAAGTATTAGTGAACCCCCAAAAAACTTCAAAAAAGTAAAAAAATTACGCCAAGTACATGAAATCAAATAAATGACAAAAAATAGAAGATAAGAATAATAATTAAAGAATAAAAAAAAGATGTGAAATCAGAATGAGCTGCAAGTACATAAAGGTGCTTTTCCGCTGCGTGCAAAGACGACACTGTGTAACGCAATGTAAGATTCGGTGCTTTCCAACTGCGCTTAATAATATTAAGCAGATATATTTTTATACAAATAAATATTTTAATACGAATAAATATTTTATTCAAAATACTTGGCGCTGCGAAACCGAAGAAATGTTAATTGTCTTAGTATATTTAACTCTAATATCATACGTAGCATATGCAAACGCACGCATACACACATTCACGAACGCACGCACAAGAAAGAAAGAAAAAGATTAATGCAATTTATACATATGTATTCAGTTTAGCAACACCAATTCGGTGAGCTTAATCAACAATGAAACAAATGACGAAGGCGAATGACGCGATATTTGATCCTACTAATATAATAAATGCGAAAGTGTGTTTGGATTTTTGTTAATCACAACGGAAACACCGCGAACCCCCACTCACCGATTGGAACGCGACTTGGTGGGTTTATAGAGGGACTCAGGGCAAGGCCAACGGTATGTTTCGTTCGTCCCCAATCGCCCTTTAAGGGGGGAATCCTATTCTTTGGGCTAAAAACATAACGAAATTTTAGATTTCTTTTTTTAAGAAAGTAGCGATTTGAATAATCTACATTTTTGTATCATGTTTTTATGTAGGTATCTTTGAAGAAGTTGTAGTTTTTTTTATTAATTTTTAATAATAAATATACATATGCATGATGTATATAAATATGTAAACTTTAATTGACCGAAACTGTGCGCCGAAATCATGTTTTAAAATTTTTAAAAAAAATTTTACGGTCGAAACTATAATTTCATTAAATATGTAAAGTAACGTTTAACGAAGATTCTGGCAGAATCATTCTGCATAGCCTTCCAAAAAATTAATTCTGTGAAATTGGACGAAATGCAGAAATACATTCAATTTAAATGAATATCTATCAATTCTAAAAACGTGCAATAAGTATTCAAAAACCTACCACTAAAGCGTTAGATGACGAATATCACCTTTATTCGTGGAACAAAATGTATTTTCCTATCGTATCTATGAAAACTATGCATGCACATCTTCCGTTTGCATTTTGAAAGTCTCTCCAGCTTAGGTTTCGAATGCGAAAAGAAGACGTCATCTTTTTGAGCAGGGAAGTAATCAGGGGATTGCCAAACGTGCGCAGAGTATGGAAAATTGTAAAAGTTGCCTGAATAAGAAAAAGATAAAATTATGTAAATGGTTGAGCGGTCTTGGCTCTTTCGGAAGATGTGCAAAATCCCTGACAGAGAAGGGTTAGCGGATCAGGCGTTAATTACGTCGTACAATTTCCACGCGATAACACGATTCGACGACAGAACTTGGTCAAGCGCGAATTCCCACTAAGAGGAAGCCGTGATTAAGAAAGAGGAGCAAAGGAGCCGACAACGTGGGAACCGAGGGCAACAATATCGCTTTTTCCACACTTTTTCCGTGGACCGTTTCACAAAAATTCAACGCCACGGTGACTTGCAAACGGTTCGAGTTCTGAGGCCACTAACAGCTTCCAATTAAAATCTTTTCTAACGTCACTATTACGTACCGTATATTCGATTAGAAATCGAAGACGTAAAAACCCATGAATTTTGCATTAAACAAAACACGTTTACAAAATTTTTATCCGGTGGCTAGAGCCCTTCAACCTTAATGCAATGGAAACAGTCGGCAACAAAAAGTGTTATATACTAAAATTTCGCAGAAAGGCTATGATTTCTCAGTCTAATTAAGGTAAAAATGGTTTTTCGACAAAGAGGTGGCGTTTCGTAAAAAGCTGGGCTTTTCATACATGCACATTCAGTCAAGCAGAAATTCCCACAGGATATCGACACCGACATTCTACGCACGGACCTGCGAACTTTGATGGTCACACCGTAGCCAGGCCATTCAACCCAAAGCTCGAAATGCATTTCAACGAAATGAGGAACGAACACGGAGATGTTCATTTACTGTAGCACCGTTGGATTACACGACTCTACACTTTTTTTCCCCCCCTGTTTCGGGCCACTACAAGATAAACTTTCCGCGCTGCGTTCCAACGGCACTCGTCGGACCTCTCGAAAATCGAGTTCCCCGCGGCGAGGCTGGAGATAGAATTTTCAGGGGAACGGTCGCGATAGGTGGACGAAAAAGTGTATTAGGTGGTTATCTGGCGGCAAACGTACATCGAAACAGGAACAGAAACGAAATGAAGATTAAAGGGGGCGAGAGGGGGCGAGGGGAGGCTGGATGAAAACTGTTGGCCCAGTCTTCTTGCCTTTCGAACCAAGCGAGTCGTGACCTAAGAGACGTGTCTTCAGTTAATGGCACTTCAACGAAGAAATTGTCCCGCAAAAAGGTGAGACCCGTGGTCAACGACGATGACTACGTCCGAGTCAAGAAGTAACAATTACTGGCGCAAACGGAGGAAATACAATATATTGTACGGAAGATGTGAGTTCAGTTAAACGGAGGATTAATGATGTCTCTGTTCGATCGATCAGCGAATATGTTGGAGGACAGAGGGTTAAAATAATGCACTGGGTGTGTTGAAATGCGTATAACGAAGGTGGAAGTAATTTCGCAGTTTGAAATAAATCGAAACAATTAATTTGATGATCGATGTAATAGATTTAATTTTCGTTTTCACAAAATACTATGACCTATTTAGTATCTGACTCTACTATCGGTTCACTTTCTCAGTGAAGCAGTATTTCGATAAATGTTTTAATTCGCAGTTAGTGGATATTAAGAGAAATTATTTATGGACATGCATTTTCAACGAAAGTGCCTTTCAATATTAATAAGGGGATTACACTATACATTCGGGCCATCAATTTAGCTCAAACTTTACACGCAGTTAATCCATAACATGTATAATAAAATAATAACATATTAAACACGCAACACAAACTATTCAAAATTTAATGACGAAGCTTACTATATAAACTGCTTTGACTTTTCCAACAACATTGGTGAAGGGTAAGAGGGAAAAACCGTGAATGTCAATTTTTTTCGTGTTTTTGCGATTTATAACACATTTTGTGGGTGGCAACTGGGACTACAGAACTGTCGAATCACAAAGGAGTATAAAGTTCAAATGCCCCTGTAAGATAACGTTAAAGATTTGGTATACTGGTTAAAAACAGGAAATGTCCATTGTGCACTGGAAAAAAGTAAGAAACAAAATATCTGATAATTAATCAAATGAGTGGCTTTCCGGGATTTCATAATAATACGAGTGAAAATTTTTTATTTCGCTTCAGTATGCTGCCCTGTTCAAACTTGAAAGAATATTAAAATAATGTAAAACACATGATTGATGGACTAAAATATTAAAACTTAATTTTGATAGAGACAGGAATAGAGATTTTGAATTCGGGACTTTTTACCCGCCGAGACTTTTAGTCCCACCCTACCCTACTCTTCAAGTATCCTGACACAAGATGTGCAACCACCTATCCCATCCAAATTGGTCACCAGAAGCTCCTGCGCTCCCCTCATAAGATATTCACATTGAACATACAGAAGCAGCTAATGTACCCATAGCTTAATTCGAGGTAACACGCTTACAGGATAAATGTCCCTTCAACCGACGTTTACCGTAAAGGGAATCTTAATTATCCTGCTCTGGGATAATAGACGCTATTTTCGATGGAGCATCATCGAAACCGCGTTCTGTAGAGAGTCGTCGGCGGGATGACGACGTGGTGACTCGAAAATGGAGATGATCGATAAAGAAAAGTATTCGAGACAGAAGGGAGGCGAACGGGAGCGCGCCTTTTGCGGATGTTACGTGAAGTCACCGAGATGAGCACCTGCCGATCGAGGTGTCACGGCGTGGGAGGTCGGGATGATGCCCCCCCCCCCCCTTCCCACAGCTCCCTCTCCTCTTCTTCGTCCTCCTCCTCCTCCTCCTTCTTTATCTCCCGCTTCTAAAGAGGACTCGCTACGGAAGAAGAATAACCGCGTCAAATTCCTACGGTTCAGTCGAGCGCATAACTTCGCGAGGTAGCATGACGAAGTGTCCTGGGGATGATATATAACGTACACCTCCCAACCGATATGGAACCGTTCGGTCTGTTCCTTGCGCTCTGGAATGCGTAATCGTGCGCTATTCGTTATGGGCGACGGCGGCCAACGCGAAACGATAATCGGTATGCCGTCCCCGGAATTCCACGCTCCCGCCGGAAAAAGCTTGTAACGAGCCCGTTCTGCGTGCGTAACAGGGGAATCGAGGGAATCGGGGGAATAGAGGAAAACAGAAGTCGAAAAAACGGGGGATTGCAAATTATGATTCGATCGACGGAGAAGTGGGGATGAGAGCGGAAAGTCGGGGTGGTGCATTATGTATTATGTCTCAGGTGTAGTAGAAATGGGAAGCAACAGGTATATCGCGGAAGAAAGGGAGAAAGAATAAAAATTTCAAGAAGAAGTGGATAAAAGGGCAATTTAAATGAAATTACCTTTCCTGGTCCTGGGAAAGGGAGTGAGTGAAATTCAATTTTTGCACGTAATTAACACATACCATCTGGAACAATGGTGCACAGGGCGTGCTACTTGAAATTTCGCGGGAAAAATTTAGCAAAAAATTTCGTCTTTTCCACATTCTGTGAATGTATCTGCGTAGGTACAGTTACTCACGAAAATATCCGCTCACCTTATACGTAACATATTTCGCAATTCTAATTCACATTAATATAAACTTTTGTTTTGGGTGCATTTTCAATTGGAAAATTGTACAGTTTATTTAAAAAAGTAAATATTTAATTTATTGCAACGTAATTACAGTAAGCTAATATTCTTTTAATATTCAATCTATTAAGCATAGATTCAACAAATTTGCTGTGGAATTCGGGCTTATCTTGTCTCATTCTTCTAGCAAAATATCTTTGAGCATGTCTTTAATAGACGGTAAAAATTAAAAATATATTAATCAAGGTTTACAATAATTATAATGAGTAATCCTGAATTTGATTTCGATTAATTCGCTTAATTTCGATCGAGCAGAGCTCTCGAATTCTGAGGTCCGCTGCGGTCAACGGACGATAATTGCCTCACCTCGGTCCACTACACAGGACGGCGATAGAGCGCTTTGCTCGCCGTGAGAAACATGAAAAGCTTGACTTCGTGTAGAGGAGGAAAGTCGGCGAATTGCGTAAATCTCTCCCTCGCTGATCGAAGTCGGATCGACCTTGGTCCCTTTGTTCTCGAGCTGCCGTCCGGATCGACGGTGATCGAAAAATCCAAGCCGACGTCTCGGCAGGTGGCATAAAAGTTGTGCCGGCACTGTGGTTAAACACCAGCCGTCTGTGAAGGTTCAAGGGCCGAAACGAATATAAGGGTGGCGATCTCGTTAAAAACATCTGCCACCGACCGCTACCGTTACCGCAGCAGAGGCGTAGGATGAAAGGAGACAGGCAGAGGCCTGTGCCGATTCCCTCCTAGGGGCATCCCGAAAACCGAAACGGGATCGTGGTTCCTCTCAGAATTGGTCGGTCGATTTCTGATCGAAAATACACTTCTCGTGTGCCACGTCTCGACTAAGCGTGTTAAAACGCCGACCGCCAGTGAGGGCCACCACTGTGACCAGTGGCTAGAAGTGTGCCATTATTTACTTTGTTTATTGGTGTGTTATACATATACATTTACCCAGAATTATAGTAAGAAACCGTTGCACAAAGGGTAGTATAACTGGGCATAGAGCAATTCGTGTGCAAGAGTTAATAAAAAATATGGAGACAGTTTTTTTACACGAGCCTTCCTTTTCGTGAAAAGTGAGTTTGAAAGTTCGTCGGGTATGCGATTGCGCGTGTCTAAGAGTCAGCTGAATTTATCAGTAATTGTGGAACAAATGCGGAAGAAACGAACCCTTGGACAGAATAGCAGAATCTGACAGCAAAATGTTTTAAAAATTGAATTAGACGTGAAACATGCAACAAACTCGCTGAAAACAATGCTTCCCACTGAAAAAAATAAGAATCAAGGTCATCAAATCTTCAAATGAGGCCCCTGCAGTCGGAGGGGTGCAGCTCCATCTTTACCAACTTCAAGTAAATTAGAAAAAACTGTTTATAAAATTATTGCTTTGACTTAACATTAAAGAGAGAACACTCATTGTAAAATATATATTTTCACGCAATAAGTAGTAGTTATTGAGTGCTATTTTTGATGCACCGTCAAAGGTGCACCAAACGATGTAAATTTTTTTTTACATATATTACACGTCATAACTCTAAAACTGTAAAAAATGAAGCTTCACCTCTCTTGCTGCAAGGTCCTCAAATCCACTTCGACCATTTTTATATCCCATTCAGGGCCATGCAACTTTTTTTCTCCAGAGGTAATAACGTTAATGTAAATCGAAGCAGTGATTTAATAGAATTGTAAAGCAGCCAGCGCTACTGGCTCAGAGAACTCGATTAAATCAGGTCACATGCATCGACTGTGGAACAGGCGGAAGTTTCCCGCGCTTTTTGCCCGCAGCCCATCGCAACGACCCCGAAATTTGGCACTCCCCCGCCCCGCTGGTCCAGCGAGATCTCGTTTCAAAGATTTATCGTGATTGGTGCAGATGGAAAGCGACGCCGCGTTAAATCTCGAGAGAGGAAGTCGTGCGCGTCACGCGAAGCCAGGCGGAGTAACGAGCATTATAATGGACCGTGCCCATCTCGTGAGGATCGAACGAAAACTGATATCCACTCGTCCACGAAACAGCGGGAAGAATCGTAAACCCGTTAAATTGCTAGCGAACATGCTCGCGCGAGTTTCTTCGGGGTCGTCTTGACTTTTTAACTGCGCGTTTCGTAAAAGATCGCCCCGGCCCTTGGGCGGCGATCGACTCATTAATCGTATAGAACGCTCGAATGCTGGGCTATTAGGAACATCAGGATCGCGGCGAAACAAACGCAATGTGGCTTCGCGTCGATTATGATCGGCCTGAATGGGATCAACGCGAGCGATTGAGCGGAGTTCTCCGTCTGTAGGACGAGCCGAAACGTGGATTCGTTTGCCACCTGTCGATGCCAGCGCACGTGCCACCAGCTGGAGCTCTGCTGCTGGACTCATGTGTCGTGGGTGATGATCCAGACGCTGCACTTCCTTCGATCACTCGATCGTAAACACGAGTATGATGTTTAAAAATGTGGCCTAGAATTTGGCAGCTTGTGGTATAGATATATAATAGGTATATTAAGTTCGATTTATAATGCCTCTCATTACTGACAAAACAAACTTCACTTCACGCCTCAGAAACTCCAATTGCAATTCACCGTAACTTTCGCTGCGCATCGATTGCATCTGTTACGGTTCACTCAGCTACGACTATACCCATCGATGACTCTGATTATCATAATTATATTCTTGTTCCTCTAGCGGATGAGTCAGCGGAGACGCAGAGCTCGGAGGAGCACGATAGAAGACATCGTCGTAATCCAGCCAATCCGCGGAAGATCGACCTAAATAGATCATTTCCTGTGTCCACGGACGTCGAAGAGAAGGCAAAGATTTACGCGCGGCTGATCAAACCATTTCATCGACCGTGAAGTTAAAACTTCTGTCGTCGCCTCGTATTCGATTAATTTTTCCAAGGCGAAACGACGCTGTAAATGCTTAAGCGTGTCACACAAAACCTAAAGTGTTATGGATCTGCTTGCAGAAGAAACGTTCAGCGATTGATACCTATAGTTTTATCACACAGGGTGTATACTGTAATGGATCGCAGGATATTGGAGATAATTCACCGAAAGAAGAAGCTTGCAAACAAATTTTTAAGTAACAAACATCTGGAGAAGAGTTTCTTTTTACGCAATTATCAATTCTGTGTGTTTAATATTTTAGAGAATATTAGGAATGATTCAATGACCACCAGAGGCATTTTTTATTTATATAAGAAACAAAAAGGAATTGTATGGCTCCTTCTGCAAGTCTAAATTCTGTTTTTTCTGTTTATTATCGTAATTATACCTTCTTTGTAACTAAGAAAAGAGAAATTTACGTTAGTCGATGCTCAGATGCAAATATGGTTATTGGAACGATAGTTTTCAGTCGATTGTTCGACGATTACGCAACGACGTTGAATTTATTGGAGAGAACGAAGGGGTATGTGTAAATTGCAGAGTGGCGATTATAGAGAAGCGACGAGGCATACATAGAAACGGGTCAGAGGCTGGCGCCACGACGAGCATTAGCCAATGAGGCGAACAAATTATTCTATATAGCATAATCGCTTCTCCTACACCGACTCTTCCTTTAACCTGCATCCGGTTCACGTTGCTACTCAACAACATGTGACCCCTTCTTGGAAAGCCGCCATTACCCGTTTTATCCACATCAACTAATCGATTCCACAGATTACTCGTTAATAGATTCTTCTACCACTTGTCCTATCAAGCAATTTTCTCTGTTGCCTGTTTGCTCGTGCAACGAAATGTTTCCCTGCATCTAATGGGGTTTCTTTCACATCAGAACCATTTACGGGGAATGCAATGCTGGTATTCAGTAGCTTGCAACTTTTTTGCTAACTGGGCAAGTGTTTTGTAATTTTACTAGTTAACTTGGGGAGTCACATTGAAAGAAAAAGACCATTACAATGCTCCAGATTAAATAATTCACCGTTCTAAAATACACCTGTTCATTTCTCGGAAACCAAAATCTTCGGTACATAGTATGATCTACATAGGTACCTACTATTATAATTTCTTCAAACACGTATTCGTCCGAAATAATATTAAAATTAAAATCCCGTTATTAGGTTTTTTATAATGTTGAAACGTCTACTCCATTTTAGTTTTACGTTCCTTTAAAGAACTCAACACCTTCGAGAAAAGGCGATTAACAAAGGAATGCGATGTAACGATGTTATAGCCACCACTGAACCAACTTGCCCAACATCTCCAAAATTTGGAACGCTCCGCTTACGACAGTGATTAGAACAGGCAAGATACGCGGTTCACTCTATACCGGTATACGGGTAAGAGCATAGGGGCTCTATCGCCCGTTTCGAGACGAATTACGATCGAAGAACTGCGGTCGATGTCATGAAGCTGTACTCATAAGCGGGCAGTTCCTATCTGCCCTGATGCTTTCACAAGCATTTGTGGTTATCTCTATCAATGATTTCGAACAGAACTCATTCTGCATTTCAATACCAGTCACACACATTTACGAGTATTCGTTTGACATGAATATTTGTGAACTAATAGAATGATAAAGACCACGTTGCGAAGATGACAAATTGGTTGCCATAAACGATCGAATGATAAGTATATATCACTATCACTAAATAATTTCCAGAATACCTCGCGTTTCAGACATATATGTGAGAATAAAGATTCCGTCCCTTCTCCAGACAAGATTTTACAATTTTGATTTATTTTCGCACACGGACTTATTTCCTTAGAATTCCTCCATATTTGCTCCTGCATTATGCGAATTCCTCGCCACGTGGACACACTGCACAGAACCCGAAGAATTTTCAAACTAGATTTCCTCGAAACCGGAAGCTCCCATAAAGAAACTTTATTCTACACTTTCAATTCGCTTTTGCACGTAAAGACACTTCCACGGTGAGAATTTTTATTCTACTATTCCCCCACCACGCAAACTGTGTCTGAGTTTATCATTCGTGCACGATGCCCACTGATATCTGACCACCTTCCATAGCTATTTATCTGCGCTCTAATTTCAGACCCGGTACATGATATATTCGGCCCGTGGAATTCTACGATATTACGGCAGCCGGCAATTAACGCGCGTAGTGGCACGCGCGTATTTTCTGCTACGCCGGCAATCGAAGCGCTAATGCACGAACGCGATGCCATCGAATGAAGTCTGATTCACGCTGAATGCTAAGGAGATAATTCACGGCGGAACGACTGGGCGCAGGTCCCATCCGTTTAATCGCTTTCGAAGATTCTCGTTGTTCGCGAATCACTTGCCTCGATTGATTTCGATAATTGAAAGGGCAAACAACAAATTCCACGGGCAGGGTAACGAGCCTGCGCGAAACGTCGACCAGTTGTACACGAATGGCCAAATGGATCACTGTGTGTTCAGTATGTTTTAGTAAAACGTGAGGTGGAATCTACTTTGTATTTCATTGATATTTATCTTACGGTGACAATTTATATAAATAAATTATTTCGATTTTTTATGCTCAATATTGATAGAGTCACATTCAGTACTTACGACAGACGTCTGTATCAAGGCCAGAGATTTTTGGAATTTTGCAGCTAGACTTACCTAAAACAGAAGAAAGTGTGATGTTAAATAACGCATATGGTACTTATTGACATGAAATTGGTCGTCGCCGTAAATTAAAAACTAGATAATAATTGAAGAGTAGGGGGAAAACAAGGAATGTCCATTTTACGTGATTTGGTGATTTATAGCATACTTTGTTGGTGGTAATTGTTCTTTTGCTCTCACCCCCTAATATGGTTCCATTCGATGAAAAAATAGTCCCTGAAAAAGATTATTGCACTCGAAGAACAGGAAAGGGTGCTGACTAGGCCTTAAAGTTTAGAATTCATTAATGGTTTGAATTTGAAGAATTTCTCAAAAATGGTAAGTCCTATCGAAATTTTGTTCCTATAATATTAAAAGAGCATTCAATTTTCTACAATTACTGTATATATAATTTTTTCGTGCTCCTAACCATTTTTTAGATAATAGAGTTTGAATATAGAGAGCTCCGCACTTCGCGCGTCCCACCTGCACGGCGTGACGTATTGTCTATACCCGCGAAGTGCGGAGCTCTCTATATTCAAACGCTATTATCTAAAAAATGGTTGGAGGCACGAAAGACTTATATATACAGTATTTGTAGAAAATTGAATGCTCTTTTAATATTATTGGAACAAAATTTTGATAGGACTTACGATTTTTGAGAAATTTTTCAAATTCGAACTATTAATGAATTCTAAAATTTAAGGCCTCATCGACACCCTTTCCTGTTGTCCAGTTGCAATAAACTTTTTCAGGAGCTATTTTTTTATCAAATGGCACCGTTCTAGGGGGTGAGAGCAAAGAAATAAAAAAAAATTTCGACACGTATAAATAAGGGCCACCCTCTGCACTGGAACAAAACACGGAATATCCCCACTCTTTGCCTAAGCACGACCTTCGGCCATGAAGGTAAAACAGGAAATTATTTAAGAAGAATATTATATAAGAAAATTAAATTCATTGAACCTTGTTTCTTTACTGATGGACTAAAAGTATTAATACTTAATTTTCTCGATAAAGCTGTTTTGTGACATTCCCTGTTCTTTTCCCTTACCCTTCAATTAACCCCTACTGATGTACCCGTGTACTGAAATTGGCAAGGTTTCCCACTTCTAAAACAAATGGGCTGAAATAGCGAATATGTGTAGGGGAAAGAACACTCGAGCCGAAAATTTCAGCGGGACACCCCGTATAGTGTTGCCCGCGTTACAACGAAAATTAGAGAAAAAAGTGTTCGTGGGATATAAAGGGGTTATGCACGGCAGCCGGTGTGCGAATCAGGTTTTGAACGTAATGTTTTCAGGCGGCTGCCAGCCGTGCACGTATGTGCTACGTGCGTGCGATTACCGTGCAACTAATGCATCGAGCGCGATTTTATCGGCGTAATCGGCCATAATGCTCGCGTATCTCTCCGCGTAGCGTAATTCTTTCACCGCGCCGGGCGCGCGAGTGTGTCTGTCGCGATAGTCGCGATAATGAAACTAATCGATTAGCCGCCCCGACAGGGCCCGAGAACCGTGGATACGACTATGCGCGGGAATCGATGCCTCTGGGATATGTTGTATCGCGCGCATTAATGGGCTAACACGAGGGATACGTCACAGTGTTGATAAAATTTCAGGCACTTTAATTCAGTTGAACAAACTTCCGCGCGTCACTCAATTATCCCGAGGGCTGCTACTTACAAGCAATTAAGTTCAGACAGTAAATACATAGTTGCGTTTATCGTTCCGAACCGAGAGTGCATTGCACAGGGTGTTGCTAAAATTGCAGATTAATGTACTCTTGGTATTAACACTAAGAAAATATTATCACGTCTCTAAATATTATCGCAAAATTTCAAACCGAAGTTTTAACTTTACCCAAAAGTACAAATTCTGCTTTTATTTTCATTAATCAAGCATTCAAAGATATATGTAATATTTAATAAAGGAGACAAAGGTGAATATCGGCGCGCTTTGTTATGGAAATAGAATAGCTACTAGCTCCTTACGTTCACCACACATATCGTCGCGATATTTTTAAAATAATACCTACTGTATAGTATCTTGTATGCTATTTTAGTTACAGAGCGTCTACCTCGGCACTAGCTTCTCGTGCATTTCAAAATTCTCGCCTATCCCTTCGTAGAAATATAGGAAACATCGGAACATGCATTGAAACACTTAACCGAAGGCGGTGCTACTCAATATGCTGTTCACTCGCCGACGAGTAAATATACCGCCTGGGCAAACGGAAGGCAAAAAAGTGTCGAGCACAAGTACCGTCCCCGAACGGTTTCTGAATTCGGATACGATCTAGGATCTTCGCGAGCGAAGTCCAGCCAGGAGTTTTTGCTCTATCTGGGCAAGATCGAAGCTCGGGGAGGGAAAGCGATTTACGTAATTTCTATGGGGAAAGTGACAGGGCCCTGTGTAGAAGTTATAGCATCGATTTGCATACGAGCACGAGGGATCCATCTTAATCGGAGAACGGTCTGCGCGGGACGCGTTCGAAGTTCCACATTCGTAGGAGGAATAACGGTCTGGGGGATACGAAGAGGACTTGCTGCAGCAGTTCTGTTTAGGGCCTTTTCACACGGGCCACTTCTGTGACTCACTACCGGCGTTTCAGATATAGGTACAGGTTCACTTGGCAGAGATTGTACGTGTGATGTGTGCGTGTATGTGAAAAGGAAAGCCTTTCACAAGTGTTTCGTGTGAAAAGGCCCTAATTGGTCGTAACGCAATTCCGTAGTTATTATTTAATTACAGAATAATAATAATTACGCTATGTAATGTAATGTAAAAGATCGTTAGATCTTTACTAATTTGATGAGTGTGCCTCTGCAATCTGAAGAGCCACGGAAAGCTGCAAAGCACTTTGGGCCTGTAAATGGATTCTGCAGCCAAATTTGTAATCATCTACTTTCTATACACCCCTTCGGGACACATATGTCCCACTCAAAAAAACTGCTGGGTCACATACCTATGGCCCAATGTTTAAAATTGACGTAGAACTTTCAATTTTGATCTGTATCTATGCATAGCCAACTCAGCGTTAACAATTGTAAGTCTCAAATCGCAAATGTCTGAATAGGAAGATCTTCCGGATTCCTTTTTAAAATTTCCGTATTGTTTCATATCTCCAGGCAGGTATACATACTTTACGTCACTCCATCCCTTTTTTTACTTACAGGCAGACAAGAAGACTCTTGTCGCAGCGCGGCGGCACGATTAGCCGTTAAAACTTCAGTCTACATTTCCACTTGTTCGTGGCGATAAAATTTTACCTCCATTCTACATCTTTCGCGCTTCGTCCGCCAAGTTTTAATATCTAACGTAAACACGATATGATACTGCGAAAGGAGCTCAAGAAAAACGATACTTACAGATGTGCCCGTAAAAGCCATGCACGAGAACTTCGCTGTAAAACCCATAACAAGCTACTCGAACCCCCTGCTCTACATTCACTGTGCCATTCAACGAAATACATATTTCCACCATGACATTTGTACACTTCAAACGTTTCCATAAATGCAGCACAAATGTATGGTTTCTATACAATCAGCAAACACAAAAAATACGCTAAAAAGAAAAGCGTAGAATCATTTAGCATTTTCCTTAAAATGACATATAACAAATTTCCCCCTAAATCGACGTTAATAGTTTCAGAAATGATTGCGCCGTTCGTCATTTCAATGAACTTTAATTTTCAATAGTAAATTTTTAATTTTACAAAGGAAATCCTACTCCCCCTAATTCACACAATAATTTCAAACTTCGACCAGGGTAGGTACTCTAACCGAATTTCGTAAAACCACCAAAATCCTGCAGGGCGTGATATACCGTGAGGACAATATAAAAATCAGCTACTCTCATCTCACATAACTGAGAATGTCAATAATAATAAAATTCCCTCCCGAGGCTAAGAAAACACGTTTCAACGAGACCCTCCCCCTCCCCTCGCTCTAATAGATCCCGCGGGAGGATATTTTTTAATATGCACGCTTTCCCCCAGTCAGGTATTTATTTCTCGAAGAGGGTCCCCGCATTATTTATCATGCACGGGGACAGCTTACTCCGCGGGCAAAGGTAAATCTTCATTCCCTTCCGTAGCTCTTAATTTCACGGCTCCCCAGAAAGTCGTGGCAACAACCAGGGGCGGGCCCTCGGCCCCGTGGAAACGCAAATTCCCCGTGAGAAATTCCACCTTTGATTGCGTCGCGGCGCGGAGGTGTACCACGGATTTATGCCGCACGCGTGTGTCCCTCGCTCGGGGGTCGGTCGAGCACCTTCGAGCCTGCTCAGGAGACCAACTCGGCGTTATATCGGGGGCGGGAGGGATGGGAAGGGAGGGGCAATAAGAACGAGGATGCGAGGCCGAGGTCGGGCGAAAGCGAAAAAATAAGCCGCGCGAGGGGAGGGCACGTGACGACCGAGTAACGACAAAAAAGGACAACGTGGCGCGAGCCGTCTCGGGGAGAGAAAACATTAAAGCGCGAGGATGAAAGAAGTTCCTTTGTGTTTCCCAGGTGAGCGTTATAAATGAGCTCTCGGGAGGGGAGGAGGGTGGCTGAGACGAGGGTGGCCAGCCAGAGGACTGCTGCCCGACCACACCTATGCCAACAGAAGTCGCTCGAGGACCACCGTCCGACGTACGATTCTGCTTTACGAATGGGACCTGCCTCTCGGTGGTTTAATTGCACGGGGGTGCCGTGGAACGTGATAAAAATAAATGGAAACGGGGGGACAGAATTTTCTTGTAAGAGACTTCGTTTTGGGGGAAATCGATTTTCGGATAGTCAAGTACGACTTGAGAAAAGCTGCTTCGTGAATTGAAATAGATTTTTTTACAGGTTTAATTATACGAGTCGCCATGAAATGCACGGCGCACCAAGCCAGGGGCTGATTTTTGGAGCAAAAATAAATCGAAGTAAGGGTGACACAATTTCTTCGATGTGGAGGAGAAATCCAATTCAAGAGTCACGTTTCAATTACAAATAAGGTTGTCGAACCTGGCGTGCAATGTAGAAAGGGTTGATGTCAGGGGCAGCAGGAGAAATAAATGAAATTGCCACATAACATCATTCTTTAATTTTTTATCAAATCATTAGCATTAAACAGCATGTAATACACCTTATTTGATAGTTATTAAATATCTTAACATCAGTTGAATGCATGAAAATCTCCAAGCAATGCAACTGCAAAATGCAGATGCAAAATATATTAACCATCAGCGTAGGTACACTGCCACATATTTTCCCTGAACTGACGATTCAGTTCGTATTGTCTACCTTCATTATTAAAACGTTCGCATTACTTTCCCCTATACGAATATCGCCCAACTATTCATTTCCTCTGTTGGCAAGGCTAAGAACGTTATTATTTAGCTTTACAGTTACTGTCGAAAGGTAAACGTGTCCGAGGTGCAACGGGACAAAGGAAAGGCCTTTAGGCCTCGATCAGGTGGTCCAGCTGAGGCTTGTGTCGGACATGGCCTTTCGCAAACCTCCAAATTGCCACTGCGGCTCATTATATTCGCGTCAGCGCCGACTGGCCGCATCACGTGCGGTCGTGCGAGAACAACGCTATAGGTAGCTAGGCCTTTTTGATCTCTTCTTTTTATCCCGTCGTCCCGTCTGGCCTCGTTTCGTGCCCACATCGCTCTCTGCGGCTGCTTTACCTCCCCCAGAATAAATTGATTTCGAAATTTCCAAGGACTCCCGTGGACTTATCCTATTATCCGTTTATCCAAAATGGGATCACACCGGCGAAGGTTACGCCTTAAAATATCGCAGCTAATCGCTTGAAAACCTGATTCTATAAAAGAGATGTGTACTAGATTAGCAAATTAATCTGGCTTTATGATATCTAAGCTAGTATTAAAAAACCTTAGATAGTCTGCTCGAATGCTCTTAATCGCGTTCCTCTTGTTTAAGGTATACGCAACTATTATTTTATTTACCGAGCTTTCTGCTGCCGACATAAATGAATTTTTATTATTTCGGAAAGCGGATATAATAAATTAGCCGGAATGCTCCATTTTGTAAAAGAGATAACCGTGATGTAGATCAACAAAATGGTAGCGATTAATGTTAAAACAATTTCTATTCGGTAGTACCCACTGTAGCTGCCACAATTTACTGTTTAATTACAGTCCCATACTGCGCGACGAAAATAATTATTAGCGTGCATATCTGTACGATAATATTAAACGTGAAAATAGCTTTCTAGAAACGATATCGACGTTAATAACAAGCATTGCGAATTAGAGGGTGCATCTAATTCCATTTCATATTAGGTAATCAAAAGCCAATAAATACAGGAATTATTTGCCGTGCTATCAACGAATTCCACACTTATTGCCCAATTGGGAAGATTTGATCACTTCCTCCAAATACAATTGAATCACCTACGTTCTTAATGAATGCAAGCATAACTAAACAGCCAGCCCTCGGTGTCTCCGTTGCAATATTTCGTCACGTTAAAGAGGCCAGGCAATCCTAATTCAGAACTGTGCGTATCAATGATTAAACGGATGTATGGTCCATCTTAGAAAGACAGACATTTTCTAACTCAGGACGAAGGGAGATAGAAAACGAACGCGTGGTTGGTGGTCACCAGGCCATTCTAATCCAGAAGCACGACAAATAAGACGCATTGTATATGCGAAAAGGAGCCACTCAGCTCTGACAATAAGTCAAATAAAGATGGGCCCACACCCACGCGGATCCTGACTAATGCCGGCAGGTCCCATCAACGAGGATTTTCTAGAAGAACGCGAGGAAGAGGCGACACCCCGGTGTCGATTTCAACGATTCCCATGCACCGCGGGGTGCAACTGCTTGATCCCAAATAAGAGGACTCCCGAAGATAACTATCCTGCCACACGTAAAGGTAACAAGGTATCGTAGCTTTCGATCGAAATCGAAGAATTTCGGGCGTCCGATTCCCGCGTGACTCACATCTAAATCTGTCGATCTTGGATTCAAGTGATTTCACATCTCCAGACCGTCGAACCGCGGCGGAACGCTAACTCCAATACTTAAGCTTCGCTTCGATATGATACCATCAGTCCCTTACGAGATATTCCGCCGTCTTCAGTTAAAACGAGCACACTGCACAGTACATGAAGAATAAATTTATCATGCATGTTTAAATATTGAGAATGAGAGTATACGAATAAATATTTACAGAATAAATACCGCAGAGGTTGAAAATATCTGATTCCACAAATACGTTTTTTTTTTTTAAGTAAAGATGAAGGAGTTGGAGATCTTTCTTTCATTCACAGTTAATTAAATATTATCGCAGCTATAATATAATTAACTACGCATAATAGTAGTTAACCTAATTATGACACAGTTATTTAACCACCAACGAAGTCTATATAAAAGTATAAGATGGTCAGACTGTTAATAAACCTGTAGATGCATTTTTTGGCCGGGATCCTAAATACCCAGGATAAACTTCGCAGTGTCGTACGTTTCATCGGTCACCCCCAGGAAGAACTCGGGGGAAAAATAGTAGGGGCACAGTACACGGTAGCACCTGTACTCGCGAGGCTCTCCAAGATATTAAATTTCGTGGAATGCGTGGAAGACGATGGGAAGAGCGCAAGACAACGACCGGACTGCAAAAAAGTTATTCTGAAATGCGGCATGCTCGAGAATACGACTCGCATACACCGTGTCTGGTCTCGAATAATGTCTTGAGAAATCGGCATTAGGCGAGATCACGCGGCGTAACTCAGCCCGCGCACAGCCCAGCGTCTGCGGTGCATCGTGTGTGCATTTTAAAAATTTACTACGAGAATCTGGTTACACAGATATTTTACTTGAAACATAAATTCGGCTCGAAGGTGAACGAATATCGATTGACACCTTTAGTGGCACAGTGGAGTTTAAGGGTCTGGATACCTAGGACTTTTAAAATGTACCAAAAGATTCGGAAGCAGGGTCAAAGTTGTGTTTTGTTCTGAATGTTTCAGCTTCTTTTCCCCTGCTTTATTTCAACATCAAATCGAAGAATATTTCTTCTGTACTAGTGAACATCGAGTATTCACGTGGGTATTTGAAATACATATATTCACTTGCCGGATACAACACTGACTTGATAAAGCTATAAGGAATTTATGAACATATAAAAAAATACCAGTTGCCAAAAGTCAAAGGGACTCCTGTGAAGGGGCTGCACACTTCAAAGACTTCTTACATGTGATGCTTTTGCAGCTCACAACTGATATTCTAAACACATTCGCTAAACAGGAACAACACTAGTTTGAAAAAAAGAAATACACGTAGAATCTGAATAAAAATTAATAAAAGAGAACTGCAACTTCTTCACAGATGCATAACAACATGGTCCAAATTTCAGATGAATCGAATCCCAGTTTCTTAAAAAAAATTCCCAAATTTACAGTAACTGTAAATAAATGCACACGATGGTCATCGCACAGGGTCAGAATTAGCCACTAATAATCAAGGTTCAACGTGTGCCAGCCAATAACTGCAGCCACCCCTCTCGCATACTCAACACGTAAGTACTTGCATATCTAGATATTTTGTTTCCCCTTACTGACTTAACTCGTTGAATAAACAGTAAATACGAATATTGCACCGAAACAGTCGTTCTTGTATAAACATGGAGAAATGTGGAGGACTCGTGGAAGGGACGTTTCGAGGTCCCGCGGCCCTCGAATCGGTTGACTTTAATGAGGCGATGCGTGGCTCGCAAGTCGTACCTCGAGGCGGAGCGGCATTAATACCAGTAATCGAAAAATCGGGGCGCTCGCGTGCGCTCGTCTTGCACATGTTACAACGAGCTGCCGATTCGAACTACCGGGGCCGTTTTCTTTCGCCCGCCTTACCCCCTTCTCACCCTGCCCTTAATCCTTGGCGGCGTGTTCGAGGGTTTCGCCGCTATCGGTTGCCTCCCGAAATCGACTCGACTAGAGAGGACCAACCGCGGCTAGTCGGCAGACATCAGCTGTGCTCATGCAAATTACAGCTCGACGATGCAACGCGTCCATATGGTGATCCACAATTATCCGCACGCTCGCTCTCGACGCCACTCGTGGCCGCTCCCCGGGAATAGTTCTCGTGTCTTCATCAGCGATACTATTATTTTCGGCGCTCGATCGCGGCTAGGAGACTGTTTAACGCTGCTAAGTTCGAAGGACACCGTGCCATTTTGCAAATAGGCACGTGTCCGTGTGGAGCAGGCAGCGAACAGAAATTCAGGATTCACGTGACATTTGTGACCTTGGACATTTTGGGGAAATGTATGGATTGATGAAAAAGGATTCTTTGGGTTACTTCTAGAGGAGATTGTCTGTGTTTCTTTGGTATTTCAGAGAGGATTTGAACTTTCCGTCGTTAAAAAAATGTAGACTAAGGTTTATCTTCCTAGGTAGGCACTCACAATTCGCACGAGTGTAACAGTGCCGTGCAAAGTGAAATTTGTTTCTTTCTAAATGGGCATCTTAAGGTGGAATCAGACGGCTCGTGGCTCCGCGAGCCGGCTCGCCTCGTCTAGCTCGTCAAGTCGGCTTGGCGAGCCCGACTCGGCAAGCCATGACCGATCAGACGGCTCGTGGCTCCGCAAACTGGCTCGGCTCGTCTAGCTCGTCAAGTCGGCTTGGCGAGCCCGACTCGGCAAGCCATGACCGATCAGACGGCTCGTGGCTCCGCAAACTGGCTCGGCTCGTCTAGCTCGTCAAGTCGGCTTGGCGAGCCCGGGCGAGCGGAGCCATGACCGATCAGACGGCTCGTGGATCGAGGCTCCACGAGCCAGGCTCGCGGAGCCACGAGCCGTCTGATTCCACCTTTAGGCAATGTGTTCGAAGAACACTGCTCGAGGAACTTGTAACTTCTGAATATTTATTTCAACTAGTTTTATTACAAAACTAAGGTGCTTAATATTCCCGCTGAATTACTTTATTCCAATTCATTCCGCCAAGCCTTTCACAAAAGCAAATGTCCCCAAATACGCAGTCGACATGTATACCTGCTTTTTATTGTCCACGAATGGCGACATTACGACAAACCTGTCGACAAGCTTACCTTTACTTTACGACGAACTGTCGGCAACTAATAGAATCTTCGCAGGCGACACAGTACCTTAACGTCCTCGAGCATTCCCGATCTAATTTCTAATTCAAGACACGGTTGACACGCGAGGGCGCAGTTTTTCGTTTCAAATAAGACAGAAGTCAACGACGAGCCACTCCATTAGCATTCCAGCTGACTTTGCCCGGGCGAAACTGAACTACAAATTTGTCTTTGATCTTTACAATCTGCTTTGATCTCCGCGCGGCTTGCCAATTCGACTTCCCACGTTTCCACGGACGATCGGTATTCAAACGCGCGGCAAGCGCCGGAATTCCTACAAGTCGAGCGGCAGAGAGGCGCATGATCGGGGCTGGGTCGACGCGCGCATATATTCGGGATAATCTTACCGAGGGAAAATGGAATCGGACCCAGGGACGAGCCTGAAAATAAATGGATCTCGAAGGACGTGGCGCGTCGTCGAGTGTAACCTAGGCAGACCTCGAAGATCGAATTAAACGATTCGTGCTGTCCCGCGGGAGGGAAAGAACGATCCTGAAGCATGGCGTGGCTCAGCGACGCAAGAGAAAGATGTGGAAAAGTCGAATGCCTTCTTATCGAGGAGAGAGCATCTCCTTTCTCTTTGTTCGAGTGCACGGTGGGGAAGCGTTTCACGAAAAAGTCGCGGCGACGAGGAGTATGGACGCACACGGGGGATGATGGTGAGACGACGGTAAATAGAGGACGAGGCAAAATTGGGAGGCTATATTGGTGTTGGATACGGGGGCAAGAAACGTCACGTATTGATTAAACGTTAACAAGATGATACATTTCGGTGGTGCTTCTGCTAACAGCAACGGTCCCAGGTTAATATTAGAAAATGAGAGAAATTATATATCAGGGAACTTACTAGACATTGCAGAGTAGCTGAAAATAAAGGACACGTCTTCTTTGAGCTGCGGTAACTCGAGTTTAAAGGTGAAACTATCCAGCCAAAACGTCAATCTTTGTTTTCTTTTAATTCTTTTAATTGCTGTGCTGTCGTGCGATGTACAAATTAGGTTTTGGCGTTGGGATAGTAGCCCTTAGCGACTAAATAAGCGAGTCTACTTCTGCACGAACTTACACCCCGACTGAGCGGTCCTTGTCAAACGGATACCCCAGCGACTAACGGGCATTAAGAGAAATCTGGTGACCTGACACTGGAAACGCGGATGGGACGAAAATAGAGGTGGAAGGAAGAGACAAAAAAGATGGGAAAGACGGGGAAGACGTAGCCCGTCGCGACATGTAAATGCATGGAAGAAATTATTCATGAAAGATGCCAAGCTCCGGGTGCAACGAGACGAAACGAGATTCACGGGACAGGTCGAACTAACGACGCTCGACGTCCTCGTCCTCCTCGCTGTTGGCCAGATACGGATCGGTGCTAATGCCTACTTTATGGGTCAGCTCGGCTCGCCTACCGTGGTCACGTAGCAGCAATGTTTGCACGGAGTTCAGAAAAACAGAAGGGAGAAGGAGAAAAAAAAAAGAACAGTGTGTGACGCGCTGCCTCGAGTTTCCACTGGAGGAGGAAGCCATCAGCAGCCCCTTTCATCGCCTAAGATTCAGAAGCGCAGCTTCCCAGAAGCACACGATCCCGCACACCTCCCCGCAGCATCCGGTGGCTATTCACACACCTTCCTGCCGATCTTTATCAGCACACCTCGCGATCCTATCGCCGCTGGCGCTGATCGCTGCGCGACGATATCACGCGGGACGCATTGGCTACGGTCCTGGCTGTGCCAGAAAGCGCGGGAGTCGCGCGTCGTTTCCTTGTTTGAAGCGTTGAAGCTTCCTCTGTCAATCTTGGGAGGCGATCTGCTCGGTTCGACTCGCATGGAAATTATTTGCGAACTCGTGAAACCTTGACGACTCCATTTACATACGTGTCTTTCTTCGCACTTTGTTCAATTTAGTTAAAGATATGTTCTCACAGATCGCCTTGCGTGGGATTTATTAGCATAAAAAAGGGATTAAAATGAACAAAATAATTCGAAGGAGACGAGTAATTTGACGCCTGGAATCTATCTATGAATTTATCTCCCTCGATGTCAATGATTGCATTTTTATAATATTTCCAAATTACATAAACGTTCCCTTCTAATAACCGAGATAAAAATCAGAACGTAAAGAAAAATGAGGGCGAGTACACATCTTTAGATATAATATGCGACATTGATTTTCTCAGGATCACTTGTTCCTCATCGTTCACATGAGCACACATTCATCCCTTTTCAATTATCGACTACACGCATTCGAATAATCGGCCGTTCGCATATTACCTTCACGTCGTATCTCTGTACCCGTCTACTCATCGTTCTAACTACCCTCATCTTCGGCCTTTACCCACCGTTTGCTCCTGTTCCCTGCGATCGCCCTTTACGCTCGATATCTACCTGTGTTTACCTCGAAGGCCCTTCCATGCCCTCGTCGCAGAGGCTATCGTTCCGTTATACAATTGGGAGGAACACCTCGATGGCGCGGCGTCGAGCTGAAAACCGTTGAGCCATGCGATGCATGGCCTCAGGGACTCGTAGATGGATCATACCACTGTCGAGCTGCAAATGAGCTGACGAAAGGACAAGTGAACGACTCATTTCAAACAGCAGCGTCGTGTTTGCGTTTGGTAACAATGTGCTTCCAACTGGAAATTGATTGCTGATGTTACCATCCCTTAACTACGCACGGGGTGTGCTGCTGGAATGCAAGCTATATTATGGATTTAAATCGGTGTGAAATTTCTTCGTGCGGTGTGCTGGCAGAAATATTTATTGCCTTACTTGAATATTTAACGTTGTTTCTACTTGTCTGATTATATTCGTATCGGGAAAATATAACTGTGCATTTGACGTAATAAATATTTACGTGGCATCGTGTTTAAACTCTGTTTAAACAATTCTTCCAATATACATAATTACTTCTTCCCTGAAATCCCCAAGACACAAAAGCCTGCACCACTGCAACCAGAGCGCAAGAACCCACCAAGCTCCGCCATAATTTCCACTCGCAGCTACTCATTAAACATCGCAACATCCGCAAGCAGAGTTTCCCACTGTCCACAACATTTACCTTCCTCCGGCGGATACAGGGTCCATTCGGACCCTAAGTATTTATTTTGTATATGTTACTTATCAGAGCCATCAACGTTAATCGATTTTTTTTCAACGCTCTGAGACAGCATTCTATATCTGCCACGTTTTCCTTACCCTCGCACAAATATTCAGAACAATAGTTCAACATACTATGAAACAGCCTGCCAAACTTTAAAATAATTTGTCGAACAGCTTTTGTACAAAAAATTCACAAACACCCACTTGTTTATCGGTCCCACAAGGTAGAATCCCCCCTTAAGACAGCAAGATTGAAATCTAATTTAAAAGCTTATTTTGAGAAGAGCATGTATAGAATTATGGGTAAAAATGGACGTTGCATCCGATGTGTGACCAAACTATCCGCCGTCGACAGGTTTAGCAAACTCCTGACACGTTCGCCTTTGCGGGCCCTAACAAGTGTGCGCGATAGAGCTTGACCTATTCTTGAGTCGCGCGATGGATGCGCCGAAGGACGACATTCCGCGAGGAAAACCGTGCTTCTCCCATATTGTAACCGTCCTAGGAAGTAGATCGTATCTCCTCAACGAAGACTCCTCGATCTTGCCATCCTTTCTCTCCTTCCAGCAAACTCGCCATTCTTCCTTCCTTCCTTCCTTCCTTCCTTCCTTCCTTCCTTCCTTCCTTCCTTCCTTCCTCCCTTTCTGCTTGGCGATCCCTTTCCTACCCCCCCCCCCCCGTGCCCCCTCGAGACGCGAGTTTATATCGACCCTGCAGACTGCCTTCGGCCACGGGTCAGATTATACATTACGGAGCACGTGCCTGCACGCGACATGTTGCAACCGGGCCAGAGTCAAGGAGCAAAACCGGACGGCGCGCCGCGCCGCGGCGGCCACGCTGGAGATGAGGAGCAAACGTTCCTGAACGCCGACCTTATTCAACCGCGGGACGGACATCTGTTAAACTTCTCGAATAGAGGGTGACGAAAATTAGCGTACCGTGTAATTGCTTGCATTTACCGCGTCCTCCTCTATGGACGGAGTATTCGAGGCATTTCGATCCCCCCACGAACGCGAGGATTCCTCCTCCAAACGCTCGCGCAAAGTGCTGGCAAGCAATTGTCGAATTCTGATGCGATCTTTCGGTACGATACACTACGTTCTTGATTCGTTTGTTGTTGCTGGGTATCGGAATTTAGTTGATTCTTTTTTTGCGAAACTGAGTTAGTAGCAGTAATGTATTCCAATAGGCTGTAATAATCGTATAAAATAGGAATAATATTTTTTTTCAATTTGAAACTATATGGTAGAACAAAAGCTTTTGTTGACTTGAAATTTTGTGGGGACATCTGTGTGCAACACTTATTAAAATTCAATGGAACAATAATTATGTCTTCGTTAGGAAGCATTTCGAATAGTAACAGAAGCTAAAAATTATGACTGCACTGGCAACAATGCCTGTAAAACAAAATGCTGTTCAAACGCTGTTAGTATACTAGAATTAGTCCGTTGTTACCCTCAATGCCTCATTTATAGGGGCGTGCGGGTACCCGAAATTACTGGACCCGATTTGCGATTCGGCAGCCGAGTTTCTTGCTCAACAATTCTTACATCTGATCACACTGATGGCACTCCCTGTTTTTCCCCCTTACCCTTCACATGTATTTCGATGTAACATTCACATTTTGTAATAATCACCTTTCCAAGATAACCACTATATGTTCGACTCCCCAAAAGACACTTTTAACACCTTAAGAATAACAATACCCAGATTCGTATTAATTTCTCACAGCCAAATCGAATTCGACTTGCATAGACGCCAACCCCCCCCCCCCCCGCACGCCTACATAAAACAGTACACGTGGTCCTTACTCAACGATCCCCGACCAACAGAACAGAGAACCGTAATTGCATTTTGATCAACCGCGTATCCCACGGGTCCAAAAATATCACAACTCCTCGTCCACACACGAATTCATTTGCCGCCTGATTCTCGCTCGACTTTCCACAGGACGCCACGAAGGTATCCCGCATGGGGGGAGGGGGGGGGGGTGGTGGTGGTGGTGAAAGGAAAAAGAGAAAGAATCCGAGAGTTATCGAATCTCGCGGCAACAAAAACACGTGTAAATAATCGGCAAGGATGGAAAGGCCGAAGATTTCAATTAGACTGTCCCGCACAATGTAGCCGATGTAAAACCTCGCGACTAATCAATCTTTTAAGGTCCACAAGCTGAGGATAATGCAACCGTCGAAAGATGCACCCACTTGATCGCGCAACGGTGTCGGGTGCAGGCGGGCGTGGGAGGGGGGGGGGGGGCGGGCGTTGGAATAAAAAGAACCGAAGTAAAAGCGCAGAATCGAAAGCAATTTCAATCGGCTGGATAGCAGCGCCTACAGGTAAACGTCGGACGTGAACGTTCGAAAAAAGGGGGTTACGGCGGTCGGTGGATAGGGAGGGCGCGGGAAGGGGAAGGGGGAGCCGGTGCTGCCAAAAATCCAAAGCGAATCCGTCGAGAACGAACAAGCCTCCCGGCCGCAATTTCACGCGATCGAATCGGCCCGAACCAAATTAAAAACTAATCGTTTTCCCGCGCTCTGCTGGCACGCGCTTTGCCGCCGTGGCTCGAGCCACGTAGCCTAGCTTCACGGGGGAAAAAAGAGGAAAAGAGAAGAACACCAGACAAACGTACATGACTGGCGTACAAGGGCTGATCCACGGCACACGAACAACGATCGTCCACCGGCGCACGATCTTAGGAAGGCGAACCTCGTCGACGGTAAAATTGTTTTCTCTCTCCTCCCCCCCCCCCCCGCCCGCCCCTGCCGCTCCGCCGTCCGCACCCTGATCCCTGTTTTCTGTTGATCGATCTCTGTAGCGGAGGCGGCGCGTCGAAGCTCGAACACGAAGCAGGCTGACCGATTCGTCACGATCTAAGGTAGTGGAAGCTTATGGATAGATTGCGTAGGCTTTGTTTCGCAAATGAATTTTGGGTTGCAGCAGTGTTTGGTAAGGCGATCGTGCGTGCCGATGGAATTGGGCATGATAGTGGTGGTGTGGTGATAGAATTGGGGATGATGCGTGATCTACTTGTGAGTTTCTGGTGGAGAGTCGCGTTTGTGCTGGGAATTTGTAGTGTATTGTGGGGTGAGAATAGTAAAGGGGTGGGGAGGTTGGTTTTACAGATTCAATTCAAAATTTGGGTATAGTAATGTGTTCAACGCGTTGAGCGAAGTATTGAAAAGTTTGGGAGAAAATTAAGTTGGAAGTTTTGTATTTGCCTCGCCCTCGGTGTATGCACTCGTAAACACGAAGCTATGAGTAGGCATGTAAGTTACAGTGGCAGCTCTATTTTAATCTATATTGTCACAGTTGTGGCATGTGTATGCAATTTTACTAATTGTTTTAATTAATTATTCCTGTGATTAGTTATTAGAAATATGTAGGACTTATTCGCGTCAAAGGAAGATAATTATAATTAAAATCTACGAATCGTTTGAAAATCGTTTTCAAGGACGGCTATTACTTATTTCATTTGTATAAATCTATTTACATCTATTTCGCTCAGAAAAGTGATAAATTATTGCGTTTCTATCATTGTCTACAATTTTAAATGTTGTTGATATATTATTACACCACGATAATTTCGTAGATTTGAATTACATTTTATGATATTTAAATATTTCTTGCTTCTTTACATTAATAATTCTTCGAAGTATGCTTTTCTATTCTTCCACCTATATGTTTTCTTCTTACTTTGATCGTGGTTAATCATTTAACTGATGCATTTCACGATAAAACCGTCTAATTACAAACGTCACGGCATGCATTTTTATGATCTCGTTTACAATGCTTCGAAAGCATACCTCATAATTGCACGTTCCAGAAAGGAAAGAGCGCGTTAACTTGCAAATTTTTTGACAAACGGTCAGTGACCGCAAAAAGGAATATTCTTCGGTTTGCCACGTGTAGGTATAACGAGAAATAAACGTGGCTCACAGTTTGCCCTGAATAATAAGACTTTAAAGCAATCGGTACAAGATATATAAAGTTTATTACTTTTGCTCCCTAAAAATGCAAATTTAAAAGAACGCAAAGAAAATCAAATTACTCATTTCAGGATTTTGCTAGAAAAATCTTGATCCTATAAACTAATTTTATTGTCAGTCTCAAAGTGACAGAAAAGTTTTGTCATTAAAATAGCCAATTTTATCTCTGTGCCTATTAAAAGAATGGAAATAATGGAACCGAATTTTTTTAATTTTCAGAATCTTCACTTCATCAATAATTGCATATTTGTTACAAAAATGTTACATTTTCTGTCTTCAAGTATATAATTCTTAATATTAATGCTCGTTACAAAATGAAAAGGAAAATTTTGAATTTACTCACATCAATATCTAATCTCGCCTCTATACAACTAAAATCTTCACCTACAAATCCAGCACAAAAAATATATATTCATTTACTATTTACGATGCAGACAGGCTGGAGAATGACTGTCCACGTCGACCGTAATTTCTTATGATTTTCTTATTCGTTCAAGCGAAGTTCACGTTATCCTCCCACGGGACCTGCGAGAAATTCGTTTTCCAAACGCCTGGGAAAGTTACAGCTACAAGTTAAAGCCACTGTTATGACTTCTACCTAACATTTCTCGGAATAGAATTTTCCACTTGACACCGAGGAATTATTTATGTACGTTTATCTTTGCAGATCGAGCGTTCGTTGACCTCGAATTTAATCATTCCAAACGAATGATTTATAACTTCTTTATAGGACGATTGTGAAAAATGATCAGTACTCGTGAAATGTCTACCGATATATTCATGTCTATCTTTCTAATTTAGCGTTCAAAAACAATGAATTTAACCATTCGAATCGAATTGTTTGATTAATTTGTTTGACCACACTGTGAGTAAAGATTGATAATTGAGTGTTACAATTTTTCTACAGAATAATGGTAAAAATAGTCAGTTGCTATTCACTATTTCAAATTTGTATTTATTTTTGTGGTCTAGTATCCGCGAACGACGTATTTGGAAACAGTCAGTACTTATGAAACAGGATTTCATTGCATCCAAGGGACCATTTATGCGTATTCTTATGATCTAGCATTTATAAACGGCGAATTCAATGATTGAAAGCGAATTATTTATCACGCATTGTTCCCTTTTTATCCAGATCCATGGGCAGGGATAGATTTTCTATAGAACGAGTGCGATAACGGTCAGCGCGTACTCGCGAAACCACGATTTCGCTGCATCCACCATTGGTGAATAAACGCGCACAGACGCACGTAACGTCATACCGTGCCTGCTGCGGCCGTTTGATTACAAATTACAACAATCGATATGGTTTAAATTGCAAGTTGCGCCTGCGTGTTTTTTTCGCGAGCCAATATAAGGGGGCAGTTAGCACGGAACGGAAGGAAAAGAAAGCAGAGAAAGTCCCGCGTATTGTCCGGTGCACGACATTTGCGACGGGACACACGTAGGCAATCGGCAGAAGCGCCGAGTACAAAAGTTTGTAACTTATTCGGTGGAATCGTGAAAAAAAGGACTTGAAAATTGGACAACAACTAAACAAATAAGGAGATAAAGATTGAATTGCGTAATTTATATCGTGGAGAGCAGGTGGTAGAATCTAGGATCTCCTTCAGATATATCAAACTCATGTATGTTCATATACCTAACTGGATCAAGACACAGTTACTGTTAATAAAATGCGTCCAATGGTCGATTGAACGTATTCAACAGAAACTCGGCTTCGACCTAAGAGACCAAGGATTCAACGAGTTCAAGGAAGCAACTGGAATGTTCTGAAATACTTAAGGGGTCATTCCGGTTAGACGGGTTGAAAAAATCGATTGTTATTTTTAAACATTTTTCGAAAACACATATCCTCAAGAATGTACTGTGAACCCTCGTCAGGCGGCACAATTTTACAACGTTAACAGGCGGCAGAGGCACAATTGCACCCTCACGTATATTATATGAATATTCTCTCTATCGGTATAATTTGTACGATAAATGGATAACATTTAGTCTCAATGAAAATCAATAAAAATAATTTCCTAAATTTTCTTTTATAATGTAAATAATCTATTTTTTACTTTTTTTATAATAAAATAACATTATCATTAAAAAAAAAATCGTATTCTTTTTTTATTGCATTATCTTCATACAAAATGAATGAGGACGTAATTGTGTCTATGCAGCTGTTATGGATGCAACCCTCGACTCGACCCTCTGTCTCGGAAGGGGGTAGAGATATTTTTCTGAAATTTGGTCCGCATAATCTAGACCAAAAAATTAGAGATGTCACGAAACATCAGCCCTCCACGACTTCTCGAAAAAAAGTTATCGCAATTTAAAAACGCAAAAGTTACAATTGTACCTATGCCGCCTGACGAGGGTTAAATTATCATGGAAAAATTCCGATTATTTTAGTTTCTACAGAGGCATTTAGTACGGAGCGCAGAGGCTCGGCCTCTGTAGATGAAAACTTTGAACGCGTTTTTCTCGAAACGTCATTTTTTCACATCGTGAAGATAAAATCTCAAGATCTATAGATAAAATCTCAAAATCTTTATAAATTTTACTGCTTATTCTCCACACCTATGACTCTCGCAGGGACTACAACCAAGTATTTTCATTGAGTCTAACCTACTTTTAAAATCGAAAATAGCAGAAGAAAAAAGTCGAAAAACATTTTTCTTGCATTTTACCCGCCATTTTGCTAATTTTAGCGAGCGATAGCGACAGTCGTACTGATCAAGAATCTGTTTGGACTTTTGGGTTCAGATAAGTCTAACAGCTGAAATCGCCTTCACGAACGAGGCATGAATTTTTAAACATGTCATCAAGACCGCTTTCAAAAGCATTTTAAAGGCGATAATTTTATTACTTTTATATTTATTATTTACTGTAGAAATGTAGTTTAATAAATAGAAAAAAGTTTTATTCCATTACTATAATTATTTTCGTCGCAATAAATTCCTGAAAATTGCTGAATTTATCGGCGCGCTACCGGAATGACCCCTTAAATACGACCAAAATACTGCACTTTATCTCTCACTTGATGGATACAGGGTCCATTTGGACCCGCCCTATATGCATACCAAGCTATTAATATTACGTTGCACCCCTTCTTTACAAAAATAAAAATTTCACATCGCGATAGCATCAAAATCTAATATAGAAACTTATTCCAGTACATATATGAATGCGTGAAGTTTTACATGCGTCGAAACGGGCCCTGTGTCAGTCCACATATGTAATTTAAAACGTAACAGTAACTCCTCCTGCTGTGATCAGGAGAGGAATTCCTGCAGCATTGCCAAATGCCTTAAAAGACCATATAATCAAGTGTGGAGACGCGTGCCAAGCGTACCTGTGTCGCCACCTGCCGACGACAGACCACGCCAGTTGTTACAGTACCTCCCTCCCTTTCGCCCAACGACGACAGCAACAACACGAGCTTTCCCACGGACAAACAACATCGTCAAGTACATATCCGTTGCCGTGCCTCTCTTCCTCCACCTCTCCAGCCACCCTCTCACCTGCTCCCCATATCCCTTGCTCAATCCTGCAATCTCGTGACCCTCCACCACTTTCATCTCCATTTAGACGAACCGTGTCCCTGTTTTTGGGCCGTTCCTCCAAACGTACTGCCATAAAACGCCACCGTTTTACAACATCCTCGCGGTCTGATCGCGTTTAATTAATCCGCTCCCTCGCCACAGCTTCGTCCCGTTTCAAACAGCTGGAAAACGCTCGATTCTACAGCAAACGAAGATTTTTCGCCTGAAAGTGTCGCTAAATCGCGGAAGAACTTTCGGTGGATGTATGTACTATATACGTACTTAGATTCGATGGATGCTTAGAAGTTCGACGCTCGGTTGAAAGTTAAATGGAACTTGAATTTTGGCCATTCCCGTGGTCGTTCGCGGTTTCGCGCGAGATCGAGGTTCGAGGAACGTTTCGAGGTTAGGTTAGGAATGGCTCCGCGTTCGATTGCACGAAAGATTGCTTTATGGAATAAGTATAATCTATGAAATTACAGACACCGCTGTCTCGTATTCGCCAGGAAGGGATGGAATCTCGAAGAGTAAAACATTATCAGTAATTAAGAGCGGTCAATTAATAGATCCAACAAGATTTTTTTTTACATTTCCCGGGGGCCTTTCTATTAATAATCGCTTTTAAAGTGGAGGAAACGACGAAGGCGTCTGAATTCCACGGAATATGGGAACAGTCTGTTAGCGGAGGAGGACAGTGTCGCGTGAGTCGATGGAATGAGAAGAGAAAGGAGAGGAGAAGCAGCAGACAGGAAGCAGCTGGACGTCGAGTCGCGTGCCCCGCAGGAAACGCAGGCCGATCCTGGCAAGGAAGAGTGTACACATATACCGTTGCTTCGCCCCCTCCGAGCATAAACACAGGCGGGGGAGGATCGAGTGGCTCCAAAGAGACTAAAGTCTAAAGGGGCTTTTATTGCTCTATAGAACCACGTCCTGACACGTGCTCCGAGGATATCTTCGTTAAACGTTTGCCAACGGGACTCTTAATGGCACGCGACGATATCCTCCAGGTGGTCCAACGTCTCATTGCTGTGTGCATAGCTGCAATGTTCGCGCAGATAGGGCGCGGCTACGGACAAAGAATACTACCGAAATTTTGAGGCCCACTTCGCGAACTGCTAACGGTACGAGGATAATATTTAACCTCCGAGGAACACGAGTTAACTCGTTACCTAAAAATAGAATGAAGTATATCTCATTGAAATATATCTACCGAAGGGTACATGAAGGGTTAATGAGAGCCTAATGAGTACATTTTTCCACCGTATCTTCGTTTCTAATGAAAAAATGGTATTAAGGCTAAGGGGAAGGATTAAGTGGAAACAGTGAAAAAAATTGTCACTTTGTCTAGTAAGAGATGGACTAAATTTAATTTATTTAATACAAAAAATTAAAGGTGACTTTATAGAACTTCGAGAAGAAATTACTTTTTAAGCCCCTACAAAATAAGGTTTTTAAAAAAGTATAATTTGAATTTGTCCAGTAGTAACGGAAATAATTAAGGTGATCACGTTACGTTATCCACCTTGTATAAAGAAAACAGTAGGAAGTACATTATATCATTATATTTAGCTTGACGTAATGCAAACACGATTGAAGAAGAAAAGTGATTACGTAGCCCAATGAATATTGCATCAATATTAACTCCCAGTCTTCTAATTAAAGCGTCCATAGTGATTCACTGGCATTTGTCACTTATACCTATCTAACGAAATGATAGATTCCCTTATGAATACAGAACAGTGCATCCATTTCGTAAAGTGTTCCGCGTATGCTACTTTAAGGGTTCGTTTCACGCCTTTCCTTTTTTATTTCACGTAACACACTACACCCACAATCACGTGTGATTAGAATTTCCCAAAACTTCTTTATACCCCTCGGGAAATTTCAAATATTTAGAAAAATGCGTTATCGAATGTTCTAGCCCTATCTACCACCCTCATCTATCGTATGAAATCAAACAGGTCTGTTCGAGAGAAGAAGTAATCAAGTGTTTCTCTTCGCCCGCGAAGCCAAATATCCATCGCTTCTTCGACGTTTATGTGACAAGTTTTGAAAGGATAATCCAGCTCTGCAAGCATGCAGCAGGAAGAGGGTTCTAAACCGTCGCGGAATCGTTTTTGTCGCGGTCGTTTTGCTATCAAATTATCGAATGCATTGAAGGGGCAACGAGGAAAAAGAAAAAGGACTCGCCCTCCCACCCGCCCCCTAGACGGAAGCAAAAGGAAGAGGAGGAAATGGGGCACGTGTTCGCGTGGCTATCCGGTGAAATAAGAGACCGGAAGCATCTGGGGGGAAGCCGTATTGTTTGTTCGAGTGCTTTATTCGGTCGAACCGCCCCGCAGCATTCGATGCCTTGCCCGTCTACGGGGTGACTCGAGCAAAACGAGCGCAATCTTGAATCGCCGTGACGCAGTACTATATATCCACCCTTCCGCCTCGTTGCACCCCTCCCCCGAAGACAAAAGCTGCGTGAGACCTTCTGCTTACTAGCTCGATTGCCACTACGCGAGCTCAAGAGCTATTCAGTGAAACGGTAGCGCTGGTACTACGCCCTTAAAAATGGGACACTGGCGCAATCTATGTTTTAGATAGTTGAAGGCAAGCTATTTTCGAAATTTTGTTTGATGCGTGGGTTATTAAATGCCTATATTAATTTTAAGATGTTGATAACTATAATACCTTTATCCGCTTAGGATGTTTTGTCAATTGTTCCGCTACAGAATTATGTGATAACAGAAAAAAGAAAATTTGGAAATTTGTGCATCTAATTTACATTTAAGTTAGAAAGTAGTCTTTATTACTTTCGTAAAAAAACGAGATGAAGCCAGTATGCTGTTACTGTACCTGGCCTTAATTTTAAATCTCCCATTTAAAAGCGTGCATCTCAAAGGGGGTAGTTTATATCCTAACTTTGCTGTTTAATAATGTTAATTCGATATTAAATGGTTCGATTATTTCCTAAAATCCACGTCCATTTAAGCACGACCCAAGTTCACAAACGCGTGGTTATATTGGAGAGAGATTGAAGGCCTGGGGACAACTTTCCAACCCTTGCAGTCTCAGCTGGCACCTCTAATGCAGTTCAAACCATTCGATTGAACCCTCGTCACGACTTGCTCGCTGCGAAACACCGCCTACCATACCTGGCTGATCACCTCCACGCGGTCGCCATGGCAAAATGTGCAGTCACTCAATCAACGTAATTTGGTAGCTTATATTAGACCAGAAATGCAGAAATATTTGAACACGTTTAATTCTAACTTCGGGAAGTTTCCTTTTCATAAAAGTAAAGTACCTACAAACCCCTCTAAATCCATGAAGCTCAAAGAAAAACCTTCACCCCCTTACCACTCAAGTCGCCAATTACTCCCAAAGACCTTTTCCAACAAGAGACCAAGAAGAACAACGTTGGAGATGCATAAAGCTCCCGAACGAAGCAACCCGTCGCGCCGACCCAGCGAAGTCATGTTTGCGCAGCAGCCTGAACTGTCGAATAAAAAGGCTTCCCTTAACCTGCTAATTTCCATTCTCAGTGCAACCACTACGCGTGACTCCGCAAGCAGCTCAGGAACTAATTAGAAAAAGTTTACGCGGAACTTCACTGTCGAGGCACCCGGCAACGGCTCGCGGAGCCAAGAAAGTTGGCGATCGCTTTTATAAAAGATCTTCCGTTTATCCTCAAAGAGGAAAGATGTATACATACACCGTTTAAAGCAGATTCGCTGGAGAAACGTTGCCTCGCATTCCACGCCGCGGATACTTTGGTAAGTATGGACTTCTCCTTTCTTGCAACCTAGGCGAAACGAGAGAAACATCTGGTGCGGGTGGCAAAGAGCAGGCAGGTTGCGTACAGCCATTCCACGCAGACCATCCCTGCCTTCTTTCGACTCACCTTTCCTCCCCACCCCCTTTGCAGCACCCTCCCTTCCTTGGACCCACCCCGATATCTCGTTACTAACAGCAGCGAAACCACCTGGACTGCAAGGGTTGCGTATTAGTGGCCCCTCGCCATGTTTTTATGCGCTTCTTTCTCCCACCGTGAAGATGACGGAGAAGAATTTCTGCGTCGCTGAAAAGGTGCGCGTCTACTCTGCACCCTTGTTAACGAGAGCCTGGGGAATCGGGGAAAGTGAACTGGAATGCATTCTACGAGGGTTTTTAAGAATCTTAAAAGGAGATTCTAGAATTAAGGAATAAATATTGGTAGATCGCCTTTGGAGTGGCGAATGCGTGTTATGGATATTGTTGATGAGGTTGTACCAGTGAAACTGAGAAGTGACGAGGGTTGGAACGATCAGTTTGTTGCTGGCGATTGAACGAGCTGTATTTGGAATCTGTCAAAATCTGATAAAATCTCGAACAGTATTTGAAAAGTGTTTGTGGAGAGATATGCTTCAACTTATATTATTTAATTATTCATTTTTAAGATAACAGAATTCTGCTGCAGACAAAATTTCATGCTTCTACTGGAAAATACTCAGGGATATATACCTACATTTCGTCTAAGATGCAAATAATTTTGAGATTTCTACGACAATAAAAAATAAAATATGTTAAATGCTAGAAATTGACGACAAGATTAATAAAAGTTATCTTGTCAAAGGACGAGAAAGATCAATTTTTCCTACTGACACTTATGTCTTTAGCTCTGTTACAAGCTCGAACACAGCGTAGAAAAGAAACGAAAGGAGAAATGATGAATGGCTCGATTGGATTTATACGACGAATGAAATAACACGATTAATGCAAAACTGATGCACGAATGGGAAGATATATCGAATATCAATGTGTCACGCTCTTCGGCAAAATCGCAATGTCCTCTGAAAGTCAATTGAAACTCCACGAAACATTAATAACAACTACGGAAAATGCAAACAACTTTTACAACTACATTCCCCGCAATTCATTCAAGAAAAATCAGTGGCAGAAGTGTTTCAGCAGATATCCACTTGTTTCTAAATTCCCCAAGCATTGTTTCGGCGTAATAAACTCGATAAATTCAGCCCCTTAAGCGATATGTACCCGCAGTCTCGAAGTTTAAACAGGAAATTCCTCGGAACGGAAACGTTGCAAAAATCGAAACTTAATAAACCGAGATACTAATAGGTAGGTACAGTAAAGCAATAACAGGAGAACCACCTCATATAATAATACGACGAGACGCCTTTGAATAGCCGTGCCAAAATGTAGTACCCCTTTTATTACCGTAAAAAGGAAACGGAGCGTGTGCAAGCACATAAATGTTGTGATAGAAACGACTACGATAAGCCTTCTCAACATGTGGAAAAGCTCGATGGAATCGATTTCGTGGCCGACAGGACCAAAAAAAAAAAACACGACGGCTGGTTCGCGACGATATGCCAATATGACAATAAATAGAGCTCCTTTTTTCCTCCCTGTTTCGATATAAACAGAGGTACAATGTCGGCCCAAAAGTGCCGACAGATGGGATTCTTCTCTTATTCCCCTTTTTATCTACCTCCCCCCCCCCCCCCCCCGCCGTGGATTCACTGGAGTACATACGAGACGCCTGCGAAACCACCCACAATGTCTTCCATTCATGGAATTTCATCGTTTTTCGTTAGTTCCCCACTACACAAAGAGTGCGCGCTCTAGAATCGTACGTAGGAAACCATGAGCACGGTTATTTAGGCGAACTTCCGAGGGAAATGCAAGAACTCGGGTCACAGAATTCCCCGAAATTTTATAATAATAATAATGAGAGTAACGCGTCTTTATTACACAATAGAAACACGAGCAAACGCAACGATGCAATTCTAGACAATAATAGAATAAGTTATAACTATACGAAGAACTGGAATATCTAACCATAAAAGGAATAAAAAAATTCATAAAAACGTTACCCACATATGCTTGGAATTACTGTATAAATTCCAGATAAACTACCACTGTAACTTACCTAAGAAATCGATTTTCGAACTCGATTATCTCGTGAAATTTTGACTGCTGCATTCTGTACGTCTGACACATGCACTAATTACATATACAGTACAACGTCTGAGCGAAATAGGTGGCTGAAACTAATGGGAGGATTTGAATTTAATATAGGTATGGACGAAGCATAGACGACACATGAAATCAGGCAATGCAGAGCTTAAAAGTTATTCACGCAAATCCGCGAAACAGCTGCACAGAGCAGAGAATGTGGGCACGCAGTGAGGCTGGTGAACGGAATGGAGAAAGCGGGGAATACGAAGGAGTGAAGGACCGGTGGAAAATTTATTCTTCGAGCGATTTTGAGGGTTCAGCGGTCGATCAAAGGGAACGAGTGCTCGAAAACGAACCAAAGACCAAAATCCTATCTGGCCGCCTAGTTGTCATTGAAATGGCATTCGCAGCTGTTTACGCTGTCGCGCATGCAGCTCGTCGCCCCACAAAAGGGGTTTCCCTGCTGGCTGACAATTTCCACGAAGGTGGTTGAAAGAAGGGGCAAAGAAAACGCGCGTCAAAGGTTTCACACCGCGATCGGCTATGTTTGGGCCTGTGCGCGTACGCGAAACAGCCTCGCGCGCGTCCTAAACACGCGAAACGGGAACAGATGATATTTCCTGGACAGACACCGCAACTTACGCGTGGCGACAGGCTTCTATATCGTGTCAGCGAGGAATCGTTGGGAGAAAAAAAACGAGATTGACAGGTGACAGAGTTCATAACATTTGAAATATGAGCGCAGTGACCCCTGATGCCCACGGTAGAGACACGATGTTGGAGTAACCGATTTTTCTAACGGTCAAATAATTATATTTTAAACTGAGGCGGGTCACATATTAGGCAATATTGTATTTATAAATCAGCAATTACAGATTTAACAATTTTCTCTGCTTTGCGTTGCAGATTGCGTTATTTTTTTAAGGGGATATTTTCGTGGCACGACTGTTTCTTGGAGGGAATTTATGCTGCATTAAACTGCCTTTGAACTTGTGAATTTTTAATGAAAAAATAAATAGAAAGTAGTGGAATAAAATTCTTTCAAACGACGTTCCTTTGACAGAAAATCGATTTGAAAAGCTCGCCTGGTATTTGACGAAGAATTGCTAAAATGAAGCAGTAAATCTGATGCAATCGAGAAACAGATGGCTCTTCGTGCAAAAATATGTAAGTCGAAATTATGAAATAACTTTTAGCAGGTGAGGTTTAGTTATCGAAGAAATCCATTTTGAAAATCCATCTGCTGTGTGTATACTTGGTTAAGAATTATTTCCATCATCGAACAGTTCGTTTCAAATTCTTTTACACGTTTTGGCAATCCAAAACAGGGTGAAATTAAAGGAAGAAGTGTGCCAAGTAAACGAAACGACAGAATAGGGTAGTGGGGTAGAAAAAACGAGGATTTTGATGGCAATGAAATACCTCCTCCATCGATAATTACGGGTTAACGAGACGGCGGTAAGTAAGTACTCGTTCGATAATTGGTTGCTGATCGATTCGTAGCACGAAACAACCCGCAACCAGTTCGTTCGCTTTCAAACACGGAAATCTGCCTCGGCTGTTTACCTCGTAACTCTCCTATGAGAGAAGATCATGTCTAGGAGAAAAAAAGTCGTATACGTGTACAGTTTTGTGTACAAAATTTCATCGAAATCGGTTAACGTAGCTATGACCTACGAAGAATTAAAAATGGTGGAATCACAGTTTTCGGCCAAAACTGTAATAAGCCTAAAGATTCTTAAATATTTCGATGCCTGTCGCTTGTTTCTGCATCAAACGATTTCGACAAAAAACTTCGTGATCGTTAAATAAAAAAAATTTTAGTTATACGATTTTATTTAATTTGATAAAAATGCACTAAAAACTGAACAATAATTTAAATAAAGTCGTGGGGCAGGATATTTCATAACAGGATATGAGTCAATTTCATACAGAATCAAGCGTCGAAATGAGCGATGTAAAGCGATGAAATATCCTGAAATATATATGAATTTTTTATATATATATATTTTTTATTGTTTACTTTTTAGTGCCTATGTTTTGATTTGTGGTTATAGGCTGATTTCAAGTTGTTTGGATTTGTGGTTATGCGTGTTTATTGTAGGGGATGTAATTTTTTCACCCCTTCGAGGGTGTTTTTTTTTTTAAAAATTGTATTGTCATCATAATTACGTACGCCTGCAAAATTCCAAGTCTATTGGATTCGTGGAAGTGGTTTAAAATTGAGTTTCTAGATTTGACCCAAACAAACAGAGGATTGAAGCTGAATAAATTCGTTTAAAAAAGAGAAGCTGGAGGGAGTATCCAAATTGAACCAGGATTTATCACAAGCCGCAAATAAAATAATGTAAAGTGTGAGATTAAATTAATGCCTGAATTACATCCCTCATTTGCCTATCAATATTCCCCGTTTGCTCATATTTTTGTATCGAATTTCACGAGCTGAGCGTAACCAATGCGGAGAAGATCGAATATGCGAGCAAAACTGGGGAAGCAGGGAGGATTAAATAAGTCATGGTAACAGTCATAGTAACAGTCATCAGTAGCATTTAAAAAAGTGCAGGTATTTCTAAGGTATGAAATTATAAATTCAATAAACTCTGCTTTTACTTATTAAAATGCCTGACATTCTTATTCTGACACATTTCATGTCGATATAAAATTCACAATTTCACTACAGGAGGCGACCTTGCATTCCCATCTGAAATCCCAAAAATCACTCCCCCTCTCAAAATCAAGAATAAACACTGTATCAGATGGAAGTACCCGGTTGATCCGATAGAATTGGCGAGATGGTAAAATACAGGGGCGTGAAATAAACAGCGCAAAGACGGGTAAGTCCTCGAAAATACCGAACAGGTACATCTAAACACCTCCCCGTCTGAATGCACAGGGCCCCGTATATAGATTGCAGATTCCCTGCAGCGTCGTATCCCTGGGTAATCCCCCCGAGCGAGCGACAAGCACGCACGCCATTCTATATAGATATCCTCTCACGATTTTCTCGTCGCCCTTCGGTCGACCGAAGCCCCATTCTTATATAGGTACATCCATCCGTTCCTCCCTGAATCGTGTCCACGTTCAACCAGCTCCGTCCCGTGGCTCAGGTGCACTCCGTGTCTGTCTCGCTTCTGCGCGCCCCGGCAGCGTTATCCAGGGCGGCTGCAAGGGCCACAAACGACCGAAAACGACGGTGGGTAGACCCCCAGGTCCGTCCACGACCCCCTGAATGGCCGTCCCGTTCCTGCCCTCTCTCTTGCGGCCATTCAACAGCCCGTTAAAAACATAAATTTACAAACTAACCCCGCAAATGCGATTGTCCCCCCCCCCCCCCCCCGTTAGGCGGTTAGTCGGTCTCTCCTATAAACCCATAATGGCCGATTCGTGATTCGAAATAAGTTAAACTGATTTACCAGCCTACGGAGCCCCGCCCGTTGGTATATGGCTACTTTTAACGACGCGACAAACCAACCCCCCCAATATAGCACAATGGCTGGTTGCTGGTGCCTCTATTGTCCCTCTGTCGTGGGCCCTAAACCTAGTTGCATTGCGCCTCGCAGTCCTTCGGCGAACTATGGCTGCACCTCGGCGAGCACTTTCCAGCTCCTAGCCAGCGGGACGAATCTCTGTAGGTGCAATAGTTGGCCCTCGAGTGTCCTTGTATCAGGGAAAAGTGGCCTTTTGCTGTGGTTCAGGTAAACGTTTCTTTGGTACGTGCTGTGTATGAGTTTCTGAAGGAACCACGTGCATTTGAATGTATTTGGGGGTAGTTTGAAGGAGGGGGGTTGTTTCTTTAATTTTTAATAGCACTTTTGGAGATTAACGATTTTACTTTCTTTTAAAACGTGCGACTCGGAGTTTATTGGTGTTGAAGTTTCTAGATTTTAATTCTTACACTCTCTCCCTTGATATATTATCGCACGGTAGCCATTTTTCACGTCCATTAATCAAACCGTCGAAAACGGACTCAAAGAATTAGAGGCGGAAAAATTCAACCATGTGAAATCGTTGTGTCACTGATTCATCACCGTCTAGAAACATGAAATTCGGAGGGTATATTCCTTTTGCGACATAGGTGCTCGATAAGAAGGGATTTTTTGAAATTCCAACTCGAAGGAAGTAAAAAGGGGTGAAATATGTTTTCTCGGGCTCCTTATTATTTCTTAGGCCCGATTAGATATCAACTTGGTTTTAACTTACAAAGGTTACCCGCACAAATGTCTAGAAACCAGATTCAGCATTTTGCCCTAATCAACCCCTAAGGGAGTGAAAAGGGGTAAAATGTGTTTCCACGGATTTCTTAAAATCTCTTTAGTCCGATTAGATATCAACTTGGTTTTTACTTCAAAAGGTTACCCACATAAAAACCAATTTCAGGATTTTGCCCTAATCAACCCCTAGGGGGTGGTGAAAAGGAGTAAGATGTGTTTTCATAGAGTCCTTATATCTCTTAGGTCCGAAGCGAAGCGCGGGGGTAGGTTGCTAGTCGAAAATAAATTTGAAAGTGTTTGGTTCTCAGATATTCTAAGATCTTTCAGCATTTCCAGGACTTTGCCAACAGCAACAGGTGACGAACTTAAATCTTTTTCCACCAGCCCTCCCCAATTGTCACATGGAACCACAGATGGTTGCATAAAATGTGGAGTAGCCAAAAGGTTCATATCACGAGACCGAAATTCTGTGAAACACACGTTGCGACGTGTGGGGAGATAGAGTATTCTCTCTGAAGAGCTTGTACAAATATTGGGCAAGTGTCGTCGCCCAGTTGATGGTCACGAGTACACAGCATCGCTAGTGTAGGCACTTTGTTATTGAACACGTTTATTCCGTGAAAATCCCTAAAGAAGTATTTCATTTCTGAGGGACTAACCCGGTTTTTATAGCTTAAGCTATGTACAATAAACTGCGGGAGAACTTCGTGCCGATTGCAGGCTTTCCTGTTTACTGCGAGCAGGTCAAACACTGCGGGAAGAAAAACGACAGAACCTTCTCGCAGACCCAACTATGCAGGCTTCGAACATCTATCCTAATACATTAAGTTGCTTAAAAGTAGGTATGCACGTTTTTATATGCAGGAAATGACATATAACATTAAAATGCACACTTATACTTTAGTGCATTATACTTTACTATTTTAAACATGGGGAGGAAAAGAATACCTAAGAGTCTATGGAGATGAAAGAAGTAAATCTGAAGACCTATGAAGCTGGAACAAAATATAAATTGAAGCTCTTTCGTTAATAGTCTTGCACTAAGTAAGAAACTTACATTTTTGTTAGGTGATCAGCTTTCTGTTAATAATTATTATGCACCCCCCCTTAAATCTCTCAAATTTGAACACTCGAGAGGTCGCCAGAACCCCCATAAAAACGAACAAGTCCATTCAAATCTCCAAAAATCATTTAACATTAGTATCGAATACAAATGAAAAACAATGTCAATCAACGGTGTCGTGTTCACGCACGAGTGCATACATATATCGAGGGTCTGGAAGAAGCAAGTATTCACAGTTGATTTTCTCGTAAAATTTTAAATAACACAAGTGACCTATACCTACAAAATTTTAGTGAAATCAGTAAATAGAAGCAATTCGCTCGAAAGGCAGCACGCGTCGTTGGAGTCTAATTGTTAGCGGTATTGGAGATCCGTCGAGGATTTCCCCTGGCAAGGTTATAAGAGACCAGCGAGTAGCCGGTAAGAGGGCGTAAATAGAGACACCAAACGAGGGGAGAATAGGAAAGTGGTAGCTACGGGCCGTGCCTTCCTTGTCGTGAAGCTTAACGACGGTAGGCGTGGAAGAAACGAGCCGCCTTTGTCCTCCACGCCGCTCCAAATTATGTCGAGCGGGCCAAAAATCACTCCGTAATTGGCAAGCTGTTTGTTTTGTCACAGGCCGCGCCGACAACAGATGGCCCTGTTCGAGGTTGCTTCGCAGCCCTTATTACGCTTTCCTATTACTGCTCGACCAAACGAAATATCGATTCGAGCATGTACACCTTCAACGCGAATTGCAAGGTGGAGGTCCACACTGTGAGTAAAAGGTACAAGACGAATTGAGATGGCTAGTGCAACTGCGAAGGGGTGATTTTACGTGTAAAGGTAAATAAGAAATGTGGCGTAGGTAACAGTTTCTCGCGCGAATTGAAAATTCATGGGGCATGCCTGTGTTTTGTGGTAACTAGTGATTTAATGGTTCACTGCACGAAAAATGTGCAGGAACGCTAATGAAAAGAAAAGAATTTTTCCAATGATTGTTTCTACAATCGATTTTCGAATTGAGAAGTCTCTAAAAGAGAAGAGAGATTTAAGAAGAGAAACATAATTTTCGCGACTTCCTCTCACTTTTGCGAATTTCAGGCTTTAGTAGATCATTGAATATAAATATTTTGTTAGTCATTTGCTAAGTGACTATCGTTTAGGTAACTTTGAAATTTTTCTTCGTGCTATTAGTAGCCCCAGTAAAACTACATTTTTCCAATTAAAAATTTTGAAACGTCGAATTTTACATTTCCCTAGTAAGTATGCAGAGATAAAACTTGATACAATATATAAAAGAAAGTTGAAACTACAAATTCAACTTTTATCAAATTTATTGATGCATTTCAAATATGAGAAAGGTTTTGACACATGAATAACCACAGAGTTAATTTACGTTGCAGCTCTGCAAGTGTAAAATTCTGGGATTAAGGAGAAAGGTTAACGGTGATTCATACAAAAAGAATTTTATTATGTTGGTTGACAGGCTAAGAGTGCAAAAATACGAACAAGTGTATAGTAGTTGCCGAACACCTGTGGAATTACAAAAAGGGGAGTGTGATTCTAAGGTCGAGGGTAACTACGGGGTAGCAAGAAAAAAGGGGGACGTCGCTTAAGAAGCTTCCGTAACCTTCGTCAGTTGGCGACTCTGTATGTACAGCCCTCAGCGCCGTTTACGCAACCACCCGCGAGGTGGTAGCACTTACTGGCCGACTCTAGCGTGCTTTTATTTGAAATTAACTCACTTAAAAAATAACAATGCTAATTAACTAATATATGAATTTTAAAATTGAATATAATTATTTAAGCAATCCAAATGGAAACGACTTCACATTACCTGCAACACTGTGAAATATTTTAATGTGTATTTTATTATGCTGCAATTGTATGCTGCTTCAAAGTAGGCCAACTACTTAGATTTATCCTAAACTCTTAAATAGACTTCCTTTTTTCTGACTCCTGGGGAATACTATTACATTTTATTGCCACGCAGATAAAAATGTCAAGTGTGTTCAACTATGCTTATTTAACTCCACAAAATAATGAGAAATAAATTCGAACAATTGTAGGACTAAAATAAACTCATCGTCAGAAATTCTTTATTCTGCAACGACACTTCGACGGCTGCAGGGATTCTTTGCTAAGACAAAATTTAATTTATATCGACGACACGCAATTATAACGAATTAATTAAAGCCTCCCTTTCTACTTAACTTACCCAGTTAAGCAAACTTATTGTCAAAAAACAGACCACAAGCTTCCTCCTAACATAAACCATTCGTAACACTTTTTAAAAACGTACATCTAAAATACAGTTCGCCTCCAATCCTCAGAAGCATCAAAGATGACATCAGCAAACCCGTACAGCGAAAGGCACTGAATAACAGAAACACGTCGAAGTGTCTAATTAAGCAAAACAAAATGAATGGTTGTGTGAAAGGCAAGAAAGAAGAGAAGAGAAGAGAAGGAGCAAGGAAGAAGGGACATCTTATCGAACCATGCTCGTTTCGAGGACTGGTATGCGACTCGTCAGATCGATGTCTCCTATCTTAAATGTTCCCCAGATCGGACATGTTTTGTTTCGACTCTCCCTCCAATTAGAAGTCGTTTGGGCTCTTAAGGCGGTCCAAATGAAGTTCGACTGAGCCTGATGGAGAGAACGATAGGGTGAGGCCCGGGGACATAACGATGGGTACCTTCTCTTAATTTCACGGTCTATTCGACTCCTAGGACGCACGCGAGGTAAACGGTTCTCAATCCTTGTAGATAGCGCGCGGCCTGCAAGCCTGGGTGGTGGCGACCACCATCGTGAAGGGAACCGACGAAGAGAGTCGATGACCACGAGCTCCTCGATCCACATAGATAAGCTCGCGTATTTAAAAATGCTTTTAACAGGACTCCCAGAGCCAATTGTCCCTAATAGGGGACCCTCGTCCTTGCTCAAACCGCCCGCCCTTCGCCTGGAATTGCACGCTCGCTGGACAAGTCTACCAGTGTACTATTTGGACGATTAGTTAGCCCTCTCCGAGGAATTTACCCTCTCGAAAACGAGAAGCTTCAGGGCTTTTGATAATTTCGCAGGCAATATGGCGGCAACTTGGTTGGCCTGGTAAATAAGTTTTGCGATGTATTTAAGAGGCTGCTATCGTGTTCGTCGCGAACCGAAAATCGCGTACAGTGGGAATTTTCACTTGCAAATTTCTTCACGAATTCGTCGACCAGCGTCCGCATAGGCAACTACAGATTTCCATTTCCAGCTGCATAAGTTGAAACAAATTTTCGCTCGCAATTTTTGGTCGGTTTGTACGAAACTGTTACTTGAGTCATTGGACTTGTTTCAGTTCGCATATTTAAAGTAATCATCAGCGTATAACCTGAAATAAAACTTGGACACAAAAAAGTAAATAATAAAAAATACGGTCGGACAATAAATATTATCAGAAATGGACGCTAAAAAAAATCGTCCCTTTTATAGCACCCCTCCGCTACGGCTTCTATAAATTCGATTTTGGAAAACAACTTATACGTACATCAAACTATATGTATATTTTCCATCATTATTTATCACAGTTTCCCATCTCTGTGGAACTTGTTATATATCTTTTATAAAAATCTTCGGATTTATCATTAAAAAAAGACACACTTTGTGGACCCGAAATTATTAAAGTTTCTCACTTCTAAACTGTTTTGTAGTGATCGAGAGAGGTGAAAATCTGTCAGTGTCAGATCCAGGGAACATGGTAGGACTATTCCCATTGTAGTTCCGATATTTCTCTTTCCGTCGTGGAGGTACAGGACACCCTTTATCACAAGGGATGGCCTTTCAATTTGCAGTTCTCACTGCGCTCTTTCAAGTGGTTGACAATATACATCAGCATTGATAGTTGTCTCAATCCAAAGGTTGAGTAACTCGTAATATAAACGAATTGGCGGACAGGACTTCTTCAGCAACCTAACACATCGTCGGTTCTCGGTTGCGCAGACCCCAACGCTCGCGCGACTGTCCAGCCTCGTTTCATTGAGCGACAGCTTTCGAAACAGTCGAGCGTTTCGCGAAAATGAACGGCTCGTTCGTAACGCACGACTCTGTCATGGCCGAACAGACAAAGGCTCATAAATGAAGCAAAAGTGTTCACGGTTTAAATCACCGCCGGATAGAACGTATCGCGTGTACAGGCGCGTACGTATGTATGCACAAGTCGGCGGTACGGTCACGGGACTGCGGCCAGGCATGGGGGGAGGGCACGGTGGAGGCTCAAAGAGATCGAGGCGCGCCTGAGAATGGAGATTTAAGGGTCCGACGTGGGTGTGGGTGGCTGCAGGGTTTCTGCCGATGGCGTCGTCCTCATCGTTGTCGCCGCATCGTTACATTCGCCGCCAGCGTGACGCCCCTGCGCTTGTTCCAACGGGGATCCCTCGCGTATATACACGGCCCTTCTACGTGGCATTTACATTATTCGGCCCCGACTCGAATCTAATATTATGAATCACGCGCCCTGTCCAGGCCGTGCATAATGGGGTCGTAGGTCGGCACCGCCTCGCGCGGAATTCTTCTTTGCCGTCGCTCCGGAGGAACAGGAATGGAACAAAGGCCTGCCTGGGCCCCTTTCCAGCCGACGAATTTCTTCGATATTAAGCGATAACGCGTGTAGGGACGCCTAGCAATCTTGAAATGGCAGATCTAATTTTTGTGGGAGATTGAATTATTCATTGGTCCTGCGTGATCGCAACAAGTAAGCTTCTTGCTGGAAATTTTTTCGTTGACTTTCTCAGACCGATTATTTTGTATCGAAAGAAACACCCGAAGAGTTTCCAAATACTACCGAATCTCTCAGATCTATTTCAGAACACCGTACCAAAAACAGTGCGGGGACCTTCGATGGAGCCTTCTCCGCGATAGTATGCAAACCGAAGCGGCCAACATGCGACTTCAATGAAAGAAATACAAACGAAACCACGTGCGATTCCCTCGCAGGGCTGCGCCACACAAAAACCAGCTGTCGTGTCAGCGCTGCAATGGCGCGAAGGCAGGGATACCCAAAGCGAGGTGGACAAGCGAGAAAAAAAAAGAAGATAGTCGCGGGAGGCCGTGGTAAATAAGCCTCCTCGTAGAAGACTGACAGTAGTACGATTTATTGTCGAGATTTAGAAATAAGGTGGAGGGAGGGAGGGGGGGGGAGCGGCACGGTGAAGGCTATAACGAGACGAAGGAGACGAAAGAGCCGAAAGTGGAGGCGAAACGGGGTGGAGGGAATTTTCTTAAATTGCACTTTGTAGCTCCTGAGAGACCTTACACAGGGATTTCGACGCCCACGGCGAGGGATAACGAGGCGAACTCAGTCAGGCCCTCTTCGTGGAGGTGAGACACACATCAGTGGGTCTTTCGTGGCAGCGCGCGGCCCACAGGGACATAATTGATATCCGGGGAAGAGCAAAGGAGAGAGGAGCGGGCCTTGGGACTCTCTCAATGCGCCGTGGAGCAAGGGGAAAAAATTACCTTACGGCGGGGCAAACCAACACCAACGAAAGAAGGACGGAGGACCACCGAGATCGTGTCCGGAATCACCGACTTGCCGAAACTCTGGCAAAGGCCACCTAAGCGCCCTTCTAGTCTCATCTCTTTCCACGCAACGTCCCCGATCCTTTTCCTTAATGGCCGGTTCAGCGCTGCGCAAACATCGAGTGACCACCTCCGTCCGAGCTAATTGCTAATCGCAGCTCGCCAAAGGATCCTCCTCCGCCTCTTTATCTCTCTTCCACTTGCGCCCTCTTCGCTCGCTCGCGTGCGTGCCCAATACCTACCCTCACAGATGTAGGTATGTGCGCATTATTCGGTAGGACAGTGGATTGAACGGTTCGCGTGCTCGAAATCTGTTGTGATAATCTTTCGGGCGAAAGACAATTCCACCTGCCCCAACGTTTCAGGCCTTAACAGCGAACTCGACGTTTGGACGTTGAAGCAGGATGTTGATACGTTTGTAGGCTTTAACAGGGAATGCGTGCAAAGAGATTTCTGTTGGAAGACTGCTTGTAGTAGATTATAGATTATGATGACGTTCTTAACGTGGATTCGTTGAAACTGTTAGAAATTGAAAAGTAAAGACGTCTAATTTTTGTAGGGTTGAAACTGTTGTTCCGATTCTGTTCAGTAAAGTCTTCCTTAACTGTATTACCAGAGCCACCTTTGTATTGAACATTTCAGCAAACCCTTCGATTTTGACCTGCTAGCGTTTCCTGTATTTTAATTTACACGCATCAGGAATTTTTGGAACATACTTTTAACACTTATAACTGGGAGAAGCTTGAAAGAAAAAAATTCTCTAGATCAGAAAATCCCTTCAACCAATACGAGCAGTTTCAAATGTGGCTGTTAATATTGGAGCGAAAAATTCAGCGTGCTCCCCAAAACTATTCACGTGCCAAAGTGTTCTGAATTCCTTTACCAAAAAAAAAAAAAAAATAGGTAAACCACAGGGACCAATAATCGAGAATTTTTAAAATAATACAGGAATGTTCGATAAGCATCTCGCTTCAATGTTGTAAGCGTTAGAATGTAGCGTCGTATAAAATATACTCAGCCCTCGTTACACGACAAACAAGATTATCGCGTTTGTTCGTGGTCGTGTGAAATAATAAGTATGCAGGTGGTATATACATATTACATATAATGCAGGAAGCGAGGTGCATGCACGGAAATCCTGGTTACCGCCGTTCGATCCTGCCAACCGTAAATCATACTACCTTAGAAGGAATGCTTGCGATTCCAAGCTCCTGAATAATTGCGTCTACCCTTAACCACCTGCGGGTTTAATCCTATCATCCTGCGTCGTCTCTTACGGCGAAAGAACTGAATTCCTGGTAGTCTACCATGGATAACAAACGTAAATAGCCGATAAAGATGAAGAGTAAATAGACTTTTTAGTACGGCCGTCGTGAGAAGAATGCGATTCAATAATTATAATTTGAAAGGTATACGAAGTGAAGCACTGCTTGTGATATATTGTTCAGAAAATAAATCTGCTGTGTGTGTTAAGTATAACGGATAAGCAGAAAATTAATGGCCATATTAAAATCCATAATTAAAAAGGAGATATCAGGAACAATACAATTCTAATTATTGCTATTAAGACAGTATCTACTGTACAAAGTATTTTTTATCTAGTATCATCGTCTACAATTTTATCATAAACGAACCAAATAATTTGTGTTTGAAAAGTTTCATTGAACAACATTAAATTCTAGATCGTTATCACCCATTTCATTTTCAAGCATTGATATGCCTGTATTTTCATTTCTGAATGCGTAGTTCTTTTTAATTTTTATTCCGTTTTCCAGTAACGAAAACATCTGACAAAAAATTGTTTTGACCAAGAAGGAATAACGTTTGGAAGATACGCTCGACCGACCAATCTGTTTGAAGAATCTTCTTCCTAACATAAAGTCTATTCATGCGAAGAATACACTCACATTCGGAATAGTAGAAAAGTTTCAAGGCTACTGTTCCTTTATTGAAGATATTTGCAAACCCCAGATTTATCTGCGACTAAACATCACCTTATAATGAACCAAGTAAACGGAAGAAATCGGGTAAACGAACTCGTTTTTTGCACAGAAAAAGCTTCATTCGCGTGGATAATAATAATAAACAAAATAAGCTTGGATTTGTGAAATACTGTCAACCACAAATCATATTTCAGAAGGTTTTACGATTACGCTTGATATACATAAATTAAAGAGTGTGTGGTAAATTATGAACGAAAGAATATGAACATTTTTACTTCGTTGTGCCTCTCCAATTCTACCTTAAATAGGCCATTTTCTTCTGGGACAGTGTATGTATTATGCATCCTTGAATTCATTATTTTTTAAACAGTCACCAAATCAACATTGCAATGAATTTTATACAAGGTATCTCGAAAAATGGATGCTAGTGGGCCGGATATAATTCTCCATCCAAAAATTAATTGAAAATGTGGCCTAAAGCTTTTTTGAACAAAGCTTTGTTTTCATGAAAATCGATTTTGAAAATGAATCTGCTAGACGCTGGTAGCTGATGTCAACAATGTTTTCAAATACAACCACAAAAAATAGCCAGAAACTTCGTGAAGAAGAAAAAATAAAAATCCAAGGGGGTCGATTTTAAATTATGTTCCCCTCGTCAGTTATTTCAAAGCTTCATAAATTAACCCTTTGGTTGACCTATCCCCCAATCAGTACTATAATTAACAAATTCAACCAAGAGATTTCTGCACGCAACGTACGCTAAACATTCAATTGTTAACATCGAAAAAATACCAAAACTGAAACTCTCTAAGAACTTATATAATTCCCTATTTATGTTAATAATACGCCCCAGTTTCAATTCTGCACCAAAAATCTTCGGAATCTCAAACCACCCGCGCATCGCCCCCAAAAAACAGGGATTCCAACAAAAGAAAAACGATCGAGTATATCGTTAAACACAAAACAATTGAATATGCATGTTGCTCGCATTCGAGAGCACAGGAAAAAGCAAAACAAAAATACGGAACATTTCGCCCATCGTCCGTCGATGTTATCGAGGACGCGACAAGAGTCGAGATAATTTGCGTGCACGCTGCGATAGGCGCATCCTTTGCGAAAATGTCGATAACAGCACGGGGTGAGCGCGGTTTTGCAGGGCTCGGGACTCTTTTTACGCGTCGTTTAACCTACGATTCGAATCATGCCGATTTGCACGCGGACAATTTTCTGCCACTCAACGTCAGATCTGCTTACCTCCCCGGGACCGGAGGGAAAGGAGAGTGGGAGGGAACCACCAAAAACTTGTCAGCAAGCTTGAACGCGAACAAAGGGCTGCCTGTCGGCGTACCGTGCCTTTACACGGCGAGATTATCATTGTTCCGATATTTATCTAGCAGTTTTGGTCGCATTCCACCCCCCGCCCCACCCCCTGCCTCTTTACCGTCGCTGTGGCGCAGCAAAGACGAGATCCCCCAACCGCAGCCGCATTTTTCGGATTTGACAAATAAACGGACAATGAAAAGCAGCAAACTCGGCCCCATCGTGTAGAATAAGTCTATTTAACTGTCGCAAACCTTTTTTTTCCGCTACACCCCCTCCCCCTCCTCCCTCTACCTCCCCTCCAGTGTTCGCTTGTTACACGACCCGAGCTCTCGCTTCGATGGGGAAAAGATAAATATCTGGCATGTCCGTGAGTTGCTTCCGACACGGTCTCTTAAACAAATTCTATCGCGCGATAATTCGATAAATTGGTGGGAATTTAGAGCGGATTTGAGGGAAATGGAGGACGTCGCATCTGTTTCGTGGCAGAAATTCGAAAATTGAAGGAACAGTTTGACTAGTGGGAGTGAATGCAGTAGGGAATTTGTGAATGAAATGTTTTAAGAGACTGTTCGGGTTCGAACATACGTTTCGGGTGCGCAGGGTGTTGTAGAGGTGATGGTGCAAGTCGAATGGGGATGATTTTTCGGGGAAAAGTAAATAGGAAATGGAGAAGCATCATTTTGTGATAAATCGATCAGATTTTGCGCGGAATACGGGGGATTACGATAAATTGAAATACGGTGTAGGCTATATCTAATTAGGAGTGATCATTCTTATATAGATAATGCATCATTTTGTAGAGAATGGTGCACAAAATCGGGCCACACTTTTTCGAACTCTTAAAACGTGGCATGGAAGTGGAATTTGCAACTCGAGAATTTGTTTATCATTTTCAGGTTGCAAAAATGATTTTTTGTAGAGGAAAACAATATTCTGAAAAGTCAATCCATCTCAATTTGAATAAAACTAGAATAAATTCCCTGTGATTGACAGTTTTGGAAATAAAGATTCATTTGCAGAACTTGTTTTCGCGAAAATTTGCAAAAATTTAAATCTTTGACAGCTGTATTTTCAAAACAATGTTAAAACTAATAAAATGATGACTTAAACATCCTCTGATTTCAGTTGGACTATATTATACTTCATTTTCATCAAAATCAGAGAAGAAATGCTAAACCTTTTCATATTCTGTTTCGAATAGGTGTTCGAATATTATGACTTTATCGTAGTTTGAATGTGACCACTCACCACATTGACGAAATCCTGGAACGTCACCGCTTCAACACGCGATTCCTTCGCTCTGGTGAGGAGAATATCCCGTTTATTCGGCGGTATCTCGGATTTCCATTCGGGACTTTTCAAAGCCGCTAAAAAGTCCTCCACTGGTATCTCGCCAAAACCCTCGGGATCAAACTGGCGGGGGGGAAAAATCAGTCATGCTCGGGCTGTGCAAAGCATAAGCGGGTTTCTATCAACGAATATGGAGGTAACCAAATATACGCACCTTATCAAACAGCATTCGCCATTTCTGCAATCAAATGAAAGAACGTAAATAACAGTGATCACTTTTAGGTTCGCCCGAAATTATGTAAAAATTTTTAAACTTAATGTTTCGCATTTACTCGTCGCCATTATTAGGCACTATTAAATATGGAAATTAATAACACGAAATTAGGAGAATTGTTGGTCATTATTAGGGATTGGAAATCTATATCTACTTGCCTATTGTGGCATTTTTATTGCATTCAATTGTTGTTATCACTTATGTGATTCGATTGTAAGATTACATTTTGGAAAAGCTTACTAAAATTTGATGAAGAAAACTTTCAAGTATCCATCATGTAAAAATATTCGTGCTATGTATGTATGCATGTTTGAATGCGCAAAGCACAAAAACTACTGAACCGATTTCGATGAACCATATACCAGAAGAATCTTTGGTGTAATGGGACTGTTATAGGGGCTTATAAAAGTAATTGTGTAATAACCTATGATATAGGCTATAGAACAGTTCCAAATCCACGCGCAGAGGGCGCTACAATTACTTTTCAAATTAAATGTTACAGTAAATGAAAACACAGAAAGTCTAATTTATACCGTAGCGAAGCACGAGTATTTTGCTAGTTATTTATAAAAATTGTACAAGTAGGGAAGCACACGTACGTCATTGAGAAGCTCCCGTCGATATTCGGACTCGTCGATATCGATTTCGGAGGCGAGATCAGTGTGATCGGTGACGTAGCCATCGTAGTGAGCGCTGTTCGCCTCGCTGCGTGCATATTCGTCCTCCTCCTCGACGGTACCGGCGATAGTCGGTATCGAAGCACCGCCTGCCAGTAGCATTACCACTCGTGGCACGAGGTCACCGGATAAATCTCCTCATTCCACCCTCTTTCGTCCGTCTCCTGAAACACACATGGATGCATCGTTCACATATCGCCCGTTGTTACAAGCCTTCCACCACAGGCGATATGTAGGATAGATTTTACATCTTAAGGGTGGTTTTTTAAGGTGAACTAGATTAAACCATAGAGTAATTACTATTACTTTATTAAAATGTTTAAGCAACGTCTTAGAAACTATGTGTAATATTCCTAGTAGTCATTGCCAGTTACATTTGATTGCAGGGCCCGATCTATCTCTTCCGCCACTTTGGACAAAAATGATTTTTGTCACCCTTTGTATTTAATTATAAACAATTATTCTAAAATATAATTTTTAACGGTGAGTGATATTTTTTCTATATGTTGAATAACAAAAGTCTTCTGTAAAGATCTTTAATATAGATACGCATCTTTCCCTAGTAAAATAGTAATTATGTGGGCGATTTAAAAATAATTTATAAGTTTCACCGCTTCTTAAAAAAGTTTCACTTTTTTACTGGTTATTATTGATTTTAATTTTCTCTTTCAACCAATTTTGCCGCCCCCAAATTTTCCGCCCTAGGCAGCTGCCCCGCTTGCGCCCCCTAGATCAGGCCCTGTTTGATTGAGACTGTAAAATTTGCCTATTTGCCTCAAGAACTGTCTTACCAACAACACGGAAATTTACAGTAAAACCTCGTTCTTTAAAGTCTTGCACACAAAGTTGCTGCGAAATTGTTGACACGTTCGAATAAGGGCATAATAATTGCTCGAGCCTTTATAGACCATCTGCACCCTCCCACTAGCAACAGGAAATAGTTAAAACTCCAAATATCATCGTCTAGAGAAAGCAAATTATTCTTCTAAATATTTCTACAAATATTCCTGCAGCTATTCATTTACACGAAGTCTAGTTAAAATGTATTTATACGTTATAATTAATACTATGTAATACGTATAAGCATTAACATTTATCGAACGTTTGGACATCGAGAATAAAATAAAATTCATTCGAAGTAGAAAATCATTTCAATGTCCAAGCCCAAATGTTACTAATTACTTGATATCTCGAGTGGTATCGATCATAGTTGATAATAATTTATACTTGGCGGTTAGTTTAATATCGTTAACATTATTTATCATAGTAATAGCCACTGGAATAAATATTTTAGCGAAAATGTCAATTTTTGTGGAATAATTAACTGGCTCTCGCAACTAAGAATATCCTAAGACCCCCCAAACCTCAAATGTGATTGTAAACAAGTTTGTTGCATTTCCGTGTGTAGATAGAAATCAATTTTCATCATATTTAGTTTCAACTGCAGCCGCTAGTAGGATTGCGATCGAATTCCACTCTGAATCGATAACGTTGCATGCGACACGAAAATGGTAAGAGGGTTCTACAGTCCCCGATCTGTGAGACAAGAATTTACATTGGACGTGAAGACTATTCAACACCTCATCTGTGATTTTGCATTCTAATTGTTTCCGCTAATATTTAATTTGAATGCCTACCACTCGTAGCATTGCAATCTTATTTTAGACTGAATCGATAACGTTGGGTGTGACACGAAAATGGTAAGATGTATCGTGAGTTCTCTGACGTGTGACAAAAAATTCGGTGATAGATCGGGGGGTTAGGTAGGAAGATTTCGGAAATATCTTCCCCTAGTATCTGAGATGCAAAATACTTTGAAATGCAATACAATTAATTCTTAAACTTTGGAATTTTTAACAGTTACGAGTATGCACTGAATCGGTGAACTTTTAGGAATGGATACTATAGGACTCTGTAGCTTCTTAGGGAATAATCAGCAAGCGTGGATGTGCAAACAATTTAAGCTAATTGCTAAGGACTATCGAGGGGATTGCTCCAAAAATATCGATTGTTCTTACATCCCCCTTGCCCTTGAAAATATCAGTACTGCCACGTAATGAACATTCTAGTACAATACGCTGGTGCGATGCGACGGTGCCGTTTCCATGGCAATGCACCGTCGATAGGACTTGGTACAGACCAGTCCTCCACTATACGTTGGCTATTGTGTATAATCTACAGACACTTTTTTTATAAATTGTGCTTGTATTTATCGATGACTCTACGCAGGCCTGGAGGAATGACTGCTATAAGGGGACACCCCTACCATTGGACTATAAAATGGATATTTGGTAATGGTGTCACTGTTCAATTTAATTACTTGCATCGAAGTATTGATCGACCACTTCACGTTTTCTGTACCTTAAACAAACGACAGCCTTTAAAGTTACGAAACGATTATTCTAAACGAGATGACAACTTGTATTCCAAAAAAATATATAAAACTATTATGACTATTATCTTTTCTGTCCCAAGAAAACTGTTATAAAATACAGTGTATTAACTTGAACTTTTATTCCATATATTTTTGTATAAATAAGAAACTTTTATTTTCTTGAAAGTAGAAAAAAGTTCTAGTTAACCAGAAACATTTATTCTGCCCTGAAAAAGTTAAAGTTGTGACAATCAGATTTCCTGAAAATGATGTGGGGTAGATAGATCTGATGTTGTAACCTTAAACCGTTCAGCGAAAATAGTTATATAAAAATCACTGCTTCCAATTCCTTAAACAATACTAATTAAAAAAATATACATTCCCAACTTTTATATTTTATCGTTAAATATCTGTTGAACAGTATGTGATTATCCAGAATTTTTATTAATCGAACAACAGAGTTAAACTGTTAACGTATGTACAAAGCAGAAAAGAAATGATTTAAAAGTTAAAAGTCCGATAAATAACTTTTATTTACAAAAGTAAACAGATCCATTCGACCCCTGGGAATAACACGTTTCCCTTTAAACTAAATCCCAAGCAACGGTAGGTACCTACTCTAAAAAATCTCGCCTCGATGGGTTTTCGATCTAACGTAGGTTCTAATACGATACGCAAACCTATAACCGCGATGCAACCAACGCGTCCACGCGGCCGCTCATACCACCCCTGCACAGTCACTTTCCCTTCCTCCCCCACCGCCCCCTCCAACCCCTTCCTCCTTTCCATCCCCGTCCATTCGTTACCCTCCGTTTCGGCGCAACGTCACTGAGAACTTATCCCCCTGTACATACTGTCGCCCTACCAACCCCACGAAGTCACCACCCCTACACCCAGCACACGCTCGCTCTGTCCCTGTTCCGCGCCGCTCCTCTGTCCTCCTTCTGCGCCATCTTCTAAGCGCGATTACGTCCCGTGCAAGCAGACCCGTTTTGCACGAGACGCTGCTAAGGTCGATGACCTTGAAGAACGTCCGACGATACCGTCACGGACGATGCCTCCTACGCGTGTGTACGTAAGTATATCCCCGGTGTCTTCTTACGGCTAGCCCCGTCACGGCGTTGTATTACCTCGGACCCTTATCACCGAGCACGAAACATCGAGTCTATCTCCTACTTGTTTCTACCAAACTATTCGCCACTGGCAAGATTATCTATACATATATTATTTACACGGCCGTAATTTCCTTTGGCCACGCTCGATAATGCTTCGAGCAGTTGGTAATAGTTGGAGCCCCCTATCGCGCGAACATTCAAAACGTTTCACACCGTGGAGAAAAGGTGGCTGAGGCATTAACGAGCCATATATGTACTCCGTACCGGAACACGGATGTGTATGTACATGTGCGCCCTGGTTTTTCACCTTTGCCCGAGTTCAACACCTATCCCTACTTTGTAGTAGATTCCACTTTCACCGCTTTACCCAGACTGCGGTCTGCATTCAGTAATTCGTGATTAACGCGGACCGCAGCTGTGTGATGGTTTAAAAACGGCAAACCAAGTTGCGAGTATTTACTTACCTAGTCGTGGGAAGCATAATATACCCGATTTAGTAGTAGATGTGGTATGCTGAATGTATCTTACTGAATAATCGTTTGATTAATATTCCCACATAACCTATTTCTTTGAACTTATAATTCTATTCCTTACTCCATTTATGTGTTTCACGTTTTCCGAACATGTAGCAGTGACGTCACAGTATCTAAGAAGCAAGAGTTTGGAGTGTACCTTTTAGAACGTGAGTATGGTGGTCGCGATGTACTCTTCCACGAGTGCGTATCCAGTGGCGAGAAGCAGGGAATGTCGCATGCTGTTAACCATAACACCATACTCTCACAGGAACTTCGGTTCGCGGTAAGCACGTGTCAAAGAAATCGCGCGCGGCACTTGGTATAAAAGCACAATCGCGTCGCGGAATAAAAACCTCATCACAACCCCGCACAGGTTATTTTTTGATTAGAGCGAGCACTGGCCGCGATCGTTCGAAACGCTAGACGTTTTTCGACTACAACTTTTCAATTTTCACGGCAGAGGGACGAAATTGAATTCTCCATCTTCGTTTTAGCGCCACATTGTTTGTCAATCGCGAGCATCGATAAAACAGTTCCAAAATCGATCGACGATCACGAACGAGTGCGAAGCAATTTCAGAGCGTACTTTCGTCGAGGACTCTCTCGATGCACGGGGCGACCGCGAATTACTCCGCGTTGCCTACGACTTACGAGCCGCCTGTTTTCTCTCTTGTGTCAACAAATCGGCACGGCCAGATATTTAATGTTGTCATCGGTGCGCAGAGACGTGGAATTTAAAGTGAAAGATGGCGGTTGGACGGGAATTTCGGCAGGGCATGTATATAACCAGGAACCACGTTAATGGACGATTAACTCGCGCGAACGGTGTATGAAATTCGATCGCGGCTGCGCTGCGCGAAAGAATTCGCTAATCGAGGCGAATCTGTAGAGAACGTTACGTCGACAGCCAGGCGAAAGTGCGGTACGTGCAACGGTAGTTGCGGTGCCACGAGAAACTGCGGCAACGTGCGCAAAGCGGGTTCGATCGATAATACAGGTTGCCGCGGGACCGCAATAGCCAATAGCAATCGGAACTCACGGGACACACGCGTGGAACACGTGGAAACTGGAAAATGCGGCCACGATTTAATATATTGGCAATATAACCGATGTTGTCGGCGGGAAACGCGTTACACGACTGACGAGCAGTTTGCCACCCTCGTAGCTTCCCTTTCCTCCCTGCTCTTTTCCACCCCCTCGATTCGTTTCACCCCAGACTCGTTCGTTCAACCCCAACGTTCAGGAATATGCAAGCGGATGCTAGTCATCGTTATTGGCGCTATACAAATTGATAGCTTCGAGCCAGTCTTAAATTCTCTAGATTTATTTTTATCCGCCATATTAAACGTGGACCTACATAATTCCTTTTAGAATGTACTGCTTCTTTACATTATTATCTGTGCTTTTAAATGATTACGTAACAACGTTAATCTGTTGTATACGGTTCAAATATAGGAATAAAAAATGTAATAAGGTCTTGACAATGTGTTGAATTGTCTTTGTGGATTTCATGTGTTGATCTTAATATGATAATAAAAATATATTTACCCATATTTATATTTCCCATGTATGCGCAGAATTTGCGGTACATTAAGTATATATTGCATGTATTCTCTTTCCGACATGGGGCGAACTCTGCGTGTAACAGTAAATTACTTTACAATTTATACACTATTGTTAATATACTGTAAAATACATTGTTTAAAGATTCCCAGTAAGTACTTACATTACTCGTAGGACACGAACTCATGAAATTCTTAATATTTCGTGACTTTGTTCTGAGCACAATTTAAATTCTTCGATCTATTTTAGATGGCGCAAAATACGATTGTCCGCGTTTCCCTTTCACCGTCATCACCATGACGGAGAAAGGGATTTAGGTTATGTTGGTTTAATTACTTGGTTGCCAGTTTCAAACATATTATAATCTCGGTTTTTTAACGTAACATGGTATGACGCGAATGCGAATGCAGAACGGGAATATAGAAACCATGTCATATCTGCGCGATTGGAGGCAGGCATTACGCGCTCCTCATGTGTACAGAGTCGCTAATAGTACTTTCCGCATTCAGAGCCAATATTTGGCCCTAATTTTCCTACTACTAACCGTCCCTCTGTTCCTATTCGGGTTTCCTCTGTTACGCGGAAGTGTACACTCCTCGACGTCAGATCAATTCCTTACACAGTGCCGATACTACAAGTACAATAAAACATACCCTTTGTCAACTCCGTTTAGAACTTTGAAGGGTATCACTTATAGAATAGCAATAGTGAGTGATCTTGATCATGATTCCAAAAGTGCGGATAGGAGACACATGTGGCACAGTATTATGAAAACCGGAAGCCTGTTTTGGAATCCTGACGGCAATTTCCTTTCTATCGTCTGGGACGATAGGAATCATATGCTAATGTCGTCCTTAACTATGAAAGGCCGTGGCATGGAGTTATCCGAATTAGTCACATTCGATGGACGTTTATTGACGTTCGACGATCGTACAGGAGTAGTGTATTTTGTCGAAGGGGAAGAAGCATATCCTTGGGTTATATTGATGGACGGTAATGGGAAAAATTCTAAAGGTAGATCACCTTTGTTCGATTAATGTATAAAATTTCGTTGTACCTTTGTTCGATTAATGTATAAAATTTCACATTAGTACTAATCTTGAATTATAAAATTATTTACAGGGTTCAAGTCTGAGTGGGCGACCGTCAAAGACGAGCATTTATATGTCGGTAGTATAGGCAAAGAATGGACTACACCATCGGGCGAATTTGAGCACAATAATCCACTTTGGATAAAAGTAATATCCCCTCGCGGGGAAATTTATTCCTTGAATTGGATTTCGAATTATAAACGGTTAAGGCAAGCCATAAATATCGAGTTTCCAGGTATGCGATTACTTAGCTCTCCATATAAGCATCTTACAATTATGATTCTTGATCGCTAATCGATATCTTTCTACAGGTTACATGATTCATGAATCAGGAGCTTGGAGCGATATACACAAGAAGTGGTTCTTCTTACCAAGACGATGTTCCCATGACCGTTATAACGAAACTGCAGATGAAACCATGAGTTGTAATGTTCTATTAACCGCAGACGAAAATTTCGTAGATATTAAGGTTCTTATTCGATTACACTCTGGATTGGAAGATTGAGCTCTGGGTACAACAACGTTGCTAACATATTTTTCTTTAGGTTATCACAGTTGGCGATCTGGTTCCAATCAGAGGTTTCTCAAGTTTCAAATTTCTGCCAGGATCTCAGGATTCAGTACTCATTGCTCTTAAGACGGAAGAATATCAAGGGCAGACTGCTACGTACATAATGGCATTTACCGTGGAAGGAGTGATAATAATGCCGGAAACTAGAGTAGTAGATAAGAAATTTGAGGGGTTGGAATTTATATGACATTCCAGTTAGCAACAGTACGATCTAATTAAAGAACTGTAAATAAATGTACAGATTTTATAATTCCGTAGTATTATGAAATGAAAAAGCTGAGCTAAGTAATTCACACGGTTCTCTGTAATCATCAGTATTTCCCTCCCCAAGTAGACTTAAGACGGGAAGCTAAGCTATGCTATGCGATGTTATGCTATGCCATGCTACGTTTGAAAAAAATTAGCTTCAATACATTCTTATGCAACGGTTTCCACCAAAAGCTACGTTAAAACATAGCATCGCATCGCATAGCTTAGCTTAGCTTCCCGGTGGATTCCCGGCTTTAATGTAACATTCATAAACTTCCATACCACATTTATACGTCTATACGAGTAACAGTCACTTGATAGTTGTAAATACGTGTATATACAATAAATGTTTCACGAAGCTAACTTATAATACATATGTAAGGGAAAAACTGTTGTTAAAAGCAATCTTATACAGAGTTCGGGCAATAAAAATTTCATGGTGCTATTTTACACGTTGCCTATTATGCTACTCCCATCAAAATAGAATGTCAATTGACTCGCCTCAGTCCCTTCCTGTTTCCAAGACTTTTCTTTAAAAAGTGACGTTAAAAAAGGTTTCATAGAATACGGCGCTACACTGCCGGGGTCGCAATGTGTATAGCCTAAAATCAATAATATCTATATACGGAAGCTCGAGATGGTGGCAGCAGCATTGCGCTATACAGAGAGAATTTAGTCAACTCGTGGCACCGGAGGAAGAAAGCTCCGTTTAAGACGTCAAAGCCAAATTTCTCCGACTGGTTCTGAATTTTTTTTAATTAAATTTCCTTAAATTAGTGGTGACAACGTGCAAGCTCTATAAGGCAGTCTTAAAAAGAAAAGTGAAAGAAATTTTACACTGCACTAATATAAACATCATTGATAAGAAAATATTTATTAAACTGACACGCATACTGCCAGTAGACAAATGAAGTTTGAAAAATCGAAAGTTCGAAACGAACGCCCCAAAGGTTGGTCGCAAGTGAATGTATAAAATATTCACGACTGAATGTTACAGAAGCTCCTCTTTTCTTCCCGATACGAAAGAATTTTATTATGTAACACCTGCGGGCAACGTTAATTCCTTTAACTACAACGAACAGTCGTGATACGGTTGATGTCTGACGAATGCGACTGAAATCCACTACCAACGGCAAAACTGGCGTCTTGTGTTAATAGGAAAACTCGGTTTTTCGAGGAGACCCCGATCAGATTATGACAAACGCTTTCACCTTGGATCCTCCTTCCCTGCGCTGTCTAGAAATGGGGAAAATAAGCATGGTCACCGGAAGAATGTTTTGCATAGTTATCCAGGACGATACGGAAACCGTAACGCGCCTGACAGTACCGTGACGCAAATTCGTCGACAGCAATACGCATTAGCGCTGCTTCTGATCATTGAATTCTGCTGGAATCGAGAAGAACGCCAACGGAATACCATCGATTTGTCGGGCTTGGGAAAAGTGCCCCTCGTTCTTTGTTGGACGTCTAATACCTAGCGAGATGCCTCTCACCTGGCACACGCACGTGACTTTCACGTCGCAGATATCATAATACCCATGAGCTTTCCTCGAGTGACATCGGCTGGGTTAACAGAAACTAGGTGTACCGGGAGATTAATCATGGCAAAGAAGTTGGACGACGCGAAGGAGTGGCGCACCGCTAGATTAGGAATTTCCCTTCTCCTGAACAACGAGACCAAGGAGGCTGAGGACCTATTTACCGAACACCCGCATAGTTTTCACATAAAGGCAGGCCGCTGCTTCGTTTTATTCATGGTATGCGAATCACAGATTATTTATTTACCTACGACAGTGTAGACTCTGTTTTTTATTCTCCGACGTGATTATTGGTCAACGGTTGTAATTTTTATTTCATTTCTGCTGTCATAAGCGCCGCGCGAAGAGGTGTACTTATTCCCTGAAAGTATCCTGCTGCGTTTTACGATTAACTTGAAATAAATCGCATGCTACATCGCGTGACGCTCTATGCGCCCCAACGTATTGACCGTAAAATCTATTTAAAACTGTGCTAAGTGTAATCTCGACGGACCGATCTGGAAATATAAATGGGGATCGATAAACATCGAATGAATTTCCAGAACGCATTAATGACGTTCGAGGACGACAAGCTCCAACAAGCCATGACTCTGCTGAAGGATATGGAAAGGGAGTGCGCAAGTGACATAGGATGGCTCAAGTCCATGAGGTGCAAAGTCTTCAGGGCGGACGAAACAGGCGTAATTATCCTTAAACGAATTTCAGCTCCGTTTGAAATTAGATGGGTTTAAGGTACACGCGACTGGCGTAACGAACGTTCACTGGAGAATAAATGTTATAGAAAGACTACGTCAACAAATTGGAGAGGCAAATAATCCTAGCAGACTCGCAGGTCTGCTCGGCGATTCTAACGCTACTTCAACAAGATCTCACTGGTTACGTACGCGGTGGTTGGATGTTGCGTAAAGCCTGGCGGGTTTACCAGCACGCTCACACGCAAATATCCCAGCTCTATCATCGCACCTTCGGTACAAATCCGTCGGGTATGCAACTGCATTAGGTCATTATTAACGAATGCTTATCAATCTGTGTTGTGTTCGATGTATTTCGTTGGTGGCAGCGCCGTAGAATTATGTTGAGCCACGAAATCGGAGCATGATCGTGATTTTACGAGGGCAGATTCTCAACCCGGAAATTCAAAAGATTATGAAACTTTGGGGATATGCAGAGGCAGTGGCGGATTTAAGGAAAAAGGCCCAGGTGGCAAACTTTTTGAGGGGCCCATTTTTTCGAAAAAAAATGAAGAGTTTACTAAAAATGGGCTAAGTGTAGTAGTACAGAAAAAAATATTGGGTTTGGATAAAATCATAATTTTTTTTGAAACATGGGGCCATCTCTTACAGTTTGCGATTTATGACACAAAATCGGAAAATAGTGGATTTTCAGGGGCAATTCCCCTGATCACCCCTTTAGAGTGAATTTGGGCAGCAAAAAAATTTCTTCCACATATCCCCAAAGTTTCATAATTTTTTTAATTTCCGGCTTGGGGATCTTCCCTTGTTAGTCGAAAAGAGAAAGTGGTGTCAAGAAGCAGGATTGCCAAACATTCTTCTTCTTCTTCCTCTTTTCGAACGCTTCTCGGAGTAAAATGCCAAACGCGCTCCTGCGCGAGGATTGTAAACAGATTTTCTGAGTATTTTGATTTCTTAAATACGATAACAGAATCAGTTCCAAACACTGTGTAATGATATTTGATGTTTTTAATGAGAAGTAATAAGTTTTTGCTTAATGTGAAAGCGAAGTGTTCAGATATAAGACTGTTGGTAGTTTAATCTGTCAACTAGGGTGTTCTAAAATTTCTATCTAAAATTTACTAAGTACACTATAGTCTCTACGTATTATATAGCAGTTACTCTAAAAAATAAATTGATTTGTCATAATCAAATACCAGTTTTTAAATGCGTTAGAAGTGTTTCTAGTTAACGGGTTAACAACGAAACGAAGCGTTCTTTTTTTTTGTAATTTTTGTTTCTGACAGGCCTCGACACGAGATGCAGCACACCCTCGTGCAACGGTTCCTCCTACTCTCTACAAAGCCCACACAGTCCAGGATCTTCGGAATGGTCTATACCGTCTTGCAACGGTTCCACGAGCAACCTGATACCAGCCTCGTCCCCTTCAGGTCTACGAAGCTCACTATCAATGTTCTTCTCGCTCACTGGCATCACGTCCGAACAACAAACACCGTAATTGTTGCTTCTTCTTACGAACATTTCTCGCTCCTCCGCGTCGAGCCATTTCTCTTCCGTTCACATCGACCGCGAAGTAGAATGACCGTGAACCTTTCTGCGAAACCATCCGTCCGAAGTATCGAAAGCAACATGCAACACCTGTCACACTCGGCGAACGATATGTACACGACTCGATAACATTTATTCACGATTCATCCTTTCAAATCATCTGCCTTTTTCTGTCAACGGCAAATCGAAATTCGCCCGTTGGTAGCCAGCAAAAGCAGAAACGTGATGTACTTTACAGGTTCGTGGAGCCTAGCGAGGCCTCGCGACTGATGTCGGCAGTTAGCTTCGGTTACGGGATTTATCAGCTGTGCGTCAGTCTGCTGCCACCGTCCCTTTTAAAAGTCATCCACTTTCTGGGCTTCGAGGGTGACAGGGAAGCAGGACTCACCGCGCTCATGTACGCCCGCCTCAGCGAAGATATGCGTGCCCCACTTGCCACGTAAGTCTCTTTGCACTCTATTCTTCAAAAATGTTAAATGCCAGTTGCACGATTGAATTTTGTGTACCAGTAAAGGTGCAAATCTACGATGAGCCAAAAATATCGTGCCTCGCATGAGACTTTAATCTCACTACACAATTATTTCATTATTTTATAATTTTTTAATTATTTTGTCATTAATTTTATGAAATTAGTAAGGGATGGGTTAAGATCATAGAATACAATGGTGTTTTTTTTTTTAAATATAGGATTTGTTGTATGAGTTTTTTAGGAGAGATAAACTAGGCAAGTACTTATGACTCAATCTCTGTATTTTACCTGTAGGTTTCATTGAAAATCAGGATACAAGTTAAATTTTTACTCGAAAGGAAATATCATTTTTAGAAAATATGCTAGAAAGCACTAAATTATATGAAAAACGTCTTTAATTGAAAGGAAGAATCGTTATAATTTGCCTGATTTTATTCGCGAGTAAAGTATTGTTTGCAGCGATTTGATAATATTCTTCAATAAAAAATACAAAACTTGAAATTTATATATAACTATGTATGCACATATATTCACGAAGAGAACTTATATTTAAATGTGGAAATTCGACCCAAATGTACGCTGACTTGAACGAAATTCAAATGTCCCAAAGAGAGGAAGTAGAAACGCTCAGCATGTGGTCAGCCATGCGTAAAGCGTTTACACTGTGGACGAGTCTAACGTTATACAAATTTCTGTCAGTAAATATAGCACTACATTATTAACTATAGTATTTGAAATTTATTATTTCGAAAATTCGTTGCTTCATTGTTAGAACCAAATTTGAGTGCGTAATATTTTTTATGGATCATTTTATCGCGTGTGCGACTACAAACTTAGGTGTTTTTAATCATTTAAAAAAGGTAAATATGGCCTTTGAATGATTTATTCTGGCGTCAGTACAGTTTCCTACCTTTTTTTACAAAAATGAACAAATCGTATTATTTTTAAAATATTCTAATCCGTATTTTCGGTGTTAAGATTCTATTAAATTATCGTTTCTCCGTTGCAGCTTATCTTTACTCTGGTACCACACGATTGTGCGTCCATTTTTCGCCCTCGATGGAAGCAACCTCAGGGCTGGTGTCAATACCGCAAAACAATTGATCGCAGAGTGTCACCCAGAGTTTAATAATTCAGCCCTCTTCCTGTTTTTCACTGGTCGCATAGAGAGACTCGAGGTAAAAATACTTCTCTCAAAAGGTTGATTGTTCTTTAAAAAAAAACTGGTACACGTAGAGACCACGAATGATTTATTATATATTATACACAAAGTCTCAAGATGCATGTAAAAAGTCACGAAATGTTCCTTAAACTATCTGAAATTTCTGAACCTTTTCGGTAATCATTTCGTTTCTTCATAGTCGAACGTGAATGGTGCTCTTCAAGCATATGGAAAAGCTGTCGAAGCCTCTAACCAGAGAGAGGTGAAACTATTATGCGTGCACGAAGTGGCTTGGTGTCATCTCATTTGCCTTAATTACGAGAAGGCTTACTTATCTTTGGCGCAGTTACAACAACATTCTAGATGGTCGAAGAGTTTCTACGCTTATTTAGGGACTGGTAAGAGATGCATCCTTTCTCCTCCTCCTTAGTTACTTTCTTAAATCAGACCCATCGTTTTGTTCCTCCAATCCTTGCAATCTTCACGATCTCTGCCCGTAGTTTGCTGCGGAGCAATGGGCAAGTTCGACGATCTGTCTGTGATTTACCGAAAAATTATCCATTTCGCCACTCGAACGAGCAAGGAGACGCAGTTGGGTGTATTTATTCTACGAAGAACGCCGAAGCTAGTAGATCAAGAAACTGGACAGCCATACACGGTCTTGTATTATAGACTGCTTGTGTATGAGTTACTTTACTTGTGGAACGCGATGCCGTCTTGTTCGTCAGAATCATTACGAGGAATACTTCTAGGTAATCGCGTAAAATTTCCTTTGACAAAGAGATTAACACTTTGAATGGCGCAAGATTTGGCGAAATACGGTTTCAAGTCAGTCAGGCATTCTCTGCCGACCCGTTTTGTTTGGAAAGTTCTGTGTATCTCGCCTTGCCCTTATATCACGACACTAATGAAAATTTATATTTCTATACTTTCTGTTAGATATTCGCGAGAGTACTACCAATAGATAAGCGAGATTTCGACGATGAAAATGAACCTAAACACGACTGTACTCGGACAATGTTCAATTATACGTATTTCGAATCACTTCCGAATTCGGTAGACGCATTGTATATTGCGTATGATGAAAAATAGTCACAGTGCTGTCGAGTTTGGGCTCATTTTCACCAGGAAAGCGTCGCCAATTCGTTGATAATACTTTTATGAAGATCTAATAGAGGATACAGAATTTTAAATTTTCAATAGAATAGAATATCAGGTAATGAATTTTAAGAAGTAGTCGCTGCGAATTGAATGGGGCCAAGTATCTATGACCGAATCTAAAGTGAAATCTATAGAAAGTCCATAGGCATAGAGGTGTAAAGATTTCGCGGATAAGTGGTATGTAATTATCTTCTGGTGCTTTTATTATCAGAATGCAAAAGTAATCGTACGGACGAGCCAATGGTTGGGCTATCCGATTTGATCGAAGGAGCAGCCCATGCCTATCTCGGTGACAAAGATGCGTCGATTGAAAGTTATCAAAATTGTCTGCGGCGTCGTAATCCGTCCAACGACGCGTCCGACCAACACGTCAGCGCTTTTGCGCTTTATGAACTTGGCAGTGCACTTTGCTCCACTAATGTAAGTAATATAAGAAGTTAGATATGCAAATGTTCTACGTAACACAGATTGAGACACCAAATTCTTCATTCCTCGTTCGCAAAACAAAATTTTTCCTCTCGCTTCCCCTCAAAGATACATATATATTTAACGCATGATAAAGCAAATGATGTTCACTATAATTGTTACGTTTACCATATTTCACGTTTCCACTTGAAAATCATCTTATCTGATACGTAATCGTTACGGAGTGTCAGCGTGCAAATTTCTTTTCTATTTCGACGTTCGATTAACATATCGTTCGCATAATGTTTCAGAATGCCGAGGAAGGGAAAGCTGCTCTTTTAAGAGCTCAAAACGAATACAAAGATTACGACTTCGAGAGCAGGCTCAACGTTCGGATCCATACTACTTTGAGAAATTTTATGAACTGACGTCGAGTAAAAAGCCCAGAGATTTTGTTTATATTTTATTACACGCATTACTTAAGTAGCGTCCACGTGCTGGCGAATACGTTCTTACATAGCGCGATAACGAATTGTCCTCGAGAACATTCCGTCTACATAATTTAACTGACAAGCCTGTACACATCGGCGATTTAAACTAACAAGACTCAATAATGCAAAATTCATTTCCTAGAGTACGAACAACTATACCAAGTGTGTTCTTTCATTCCGTCTATGGGGAGATAGAAGTCGCAGTAACGCAAATTGATCGCGTTTAATTGTATAAAATTGAGGTTCGCTCTGTCGTCGTAAATACCCTTATGTACATAAAATCATTTACACTACTATTATGTACATAACCAGTCTACGACCGTGTATATACATATGTACTTATTTACCCATATACAGAGGTAATAAAGGTGTACTTCAATGAACATTCATGAGAAATGTCGCAATTGATTATTTTCCATTCAATCCCTTTGCCATTGCCATTCCACTATGTAGCACCTACACTTCCGCGGCGAAAATTCAGGTTTTTGGTAGGTCTATAAAAAGCGATGGGAAAAGTAGATTGCGATATTCAATTATAAAAAAAAATAGTACTTACAAGGGAAGATCCTCAACCCAGAAATTGGGGATATGTAGAGGATATATGCAGTGAGTAACGAAAATATTCGGACACTTTAAAATCGCATAACTTTTTTAGAATTGGTCCAAACAACTTGAATTTTTTTTTGAGAAGCTAGAAGGATTAGTTTGCTAAGTGACGTGTTTCGTCGTTTTGAAAAAAAAAAACACTTGGTCGGAATAGCAAAAAAAATAGTAAAGGTCGTTTTTATAACTTTTTTTTGTGAGCCTGTAATGAAACTTTAAAAAACCCGTTTATATATTTAAGTAAGTTGTATACATGCCCAAATTTTCATCAAAATCAGTCAACGTTGCTCTGATCTATAAACGCTTAAAGATCGTAGAATAAGGTCGAAAATCGCTGATTTCGGGAATTTCGCGATTAATATTTCGGAAACTAATAAATACCCGAAGCTACAATTTTAGATTTAGTGTCCACACCCCCTCCCCACTCCACCCCTAAAACTTTGTGTCGATCGGCCACTAGGGCCATTCGGAACTATATCCGTGTTTTCTCCCTGAAGAACCGAAAACGGGCACAAACGAAAAATTGCCCGATACTTCCATTCAGATCCTCTACAAACCTGCACAGTTTCAAAAAAATCGAAATGTTCGGGTAATCGAACTTCCCTTGTTAGTTAAATTAGAATAAAACGAAGCAGGTGGAACAGAAAGTAGATTACAGTAGCTGCAAGCTCTCAATCGTATTTTTTAAATTCGAAAACAGCTGAATCGGACATAGAACTCCAAGATTTCGCTCGATGACGTCGCCCGCCTGAAGTCCGGTCTCGAAACCCCATCGACCAGAATTTAGCTGCTTAGTGCGAGTTGAGTGGACAGGTTGGAGAGAAACCCGAGAAAATTCAAACCAAAGAAACTGTAGAGTATCGGTTCGGATCCTTCAAAAGATCAAACCTGTGATTATGAGGACGTTCCGATGAGCGTACAAAACACGTACTGCTGCTCTAATGGAGGAACCTGTCCAGCTGCTATACTGAATTCCTCTCGCCAATCTCCTTGGTACTGTAAATTCATCAAACCCTTTGTATTTTGCGTGATTACGTCGTTGTTAGGTACGTTCACGTTCAGAATCGTGTGATTTAACCCGTAATTAGTATACGCAGCTTCTAAGGTCTGATCTTACGAGCACTTCTCAGTTCTTTGACACAAATGTTAGTAGACTGAATTGTATCCAACTCTCGATCAATGATCTACGGGGGCCGTTTGCTCATGCTTACCTTGCTAGACTCTTTCCGAATGTATCTCTCCAAGTTATCTAAATGAATATCAAAGTTATAGTGCCATTGGGAATATTTGTTACGAATTATTATACGCAAGTAATAGTAAAATATGATCCATAAAAGTATCTCGTCGAAATATCCAAGTGAATTGCTGCTGGCGAATCCTAGTTGCGGGTTAAAGGAGCGATTAAAAAAAAAACACGTAATAAAATGTTAAATAAAAGTACTTGCGCGTGAAAATTTTCAGCGATGTCTGTGTCCCACCTGTGCGACAAATATTCCGCCAGTACGACGTTTAAGATAATCAGATCCGACTTGGTGAATCTGAGATCGCACTTGAATACTCTCTCGGTAATCGATATACTGTTATTATACATGTACACTTAATTATGAACCTTTTGAACTGTGTTCTGAAACCACGCTCGGTTAGATGGAAGTGAAGAACGTAATGGAGACGCGAGACGATCTAAAGAGTAAGCTGAAGGAAGTTGGTTACGTGATACCGAAAATGTCAGAGGCCATTCTGCATTTAAGGAACGAAGTATCCGAAGGTAAAGATACGATGTGTCGATTGCAACAGTATATCATTCGTCTTTTATTGTTGTAATCGTTAGGACTGGCACGTACTATCGACTTTCTGCTGATCGGCAGTTTAGTCACCGCCAGAAATGGTACAAACTTATTTGGAGGGGAGGATAATTTTATTGTCGATCGCTCATCAATTCGACAAAATAATAATTTAGCCAGAGAATTACCAGAGATTATTCATTGAGGCTTCATTTCCTAGGTGGATCATATGTAGAATTAATAAATAGAATCGCTGAATGGACCGAGACGTTTGTTTTGAAAAGATTTCTGAGATAGGAGAAAGGACAGAAGTTGGGGTAGAGTTTGGAGCATTTCTTTTATGAGAACGAAGGAGAATCGGAAAGTGCAGCTCGGTAGAATCCTGCTTAATTTTTGCAACTATAATTATAGTACGGATTACTCGTGTTCTGTCAATTATAGACAAAATAATTATAAATGAAAGGTTTTTGAAGTAAAGGAGTTTATGTAGTAAGAACTGGCAGGATGGTTACTGGGTGAAAGCAGTGGTTTGAAAGGTTGTGGGAAAGGTTTAGGAACATTTCTAAATACTTCTGACGATATCATAATTGGTATAGGCTTATATGGAGGGTGGAGTAAATTCAAATTTTCAAATCGTGGATAATCCTGGGATTGACCAAACAGTTTAGCCGATGTAATATTGATAAAGAATATCCGGTAAATTTTACTGCTCTACGTAAAACAGGAATGGATACGCATACGAAGGCGTTGCTGAAGGCTATGTCTCCAGAAAGTGTAAAGGATTTGGTGAGGAACGAATTACAGACGTACGACGCCGACAAAACAGGAAGAACCGATTACGCTCTAGGAAGTTCAGGTTTGAAAATGCTTTTCGGTTTCCAATATTTACGATTAAAATGATTTTATTTGGGGGTACTTAGGCGGCGCGATCCTCTCGACGAGGAAAACTGAGACATACTCGGCTGGAGCACCAGTACTGAAACTTTTTGGTATACCACTTTGCCAACAACAGAATACACCTCAGGCTATACTTCAGGTCAGTGGAGAATATTTTTAGTATTAATAGTCCATACATGTACATAAAGTAATGTATACAACTTGGCAAAGTTCGCTGTTAGGTACGAGGGTAGTAATCGAGTCCATTGGGAGCGAATACTGAATATTTTTGAAACGATTGAAGATGGAAAATAGAGTCGCTGGAAAAATTGAATTTGTATATTTCAATGTTGCTATCACGCACTTGTGGGAACCTTTTTTTCTTTATAAAAGTTATTAATTGAAAGTTGGTAGATGTATATAAGAGACGCATTTTATATTGCTATCCAGCACACGATACACCCTCCTCCGCATTTTTGGGACATTGTCAAAGAATATTGTTTTAAACGTGGCGAATATTTGCATTTTAATTACAGTAAAGTTACAAATGCTGATGGCGATCCACTGAATTAATTCTATTTGAAAAACACTAATTTCTAGTTGAAGTGCGCCTTTAATCGTTCCAAAGATAGAGTAGTATATATTGTATTAAAGTTAAATGAAAAAGGATTTTCGGTTTTCTTCTGTCCTTTGAAGTATGTATTCACAGAATGGCGCAATGTCCTCTATGGTGATAAGTGTTATTCATTATATTAAAAATTCCACAGAGCATACGGATTTTTATCAACGTTAATTAACGTCAGCTAATTATTTCCATAGACTGGTGTACTCCCGGGCGAATGCTGGGCATTTAAAGGCAACAGTGGCAACGTTGTTATACAATTACTTGGTTTTGTGCATATTTCTGGAGTCAGTCTGGAACACATTCCACAATCGATATCTCCCACAGGAGAAATAAGCACCGCTCCCAAAGATTTCTCTATTTGGGTAAATTGTAGCGATTTTTTTTATTTGAATATTTCAAATATCGAATTTAATCTAAATCGAATTTAATCTCGTTAAATATAGCGTTTAAGTATAAATTTGTATCCTTTAAAGACTGATTCAGGCACCCATTTTATTATTAGAAATTTTTCAATCAATATACTATATATGTGCACAAACATTCATTTTTGTGTATCTTAATATTTTATTCCCATAAATATATAAGCTTTTCTGGCTGCAAATTTATATTTAGAGATGGCAAAGACTTGTGCAAATAAAATTTATGGTGTTAGCAAAACTATTTCTTGAATCAATTGTCAGTAATGAGAAAGCTTTGCAACGCTCATTTTCGTCAGTTTATCAACGACTTTCGAGAATGATCATAGTAGGACTGTTACACGGAATTAATAAATAATAAGAATATTACTCACGAAATATACTCAATGTGTTTGGTATTTTTCTAGGGATTGGACAACGTGAACGACAAAACTCCTTTCTTCTTTGGCGAATTCATATATGACACTAATGGTCTTCCTGTACAATACTTTGAGGTTCAGGTAAAATGATATTTCCTGGTTCCAATAAAATTACAATTCGGTACACATAATTTAGCATTTGTAATTTGCAGAAAGAATCAAAAAAAGCGTATGAAATAATCGAATTAAAGGTTCACTCTAACAGTGGTAACAATGAGTACACCTGCATCTACAGAATACGGGTTCACGGTACCTTAAAACAGAAAAATAGATAATTCCATCTCGATCGTTTAGTAATCATCGATAAAAAGTAGAAATTCTAGCATTTCTTTCGCGACCAATGAGACTGGCTCCATGAGAATTCTAAGATCGCTATTAACGTAGTGTAATTAATAATATAACATTATTTTCCATAGGCTTTTCTTATCAATGTATTATATATACTTTATCATATAGTAAATAAAGATATATACATCTCGTATTCATCAAGCTAATTATAATTATCAAAGTTCCTTCAGCAAGGACAGTTTCGCGAAAATGGCCAAAAATTGTCAACTTTGACGCTCTGTATTTTTTAAACAAATTTGAAACCAGTAAAATGATGACTTAAAGCCCCCCTAATTTCACGTGAACTACATAATACAGTACGCAATCGTTATAGTCCCGTAACGAAGTTCCCGTCGACTACGAAAGAGAGAAAGCATGATACTTTGTCTCGCTTCGTCGTTCACGTGCGTACGCTCTGCCTCTTCACCGATACATTGAGTTTTCTCACTCGCGGCATTGGCCGCTCGAAATAGTGTCCACAACGCGCCGTATCCCCGCCGTCAGCCCCGTTAGTCGGGTTTATAACGAGTGAGTACTGTATTTCAGTCTCATCAAGATCCTCGGTGTCAGCCAAAAGAGTGGAAAAATTGACTCGGCGTGGAATGATTCTCGCATGAACTGAAACAGGCGAGGGACAAGTGAAATGAAAGACAACCGATAGGTCAATTCAACGTAATCGTCATTCAATTTATTACATTTGTACATATTTAGTCTTGTTCTACGTCTCTATCGCCGTGCTCCTTCGCTCTTTCACGCTCGCACCCACCCACGCACTCATTCTTTCCCCATTTTCCTGCTTCCTCTCCCTCTCTACCATTCTTTCCTCCATTCTCCCTCTCACTCTCTCACCCTGTCTCGCCCGCTGTCCCAAATTCAGCTGCAAGTTCGCGTGTCTAGGCTTCTCCGGAACAGAAGGAAAGAGCGTCGCACATGCATACGCGGCATCAGGCAGACAAAAAGGACGCATTTCTGTAGACCAGTGTCTGGTACGTTATCTGCCGTTATTAAAATAGCACGTTACATCTGAGGGCGGCTAACCGTCTAGTTTTACGCGTTTCTTCATCTGTCCATTCACGTTGCTTCTCTCCTTCATCTCCCTAGGTATATTTTTTTGGTTCCTTTTCCTTTTTCCACTTTTTTTTTTTTAAATAGACGATTACGCGCTGCTTTCTCTAGGGGCGAAGAACAGACTCGAGAGGCACGCGGCAACAAGTACACTGAATAACACGTTACAGCTTCCGAGCACGTGCCACGCGTGCACGATTCCTCCTTGTACTTATTTCGAAGTTCCGCGTCGGCACGCCTGCCTGCGCGCATTTAAGCGGGGGACACGCGCGCACGCGCAGGTACGACGCCGACGCATGTCCCTTTCGTTCCTCTTATGTTTCACATTCTCCATCTCTCGTTTTTTAGCGCTTATTATCTCTTTTCCCATTTTACTTGCTGCGGACACAAGTGTTTCCGCCGCTCCGGTGCGCGCATAGATTATAGAATTTCCTTATCCTTTTACATACATCTCCGTCTCGCTAATGATACATGTGCAACTGATCGGCGAATCTTTCGCGCGCGGTTACACGATCATCCCGTAGCTAGAGTAAACTATAATTCGGAGGTCAGTCGTCTAACGCTATCGAGCTATCGAGACTCGGTCGTGGTGCCATAGAGACGCGCGTATTTTTTTATATATATATATATAATATATACGTATATGTATGCATATATACTTGTGTGTACGTACTCATATATGCACTGTGATTGTACGAATACATTTTTATAGTCTAGGAAGTCTGATTAAAAGGTCCAAAACGCCCAATACGCAGTGGTAAAGCTGTTGACAGAAGGAACACCCTAGTGACGTCACTCAGAGTTCCCCAAGATCTGTATACAGTACGCACTCGTTATAAGCCCGTGTCTACCATGCGTTGTACGCACGGCGTCTATCCTCACCATTTCTTGGAATCTTTCTGACGAGAAGGGGAGAACCCGAGAACGAGCGAGAGGGAACGAAAGAGCCGACGGCAACTTTGTGTCGACTCTTTCGTTTCCTCTCGCTCGCTCTTGGGTTTTCTCACTCGCGCCATTGGCCGCGTGGAATAGTGTCCGCAACGCGCCGTACGCCCGTCGCCAGTCCCGTTCGTCGGGCTTATAACGAGCGCGTGCTGTACATCAACGTTTACAGTGTTCACTGAACTTAGTCCGACTGAATGCTTAACGGGAATTGATCAATCGCGCGGGGATCGAATTTCTGCTACGAATTTCGAGCGGGTACTTTGGACCTCTTAAACAAGGTAATTTTGACTAACCACAGTCAACAGCGTTTACCTAGTCACGTCTACTACGTTCCAAGGCTGCGAGATCGATGAGAAACAGGGAAATCCTGATGGATCCTCGTGTCGGCGGAGCTTTCTGTCAGTAAGACGATCAACGGGTAAACGAACGGTTCCTCGGCGTTGGCCAGCAGCTGATTCGATACCGAGCAACTATTGCTTTGAATCTGGTAACAATTCGTTACTATTTACTATGATTATCTATCGAACGATCGAAGTACGTTCAACAGCTGCTGATCGATCCGGGAACTGGAACGCGGGTCCATCGATCATCCCTGTTTCTTAATCGATCGTTCAGCCCCGTCGCGTACTGATAGCGGCTATCGTCGAAGCAACGTGGCGCACAGCGCTCGTCAACGTTTCATTTAGTAACCTAGAACTTCGAGTCAACGAAGAGGTGTCGCCGATCGCCCTTTCAAGTCGCCTGAATCCGAGGCGCGGGCACCACCACCGCACGAAGTTTCGTCGACGTTCGTCAACGTTAGAAGGCATAGAGTTTATTTTACTTTACTTTACGTTTTTTTTTGTTCTCCCTTGGATTTATCCCCGACAATCGTTAAATATTACCGCACGCGGTAGTATCAAAATAAACCACACCGAGTGTAGAGTATGTAGAATATTCGTAAGTGTATGTATGTACAGTAGAGTTCTTCTATTATATGCGTACGCATCGTCGATAGAAAGGGCGCAGGGTGACGCGTTGAAGCAGCGAGGACAGCGGCTAGGCTGTCGAGGGACTAGATCGCTATAGAGCGCTGAATTCCATAGAATTCTCATGTATCGGCATTCCGTAACAGGCCTACGTAAAAGTAAATCAATTACACACCTCTTTGTGACGAGAAACACACTTTGACACTTTCAGTGGCGCAGGGTTTGGCAAGATACCATTTCAAGGCGGTCTTGTTGCGCAAAGTTTGTTTCACGCGCCCCGAATCGACATGCGGGAACGCCGGGACGTTACTTTCGGTGCTTTCCAGATGGAAATCCCCGTCGCCAATCAAAGTATTAAGCGGGAGCTCCTCTCGCCGAGCTTGCTATAGGTACCATTTCCATCGACGATGTACACATATTTATTTAATAACACAATGTATATACATTTTTGTGTGTATTTTCTTCTTCTCCTTTTTTTTACTCTTTTTCCTTTACATTACCCAGAGCCTTACGCATTGTCCTCGTTTTTTTTTTATTAAAAAGTCAGCTACGTCGACTAAATTGTATGCTTCTCCGCTTTTTGCTGCTTGCTCTCGTCGCTGTCCCCGTTGATGTTCTGTTTTTTTGTCGTTATAGGAAATACACTACGATTAAAGTATATCACAGATGTTAACGAGAAGAGCGTCCTACGAAACGCGTGAACGAAACGAATAGAAGGAAACGAGGTGAATACCACGATCGTTGGTCGCCGCAGGATTATCCGGAAGTACGCGGCAGCTGGCATCGACATAGCTTTCCACGTGAACACGTCGATCGAACCAATTGACATGGGGGATAGATTGTACGAGTTTCAATTTGTATTAAAGATTATCACAACGTCTCGGATTAAAGTCTTAAGGCCCTAATCACGTTTACCCACGAGCTCGACTAGACATTATCGTAGAGTTAGCGCGAAAAAACATAAACACCGTTTAATAACCTGACTAAGCCTATGAACTGGTTTGTATCATCCCAGCCCAATCGCGATTAATATTTCTCTCGGCCACCCCTCCCGTCGGCTGTACGTTGGTTCTGAAAATATTTAATACGAAGGTCTTACGATCTAGTGTTTAACGATTCTTCGTCTTCCTCGTCGTCCTTTATTTTTTTCTTCTTCTTTTTACAGCTAAACCTCTTCACGTTGCGGAGGCCTACGCTACGTTATTTTTTTTTATACTCGGAAAGTTTTTTTATCTAGGATTTTTCTGGCACTTCGGTAAATGACCGTTATTCATCGTTTGGCACCTTTCGTTCCTCCGTCGAGAGCTACCACGATCCGCCGCGGCTCTCGAAACCCTCCTGCGAACGACACGCGTTTAATTTCACGAGCTGGAGAAAAAGGAAAGGCGAGAAAGTGTGGTCCGATTAATTGCAATTGTCGCGTAGACTCGACGTAATCTACCTAAGAGCTACGAAATCCTCTAATTACCGATGCTTCAACTACGTCGTCCTCCCATCGCTACCAATTCCTACGGATCGACTTCCACGATGTTTCGTAACGGAACGTAAGAGCAGTTCCGCTGGCAATAATAGATTGTCATAGGTTTTTCTTCCTTAAGTACGTTATACTTGCGTTTATCGCGCGCGCGCTTCTCTATATACATTCGTTTCCTCCCTACCGTTTCCCTTCCTTTATGCGCGCGCAGCGTCGAGCTGCCCGCCGATTGGATCATAGCTTTCGCATCTTCTATATCATATCACCCCCTCCGTCCCCCCGCCCCAAGCTCCCGATCTCTCGTAAATGCCTCGGCGATTTCTTCCTTTTTTTATCGTTTTCTCTTTTTTTCTTTTTCTTGGCAAGTTCACGGCGGCAAAGTGACTAGAATATAACGACTATATTGTCATGCACTACAGTCTTTCTTAGAGCCCAGCAATGAACCCTCGCGGCACCCGCCCATGGCACTTCGCCGTGGATACCATGGCCGGCTAGCGTCGGCGCGTAAAAATTTATACTTTTTTTCGTTCTCTTCCAGCGAACCGTTCGAACGTGCGAAACGATTCTTCACTGGATCGTTCGGGATTAAGAGGGGTCCAGAAGTCCGCTGGAGGACGGCCTCTCTAATCGCTCGGACCTCTGCTCGGCCTCTTCCGTCTCGTCGGTGGCAGCTTGTACAGCGATGCCCGTGGGTATCGTTGTCGGTGCGTCCAGCGTGTCGTCGCGTTGTGCTCGTTTGCGGTGGCCGTTGCTGCTCGTCGAGTCCGTATCGTCCACGTATATCCTGACGTCCGTGGCGATGGTCGCGCAGACCCCGTCGGGCATGTGCACAATGGCGGTGCCGTTTCTGCCGCAGGTGGCGCTGCCGCTGCCGCTTCCGCTGGCGCTCGCGATGCTAACCATGCTGTCGCTCATGTTGCTGGTCAACGTGGGTAGCGCCTCGTCGGGCCTCTCCTCGGCGACGTAGATAAGCCCGTAGCTGCCGGCTCGTGCCGCTGAACCGTACTGGTCAGCGACGCTGCTCGCCACGATCGACGAGCTGACACTCTTCAGTTTGGACGGTCTCCTTTCGTTAATGATGGACTGCACGTCGATATCGTCCGTCGGCGGCGCGGACGCCCGCTTCTCGCTCTTCGACCTCGCGTCGTCCGATCTTCCGCTGTCGGTGTGATGACCGTTCGTCCCGCTGGGCGTCCTCGAGGCACTGCTACCGCCGCTGGCGTTCGTGTCGGACTGGGACTGCGTGTCGCTCGACGGCCTGTGGCCCAACGTCGCCTTGGACGGGTAGATATTGGCCGTTGGCAGAAGATAGCGCTCGCTGCTCAGCTTGGGACAGGCCAGTCCGGTGACCGAGCCGGTCGGCGTCACCGGGGAGGAATTCGCTGGCGGCTTGATCACGCACAACAGGGACTTGTTCTCCTGACCGTCGCTGATTGCCTGCGAAGGATAGAAATGGGTGATAAATGGCTGGCCAGGAGCAGTTCATCTCTGACGGCATTTTCTACGGTCCAACTTGTTCTTGCCAAATATGAATGTGTTAGATGCGATCACTGGCAAGAGGCAGATTTTATGCAACGAATCTTTATTGCGGCTTGTAGAGATGTGAATTCTATCTGCATTAAAAATATTTTTATCCGGCTTCCACCAGATTAAATGCTGAATGCGCAGTGGCTACTGACTACTTTAGCCCCTTACCAAAGAATACATTCGGTGCTTCGTGTCCTCGAGAATTATGTATACACTATATCTCTGCGAGACATGATACGTTGACGCTAACGTGCACTTTAATTACATTCATTAAAACACATTACTTGTAACCGTTGGCGTTGCACGTGACCGAGATCACGACTCGCTGCGGCGTAGCTGCGTTGCGAAATGATTCGGGGCACGCTTAGAGTGTTCACAGGCTTCTCGAAAACTTCGGCGACTTCGAAATGCATCGGCAGTAAGGATCTCCTCTGGGGATGGTGCCCCGAATGAAACGTTTGACGACGCTTCGACTTGAACTTGGACGGTCTTGAATTGGAACGATGATACGAACTGCGACGTGGCAGCGACGCGGTGAACGAACCATCTGTGACATATTTAGGGCCTGGTCTATAGGTGTCGTAACATGCAAGAGAGATCATCTGCGTTATGTTCACCAAAGCATTTCACTTTCAGCGTCCATTCACTGTGTCTGGGTCTTTTCTGACCCAAGCGTAAATGTCTCTTTTACTACACCTATTTGTACTTTTATCAGAAAAGTGGCAAGAGGTCATAGGCAGCCAAGGGAAATACTTTGATTAAACAAACTTGTAATGTTTTTTTACTTTTTTTTTTACTTTTAACCCTCCGTGGTCACATCTTATAATCACAGATTGGTCACTGCGTCATTTTTGAGTTACCATTTTCGTATTTTTGAATCTTTTAACTTTTGAGTGATATATGCTCTGATATATTTTTTCTCGGTCTTTTTCTAGAAATGTAAATTTTGATATGTTGAAATTTGTATTTGAAAAAATAGTTGTGTATGAAAGCGATTGTTTTAGGTTAAAATTCACTAAATTTTTAAATTTTATTATTCGGGTCTAAAAATATACAGAAATGTTGGGGGGTGCGTTACACCGCGCTTGACCACGAAGGGTGGGTAAAGACTTTGCTTCAATAACTTTCGCACAGAACTAATATTAATAAAGAATGGTCTAACAGTTAGTGCGTGTATGTGTGTGTGTGTGTGAGTAATAATTCTGTCTAGAGCTAGAGAATCACGAAAGGAAAAGAAGCAAGAAGTAGGAATATATTTAACAGGCATTACTTTAAAACACCTGAATTCCTGTAGATTGAATCTGAATGTTTACAGTCTCAGTTAAATCATATTCTGAGCAAATAAATAACTTCGTCTTTAAAAGTATGATCAAAAACATACCATCTGCGTTCCTCTCTTGCGGTGGACTGTAAATAAAATTCGCTGGCAGGGAACGAACTTTAGCGAGGCCAGGCCTGCTAACGGGTATTTTCTCGCTCGTCAGTAAAATGGATTCACGCTCTCTAACATCGTCGTCATCTCCAACACCACCGTCGTCTTCCCTTTCTCCCTTCACGTTATCATCGTCGTCATCCTCCTCCTCTTCTTCCACTTCCAGCAGCTCCTCCTGCTCCGCGGCTAATTCTCTTTCCAGTTGTGTCTCCATGTCGAGTTCATCTTCCATCTTGCAAAGGTATCGCACGTTAACACCCCGTGCCCAGCAAAAAAAAATATGGCAGGATTGGTTCGTTGCATTACGGTTACACCCTTACCTGTTTGTGACTTTCCTCGAGGTGTTTCATGAGCACGGCAACGACGACGTTCACGAGAACAAATTGCGCCATTAGGACGAAAATGACGAAAAAGATCGGGGCGATGATGGTGCTTACGCAACAATTCTTCACGCAGTCGGCTGCCTCGTCGCAATCGTCTCTCAATGTATCCTTCATGATACCGTTCCAATTGTCACCGGTGGCGACACGGAAGAGCGTCAGGAACGCCATACCGAAGTTGCTGAAATGGGCGTGCTCGCCAAGGCCCTGACAAGGCATGTCGTCGTTGCATTCTATAACCAAGTAATTACCAATAAGGAAACTTACTTAGGAAATAATCGTCTGCGGGCCTGTTAACCAGGAAAGGTGAGTTAACTCGTCACTTGAAAGCGAGTTAATTCTTTGAGGTAATTAAATAGTAAATACACATTTGCAAATTTGATATTTAAAGCTGGGGATTCACCTGGAAACTAAGCTCAGCTAAGCTATGCTATGCTAGGTTTTAAAAAATTAGCTTCGATACATCCTTATGGAACCGTTTCCACCAGAAGCTAAACCAAGCTGTGCTATTTTTTTTATGATTTATGGCACAGCCAGACATAGCATAGCTTAGCTTAGCTTCCAGGTAATTTCCGGCTTATCACTCTGCATTTCTGATTTCTTGAATATTATATTACAGTTTTATTAGGAACAATAGAGTTACTGCTCACCTAAACGGCCAAACAATTCCACGCCAAGAGCCGCGAATATGAAAAAAAGCAGGAAGAATAGTAGACCCAAGTTTCCGACTTGCGGTAACGCCTGCATTACCGTGTCTAAAAGGGCTCGTATTCCTTTTGCCATTTTCAGCAGCTTCAAAACTGTGAAGAAACGCGTTCACAGGTTTAGAGTGTCCACTGGTTTCAATTACGTATAGGCAGAATACTTATCGACTGATTTAAGTCATTCATTCAATTGTTCCATTCAATTTACCTCTAGCAATTCGCAGGACTCTCATCACGCGAATTATGGTAGGATTAATTGGAATGATTTTCGACTCGACCTCTTCGAGAACGATACCAACCACCGACAGTATCACGATTCCTACGTCCAGTTGATTCCATCTGAAACAAAACAGTTCTTTACGGTACTATCGATCACGTGTAATTGAACGCCCGCTATCTTCATCGCCCAGGAAGAAGGGGATGGAATTAAATGACGCATACTTGTCTTTAAGATAAAGGTGAAGACCCAAAGCGAGAAGCTTCATGAAGGATTCGAGGATGAAGACAGCAGTGAAGAAGTAATTGAATATCTTTAGGGCATAGGTCAGGGCCTTGGGCATCATGTAAAACTCCATTGCCATCGTGACAACGTTCAGGCCGATCACCGCAGCGATTGCTAGGTCGAAATACTTGGACGTCACGACGTTATGGACGAACAGCCTGGATTTCGAGTAATTCGTGTAATAAGGTGGCTCGTGCATCTCTGAAAACCAAACGTCCGTAAAAATTCTTCGTTTTGATCCTTGATTCCTCGAGATCGATCGTTTCTTAATCTTCGCGAGGAAGATTTCCACCAGTTTTGATAGTTCACGTGAAATTAGGGGGGGTTTAAGTGATCATTTTGCTGGTTTTGAGTTTGCTTCAAAAATACAGGTCGTCAAAGTTTGCACTTTTTGCGTATTTTCGAAACAAATATAAAACCAGCAACATGATGACTTAAACCGCCCCTAATTTCACGTGAACTACGTCATATGTCAATTTCAACAAAATCCCTCTGATGGAGCCCAAGAAGCGATCGATTTGATTTGAAATAGCACCGCGATAAAATCGTGCCTCAAACACTATTCGTCTTACTTCGACGTTTCTTCTCCATCTGCAACGCCCGTTTGGCAGCCCTTCGCACGCGTTCTTCTTTCTCCTGTTCCTCGCGGCATCGGTGGAAGTTCTCCACCACAACACCCACGAACATGTTCAGCACGAAGAAGCCAACCAGCAGGATGAACGCTATGAAGTACAGCAGCCTCCACTCCGAATAATTTTCAACTGGCTGTAATAGAACGAAAAAAAATATACCTTGGCATTTCATACATATAAAAAGCTTCTCTTAAAAATAAAATGTTAAAATCGATATACATATAGTTGCAACGAACTGTCTCGTAAATGGAATTCATGATACAATAAAGTAAGGCCATATATTTTAAAGTAAACATCCAAGAAAACCATGACATATTAAAAAAGAATTATGTCCACAACTTATAACACTTCAAACCTAAATATAAGGGTTCTGAAATTTAAAAAAAATATCAACTTCCCCTTTTGAAATCTGCATTTGCCTTAATTATTTTCGTAATATTAATTCGACGTTGTAACTGAACCGTATGAATCGAATGGAAATTTTATCTTACAGTCTCGATGATGCAAATCTTAATCCACCTAATTAATATTTTCATCGTTGCAAAAGCGTCGAGTCTTTAAAGACGTAAAACGTATGGAAATAAAATGAAGTACATACACTGCAGTCAAGAGCCTTACCTGTTGATCGACGCCGACAGCGTCGAGCCCGGTGTACATGATGTTTACCCATCCATCCCTTGACGATAACACGAACAACGACATCAGGGCCTTCCCAAGATCGTCGAAATTGTATTTCCTATTCAGCCAGATGTTCCGTTTATCGAGCAGGCAGTCCGTCTTGTTGCGGACATTCTTCACGTCAGGCCCGTCGCAATAGAAAAAGGCACCCTTGAACAGCTGCACCCCCAAGATACCGAAGATTACGAAAAAAGTACAGCATATCAAAACGATGTTGCCGATAGGTCGTAAAGAGGATAACAATGTCTGTACAACCAGCTTCAAACCAGGGGCTCGATTGATCACCCTTAACGGCCTCAGCGACCTTAAAAGCCTAAAAACCTGCAAGCAAAGTGATATAAATAATTAACAGGGCTGCCTTTGTAACCGATTCAGAATATTACTGATAAATAATTGAATCGCCTTAGGTATGGATTACCAACAGCTGTTTCTAGCAATAACTCAGATATCGATTTTGCTCGTTTGTAAATTGGGAATGGGATTATAAAGACGAGGGGCGGAAATTCTCAGGTTTTGATGAGGGGGATGTGGTTAAACTACTTAGTTTTTATATATTGAAAAGTTCAACTAGAAAATGCCAGGCGTACCCTCAATATTCCGAATATTCTTGGACTACTCGAGGAGAGCAGAGACATCGATAAATCGATTATGGAAATTATCACAAGAACTCCGTCCATGATATTCCAACCGGAGGTGAAGTAAGCGTCCGAGCCGTACAGCATGCCAGATGCAACGACCTGTGATAAATTACAACCCTCGTTATGAATAACTCCCCTGACGTCGAAGGGGGAAATGTCGCTGGCTGGTCGAGTCTGTCACCTTGATGAACATTTCAAACGCGAACACTCCAGTAAAAACGTAGTTCGCGCTGGCTAAAAAAACCCTCTCCCCGCTGTCCGGTGGTATGTTCGGCCGCTCCATTGCCAAGGTGATGCAATTCAGGCCAATGAAAAAGAGTACCACGTTATCGAACCATCTCTGGTCAACCAAAGATCGACATAGAACACGAAACCTGAAATGCAAACGGTGCATCGCAGTGCAGTTACTTGCAAAATATCATTTACCGTTACTAACTACAAATATAAAATGGAAATGCGCATTAAGTTCTCTAAACGACAAGTATTGGACAAATTAAAGTGGATCGTTGAATATTTCTGTGCCTCTGGCTTCCATGGAATAAAGAATTTTTTGCAAGATTCATGAACTCAATTTTCTGTGGTCGTTACGCGAAACCCCAGAGGGGCTTTGCGACGACCGCGGGTGGTATAATGTGAAGAAGGGACGTTATAAGTCGTACCTATTATTTAGCGGGAAAATGTAGAGCGAGTAGTCGTCACGTTCTTTAAGGCAACCTTTGGGTTCAAAAAACATGAAGATCTTTTTAATCCTCTCGATGCTGCTCGCGCTCCCGTGGCCGTTTAAAGACGGCGCCTGCTCGTCAGCGCGCGGATTGTCGTCCTCTTGATCGGGAAGTCGTTTAATTCTGGGCAGTGGGCCAGTCTCCACTGACAGATTATTGATTGTGCGCGCAGCTGAGCATTGCATTGACACCTCGTCGGCAGGCAAGCCCTTCCCTGTCGACGACTGGACGTTCTCGTACCCCCGCAAAGAGTTCCTTCGCGAGAGATCGTCGATCCAACGCATCTTTAAAGCATATTAATCAGAGAAATTAGATTCATTTATGTTTCATACACATGGGCCTTGATATATCTGTACATAATCTCCATTCTTTCATAATTCTGATTTTTGTTTGTAGGTATAACTGATCCGTAGAGTGTCCTGTCCACGTAACCACTAAATCACAATTCAAATATTCAATTCATATTAAATACATTTTTCAAATTCAATTCCCTCCAATAATTCAATTAATCTAAATATTTTTAATAAACCACTAAATCACAACTCTAATATTCATTTCATATTAAATACATCTTTCAAATTCAATTACTCTCCACAATAATCCTCCGACTTTCTTGAGAGTTAAAAATTGTCCCAACATGCTTTAATCTACATAGTTTAAAATTTAGTGTTCTGCGAGGAAAATTATTGTTGGATAAGCCATTTCCTGCCACTGTTTTTTAATGCAATGGAGAATATTTCTTCTCTCAGGATTTTTCTCTTCTTTTTCTATTTTTTCTTACGTCACTTTCCTCTGCCTTCCCTTCTCTATCTTTTCTACTTCATTATTTCTTGTTAAACCTCTTTACTCACCTGATTGGGCGTTGCTGTATAGCGTCTTATAGACGAGCTACGACTTTCAATGGAATTATTGGGGCTGAGGCTACGATTATTGCTTATTAGGACGGTCGTGCGATTGTTCGGCGTATCGCTTTGCGTGTCGTTCTTTATCGAACCATGTAAATAGCCGCCATTGAAGCTGAAAATTAATTTGACAAGTTATACAATGATATGATTACAGGAACCATCGGATATCCATTCTTTACTGTCAGAAACCTACTACCGTTGTTCCTTCAGTAATAAAATAATACATATTACCTCTTAATATGTATTTGCTTTGCGTTTCGAGAACTTTCCCCAAAGATAATTGAAACAAGAAAATAATAGAAAAAAGGAAACTCTGTTTCACTATATTGTTGCATCCATTACCAATCGAAGACCTTGCAGCAAGAAAGGTGCAACTCCATTTTTGTCAGTTTTCGAGTTACGACATGTAATACACGTAAAAAATATTTATTGAAGCTGCACCCCTCTTGCTGCAAGGTCCTCGATTCATTTAGTAACACGAATTTCACTAAATTCCTTGTACATCGATCCCCATTTATTTGTGCCTTACGTTGTGTTGAAGCCGAGGGTGCTTCGACCGTTGTTCAAAACTGTGGCCCTTCCAGAAGGTTCGTCTTCCGTTTGTGACCAACGTTTCTTCCTTAAGGATGGTCGTGATAATTTCCACGAGTAACCCCTTTGTATCCTTGGCGGGCTGTAACAACGCGGGGAATGAAATTCAAAATTTGTATTACCCGTTACTTTCAATGCCGTCGAATGCGCAGTCCGTTATGTCTCTCGTTATGTTCTTTTTAAGAATTCTTTAACTAACTTTCATTTAAATTACAGTGAACATTGTACTATAGATCGACATTGATTCTTGTTGTAACATATGGCAAATGACGAGGAAGGATAGCGACAGAAATTTTCCATAGATCTACATAATATTGCTAAAACATATTTCCCTTTTTTCTTTTTGTTCATTTTTTTGCAGTATAAAATAAAGTGACACCTTGAACTGGATGACTCCCTCGTCGCAGGATTAACTGCAGCAGTGACAAGACTCATCCGTCGTTGAAATTCTCCAGCTATGAGATTCTTCGTTGGTATTTTGTTCGAGACGTCAGGTAACTTTAACAGACCCGAAGGGATGCTGCACTGGCTCTGTAAAAGAGCAATATCCTCCTGCAAATGCTTCAAAATTGAGAAACTCTGAAACCCCTCACTATCTAGAGTTTTTAAAAAGTCCAATTTGAGCGCATATAAATGTTTGCATAATTATTGGATCGGCGAAAAAGTTCTTCCGCAATTTTTAAAGGAATTCAAAGACAAGTTTTAGGTGTACATAGGTAATTGGAGGTCTTTATATTAAAAATGCCTATCTCTCCTATAAAGAAAAAAAATTGTTCCTCGCATACTGCAATGTGCTCTACATTCACCCGTAGTTTCATTAAAATCATAGTTGTCGTAATGTAATTAGTTTGATACATTTCTTTTTCTCTAAATAGTGTTTCTATTATATATTATATGAGACGAGGACACGTACCCCTGAGCGATCGATAGATTCGATCGACAATGCCGCGGTTGGGTAAACAGCCCGACAGTTTAAATCTCTGTAGCCAACGTCGAGGGTGGTGTTAGGCGAATCCTGAGGCGTGGCTGCTGTGTGGGTGATTATCGGCGGCTGCCCCACGCCGCCCATCATTTTATTTTCCTTTTGAATGTTACACTTCGGCTCATCGATCTGATGCCTCCAAACGGTGTTCTGCTTTTCCCTGCTGTTGTTGTCTTTATACTTGCGCAACTCTTCTGCACTCTGCCACGAGTTCTTACGATCCTACGCGTCAGCAATAATTTCACCTTATTTCCATTTCACGCAAAGCGGGGCATTTTCGTTTCAGAAAAGATATGTGAAATATTCAAAGGAATTACTTAATCCTAAAACTAAAATTCGACTAACTAAATGGAAATAAAAAAAAAATGTTACAGTGGAAATGTTTTATTTTGCGATGCACGTAACGTAGATATATGTATATTCATTTTGGTTGCAACAAAATGATAAAAGCCTCCTCCCGAGTATCAGATTTGGACTTGAGAACTGAGGGCCGAATATTTTATTTAAAGAATTTTTAATGGAAGACTCGACATATTCTGCGTGTAACCCTGTACGAGTCCAAAGAAGGAGTAAAGCTGCTGCACCAGCGAAAACATTCAGATATGTAAAAGACACGTCCTTAATTTAAGTCAGAGGCAAATACGGCTTAAGAAAATTTGGTCAAACGATTATTGGTATGAATGCAATTCCCGTGCCAAGAAATTTGTGGAACTGAAAACATTACAAGCTAATGTCGAGAAAATTTTCACCATAATTGTTCATTAATTATCTAAGACTAGCTCAGCCACCGAGCTGAACACACAATCTAATGTTGTCTGAAAAGCACTGGGAAGACTTGCAAATATGAACAATGGCCACTGCGCAAACTGTCAACAGTCAACCGTCAGCGAAAGACGAGTGTGTACACAGCTCTCCCTTTCAGCTTGGCAAATGGATCGTTTCCTGAAGAAATTGCTAAGAAACACGGGGAACGTGTGCTATACAGCGATGTCAAACATCGAAAATGAAGGGTTAATTACAGGACTAACGAAGGCCAGTCACGAAGCCATCGATTTTGATGAAACTTGTATATATAGTAGTTCTTAGAAAGACATTCAACATATACACAGTGAGCCTGGAAAAGATGATTTCCTTAAGGGGGGACACCATTGTAATGACCCGAAATCTTTGGAAATTTATTAAAAGAAAACTGCGCGATGAATCTTTTTTAAACATTCAGGACTTTTTATTGGATATTTAAGTTATACGAATATCTTTTTTAAATTTATTTAAAGCAGATTTACAAGCCGTACAGGACCAGTAACCTTAACCCTTTTGTCTCATAATTTTCATATCGAGGGGTGAAAATGGCCTCCACAAGTGGGCTTGGAAAAACTTGAAATTAAATTAGTGAAATATTTAGGAAATTGTTGGGAGTAGGAGAAAGGTTTAAATACGAAGGTTATGTGCTTTCTGTAAATTGTACGTACATACCTGAGTGTATGTATCGCTATCAGTGATCGAATGTGATCCCGATATCCTGGAGGATCCTTCGTCGCTCCCCATTCCTGCTTCCTTTGCAGCAAGCCTAGCCATTTCTCTTTGTTCGCGTTCTCTTCTTTCGTTCCTCTGCATAAATACATCAACGTTCCTTGATACTTACTCTAGTACCACAGGCTGAACTTATACTTGATGTAATTAAATACAGCAATTAATTGCTGATACAAATGGAAACTTGCGATATATTTAATCACGATTAAATAACTTGAACTTATTTTAAGCACCATCTCCAGTTTCCTTTTCATGATAAGTGATACTTCGACACTTTCATGATGAAATATAAGGCAATTAATGGGGAATATAAATAAAATTTGAATAATGGTAAATGAATCGAGTTAGTAAATGAATTTTCAAAGATCGAGGCCTGGCCGTGTGCTGTCATACCTCTGAGGAGAATCCTTCGACCAGAATCGCGACCAGTAGATTGAAGAGAACATAATTTCCAAAAGTCATCAGCGCGACAAAGTAAAGCGCCGCCCAGTGGGAGGTTTTCTGCATGCCGTTGAACAGCACAACATTCCAGTCTTCTTGCGTCAAGATCTACGTAAAGAGGAGAAGAGGAAAATCTCTGGTGTACGTGACGCGAACGAATTCCACTATGATTTACGAGACGAATGATAGGCAGAATTTCTAACATAAAATAGACATTAACCGATAAATCCTTTACATAATCCGATTCTCTTAATTATTTAAATCGATACTTTACATCGTACTTTACGTTTCATCGTAATTCTTAATTGCACTATTATTACAGTTCCCTTTTAATTACCGAATTATTATTAACAACCGAGAATTTGTCTCTGTATCCATTGTGGAACTAATCTCGACGGTTTATCTGCTAATTGGACCGATCGAGAGTGCAACGAGAAAAAAAAAGGCTCGAAGAAAAGGAAGCACCGATCACTATCGCCTCGTATATATTTTCCTATTTTCTTTTATCTTTCTTTCTGTTACAGAGATACTTGCACCAATTTCACCACGAATTTCTCTCTGTGCGGCAGTGCGTGGTAAATGCTTAAAGTGGTTACTCGGCGTGTGACGGCTCTTTTATTCTCATTTCCCCGCCGCAAAATATTCCCATACATAGCAACAAGCGCAACAACGAGATGCGGTTATTGTAAAAAAAAAATAAATAAAGGGAGCAAAGTAGCAACAACGCGTGTGGAATCCCGTGTAATCGATTAACTCCGCCCCGGCCGACAACCACGGACCGTGTTAATCGCACGATAAACAAATCATTACCCACGCCCGTTCATTTTCAGCGAGCAACGAAAATCGGTGTAAGAAAACGTTCAGAAAAAGAAAACAGCAAAAGAACAAGAAAACAGAGAGAAACAGAGAAAGAGAGATAGAGAAAGAGATAGAAACATAGAGAGAGAGAGAGAGAGAGAGAGAGAGAGAGAGAGAAACTCGTCACAGTGTTGGTAATCTGAAATAACGCTCTATCGAGCCATAAATCCATAAGTGACGCGAAACTGGATAGAGAAGAAGTGAACAGAGGAAACGAAGAAGAGAAATACGACTGTAGTCAACGATGGATACATAATAAAGTCGTGAAACCACTTGGGTCTGTATGGAGCACCCCCACATTCGTTCAAATTCCCATTGATCTCGCTGAAAGATACAAGAATCCCTAAAACGTGGCACCGTATATAAGCGATTGTCCCTCGATAGCCTCCGCCCACGACCGTTGCCCGAACCTGTGAACCCACGACTTCACTATACGCCCATCGGTGACCATCCGGTGTCGCGGTTTTATCGAGGGAGCGAGCTGGGGGTCGTGAAGGGCGGAGAAAGCGACGGAACTATTAACGCAGCACTATGTAACACGTACTTGTGTGTAAGATATGTATAGTACAAGAGGCACAGAGATATAGAGCACAGATATAGGTACAGATATAGATATGGGCGGAGGTACAGGTGTACAGACTGTAGGCATAGACAGACACAGAGAATAAATATAGACAGAGATAGATATAGATTTAGACATAAACATAGCGTAGCATAAATAAACGGATGCGGAGGATGGTAAGATACCTTGTGCTTGTGGATACTTAGCGCGTATACAGTGTTTTCTGGCGTAAGAGGGGGGAACAGTGGTACCTGAAAGACCGTGACAAGGGCCCAGACGATGTCGTTGAAATGTTTGCGATCACAGCGACACATTGGGTGCCGCGAGACCACCTCGGCACAGGTGCAGGGCCGACTCCGGTCCGCCCACATGCAAAACTTACCCCCGAACAGGTACATCCCTAGGATGCTGCAACCGAGACAATCCGCCGGCCTAAAGTATCACCGCGATTCATATCAATGGTAAGGGTGAGGGAACGGGGATACCGGTGCCAGTTCACCTCGCGAAGCGTCTCCAATCTCTTATCGGCAAAATCATCCATAGGAGAAGAGCGGCGGCGCAATCGTCTCAGCTCGACCCCGTCTCAAACCCCTGCACTCGCATATCTAGCCTGGACGTCCCATTGTTACACTTGCTCTTCGATATTTTCTACCGCGGCGGTTTCTTTTTCAGTGCTGTTTTTAGGAGTGAAAAATAACGAGGGTTTGAAAATGTTCGTTGTTGACTTTAGAGGCACGCGGTACTGTTTCAAGTGGGTGGTAAATATTTTATGAATTTTGGCTTGGGGATTATTCGTCTGTGTATCTCGAAACGCTTTTGTTCGTGGAAGGGTTGCTGAGGAGAAGGATAGTGCGTGAGGTTTTGGATCACCGATGTCATTCTTTCGCACATAGATAGTACTTAAAGGGTAATTCCGATTAGACTGGTTGAAAAACGATTTTTTAAAAACATTTTTCGAAAGTACATATCCTCAAGAATGTACTGTTAAATTTTCATGGAAAAATTTGGATTATTCTAGCTTCTCTATAGATGAAAACTTTGAACGCGTTTTTCGCGAAACGTCATTTGTCCACATCGTGAAGATAAAATCTCAAAATCTATCGAACCGATTGCTTTATAAATTTCACTGCTTATTCTGCACACCTGTGGCTCTCGTAGGGACTACAACCAAGTATTTTCATTGGAATGGACCGAATCGAACTGACAATTGGCACCAAAAAAACGACGACTCGATTTCGATAGAACGGAGACCCTTCGCTGTCAGCGATTAAGCAGGTATGTCGGGTGAACAGCAAGAACAACTGTCACTCGAAGCTTGTACAGTCACATTCTGCAAGATCGGCGTGTCCGTCCACTTACGCAAAGTGCACGTGGCTTGGCGAGTAACAAATAGGCGAACGCGTGTAATATACTTATGTGTCGTTACCAAGCGAATGTTGCATATAAGCTGTGTGTAACTGTAACAAACGGAACAACGATAATGGTAAAAGTAGCGCGAGAAACGTTGCCACCGAGATTTCGTTAACAAAGTCACATAACTTCTGTAATCAAGAAAAATCTCTGATCAACAGTGGCGGATTTAACGGGCGGTCCATGAGTAATTATTATAATCAGAAAAAAAATTATAATTTCATCCAAACGCTAGGTGTATTCTTTTTTATTTCCTATAATTTTCATACCACACGCGCGTAAATTTATTTGTAATTCTGTTATGTATACAGGGTGTCCCAGGACGTTTGCCATCTGGGCCTTTTTCCTTACGCGGAGGTTCCGGTCTAAAAATCGATTTTTTTTCATTTCATTTTTAGAATGTTCAACCTTTTAGGAATACGTGTTTAAACAGATTTTTTGAAATTCGTAAAATTCCCGCAGTTTTTCTTGAAACAGTGTTCTCAAAATCGGTGGAAACTATATCTCCAAAAGCTATAATCCTATTCGACTGAAACTTTTTTTTATTTTGAAGAATATACTTCTGGCTCGTGGATAGGCCAGTAAAATTTAAAAAAAAATTAAAATTTATAATTTTTAAAGGCGTTGAAAGGACGAAAAATATAGGGAACAAGTGATTTCAAACTTCAAGTGTCGTTATTTACATTTTTTGACGCCTCGACTTTAACGACTCCCCAGTGCCGGCTACAATGATTAATTATAAAACAAAAAATATATTTCCATAGCTTAAGACATCCTTCATACAATGCAAAAAGTCCCATTAAATTGTATGTAGTAGTTTTCCTTTAATTAATTCCGAAAGATCACCTATTTTTATGGGCTTTAGACCGGAACAGCCCCTTAAATCCACCACTGCCGGTCAACTACCTTTCACGTGCCCGTATTTCTGACAATTTTAAATGAAGCTACAATAAAACTTCTTCTCTTTCGCTTTCTTTCTCTTGCAAAAGATCGTGAGTTTCAATACATAATACTGTCTCTTCCTAACAAAGAGCAGCATCCTCGTGAGAAACGCCCCGTCGTTGCAGAATGTCACGGTAGGCGGTTTTGTTAAAGGGTGAAAAAAAGGGAGAAGAAAAGAAAAACGGCGAAGCGTAAATATATATATATATATATATATGTATAACTTCTAAATTTAAGTGAGGTAAAAAATTCTTGAATGAACTTTGGGCGGCTGGCTTGCACAAGTACTCACTAGCTATCGGTATTAGCAGTATCTGTAATTATTATTGTTGTTACGTATCTGATACGTCTCTAGTAATCGTCTACCTGGAGTGGAGTGGCTATGGTAAAAGGTATCGGGTGACATAAAGGTGTCTATCTACAGCGGCTGTACGGGCAGATATTAAAATGGCAAACGGGGGACTCCTACGCGGTTAGGCGGGTGAAACGGAGTTTGGTCGCGCGAGGAACGCTGGGATCCCTCTTCGGTTCGTCGGACGTGTCGCGGAACGATCCTTCGATTCGCAACAGATTTGCGGCGCGTGTGCTTCCTGTCCGCGGGACGATCAATTCTCTGCCGATTTTTTCGTGACCGATTTCGAACACCAACGTGAACGTCGATAAGAGATACAGGGGTATAGATGACAGAGAGGTGTACGAAAGTGAGACCGAAGAGTTAAGGCCTTTTCACGCGTGACGTTTTCGCGGCTCTGTTTGGCAGTAACGGGTGGCTGTTTTGTAAATGAATTGTGCGAACGTATTTGAATTGCCAGCTGTCAGATTGTTGGACAGAAAAGTGTCACGTGTGTGAAGGCCCTTTAGAGTGGATCAACGAACGTGTGCTCGTGTGTGTCCTTTGGAAATTTAAATATCGATGAGACCGAATGTACTGAATAAATGACGCGAGAAGATCGTGACGCGCTACACTGTTAAAAAATTCACGGCCCGCGCCGAGGATTTATTAACGTTCGTCTCCGTCGCGAACAACGCTGTGCCATTCGCGCGCAAGGATTGTATCATCGTGAAAATAATTTTCATCGCCTGCTATTTATAGATCGTACACGGTGCTTTTACGTTCCGCGACGCAGGGAGCTCCAACTGATCGGTATTCACTTGAAACCGCTGACTTTGAGAAGGGTTGCTTTTTTCTCGATTTATAGCTGGTTCTCGTTGATTCTGGAGGGTGCGAATTGCATGGAATTATTTAGGGCTTTTGCTATTCCTTTTCAAATTCAAGTTTTGGAGTAGGTAATACTTTACGAGTTCAGTCTTGAGCTATTTAAATGGCTCATTCGTCAGATGTTTCGAGATTTGCAAAATGAAGTCCTTTGGAATTTAGAGTACTTATTCGAATTATTAAGCAACTTTATGCTGAGAAACATCAAAATTCTTATTATTATTATTAAAGGTTACACAACTATTAGGATCATAAAGTTCCAGAAGATACTATAAGAAATATCACACAGTATCGAAACACCTTTAAAAGTGAAACTCGTAGTAAAACGAGTACAGAATCACAAGGTTTGCAAGTGAGCTAGAAGTGCACAGAAACTTTTTTCTCAAATCAGTTTTAGAATGGTCCCTAAAAGTCAAAGGTCCCTGCGGCCATCAGCTACCATTCGCGCGATAAATTCCCTTGCGACGTCAGCGCCGCTTTTTACAGTGTAACGGGGGTTCGTATGATCGAATGTGAGCATTGCCAGAGAATGTGTGCGTATCGAAGAAACGGGTAAGGGTCAACTGCGATGAGAAGCAACAACGAACGCCTAAGGATACATATCAGCATGCAAAGCGTGTACAGAGTATGGACGATCATCGGCATGCACGACACGAGCGTAAACAACCAATCGAAATTAAACGACCAAGATTTATAAAAAGCGCAGACACGAAGGTTTCGGTGGTGACTCGGTTAAATCCAGTGTCGATAACGCCTAGCAATCTTCTACCAGGACAGAAATCGCGGAGTTTCGTTGCTTCACGAGCCAGAAGAGAGTGAGGAGAACGTGGCAACAAGCTAAGTCAAAAAATGGTGCACTTACGACGACCACAACAACGACAACAAGAACAACAATACAGCAACAAGGCCTAAGCAACCGAAAATGCGAAGCTTCGATATAATTGCACTTATTTCTCGAGACACAGTGTTCCGTTAAAGAACTTACATCACAGTTTCGTCGATAAGAAACGAAGATAATAATGTGGGCTCCGAATGCCTTGCATTCAGCTCGAGAATTTTCATTCTATAGGCCTTTTCACACGAGACACTTGTGCAGCTCGAGATTCGTACCGCGGTTGCACTCGTTCGGCTGAGTTTGTGCTTGTCACAAATTTCTGAATAATATTGAAAAGTGGCTCGTGGAAAAAGGACTTTGCGATTACATCTCACGACGTAACAGCGAAACTAGGAAATTGTCTCGAAATGTGTGATGTAAGATCTTTCGTTCAGCGACTGACGTTTTCCGAACGATTTCTAAAAGTCCCATACGCGAACGTTCTTTTATATGTTTCCTTATCTGTGTCCGTTATGGTTCGAACCGATTAATAATTGTGATATTTAAAAAAGTATTTCGAACGAAGGACTTTGGTCATTTCTCGTAAGGGGTGATGCAAATATGGATTTTCTTCTACATTCGCAAATTTCTTTTAAATTTAACTTTAATATAACAATTTTATATTGAAGTAACTCCACTTCTTTCGTAAAACAATTGCAGAAGGGATCTTCTTTACTTTTTACAAGGTAATCGCTATAGCGAAGACACTATTTATTATCAGTGGACCCTGCCAAAAGCAATTCATTTACATTTTATTCCCTACTCTTTCGCATCAAGTATAAGTAACTTTAAATTTTAATGAACATCTAAATTCGCGATTTATTAAATGCCAATTCGATTTGTAGTGTGTTCTGCATTCCAAACGAGAGCGCAAAGTACAAAAAGCCTCTTGAGTTTTAGAATGTTGGTGAAATCTCTGAAAATCGTGTCACATGTCACTTTTATCTTGTATAAAAAAAATACTTGTGTCATTCGACACGATTTACTCCTTCAAGTATGCAGTTCTATCTCTTAAATACACGTGCCATCGTTATTTCACAGAAGCTAATAGAAAGTAGATTACATTTATACAACATAATGTCAACACAGTTGCAAGTAGGAAGTTGGTATCTAAAATGAAGAACTTTTGAAGTATCCAAGTCATCAGAAATGAAGGTAACACAAATCTTACGAGACACAGCTGATACTCTCTACTAAGTAAATAGTCATAGATCGTTTAGTAATCAGACTGGAAATTCGTTTCAATATCAATACAGTGTTACACCGAAATCTAGGTCGTTCAAAAGTACGGCTACAGCTGTAGAAAATAGAAAGTCTTGGGAAAAACTACAGAATACTACATAAAGAGTAGTATCTAAATAAAACTTTGAAAGAACATACACAAATAGAATCCCAAATTCTGAAAACTGTCACTCAAAATCCCCCCCCCCCCGATTATAATGAAACTTTGCCTTGTGTTCAGTACCTTTTCGCTGCTTCTGAATGACATTACTGAAAATCCTTGTCACGTGGTAACCAGAACGATTCCAACAACGTTACAGTCTTTCGATCTATCGAAATATTTGCGATATTCAAGGTAAAATCGCGTAGTACGTAGTGTAAAAGAAAAAGAATTGCAACGATAAAAAAGCATAAAAAGGTAACCACTTAAGGAACAACAGGAAATGTTGCACACCAATTTTAATATAATTTTGTAAGTAGATAGGAAAGCAGAGAATATTTCACCAATGCTTTTAGTCTTCTGCACAGGCTGTCAATACGTTACGAGATATTTAATAATTGAAATGGTACTTTAAACTGAAAGCTGAAATTGTGGTTTTGCAAGCTGCAAATCCTAAGCTCAAGGTTCCTTTCAGTACTTACGTATTCTATTAGGTACTCCTTTCATATTTAAATTGATATTTTCCTAATTTTGAAAAGGAAACCAAACGAAAACGTAAGGGGTGATGCGCCCCCACCCCTTAAACTTCAAATTACCTTTAACCATATAGATTACATACTAAATGAAACACTAATTTCATTTCGATTATTAAATATCTGGTACCACAAGTATTCCTTAAGTTTCCTGAAAATCTATGCGCAACACTTCGTGTTATACCCTTTTAACGAGTGTCTCCGAATTAGCGCGATTCGATCGTTAACGAACCGAGGGGATTCGCGTAAACGACCAATAGGCACCGTACGGAAATCGCGATCGGCCAACAGACAGAAACAAGTGGTGGCAGAAGCATGTCGAAGCGGCCAGGCTGGCGCGTAGCGGCGACGCCGCAACGCCAGCGCGGGCTCGTCGAGGCGCCGTAAAAGCAGCCTTCGGTACGGCTAAGCGCTCGCTAGACGAATAGAAAGAAGCGAAGAAACGTTAGAAAAATTCGGTTGTTCGAAATGAACCGTGGCCTCCTCCTACCTCGATACGGCTGCATGCCATTTAGGGGTTCATGTATCTCTCATACGTTACCTTCAGGCCCCCGCGAAATCATAAAAGCAGATGTACTACGGTCTGCGGTCGTACGAGTTTTAGCTCTGAATGACGGAAAATACGTGATATACACGCATGTATACAGGTACTTAGCATATGTAGATGCGTGTGTAACGTTAATATATAATATATGTATATACTAGTATATAAATATATGCATATACATATATATGTATGGTACACATTATAATAGTGGAAATAAAAAAGCCCTCGAGAGAGATACGTGAAAAAGTATCCTTTGTAGGTACCTGAAACACCGTCACAATAGCCCAGAGTAACGAGTCAAAGTTTTTCCTATCACACTCGACGTCAGAGCTGCCTTTCATCGTTTCACAGAATTTGCAACCAAACAGGTTCATCCCGAGAATACTACAACACAACGAAACGTGCAATGTACTTCCTTATCCGTAAGTATATAGAGACAAATAGATATGTGTATAGAAAGAGGGGCGGAAGGGGGGAAACAAAAGGGCTGATAGAGATAGGGTGGGGCGAGGGGAGGCGCAAGGGTTTAACGAAAGATTAGATCGAGAAAGCTGGATCTTGATTGAATGGAATAGAAATCATTCGAAAGGTGACGTCTTATAAAGACTGGCGACGGTGCGCCTAAATCTGGATAAAATTATTCTGCGTACCTGCAGGCCATAGCCATTCGGACGTAGTGACAGATACGCAGACGTTCAAATAGAAATTAAAATCTTGCTGAATTTTTAAAATAGCAAAATCGATGTATTATTTTACAATATTTCTAGTTACCAAGGGCTTAGGCTACTACGAATAAAATTTCCTTCTTTTGCTTTTTAATAAATGTAACAATGTTGATTTTGACTTGGTTGAAATTTGAAGTGGACGTTAATAAATAATTGCATTGAGTATTTGGGCGAAGAAACGGTATGCTTAGTAAACTCTTCGCTTCCGAAAATTGTCAATATTTTCCATAGTTTCTGAATCCCTAGTTTTCAATTTTCAGATTCTCTAAAGTCAAGAAATCACGATATCAAAACTTTGAGCTTCATTTTGCCAGAGAAATTCTTCTCAGCGTGAGTTGAACTCTACAGAATCTAAAGATACCAATGGCTTTAATTTCGGTTTCACGGGTTCGCTACTAAATAACACCTCGCAAAGTAGCTCAAGCCCTTAGCTCGAACAATTTATGCCCCATCCAATGGTACACACGCGGCATGACTACCACCAACCGCGTCACCAGAATTTGATTCGCTTGAACACTAAAAAAAAGGGGGTGAAGGAATAAGAGAAAAGAACAAAATGTTTGTAACAAAGCCTGTAGGTAAACCGCAATTAGATCCCAATCGATACGTGGACGAGTATCGGGCCGTCGGAAAGGAAATCTCGCGGGTGGCTGTTAGAGCTGCCTAGAAAATGGAGATAAGGGTGATTGTGGCGATCGGCCAGTCGACAGTCGGGATGGTTAAACGCATCGTGAGAACGCGGAGTAGCGAGGGGCTGTGAACGCAGCATAATCAGGTGACCGGAAAAAGGGGGCACAATATCGTTCATTCGCAAGCTGTCTAATATCGATGATCACACCGAGGCGCACGCACTTTATAGACGCTTGAGAGTACATAGCAAAAAAAAAAAGAACAAAAAACAAAAGAGAACGAAGAGAGTGAGATAGATTAGAAAAAAAGAAAAAGAAGGGAGAATAGACTGGGGCAATTGTAAGAAAGACTTACGAGTACACAAATAATTAATAAGTAATAGTAGATATATATATATACATATAGCTCTCATACTTGTCACTAGATAGAAGCACCATGCACACATGAAAGAACAAAATATATATGTATATCTCCATATACGTATATATATATTTATGTTGATATATATATCGATAATCCATATGTATAACAGGGAGTCCTCTAATATAAACTGTAATATACGTTCGATGCCTCAAGCCATGAGAAAGGGCCAACAAGACATCCCTCGTAGACGTGCCAACAAAACACCCAATCGTCATTACCATTTAACAACGTTAGAAAAACGTTGCGCGGCAAACGCAACAGAGTTGATACAAAGTATGGGGGGTTGGAGGGGTGGCGAGAACTGCTTGGGGGCGGCTCGATCATCTATTGGCGAGATGCAGTTTTAACGCGGCGATCCATAAATGCCGTGACAGAGTGAAAGCGCATAAAGAAGTAGAAGACAGGAGGAATAAGTTGACCTAATACGCTTCGCGTGCCGTAGGGCGGTGATATCACAAGCACCAGCACCTGTGGAAGCCCCGAAGCGGACAAAAAAGCTGCTCTCAGATCGCAAGCGTGAACGAGACCCGCCCGAGACGGTCAGTTTGGCACCGCCGATGGTCCCGTCCCGTTCACGCTTAAACTCTTTCTCATTGGAACCATCTCTCCGCGACATGTAAAATGTCCATCGATAAATAATCCACTGGCTTTGACTCGCTTTGGCGATCATGCAAGACGCTAGGCTGATGAGGTGATTATCTGAATCGGATGCCGCGATCGTCCAACGCGCGCGCGCTAACACGGGGACGCGCCTCGAGCCGCGGCGCGACACGTGACGTCGATCTGGCGGGAAACGCGATGATTCTGGAACGTGCACCTCCGACTATAAAGGGGCGGCGATCGCGACAACTTCCGTTACTGCTTCACCGAGGCGGGAAGGGGACCACTTACCTGAATATAAAGATGAAAAGTACTAAAAGGGAAAAGAATACGGCAACGTTATCCATGGTACGCAGCATCACGAACAGCTGCCGTCTCAGGTTCGGCAAGAATCGAACTAGCTTCAGGATCCTTAGTAAACGGAAGGTCCTCAGAACACTCAAGCCGGAACTGCCGCTTCTCTCCTCGACGAACGCTTGGCAGATTTCGATCGCGCTGGGTAAACGAGAATGAGATTTTCTTTGTACAGTCGTTTGAAAGCGTTCGCGCAACTAGGGAGAGAGCGAGGGGAGGAGGTGCCAAGATTCGCGCGTTTCTTTTTGTTTCGTTTACTCTATGTTGTTTTAATTAATAAGCAATAAATAACGAAATCCATCGTCCAGTACAATGTTTAAATGAGAAACTAGATATAAATGATTCTGTCGTACCTGAGCACAACAACGACCCCGTCGAAGACGTTGAATCCGTTGCTGATGTAACCGAAGGGGCCCTCCGCAATGACCTTGAGTAACATTTCCACGGCGAAAACGGCGGAAAACACAATATTGCTTATCTCGACCATTACGGTCAATTGCTCTGGCTGTCGACCGACGAACAAGAAAAGGACACCATACATTTCAAAACAGTCTTTCTATTCCTGCCGCTAGTAAGCACGGTATAGCGCAGGGGCGTCCAAACTCTGCTCTTGCGCGGAAGAGCAGCCTTCAATGCTTGTGAACGAAGGCGAGGGGAACGGCAAGAACGGCAACAAAAAATAGGGTTGTCTTACGGATGAACTACCCTACTTGCACGCAAAGATGCATAATTTTCTGAATTGTAGGGTTGCCTAATTTCTCTTGTAAGTAGGGCTAATTGGGATCGCCGGTTTCTACATCAACAAGATTCCCGCCGCCGTGCAATTTGCCTGGCTCGGTCCCCCCAAGAGCAAAGGGCAAATACTTGGACGCCCTTGGTATAGAGACGACATATCTGTCTCCAGTATAAGCTACGTAAATTACTGACCTGATTGTGGTACTCTATCCCCATGCTCAGAGTATTGATCAAAATCGCCACTAAAATACCCTGTTGGAAGTATTTGTGTTCGACCAGCTTCTTGATCGACTGGCTTACACACCGTATCGAGCAGAGGCAACGACTCCCGCACGCCGTCAGGAATCTTTTCGCCCGAGAAGATTTGGCCCATTTCTCACCCTCGTCTGGCCAGTGGTCGTTGCCCTGGAGTTCGCAGCAACAGGAGCAATTATCGATATCCGATGTTAACCATTGTGCATGATCTTCCAGTGTGATGTGTCGATCCCTTATACCTGGAAAAAGAAATGCCTCGGTATACGTGCCCCCGCGAAATCGGGTGTCTAATTCTCCGATGATGTTCGAGTTACGTCAGACGTATTCACGGTTCGGTATGTTTTGTATTGGCCGTCGCGCGGAATTAAATTTCGCTGTCACGTGGAGTTTATTGGCGAGCTTGCTGCCGGCATGCAACTTCGAAAACCACCTGTCGCAAAACGCGTCGCATTTTCACGAGTCCTATTTAAGATAGTGTGTATTTTTAATTAGGTGGATGAAGAATGTAACGCAGAGGTAGAATTGGTGTTTTGAATTCTTTTTTCTTGGAAACCCTCCACTCAACTTCGGTAAAACATCTTTCCGTGAGATGTGTTTCTCTTGAGGCCTGGCTTCTGTGGCTTCTAGCACTACTTTTTGAAAATTTTCACTCTCCCCGTATCATATTTTACTTTTTCGTTAGACCTTACCGCAGGTAAAACTATATCGCGTTAAGTAAAATATGTATCCATAATTTGTAATTAAATTAGTCTCCTGAACTATCTGTTCCGAACATTTCCAAAAAATGGACGCCATTTATATCATCGAAAAGAATTATCAGTCTATAAATAACATTAGTCTGCCACGGAAAATCAGGATGTCATGTATGAGACGCTTAGGACCCAAAATCACCACCCCCATGGAATAAAAAGTACAAAAAGTTACTTAAGCACTAAGCATAACCTTGAATACTAAAATTGACAAATTTGCAGAAACTAGAAGTAGTCAATTTAAACAATTAAACCACCCATCCATAAAAATGAAAAAAAAATCAGCGTAAATATAATACATTGCTTATATTCCCCTACCATTAAAACGAAATATACAAGAATTCAATTTAACCACACAGATGAAAAGCAAAGTGCCCAGCGAAAATAATTTATCGAACACGAATACGATTAAAATCCAAAACAGTCGGAAGTTCCGACACCAAGGTTAATTAGTCAGAGAAAAGGCCATCTACCTTTCGTCAGTGAATTCAGAAAGGAATCCAACGCCAACTGACCCGTCGGCAATGCGGCACTTAGAGCCCCGCTTAGAGCCAGTAATTCCTGGCAAGTCATAGCCTCGTTTCCGCTCAGGTCCGCTTGCATCTGCGGTGACACGTGCACATGACAAATCACGCGAGTCCAGTGGACATGCTCGGCGAAGAACGAGTAGTGTATGAGCCTGCCAGTAGTGCGTACCTGTATGTGGTCGGCCAGGGGACTCGACCAAACGTTACCGTCACCGGTCTGCGTCATCTTTTCGCTCGAGCACACGTTCCGTTCACCTGCTGGCACCGTCGAGCCGCCTTGTAACGTGTTGCCGACACTGTTGCTGCCGTGCAACAGCACAACGTCGCTGAACATCACGCTGCTTCTTCTACGATAGTGGGTGCAGGGCGGGCTCAGCAGCGCGTTGTTCGTCTAAAAGTGACATGCCAAAGAGTGCGAGAATTGAAAGTCGAGCTGTTGAAAATAGTACCGTAAACTGGGCGAACGTTGGCAGTTACTTAACATGTATTAAGGGGATGTTCCGGTCTCATAACAATAGGTGATCTTTAGAAATTAATTAAAGAAAATGAACCACAGATAACTTAATAAGACTTTTCGCATTGTATTAAGAATGTCGTAAATTATAGAAATATATTTTTTTTCTGTAATTAATTATTGCAAATGGCAGTGGGGATTCGTTGAAATGGAGGCGTCAAAAAATTAATCCAAACCGGTGGGACTCGTAGCATTGGTCTTAAATAAGAAACTGGACGTAGCTTTAAAAACTACAAAAATGATATTTTTTGACAAAATAACGACACTTGAAGATTGAAATCACTTTTTCCCCATGTTTCTTTGTCATTTCCACGCCTCTAAAAAATACAAATTTTCCAAAATTTTAAGATGTTAGATGTTTCTCCGCTGCATAGAAGTATATTCTTTAAAATAAAAAAAGTTTCAATCGAATCGGATAATAACTTTTCGAAATATTTGTCCCTCCGATTTGAAGAACACTGTTTCGAGAAAAACGAAACTTTAAAGTTTTAAGTGAGCGCCGCGTGGCTGGCTTTTACCACGCATTCGCCGCACTCAAATGCTTATAACTTCAGGAATTTTTCGAATTTTAAAAAATCCTTTTAAACACGTATCTCAAAAGGGTGTACATTCGAATAATGAGATAAAGACTAGTTTTTATGTTTATATCTTTTATAGATTCTAGTTTTTATATTATGAATTTAATAGTTAAAAATAAGTATTTTACATTATTTGCGAGGAGTAAGGTTTTAAAATGTAGCCCCATAGAGAGTGGTGCCCCAGCTTGGGCCTAGTGCGCTTTTTGGCAAATACAGCCCTGAATAGCAGAGAGAAGAGGTAGTGTATAGAATGTGGTGGAGGATGTTTAGTAAGAGGCTGTTAGTGATAACAATTATGTTTTTTTGCGGTTACTGGTAAGGCTGATTTTAAAAGGGGAACATACACACTCGTCTTCTCTGTTCCACGACCAAATCCTCAAGGAAGAAAGTGAAAAATTTCTCTCGATCTAAACAATATCGTCTAACACTCGATGGTTGCGTGACTTTGAGTTAGTAGCCACACATGGCTTATGTCAAGGCCCCACCCTGGCCTTGATCCAGCCATAAACCCTCTGAAAGCGAAATAGCATCGGGCTATCTGTTTTCCAAGCATCTTTAAAACACGTGGTCGCTAACACGTGCTAATTTTACGACCAGCCTTATCACTCTACAATTTGGTTCGATCATCCGATGCTTTTTCTGTGTAGTTGGCACTAAAAGCTTTTGCCTCGATATAGGTGTTTCCTCTTGAATCATAATCACAACTTCAAGTATCCAAGTCGAATTTCGAATTCAGAATTTTAATTACGATGAGAATTCAGTGTGAATATTCAACTGTCATATTAAATTGTTATACCAGAATTAGCTTTGCGGGTAGTAGAAGAAATTTTAATACCTAACCGCATTGCTCAATCAAAGCGGGCCATGTAAATTCGCATTAAGAGCGGGCGGGCTTTTTCAAAACACATACCTGTATGCTAGCTTCAGTCGCATTCGACAAAATGTTGTCGCTCCCGTTGCAAGACACCGAGGATGTCCGATGAAGGCCCAATCGATTGCACATATTCGACGAGATGTCTGCTTCAGACACTTCAGGGCTGGCGCGGGGTGCGATTGCCAAATTGCCATTGCTGCCGGTGTTGTTAGCAATGGCGGTAGCGACAATGGCACCCTGCGCCGATGGGCTGTTCGCTGTGAAATCTGCGAGCGATCCACCGCCACTACCGATCCCCTGTTGCTGCTGTTGCTCCGCGTACTCCAGGGCCGCCAGAAGCCGAGGACATCTTCCGTGATGGACTCGCCTGTCTGCTGAGTAATCACGAACGACAAAAGTATTAAAATAAGCAAGGGCCTAAGTAAACTTCGGGATCTTCAAAATTCTCAAAAAATTTCACATATTGCTGTTCATTCGTCATGTTTTCTTTTTTTCAAAATCATGTTTCTGATACAAATGTAGTTAAGGTTAGTTGAATAATTCTGTAGAATAGGTAAAATGTATCAAAGACAGTTGGGCAATATTTTGAACAACTGTAAGTAAATGCACAGGAATATTAAAAACTGTTGGGGTCCCTTTGTGTGTGTGTGTGTGACAGAAAGAGTTTTAAGAGAGTTAGTACCACTAGTTTTGCTGCGTTTATGTTTGATATGCGTGGGTGTGAGTCCTTAAGGGTGGCTGTTTAGTTTTCATCTATGGAGAGCATTTTACGGTAGAATTTTCGAGTGTTTAGCGACTGCAGGTCGTTTTGGGGAGTAATACTTAAGTTTAAACAGCATTAATCTAATTAGTACATGGGTCCATTAAAACCACCCCCTTTATCGATCACCCTCATCCACGGTGGATACTTTGCACGTGGAGGTCACCGAAACTATCGAAACTATGGAAATTAAACTATATTCTAAAATACCTTTCATGGCATTACACATTGCAATTATTACAAAATATTACAATATAGTAGTACTAGTTAAAAGTAGTGAATACTATTTAGAGATGGTAGTAATAAAATATCAATAATGCTAAAAGCATATTCAGAACAATAATACTTAATTATTCATATATTTAATGTATCTATATAGGAATCTTTTAACCTAAACAATATTATCGTTTATCTTTTTCGTTTATAAATTGTATTGTTCAAAAGTTAATCATACAAAAAATCATCCGAAAGAAGAATGTGATAACCGTGAATAATTTCTATTAAAAGAATTCTAACGTATTTATCCCCCCTAGTGTTTTGGTGAACAGATTTAACGTTTGTGTACTGTTTAAACTGTTTAAACCTTTCCTATGCGACTACTTAATAGCAGTCCGAACTATTCCTAGAAGCAATCCTGATCCAAACCAGCTACCAAGCAAACAAATTCTTTCTTTTCAGTTATGTAGGAATACTACTTAGTTTTTCTTTAAACCAAGCTCGCGTGGAAAATGCATCTCTCTCCCACGATCGAGTGTATTCTAGGTTCGAAAGTATACATAGGCCAACATCAGTTCTTATTTCGTCGAGAAACACGATTGTTGTTTAAAATTAAACGATTACGCTAAATTTATAAAACGAACTTAATAGCTGGAAATTGACTGTGCAACCATAAATTAATTAACAACTGCGATTTTACCCTTTTCAAGATTTCCCAAAAGAATCCTAAACCTCTCAAAAGCCCTCCTAAAAATTTCCGCAAATTCGTGTAAACACTTCGAAACAGTAATTCATAATTTGTAAGGTGAATTAAATTAAGCTTCCATGTCTATAGCGGACCTTATTTAAATCGTTGAACAGAACGTGAAAAGACAGGGAAATATAACGGAATATTGAAAATCCCCTTGTCTAATAAATGTCAAACGCGATGCTGAATCCAAGACAGGACAGATGTCGTAAGGAAAGGGCGCAACCTAAGCCAATAATCCCATTTAGGGGTAGTATAAAACACTCACCTCCGGATAGTCTATTCGGACCAGAACCGACGGCGCTTCCTCGAAATTGGTGCCCGTGCTGTTGCTGTTCCTTAAGCAAATTCTGCTCACGTTTCTGCTGCCTTTTGTATAAATACAGACGGTACCTCTTCATTAGCCTCCTCTTCCCCCGTCGCCACAGGTGCGCGATGTACCTGGGAATACATGGCGCGAGCACATGAAAACGCAAAGACAATTTCAAGCACATTAACCCCTTCGTCCCTCGAGTGGATGCTCAACATACTCTTGTTTATTTTCTAATTTAACTACTCGATCTCCCTTAATTCTCACAACCTCTCACGCGTCTGTAACATTACAGTTCCCCTCGCACGAACCGAACGAACGATCCCTTTATTTCATTAACGCGTGAATAATTCCATTCAGCAAACTAAGGTAAATTGATCCGCGATACTGGGAAAATATGTTGCGTCGCGCGAGCATTTCACATGTTTATTATTTACAATTTGCTTGTTGTTTGTGTTGGATAGATGTTACTGTTAAATAAATTGGATATATCCCACTTTATCAATCGCACGAGCTAAGGATGTCGTGCACACCATGTAGACTCGTGGGTGATTTAATAAATGGCCTCAGTAGTGTGTGTAGTAACGAAGAGTATCGACACGTGTGTATTGTTTCCGTTTAAATAAATATGCAAGTCAAAATTTGAATTGAGTGTTGTTAATGCTGACTCAAGTTCATCTAAGTGTACAAGGCAAAAATGGTGGAGAAACAATACGTTGTGCAACTAAAATAGTCACTTGTATCAATTTTTCATGTATAATGCATAATGTTTCTATAAAGGGAAATTTCCTGCCATAAAAAGTGTTTTTATGTCTTAATATGATATTTCTGCAAAAACAAATAAAATATAATAAAATTGATTATACATGAGATGCTGAGCGTGATATTTCGACCGACGAAAGTAAACATTGTAATAAATAATGTGACGTTTGATGCAAATGAGGCTGGAGAATTAACTCGAGCCAAAAACGAAAGTATATGGAACTGGCGCTACGTGCATTGCCAGGAGATGTCGAAAATAAGCCAAAGAAAATCAATACCTTGCTAAAATTAAGCTGTTCCATTTACGGAAAACAGTGCATTTTTAGATGTACCCTCTGGAATTTTCTCACTTTTGTCTGCCACATTTAGTACGGACGATCGATGTGTTTCGCAACATGCATAGAGACTTTCTCATTAGAATCTCATAATCTATTTTATCTCACACCCTAACCACCAAATGCCAATTTTATAAGAAGTGGTGATGGAAAGAAAGTTGTAAACTTATATTTTTACATGTTTGCTTAACTAATTTAATATTAGGCTTCAAGTATTATGCTGGTATTAGTAGCAAATTCTGGCAACCCTCAAATATATGGTATATTAATTTTGACTCACAATTCTTTCTAATAGAACTATCCTATGCTCGTTATCCTTCTCAGGTTGAACCTTCTTTTGACCACTAGCATAATATTAATACGTTTTTACTGTGAATGTTACAGGTACTCACTTAACAATTTCCGCGTAACACGTAGTCGGTTCCGAAGTATTCGTCGAGGACGCAAGGGTTGACGTCGAATGAAAACGAGCCCTCTCCAGTCGCATTCTCTCCATCTCCCGTTTTTTCGTTTCTGAGAATTGTGTTGCTATTACGACTAAGCACAGATTAATCATGAAGAAGGAACCAATCTGTAACCGAAATTTTTTACACTCAATCAAAGTCCCCCCTCCATCAAAAATACTTATTTTCAATACGCCTGCACATCATAAAATCCCTTTCCCAAAATCGTCTGTAAACAACCTCGACCTAGTATTTTATTTCTTTCTCCTTTCAATAATATTAATTATCCTTTAAATGATCGAATACGTTTAAACAAGAATTCAACGAAACTTCGATCCCGTTAATTTCGACAAATCTTTCCCTTTCGAAATTCCATTATTTTAACATGGAGCGAAATAAAGTAGTAACACATACCACAATTAAAAGGACGAAGTAGATCCAATCCCAGAAGGAATGAGCATCCTGCACGTAATACATAATGTCCGTCCATCCTTCGAGACTGATTACCTATAGCAACGTCCTTACTTTACTAATATTTATTTAACGATTAATTATAACGAGGATGGCTGGAATGTACTGGTCAAAGGATCCCATGATAAATTGAGTAGTCTGTCGAGCTACCATTCCTTGACCTACATGCTTCGGTAACAAAAAAAAGTGAACAAAAAAGGGAGGAAACTATCTGACCGAACCAATGGCTCCATCAATTTCTGGGGGATATACTTTGGAGCTGGATATGTATCTAGGAATTTGGCTACCGTGGAGTTTCAATTTCTGAATGTGAGAGAAGTAGGGCACTCACAAGAAATATTGCGACCCAGGCAAGACCGATATTATCGAACGATATCGTTCCTTGGAAAGGATTGTTACCCTGACCCTTGCACTCTGTGTAGTAGTAATTCCAATTAACGCAGGTGTCGTTGGTGATAAACGTTGCATTATTGTTGGGCAACGCGGTGTTATTGCAGATTACGTTTCCTAAAATCGAGAAAACATGAATAACTAAAACATTCTCATTTTACCGCAGAACGGCGACGACATTGATCGTTGAAAATTACTTTGTACAAAATATCAGAAAGAGAGAAAAATACTGAAAGGAAAAATTGTAAATTTAAAAGAGATGCACCATATAAAATATTTGACTGAAAACGGTGCAGAATTTAAAGTTCCAGATTTATCCCGAAAAATTTCGATGAAATACCGTTATTGCCGATAAATAAAAATTCTAAAGCTTTCCAATATTTTGCTCACATATACATATGGGCACCGAGCGCAGAATATCTATAAGCACACGTGTCGTTTGATACCGAAACTATCGCGAATGTCTGATCACAATTTCTCAATTACAAAAATACAATCCCTTCAAACATATAGTAATTAACGTTAAAAGGAACATCCATTCGCTTCGATATTTACTCGAACATACTATCCCCTCCACGAATCTAACTCCCATAAAAGCGCTTGTTCGAACTCGGAGAATCAGCATTTGTGCCATTTTTATTATCCACGAAACAATGGTGAATCGAGGAATCTATCATCCCCTGCTCCTTTATTGAGCTTAATAAAGTGCCTTCGATTCTACTGCGCCGCAGCATGGCTCCCTCGGGGCTTTGTCAGTAGTAAAGTGTTTCGATGAAGTTGAGGCCGTCCCGATCAAAGACAAATAAAAAATTCTATCAGCAGGGGATACCGAAGTTGTACTCACCGAACTTGAGCGGGGGCAAGTTACTGCAAGAGTGCATTCCGTTGTCATCGGGGCGCGAGCAAATGTAGTCCTGACCCTGATATTCGAAGTACTTCTCCAGATCGCTGGAAAACCAATGGGCCGCGATTAAAATTCATTTACACGAGATCACAACCACGCTTCCTCCCCTTATCGTTTCTTACAATTAAGGGGTTGCATATGATATGCTTTATGCACGGATGCACTCGTTGCATGCTTCGTTTATGCGTACACCGTGTATATGCAGCGTGTCGGACGATACATGACGATATAATATATATATATGGTATATGTAATATACCTATAACGTAAGTTATACAATATAGGTACACAGGATCTGGCGTAATTCACGGCGATAAAACCGAAAACAGGGTGATATTTCAAGAAAACCAGGTCGAAAGTGTGGAATATATTCCACCCCATTGCTCCCTTTACGAGACTTGGCTACCAAGAACATTCACTCGGAAGATCTACTTGTTTGTAAACGACTGGCACTGTGCTACCGTTAGATGCTTATTTCTAAATATTGACAATTTCATTATACGTTGTATTTATTCAGAAAGAAATCTTTAATAATAGCTTTATTTTTCGGCCGATCAAAGTAGAATGACTCCTTAACCTTTCGCGTGACCGATCGGCAAAAAATAGTGTCCAACACTATAGGTACCTACGCCTGGTGGGTGAAAGAGATCTGATATCACGCTGGCGTGTTCTGAATTTTTAATTACTCGCAGGCTTGTGCATACGGTTCTGTGCTCCAATCGGAGAATAAATTTTCTTCGCTCCCACTTTTCTTTCGGAGTTTCACAGGCTGACTCCACGAACAAGCATCCAGTGGGACGAAGTTTCGCGATCTTGGGGATCTCTCCACTGATCCAATATGTCAGACACGACGCTCGTTATCAGTCCATTTAATTAGTGAGTTTGAAGGAACTCCGGTAATTAGTGATACGATATTTAACAAGCAAAAATTCAGGATCGATGTTTTTTGGTAAACCAAGGCTCGGCGTGAAGATAATTTATTTGCACGATCTCGTAGCCGTGTTTCCAGTTGTACCACGAATTCCGCCGTGTCCTGTGTATGTATGTATAATATGTGTATGCCTATGTGTAATGTAAACTGTGCAAGAATCGGCGATAAGAAAAAAGAAAATGGAGAGACGTAGGTATTGAGTTTGCGTGCACGCAGCCGGCGTTGCATCAAATTAAAACGGCAGGGAAGAAATCAGATAACGGCCCTCTAAGAACGCCGTTGTGGTGCCGCCCCGTGGATGCAAGAAAGTAAACGCTCTGTTCTTTGGCTTCGAGGGCTGCTCTTATCGGCCCGCTATTCATTCTCATCGTGTGATGTAGCGCGGCCACTGAACAATGTCAGGCTCCCCCGACAAAAACATTTAATAGAGAGATACACTCGATACCGCCGCGTATTTGTATACAGGCTTGTTACCGCAAGGTGCTCGTATCGTAACGATCATCGTGTCATTTTAACACCAGCTATGGCTGTGTATGTTATGCTGTTAAATTAGCTTGTCAAATTAGAATTCGAGCGATTGGATTTCGTACTAGGGCTGGGGCTATAGGAATAATTCAGTATTAGAATATTTCGCGAGTACCTGAATGGCACGAATATCCTTCGAATAATTCAGTATTCGAATATTTCGTAAGTACTCGAGCGTCACGAATATTTCTTGAATAATTCTGTATTTGAATACTACATATATTCATGGAATTATTCAGTATTCGAATATTAGAAATATTCATGGAATTATTCGGTATTCGAATATTACAAATATTCATGGAATAATTCAGTATTCGAATAGTACAAATGTTCCTGGAAGTCACGAATATTCCTCGAATATTGTAATCTATATCTATATCATTATATAAAATTGAAGTTGCATACTTGAAATGCGTTTTCTCAATAAATATTAATAATTGTACTCACAAGTGTGTTACATTTTTCAGGCTTCGGCGGTTTTATTTTTCCTAAATAATTTTTTACTTAGTAGGTGCCGTTATACATATTTGAATGTGTATACTTTAAAATACGTTTTCTCAATAAATATAAACTGTAGCCACAAGTGTGTTACACCAGTTTGTTCGTCTTGGCAAGAAAAGAGTGCTGGCGTTCTATTTTTTAGTTTGTAACAAAGTCACCCCTTCCCCCTTATTTCACTCCCTTGACACTCTGTGATAATCAAAGTTTTACCCGGGCAACGCCGGGTACTTTAAGCTAGTTTTATATATAGTAGACTCACTTATAACGCGCCAAATAAATGTCAAAGTGTGGCAATAAACAGGCATTTCCATTTTTGGAAACAATGTGTATATTATGGTGAGATAAGTGTCATTTTTAATGTATTGATATTATGATACTGTATCAGTTCATTTGTAGCTTAAAAAGAATTGGTCCAATTATTATAGGTAACCGTGTAACGAGAAAGGTATTTTCTGTGTTATGGAAATCTATTGTACAATAATTTCACACGTAGGTATTATTGAAATCCTAAATTTATATTATAATATCCGAATTTAATTAAATGAATATTTAAATACTGGGACTGCTCAAATATTCGAATATAGAAACATTCTGTAAGTAGTCCTAGCCCTAATTCCTACTCACGCATTATTAATATTCTTTCATTTTTAACAATTTCCTTTCGCGTCTTGTAACTCGGAAAAGAAAATTTATCGTACATCCTCCAATCTTCTTCATTCTACGGCGAGATTTTATGCAGCATTAATTATAATAACGAAACGCGTGCTACCGAACAGAAAACTTGCAAAATGTTTAATTAGACCTGAATTTTGTATTATTGCCTATACCAGAAAATGTTCATAACTGCACAAAAAAATTTATATTTATGATAAATGTCTTCACAACTGTATTAAAATCCCACAAATTTGTAAAATATACATACGTGTTACAACTACAATGACGTCCAATAATTGTAATTAGAACCATAATTCAGAACTTCAACCTTAACTTCCTCAAACTCCCAGAATTTTAATTCCAAAATGATGATGCCTGAAAAAAGACATACTTCACCCTTGGCAATAAACAATTTTTCTACCCGCACATCTGTGGAAGCTTGCATCGTTATTATAATTAAGTTCATATAATTCAGGAAGAATGCTTAATTCCTGGTCCGACGATTTGCATACAAATCATGTTTCAAAAAAGTCGTACATTAAAGCTCGAACGAAAATTGTACTCGAAGCCAGTACAAAAAAAAATTCGTAATATTTCCACGCGACTACAATTCTCGCGATATTAGTCGTTGGCGACGTTGAGCGCGCCGTGCATTTTATTATTACTACGTGGCTCAAACCCGCGTACGTCGAATATCAATTCCTTGCGCGAACTTTATAATAATGGCACTTCAACCCGGGACGGGATAACGTATTTTTGGAGCAGCTGGTACGTATGAGTTAGATCAATATCGAATGCGTGTTGATACAAGCCGCGAAAAACAGCGCATGAAGCCACGCAATGCGATAAACCGACAATCTCCTACAGTTGATTTAGCACCCGTCTAATTCCGATAACGAGCGATCCAACAAAATTGTGGCCGTGCGTCGAATCATCGTTAAGTCGATGTACGTATTTGTTCGCAATGTGAGACCATGCAAACGCAGTGCCACAGTCTGACGCCGAGCATCTACTGTCTAAAACGCTTCAAGGGGATATTCTCGTGTCTCTGGTCAAAAAGTTCATACGTTCCCTGCCGCTCTCTCAAGGATCGGGGTCTCGAAAGTACACCTCCAAAATATCACGTCGAAATTCGGAGAATCGGCGAAAATACGGTATTCCGAACAAAACAGTTCCGCTCTTCTCGGAACGACACTTCTTAAACTCGCGGCCGCGATATCGCGGAACTTAATTAGTCGATTGGCTTGTAATTTTTGTTGTAACTAAAGTAAACACACCTTCGTAGTCTATATTAGCGTTTCCTCAATGCACACTGGAAATCTTCATTGCGTCACTGGAATATTTAGCGTGTGTTCACTGCCACCTCATTTCGTATTAGTATTCGAAAAGAAAGTACTTTTGCACGATTATTGACTAAATAGTATTACGTGTTTGACGGACGAAAAATGATGCGAACTTTAGGAATTTTTTAAAACAAAACCATTAAATATATTTACTTCCAGCTTTGTGGGTTCATTTGTTAATCTTTAGAGAATATGAAAAAAAAATTGTATGGAAAAATAGTGGTTATATCCGGAGTTATAGTGCTTCAAATAGAGTGCCTTACAAAAATCATATGCGCATGGTTAGCATAAAATCACTAGTTCTAGTTGTCTGAAATAGAAAATTTAAAAATTTGTGTAATTTGTATGAGTGTAGCTATCCCCCGAACTAGATTAAATGAGATATACTGAAAATTATAAAAAAAAAATGGCAACGTCTAAAACAGACATCGATTTCTGCAAAAAATTGCTAGTTTTTTAAGTCGCAAAAGTCTAATTTTGCAAAAACCGACTTAGTTTTAGTACCGGCGAGAATGGGACACATCTACTGAAGATATATGCCAAGTTTGAAGTAAATCGAGTGATTAGTTTTTGAGATATCATGCTAACAAATTCGAAAAACATCGTTTTGAGAAAAACGCGTTTAATGTTTTGAGGTACCGTCTTTTTAATTAATTTTTTTTTAAATGTTGCCTAAATATGTACAAATATAGGCATAAAGTTTTCAATTATTATAATTTGAGGGTTTCTCTTAAAAAAAATCCCAAATATCGCGCGCCTTTTCAGGCCGTCAAATTAGGGAGACCCCTTAAATATTTCCAGTACCGTATTAAAAAATTCTGTTAATAACCCCGCACAGAATTTGCGAAAGTGATAATAAATATTGTTTCCCGCCAGAATAAAGGTTGTTTCCTTTCGCACTCTCTTCATTTCGTTACTGTTGACTTTTGTGAATATGTACATGTTAATAAAGATTGAAGTTATACTCGTACAAAATAAGAAACTATTTACCCTTTTCTTATTTCTAATTTCTAAATGAAATAGAATAATAATCACCTGATATAATGCCACCTTCGACGCAGCATAGAGGCATTTCTAGCAGCTCGTGCATTATCACAGTAAATTAAATAGAAAACTTCACGTCACATTTTCATAAGAATATTAATTAACCATCAGTGTTCCATTTTGCTCAGCCGTGTACCCTTCGTTAAACAAAAAAGCTCCACAGTTAGTCCATTCTTCACCCCTGACACGAGTCTACCCCCTTGAGCACCGATCCTTCTTTAAAAAGGTAACCGGGTTGAATAATTTCGTATCAGCAATGGCGCACGTGCAGCCATCAGGCTACTCCTAATACGTGTGCCTGGTCCTGTGACACAGCATACCTAAGTACGTACGTGCTCGTTTTGTGCTGATCGTGCTTCTCGTTTGAAAAACAGCTAACCGAACGTCTGATACGTGTAAGACTGTCGTTCCATCGGATGCGTAACAGTGCGTGTGCTGAATCTTGCGTGGCCGTGCTATTGTGCTCGTCACATTTTAACCATTGAGGGGCTGAAATGGTAAATGACGCGAATGCCAAAAGTGAAATTTCTTCGGTACTTTAACCCCGGCGACGTTGTTACTTATGACCTCAGATCTATCTCGCGACAGCCCCATAGATTAAAATGTTTGAAATAAATTATTCTGGCACTAAAAAAATAATTTTCCATTCCTTTGGCACTTACATCGTTTACCATTTCAACCCCTCAATTACACTATAGACAACTAAAGGCCACTCCACGCGAAACGCTTCTGTGGCTTGGAACTGGCATTCCGAACATATTCACACGTTTCCCACCGTTTCTCTGCTGCCTGCAAACTGTCGCTGTCGAGTGAATATATTCCGAAACACTAGGTGTGAGATACAGAAGTGCCTTGTGTGGGTAGGCTCTAACTCTTACTAGCTAACCACTTTGAGAATGATGATAAGCGACCTTTCTTCGTTCGATATGCTGAAATTTAGGAGTCAATCGTGATACGTTTGTTAAGCTTGGATGAGAATTGAATCGTGACTCGACGTGAGTTGCGTGCATCCGGACATTTATTCTGAGGAGTGAAAACGAAGAAGTTTACACTTAAGTTATTATTGTAACAATATTTCCAGTGTTTAATGGGGATTTTATTTTGGTTATGAAAGTAATTGTTAGCAGAGATATTTGTGTTTTCTTTTTTAATAATCATTTGGAATGTATTCAAATTTTTCAATACTTTTTTACTTTTCTGCTTGTGAATCATTATTTCGAAAGATCGAGTAAATGATAAATTACTCGATTCAAATTATTTATTCCTTTGAAAAAAAAGTGAATTTATTATACTGTCGTGCGTGTTGTTTACTCCGTGTAGTTTAGTTACTGACGTTCAATTCGCTCTGTTGCAAATTTTCAATCCAATCATGGCTCTGTTCCGAACCACTTCTGAATATCATTCGAATCCCGAACTTTTGAAAAGCCTTGGTGGGTCGTGAAAGTTTTGATGGATCTTGAAAGTCGTGATGAGCCCTGAGAGTCTTTATGAGTCTTTCGTTTCTCATCCCCTCGTGCATTTTTCAAAGTCCAATTACACCCCCCCCCCCCCCACACACACATGAGTTACGCTTGCTGTTAATAATTCTGCCCCAAATTGTCACAAACCAAATGAGAAAGGCCCCAAATTTCCAAGATCCATCAAAACTTTTAAGACCCCTCAAAAACATGCAAGACCTCAAAACTATCATTCGAATCTCAAACATTTTAAAAGCGTTAATGTATCCGCAAATTCTTAACGAATCTTTCCTATCTCGTGTAACAATTATTATAAATAGTTGAGGAGAGGATAGTTACGTTAGTGCAGGCAAATATAAGTTGCCTTCTTTCCGCTGCACTTAAGGGGGTAGGTTACCCTCAAAATTTTTGATATTTGGTTTTTAGGATTTCTGCACATTCTGCTAGCTACATCTTTTCTACGTATTTTAAGCGCAACCGGGCCCCGAAATTCCAAAAATTGAAGGAATTACAGCGAAAAATGTACGAGCCTGCACGTGAGATCGTGTGACGACAAAACTGCACGTCCAACTTTAAACGCGATTTCCCAGAAACTACGTTTTCCAAAACGATGACCATAAAATCTCGAAAACCGCTCCAACGATTTGAATGAAAATTTACAGGGAGGTGCAGGAAACTATTCCCGACAATGTGTCGTGAGCACATTTTCAATATAAATTCTTAAAAAAAAGATAAACAATATTTTACCTACAAAAAAAAGGATAAAATCATATACATCGACATAAAAATTGTAATAACTTGTTTATCAAAATTTTCCGACACAAGATGCAGATTGTCTTACAGATTACAAAAATTCCTTTACTTTGTGTTTTAGGTAATTCACCTGCCCGGAATCGTGTTCACCGCCAGGCGGTGCATCGCGTACACGCTCTCACATTTACATTTATAACTTTCTTTCCGGTAAATATATTTAAAGTTTTCTTTTTGTGGATCAACGTCAACGAAATGACGATGAAAAATTAAAACAAAAATTATCTCTATATTCGTTTATTACTTCAGAATGTGCGTTTGAAGAAGGGCCTGATTTTGGGCTGTTGAGGGTAACCTACCCCCTTAATCGTAAGCACAGGTCAAAAGTGACCCACTATTGCCTAGTCTAGCTTCAACTTCTCCTAATCATCGAGACCTTCAAGACACCACAAAATTCAAGACCAATCGAGGCTTCGTCGAACTCTCAAAATTCGAATAATATTCCAAGTGATTCCAAAGTGACGTTCTGTGCTGGAAATGATTCGGTGCGTTCCAAAGCCCGTCACTGATGGAAGCCCAGCCAGAAGGAGGACACGGCGAAGGAGCACAAGCAAACACATCCTAGGTGCTCACACGTCGACCAAGCCGCACGAGGTTCCATCACAGGAACCGTGTTACCAAGCCGAAAGAGCGTAACGTCGGTGCAGAAGTCGATAAACGGTCCGAAATAGCCGCCACGTAAACCGGAATAGATCACGGCGAGCATCGCGCGTTTAATTAGCCCCGCGATTGCTACAGCCCCCTGGAGCCTCCTTTCCCCTCCTCGATCCTCGCCGCGCCGAAAGGGTCGCCGACAAAACGGCGCTAAACGGCCAAGTATCGCGTCCGAGCGTTCGAAACGGATTGGAACCGGACGGCGGTCCGGTGCGCGCGGAAGTCAAGGCTAGAACTGGATCTTTTCAAATAAACTTCATCCGGCTCTCAGCGAGGCGTTTGCTATTGTTCGGGCGGTTGAATGACCATCGCGAATAGAGGACGACGGGAACAAAGCGCCGGGAAAATAAATGGGATTTGGTATACGTTCAGAGAGACTGGGCCGATGTTGCGGAGTGAATAACAAGTCGGACGGACGCGTAACAACCGTTCCCCGCGTGTGTTTCGTTGTACGACCGTAATGGCCGCGCGTATAGAGAGGGAGCCTCTGAGCGCGTCGATTAAATGGCAACAGACGAAAGCTAGAGAGAGAGAGAGAGAGAGAGAGAGAGAGAGAGAGAGAGAGAGAGAGAGGCGAACAGATGAGCTAGATAGATCGAGAGAGGCAGGTGGAAAGAAGACGATCAGAGAGAGTAAACAGTGCCACGATATCGAGATGGGGTGGACAGAGAACATTGATTCGTGCATCGATAGAACGAAGTCGAAGACATGGTGAAGGTGGCGGTGAGAGACGAGAAAAGGCATTCGAGCTCGGCACCGTGCGATGTAAATGCACACACATAATTTCCAGCGAAAATTCCCCTATCGTTCACATTCGTATTCATACGTTGCAAACGACATGTATGCGTACTAGGCGGGCCCTTATTTTCAACCTGCGATTTCTTTTGCTTTCACCGCCTAATATGGTTACATTTCTTAAAAAAAAATAGTCACTGAAAAAGTTTATTGCAATCGGACAACAGGAAAGGGTGCCTGCAACGCCTTAAACTTCAGAATTCATCAATGGTTTGAATTTGAAGAATTTCTCAAAAATGGTAAGCTCTATCCAAATTTTGTTCAAATAATATTAAAAGAGCATTCAATTTTCTACAATTACTGTATATATAAGTTTTTCGTGCTTCCAACCATTTTTTAGATAATAGCGTTTGAATACCTATAGAGAGGTCCGCACTTCGCGCGTATAGACAATACGTGTCGCCGTACAGGTGGGACGCGCGAAGTGGAGGAGCTCTCTATATTCAAACGCTATTATCTAAAAAATGGTTGGAAGCACGAGAAAATTATATATACAGTAATTGTAGAAAATTGAATGCTCTTTTAATATTATTTGAACAAAATTTTGATAGGACTTACGATTTTTGAGAAATTCTTCAAATTCCAACTATTGATGAATTCTGAAGTTTAAGGCCTCATCGGCACCTTTTCCCGTTGTCCAATTGCAATAAACTTTTTCAGAAGCTATTTTTTTATCAAATGGCACCGTTCGAGGGGGTGAGAGCAAAGAAATATAAAAAAATTTCCCCACGTATAAATAAGGGCCACCCTATGCGTACAGTATATATGTATGCACGACCGTCGTTGGCTGCGGCAACCGCAGGCGTCAGGTCATAACACGAGTGTATACAAAACGGCGGCACACGACAGGTGAAATGCAGAGACGGGTAAAATACCGTTTCGAAATGTGTGTACGGCGCTGTTTCGATTCCCGTGGGCTTAGAGTCGCGAGTTTCCTTTTTTTTTTTGTTTCTCTTTTTTTTGGCCAATTAGACCGTCTCGAAGCCGCTCGTTAGCCCAGACCTTTCCCCCCTAGGACCAGCTTTCAAATTTTTTCATCGAGATTCGAAAGAGTATTTTATTCACCTCTGAACAAGGTGACATGCTCTATATGCTGGCACACACTATTCAATACATCTGTACACTCGTACCATGATCAGTAACAAACAGAGAAATAAATATATATATATATATACAGATATGCACGCGACGTATGCATGTATGTACAAGTATGCTGACACGGATGCACGTCTATTACACGTGATTTATATAGATTTAGATATGTATATAGATATGCACAGCACACTGTTCTCTACGAGAGCTTACTAAATGCGTGATCGAACCGAGTACTCGTCCGAGAGTAACCTGCAACAGCGAAACAATAGCCTGTCACTGCTCCCTGAGGTCATGGTACTTACGTCTAATTTTTCTAGCGTTTCATTTTCACGTGACAAAGATAGAGAGAGAGAGAGAGAGAGAGAGAGAGAGAGAGAGAGAGGAAAAAGGAGGAAGACTACTCGTCTATCTGGGATCGTACGGCTCGTCGATCTTCACCGTTCCTGTATGCAAGAACTGCGCGCACGTTGGAGCGACAACTATAGAGGTCCGTTAGTGTTTAGATGGTGGGAAGCAATCGTGCTCGATAACTGGCGTTCTCTTAATCATTGCACGCAGAGTAGCCGTCTCGGTATCTGCCGGGGCAACGTTCTCGTGGATCCGAGCTAACTCGATGCCAGCAAAAAGGTGTATCCCTCCGACTGGATCGATGCCGTCGGAAAATCCACCCCTCCGTAATCGACGTCTCGCCGACGCGGGGATTCGAAAACCTCCGCGCAAACGACCACGAAGATTAAACGCCGTCGGCACGGCACAAAAACGTACCAAGCTCCTTCGAGCGTGAAAATTTCACTTCCAAACAAACAGACGTTGGAAAAGCTGGAAACTTGATGAAGGATATCTTCCGATATCCGAATGCGGGGGCGTTGGATCCTCGGAACTTCGTTTAATAGTTCTTCGGAACCAGGAGACTTCAGCGTGGGGAAACGAGCATGAGACACAACGAACGATAATCTCTGGAGTTGTTTGGATCGTAGCTTTGCAGGGAGGTGCCGAGGCCTGCGAACGAAGGATTAACACTTTGAGTGGCGCGAGATTTTGGAAAATGCCTCTTCAAGCCAGGCCTTTCGAGGATACTCCGGCGATGTGTGCTCGCGATGCTTCCCTGGAAATATGAACGCGAGGGCCGTGCACAGGGCGCAAATCCCGCGGCGTGAGACCATGCCGGCGCGCCAGTCAAAGTGTTAAGAGAAGAAAGGAGACAGGCGCAGAGAGGGGGAGCAGAGAGGGGGGAAGAGGCGAGTGGAAAGATTCACAATAAAATTAAATTTATTTTAAGCGATACTTTGCGGCAGCTCGAGCTACTTCGCCATGCATTTCAACATACTGCGTGAACGAACCGTATGTAAACGTTCTTTAAGTAGACAATCACGTACCCACGCGCCTGCCGACCGAGCGGGCTCCACGCGTCGCGTTTCATATTTTTCCGGCGAAATGATCCTGTGTTTCAGCACTAAGAATACGCTACCGCCGAGGAGTATGCAACGGACGAGAAAATAATGGCTCGACAACCTCGACGTGTCGATGAACAACCGTTTTGGAATGAAATCGAAATCTCGTCGATCTTCCTGCACCCTAACGCCATCGTTGAAAATAGAACGGGGCAGAGGGAAGAACGGAGCAAAGGAAGGCTTTAATTGCCGGGACATTTATGTAAATGCTAAACATACGCACGGGCTATTTAAACTGTAGTAAAAAATACTCCGACACCTCGTCGTGATTGGGAAAAACTAAGGGATGTCAGCCCTTAGCGCTGGAACACTCCGTGCGCGGGTAAATTAAAGATATCGCGTGGAAACTATATTTTCGTATTATTCAAGTGAGATGTACCGCGAAAAGGGAACTGTGACGTATCCGATCGAACGTATCCAATTTAAGATTCTTTATTAACAAGCATTCGCGTGTCAGCCAACTTAACTTTGCCTTCAAGTCCACCAGCTTGGTAGGAAATTAAGCTCGACACAAAGGGAAGTTAATCTTTCATTTAGTGTGCCGAAAAAGCCAGCGGTTCGTTCTCATGGTACTTAAAATTCCGCAGTAGAGCAAGTACCTACAGTTTCCAGTTACACGAACCCGAATAATCCCCATCGAGGCGTCCGTAGAGACTCGCGGAGCGCGAAAGGATCGTTTCGGGCGGAGGTATTCCTTTCGGCGAAGCTGAGGCTGACGCGCGCGCGTCCAGTGGCTGAGTTAATACTTATCCAGTCGCGTGGCCGTGTATTGCAGCATCTTCTTGAAATAGAGCACGGCCAGCGTTTATCTCGACGCGGTGTACCGTGTACGCGTTAACGTCGAGCCGGTGATTGCGTACAGCGAGCAAGAAGCCGGGTGAGAAAGAGGAGAATGCAGAATCGATGCAAGTTAAGCGTAATAATAAAACGGACAGGGTGGACGCACTGGCGTAGAAACGTTGTTACGTAAAGAGCGGGAAGGAGCAAAACGAAGAAGAGAACGGGAACGTAGAAACGATAATGGATGCCATTTGCATCGCTGCCGACTTACTCGGGGTATTTCACGTTGGGTAGAGCCTTGAGGAAGCACCGCTGTCGCAGGATGCCCTCCCACAGCTGCACGCCGACGATGCCGAATATGAAGAAGACGAAGAAGCACAGGAGGAGCACGTTGCCCAGCATGGGCAGAGTGTCGAGCAGGAGCATCACCAGTATCCTCATGCCTGTTGAAACGCAAGCACCGCAAATGTTCAAGCCACCCACTTGAGGATCTTACGTTTACGCAGCGTGCCGCAGTGCCGTTGTTCCGCGGAGGTTGCCGGGTAAATAGAGGACCTTTCTATTTACGCCCGCAGAAAGGGGGAAGAATAATGTGATGCCGATCCCGTAACCGGAAGGGACGCTCGAATAAAAATACGGGACACCCCGAGAAAAGTGAATGATAACATAGCTCGCGGGGTTAATGCGGGCACACACGCCGAGGGCTCTAAGCGAGTCTCTTGGTTACTTATTCATCTTGGCCGCGGCGAAAATAAGACGCCTCAAGCCCATTCATTCGCGCATATCGATTCTCACGATTTCCGCGAGCGTTACTGTCCCAACGATACCGAAGCACCGCAAGGGACATAAAATCGCACGATTCGTATATTTTGCTAGACGCTGACTCCTCTCTTCTACGACCTGTGGCGAAGAGTGAGCGTTTGGAACTGGAATGATGATTGGAATATTATGTAAATAGCTGCGGAACGTGGTGACGGAATTGTGTCTTTGATTTTATTCCTGCTTCAAGCTTCAGGCATTCTTCTTATCTGTGCACGAGTATCCCAGTATGTAAAAATTTGCACGGTGCATGCATGCCGTGAATGATTCTATAAAATTCTTTTCGTACTCACTTGGAATCCTGTTGATGGCGCGTAAAGGTCTCAGGACTCTTATTGTCCGTATCGCCGATAAATTCATGTTTTCCACGTTCAGACAGTATTCCAGAGCACTGCAATAAAATCGAGTAATATTTCTCCCACTTTTGCACTGAGATGTCTTTCTACGATACGCTCGCGGAAATTAATTATTATTATGTGTCTACGTGTGATACAGATGAGAAATTACTTACAGTGAGCCGTAAAAGGATTCGGACACCTTTTAAATCAGAATAACATGTTTAAAATTGGTCCGAACGACTTGAATTTTTTTCAGAAGCTAGAAGGATTAGTTTACTAGGTGACGTGTTTCGTCGTTTTGAAAAAAAAAATTGCAATCGTCAGGACGAAATGTGTGATTTTCTCTACTTTTGACTGTTTGTAGCTCACAGCTAGGTTACCGATTTCGATTACATTTTTAGCATGTATACAACTCACTTAAATCTACAAACGGGTCTTTCAAATTTTCGTTACAGGCTCAGATAAAAATGTTAAAAAAGCGACCTTCACTATTTTCTTCGCTAATCTGACAAATTGCGTTTTTTTTCAAAACGACGAAACACGTCGCCTAGTAAGCTAATCCTTCTAGCTTCTCAAAAAAATTCAAGTCTTTCGGACCAATTTTAAACAAGTTATTCTGTTTGAAAGGGTCTTCGAATACTTTTACGGCTCACTGTACGTAGAAATCTGACCAATTCCCAAATTTCTAGTTATTCAAATATTAATTAGAAGACCGGCTGTCATTTTTTTCCTCAACACGATTAACACTTCTGTATGATTTTCCGAGCACGAGAGTTCTATTGCGACCAAAACATCCTCTAATTAGTAAATACGTGTACTCGAACTTTTAATATTTTTAAAATTCCTGCGCTCCTATTCTCTTTAAAGGCCTCTGCAAAATTGTATAATAAATATCTGAACAACAGACTCTTTTATTCTTCTTTACTTTCCTTTATTTTACTTTTCCATTTCATGCACAAGGTGCCCCAAACTCTTTTGAATGAAAGAAAAAAGCTTTTGGTAATCCCAGAAATGGAAAAGTCCCTCGCGATTTTTTAATCTCAGACAGTTTTCGAGATGTGAGCAATTAACGTTTCGGGCACCAACTTCCGGCGCGCGCTATTTAAATCTCAGCCAGCCGTGCACGCGATGGCATACATATATATACACACACTTGCTAACGAAAAACACGCGTTCACGTACGCGGTACCCTTACTAGTAACCGTCTAAATACATTTTATTAAAGTATTCCGTTTCTCCACAAGAAAAATCGAATGCATACCTCGCAGTCGTGCAAAAAATTTGATTCGATATTTTTAACGTGTACGCAAAGCTGCATTGCAGATCTGAGAAATATGTCCGTCCACACCACTGTGCGTTTACCAGCTTGACATTTAAATAGCGTTCGCCGAAAGTCGGGCCCCGACGTTTTAATTACTCGTATCCCGAAAACGGAGCCTGAATTAGCGAGATAGGTAAAAGACTTTCCAATTTCTTGTGTTACAAAGAGTTTTTGCGTTTCGGCTTGACGTGTGGTTTTGTAATTAGTAAAGCAGTGGGTGCAGGCCGCAGGGGTTCACAGAACTGATTGAAAAGAATGAAAGAGACTTAATAGTAGAGGTGTGCCTGGAGGCGACCAGCTTCAGCGGTATTCAATCTCTCAGTTTGCAAGTGAGTTATTTATACGGACCGATTACTGTGGATTAAACCATTACTGCGGATCAGAGGAAACATTGAAAATCTTTTTCTGTCACTTTCAATGAGTTCTGTGAATCTCTGAAGCTTTGTTCCTGGAATTTATATGAGCCTCTGGTGCACTGGTCGAGATTTGTTTCAGAAAATATTATTGTTACAATTCGCGTGGTGATAAAATAACTCGCGTGCTCAATTTACGTCATATTGTTTATTCCAATTTTTATTGCGCTTTTTTTCAAAGAAGGGTAAATAATATAGAAAGAGTGAAGATTCCTATATCACATTTTCCAGGAACTACTTCTAGATTTTGAATGAAAACATTGAAAACTAATTTCCAGCATTTATATTTATTAATTCCATTGTCATATATTATTCATTCATATTATATTATTCATGTTCGTGTCATGCACGTTGAAAGAAATCCTTTCAAGAACACGGGAGCAATTTCAATTTACCCTTTGTCTTGAGATCGAAAGGACAGGTCGCCACTAATCCTGCCCATTTCTAGAGTATTTACGTTAAGAAGTTGAGGTCGCAATTAGAATCAGCTCGGGACATGGTGCACCCTGCCTTAAAAGCTGCGCGGCGTACAGACTTGCTGTACTTTCTCTAATTTCAGTTTATATTTGGAGCATATAGGGGAACCAAGTTGCTCCTGCATATTCGAGGCGGGGGTGTGCCAGTGAAAAGTGTAACAGACAGGTTGCATTACGTCCCTTTAACTATGTCCTAATTGTAACTGACATAACAAAGCTAAATATTCTGCGAATTTTAATGCTGGTTCTAACAAAACTCCCATGCTACGACCAGCAATTGGAGAAGATTATGTAGGTATTATTCCGCATGTATAAAAGAAAGCTTTAAAATGTCCGCTACCATGGAAATTTATCTAAATTAAAATTAAATCGCAAGAGTTATATTAATTTAATGGCACCATTGGGGCATTTTATGGATATTAATTCACTTATGAATTGAAAGATCAGCGAGCAATATTTAGAAACAGCGATGACTTTGTGGAAGTAAGTATATCTTGGGTGTAGTAGTAAATGGGGTGAATAGTAGCGAATGTATTCTCAGTGGAGCGTCCATGGAAGCATGAGCATGCTTAAAGGAATAATTATTGATCGTGATGATCTGTATTCGAGCCACCAAATAACTATGCTAGCAGGCTACGATGCCACTTGAAGTATGACACAATGCAGCTTAGATGCAACTACGTTGTAATGGACAGAATCAAAGGCTTTTCTGGAATCAGTGTACATCACGTAGACTCGATAGCCAAGATCCAGGCCAGCGATACTTGGTTCGTAAACAGAATTAAATTCGCTGACCTCCCAGAAAGGAGTGCATGTTTTTCGTTGCATAATATGTTTGTCTGCGAACGAGGATAATTTCCTGTTTTCCATCTTTCTGAATATTTTCAACGCGAGATTGAACAGTGAGATAAATTTAAAATTCCTATTTCAAGTTTATGCTCGATTGTCTCTTGTTTACAATCTGGGATAATGTTTCTGAATGAGTCCTCGTTATTTTGTCACGTAATTATTCAATAGTTGCTTAATTTACATTATGCAAAACAACTAATCATTATCACAATGTGAACTGTATAGAAGGAAAATACTTTCTCTGTGGCAAAGTCCTATTTAGGACCAAGTCCCTGACTAGTTTTAGAAAACTTCACTTCTAATTCATGAAGTAATTTGTATTATTCACGCATAGTATATTTTATATTCGTCTAATACCTATTGCTTGAACATTCTAAACTGTAAACTATTAAGCACCTGGTTCCTTTAATTAACGCTTTATAATTACTCGACCGAATTAACTACTAAACTACGAATATTGACTTCAGCATGCTAAAGTTTCTAAAATAAAAAATAGTCATAAAACCGATAAAAAAGATATTGCTGCGCGTTATTAACCCCCTTCCATTTATTCGCAAACGCGGGTTACAAATACCTAAATTATTAACGTTTCACGTACAGAGGAACGTATCGAAGCATTGCGATATTTATTTCCCGATGTTTTCCAGCTAGAACGTTCAATGCCTTAAATTCTCTACCGAGCACAGCCTCCCCATTGTGCAAAAACTTTATCCTCGATTGGTATAAAAATAACTGCGGCGGGTTTCATTACCTCTGCGTTCTATATTAACGTGACGCCCAGGCGAACATAATTTTCGTTCATGCCCACTAGAAATTGAACATATGTGCATTATACCCTCTTAACTGCGCGGCTTCCTAAATACTTTCGCGCGGTACGCGCAATTAATTTCATCCGTGAGGCATGGTTCAATTTACGAAACTTCTGGGAAATCATATCTCGCCCGTGCTGTTACTGCATCGACGGAATTAAACTCAACCATGGTACGACTTTATCGGCTCTGTACGAAGATGAAAATTGCCTGAGAACCAGCCACCGCCATTTGTTTCACGGCGGGTGCACCCTCGGAACGTTTCGACCTGATTTCAGCGAATTAACGTCCCCATAGTACCTAGTTACTATTCCCTGCGCAGAGAGACAGGGATTTACCAATTACACCGCCACAGGTGAATAACAACGACTGCGTAGGGTACACTACCGCTCAAAAGTATCTGGCTACTTGCTATTGGTGCGTTTGATAAAATAGAAAACAGAAAGCTTTCCACGCGTCTGTGGCCCAACTTGGATATTCCCTAGCCCATAGCAATCGTTTCAGTCTATTTTGTTATCACAGTGGCTTTCCAACTATTATTGACAGCTGAAATATTCCTTTTCCTGAGATGCAACCGTTGATTTTCGACAACAGAACATTTATCAATAAATAACTAGAACACTTGTTCAATAAAATTGAATTTAAGGCGTTGGATCTGAACAATTCGATCGCATAAATAGCAACAATAGTAGCCTTATTTATAGATCGACGAGGTGAAATTGCACGTGCACCGTGAAAACAGAGTAGCAATTTCGTAAAGGCAAGCAATAATTTAATCAACTATGTAAAGTTTCATTCTATTTTCTCTGCCATGAAACTTGTAACAAGTGCAACAAGTGTAACATGTGTATGTGTTTGGTGCCTTGCAGAGGTATAGTGGCGCTGTAAAAGCAGCAAGGGGCGAAGTAGGATCCCTTGAGTGTTTCATTGATAAATTAAGAAGCTAGGGATACATTAGCCTGCACACTTTTTTTTCGATATTAGTAGTCTAAGGCTCTGGGGTGTGTAAGTGTCCGACCGTGTAGACCTGAAATAGGTGACGAGGGACACATTTGGCGGTTTGTACCCTTAGGGATATCGCTTACGCTCCACTTCAGTGGGTCCCAGGTTAGCCACTATATCTCTGCGAGGTATAGCGCGACGCGAGAACTCGCCGAAAACGTTCGAAGTTGAAAACGTGCTCTTTCGGCGCTGTCTAAAGTAAAACCGTGTGTCCGACGTCTAACAAGAGACACTTAACACAGCCACGTAACCACCGTCACGTGTGCCCCTCCCCGTAAAAAGTAACTTTTCGGAAGGACCAAAACTATTTTGGCGTACATGCTAGGAATATCGTTTTTGCGTTTACCTATGTACGAATATTGTCAGTTTTTAAAGGGAACTTGAAGTTAATATTTTAGGTGTTAAGTAGGTCAGGCATTATAGTTATAGTACCTGGGGATAGGCATTGGAGAAGGTAATTCAAAATTAGCATACGAAGTTAATTAATAAATTAAAATGGGAATTGAGAGTTAATACTTTTTCTATTAACCAATCCAAAGATCACAGCTATACCATGCGACGTGGTTGAGGGTAGTCAGTAAAATGGCAAGTTAAAGTTAACGTTTTCAATATTAAACTACAAAGAGACCCTAGTTATGGACTATCTATAGTCTGCGTAAATAAATAGTGAAAAGGGACCTTAAAGTTGGCACTTTTAACGCTTGGGGATTCAACGACAACAGCTGTGAGTTACCTGCTGTGTTTAGGGACAAGAGTAAAGATGGCTGAAGGTCGTGAAGGAGTTAAAGGGACACTCACCCAGCCGCCACTATGAAGAAGTCCAGCCTGTTCCAGGAGTCCGCGAGGTAGGTTCCTTTGCCGTATATCCCCATCGCGACCATTTTGATCGTCATCTCCAGGGCGAAAAAGGCGAAGATGATGTCATCGAACATCTGGGAACAGGAGCAACATGTGTATGCTGATTAGGGAGAAGGACGCTTAACCCGGTCGGGTGCGATTGATCAAGGACTCTCGACGCGACTCGAGTTCCATTACTCATCGACACCGGGTGGTGCTTCCTCCTGTTTGCCTCCATTTTCAACACCACGTGCGAAGTCGAAATCGAAAAGCAAGACAAATGGCCGCAATTAATCGATCCCCCTGAGCCACGATTTCTTTTCGTTTTAATTCCCCCTTGGGCAGTCGCGTGGATATTCTGTCCATTTATATTTTTACTTTTCCTTTGGTTTCGTGATTTCGCAATCATAGCGTTTGACAATGGGAAATAAATAACGGAGTTGTTACAGTAGCAGCTCCAATCTACGAATTATTTTCCCCACTTCTAATATTTATTAGAATAATGTGTATAGAATAATGAACGCGAAGAAAGTGACTGTCCTTCTACGCGAAAGTTCTCTTATCCAAACCGCTATATTTTCTTATCAATTCGAACAATGGAGGTTCCACTGTGTATCAGGCACGAGAAAAGGGGGTGAATTATTCCGCGAATTTCGCGCGACTTTTTTACGGCTCGAAACTGAAGTTTGATCATTAATTAAAGTTTCTTAACTGAATTGCAACTTCATGTACGCTGCAGCTGAAAGCTCGGCAAGCTCTGAATCGTGGCGCGCGGAATTGTAATCGCGAGTTCTTTACTTAGCTAAAACGAAATCTGAAGTTGCAACTGATGGAAACACAGTGACTCGCGGGTTTGTTCGTGTAAATTCGGACGAATAATTAATCACGGAACCACCGTGCTGCTTTTCTTCCATTGTTTCAGCCAGTTTTAATTCTCATAATATGTAATTAATATCTAAGTAGCTGCTATTATTCTGAGAAAAATAAAAGCACAAGCATGATATGTAGTTGTTCGTGAATAGATTCGCGAGTCACTGTATATATCGTTCGAAGCAAACACAGTCTAATATTCTCTATTTTTTCAAAGCTCATAATTCTGTTTCTTATTTTACATACACATGTATACCTACGTACCTGTAATATTTTACAGCGATTCGTCACGCATTGGTCATCCACGCATGGCTGATACATTCCCAGTGTGATGCAATTCAAAAGAATGACCATCATGCTCACTCTTTCGAACCACGTGATACCGTGTTAAGGAAAAAAGTCTAATAGCAGGACCTAAATATTATAAGTATTTTAAATGTGAAAATATATCATTAACAACTGCAGCAGAAAATTTGAAATAACCAGTTGCGTCCTTTGCAGAATTAACCCAATTGTTATGCAATTCCTGTTACGTTCAAATACGCCATATTAACATACAACACGAATATGTATCTACAAACAGAACGTGTTAAATAATTCTATCACATTTGACCTTGTAAAAAATTGTTTCAGCAGAAATATGTTTCCCTCCATTTCATTCATTAATTTGAAATTTATATTGATTATTAGTTTTATCAGTTCTGTATTACTTTTAAATTTCCAATTCTGGTATTTCATTTTGTATAAACTTCTATTAACTAGCGCGAAGAAGAATTCGATAATTTGTGATTATAATCCTAAATTCGTACACTCCTGAGGGCATCATATTTTAATGTCGCGAAACTGACTAATATACTGTATAATAGTTACATACGAGGTGGAACAATTATGTGTGGATATAAAGACTTTCGTATACCACCATGCCTCCTTAATTATTTCAGCATACCGATAAATGATTTCAAGGTCATGCCCTAATAAACCGCTACAAAACCTCCCCGTACCGACTACGACATTATCCGCAAATAAAACCAGAAAATTTCATTAAAAAAGTTCCAAGTAAACTTGAATTAAAAAATGCAATATCCTCTTTCCAACCCAATTACACTTAATCCACAAAAATTCGTATTTAAGCACGCAGCGGGTCGGGAACTGCTGTTAATTAAAACTCGCAACACTATATACGTAATGTCAGAATATCTAATTAAAAATGAATCTTCTAAAATAACAGAAAAATATCAGAAGGCTATCGATCTCGTCAAATTGAATTTCAGCAATTTGTCGCTGAATAAACCCCGGGGCCATGCTGTTCCGTGCTCCCTCCACTCTTATATCCAATTGACGCAACAAATTGACCGACCGGTTGTCCCTTTTATTTTTATACCCGCCAAGCAATTTCTCCGCCGCCACCAAGTATACTGACCCAATCCACTAGATACCCTGCACGCTTCAGACCAATCGAAACCATTATCGCCACCCCGTCGCACCAATTTAGCCCGGTATTATGACATTTCGCCACCGTCGTCACAAAACGATCGATCGATGAGACAACACATAACCGTAATCTTGCAGATCGATCACGGTTGCCAAGTAACTACTACCTAAACACTATCCTCCTCGGTGCGTGACTTGGGCTCCCTTTCGATGCTAGATAAACACTGGAACGATGATATTTGACCTGCAATCGTACCAAGGGCAGTTCATCGCCGATTCGCTCCACGAAAACGTTGGGGAACGATAGCCGTCACGCGAGTCACGGCGTTTCTGTGATAGGTACAAGACACTTGCCCCCGTTGTAACATCGCGCTTGACATTCTTAGTCGTCGGCGATCGAATTCCATGCAGCGCGAGACATCGAAAAATACTAACTATCGGGGACGACAGGTGCCGGGGAATAATTTATTACTGATTGAATTTCGAAACTTTCTGGACCACCTATAGCATCGTACATTCCCGAGGACGTACGATAATAGTTGTTTAATAATTATTGTGTTTAGAGTCGCGAATGGAGTCGACGAAAATTTTAATATTCTTTTACGATTATACGGTATAACGTGTTTGTGACATTTCGAAGGATCTTTGGAAGTTCGTGATATAAAGTGTAGTTGGTATAAATTATCGAAGCACGAGACTCGACTCGTGCAAGCTGCGTGTCCAACGTTATGAGACATGCTTATCGGAAGATTTATCATTTGAGAAAACGGCGTAAAAAAGTGGTAACTTTTCTCGTAATGCAGTCGTAAGGAAAGTTCGAATCGTGAGTGACGGGTATAAATAACATTGTACCTGACGGCGACGTTGCACGCAACGTTGTTCACGCGATACTTTAACAGGCCACTGACATTGTTACGTGTTCGCCTGCAGGGTGGATGGCCTTCTCCATAAGTACGTCCATTTCTCTTATCAAAATTATATCCTCCGTTGTTTAAATTTCGTTGAGAAATTAACACCGACCCCAAGAGATAATAAATTTTACTCCCCGACCCATCAGTAGCCAACGCTAATATTTGTTTTCATCCCCCACACGCGACTACACTCCCATTTTCTTAATTTATACAGAAAAATCGTATCACGATTCTTACACGCAGCCAGTGGCGGATTTAAGAAAAAAGGCGCATGTGGCAAACGTTCTGAGGGGCCCATTTTTTCGGGAAAATGTGGAGGTAGTTTACTGAAAACGGGCTCAGTGTAATAACGCAGAAAAAAAATGTAGTTTGGATAAAATAAGAATTTTTTAAGACCGGGCCCTGGGGGGCCTTCTGAGCATGGGGCCCTTTTTCGGGAAAATAAAGCGGTAGTTTACTGAAAACGGGCTCAGTGTAATAGCACAGAAAAAAATGTAGTTTGGATAAAATCAGAATTTTTTTAAGGATGGGGCCATGGCCATGCACGCAGCCATGGCGTCGTTTTACTGAAGATGGAGGTTCAAGTCGCTCGAAGACCGGCACAGTAGTTCCAGCGACGGAATCACTTTCCACAGCCGCCAATAGTAAAAATCAAGGCCAAACCCGGCAGTGACGAGAAAGCAATTGCTTTCCAAACATAAATTCTCAATAGCCCGCGCTATTGTTAGAACAGCAGCTTCCCGTCTCCCATTTCTACGGGCATACATCAAATGAATTAGGTCCGACGTGTTATACGGAAAGAGCAATCCGTTCTATCGCGCTGGAAAATAAATCCCGCTGAAATCTGGAGCGGCGCTAAATAATTCGGCACCCTGCCTCGATTTATATCAGATATTTCTCATCCAGAAGCTGGCTCGTCACTCTGCCAACCCTCCCGGGTCCTAAGAAAAGCTATTTACTAAGGGGAACCATCCTGCCGTGACCACTTCTTAAGCCACTCAAACATGGCACCCTTTAGCAATCGCTGAACCTTGGATCAGCTGACTCGCAACACTATATCACTGCATGAATAACGTATTTTTAATAAGCAGCAACAAGTAAAATATCGCTCGAAAGAAAACCTCCCACGCCAGCTTCTACCTCGATATACAAGTACATATACATTTTATCGTGACCATTTCTTAAGTCACTTCAATCATAACGCCCCTCGGCGATCCTGGAACCCTGAATTAGCTCAATTAGTTACTCGCCATACTATATTACTGAGTGCATACCATACTTCTAACACCGGTGCTGTTAAAGTTACTCGTAAACGGAAGCAAGTAAGGTACGAGTTAAATGAAAATCTCCTACGCTAGCTTCTACCTCGATTTGCAAATATACTTCATCGCGACCAGTTTTTAAGCCATTCAAACATAACCCTCCTTAGTGTTAGCCCTTGGATCGCGGCTACTCGATTTATACATAGAACACGATGCGATACCGATCCATTGATATTGTACAACGCGGCTCGACGAGGCGTGCGCCGCTACTAGGCTGGCCCTTATTTTCAACTTGCGATTTCTTTTGCTCTCACCCCCTAATATGGTTCCATTTCATAAAAAAATTGTCCCTGAAAAAATTTATTGCAATCGGACAATAGGAAAGGGTGCCGACCAGGCCTTAAACTTCAGAATTCATCAATGGTTTGAATTTGAAGAATTTCTCAAAAATGGTAAGCCCTATCGAAATTTTGTTCAAATAATAGTAAAAGAGCATTCAATTTTCTACAATTACTGTATATATAATTTGTCCGTGCTTCCAACCATTTTTTAGATAATAGCGTTTGAATATAGAGAGCTCCGCACTTCGCGCGTCCCACCTGTACGGCGCGACGTATTGTCTATACGCGCGAAGTGCGGACCTCTCTATAGGTATTATCAAATGGCACCGTTCTAGGGGGTGAGAGCGCAGAAATACAAAAAAGAAATTTCGACACGTATAAATAAGGGCCGCCCTAGTGCGCTACACGAAGGCACCCCCGCGTATCGATGCCGGATGACTGGCGACAACTGTTCGACTCGCTAAGTGGTGCGACTCCCTGGCCCCGTCCCCCTATGAGTGGACCCCGAGGGGAGGTCGGGCGAAAACAGAACTGAACGAGACGTTTCCTCGGACAAATCGCGAGAAACCTGCCGCGTTATCTGCTTTCCGCAAACATGCGGAGTGTGTCCGATCAATAAACGGCTGGCCTCCGCCAGGCTCCCTCCGTGTAACCCTCGAATCTTGGCGCGACTCGCGGGCTCGCGTTAATGCAGAAAGTAACACGCAGCACGTTCGCCCGACGCTCGCCCTCCCCCGACGGCCAGACGATCGAGTAAAAACACGCGCAACAGTTGCCCCGGGCTTTCTGGATATTTTTCGTCTCGCTTTCTGCTTTATCTTCCGCGAGGACTGACGGCCACTGGAAGGCACTGCGCCCCCGCAGAAACATGGCGACTAATTTCGGACTCGCTGAAGTGGCGTGTAAGCGACAACCCTGAGGTTACGAACCACCGAGCGTGTTCTTCGCCGCCTATCACAAAGCTGCATTCATTTGGCCGCATGCCTTCGCACCCCTGCACCTCGAGCGGCACACTCCGAGTGGCGCGAGCTTCTAAAAAATGCCCCTCCAAGCCAGAAGGTTTTTGTACAAAGCGAGCTACGAGCTTGGTTTGTTCCCGAAGTTGACTCCTAAGGACTCTCTGACGGTTTTCCCGATCCCATCCAGAAAATATCCACGCGGAAACACGTCTCGGCGTGAAAAAAACGTCCACGCCTGTCGAAGTGGTAATGTACTGTACGGAAAGAGCGTGCTGTATGCAAGCCTGGGTTCTTGAAAGGTGCTAATGACTTTGAACCTTGCTCCCTTACGATAACAATATGTATGTCTCTGCCATGTAATATACCCGCAAGGGGTTTGGTGGCTCGGTGAACAGTTCTCGCCAGGTTAAATCAAATTTAGACGACCTTTTAATATGCCCTCGATACCCCGTCTTACAAAAGTATTAAATGCCAGTCAGCTTTTATTTATGATTAAGCTGGTACGCGAAGGGATTATGCACATTTTGATATAGCGTTGTGGTGGAGACGTAAACTTGGTCACGCAGGCTCCCGCAAACGTGCGAGAGCACCGAGACCGCCCGGCCGCTCTCGTCCCTTCTAGGTCACGATGCACAATTATTCAGCGCGATCTATGCGGCTGTTTATACCAACGTTAATCTGTTCGCGCACGAACAATTTGTTTTCGGATTCGGGGCCGCTCGTTCCCGAGAACAATGGGCCCGTGGGAAAAAATGGAGCGTTAAAATATTACTGTTCCGTGGTTAGCCCGGTTCGATTGCAAAAACCCACTGATCCCGGGGAAAGTTTTAATTAAAGTGTCAATCATAAACTCCAGCGTGGTAAATCCTATAGAGGGAACGGCCCGCATTTACCTCTTGTTGACTGCCGCTAACAAAGTAAATTTAGCATTACTTACGGAAAGGCGCGCGCTTCGATTAAGTTCTGGAGTATTAAAAATTTGTCGTGCCTTGAATGCCTCCGTGCTTGCTTTAAAACGTCGTGTCTGGTTTTTGTGTGAAAATTTGCCTGTCGCTTGCAGCCTGCTTTGACTTGCTGATTACGGAGAAGGAATTAGCAAGGGATTTCTTCATTTTACTCACTACTTAAGGGGTCATGCCTACCTGTGAGGTCTGCCAACACATGTATCTTCGGGATTTTGTTTTGGAAAAACTTGAAGACTCTTTTAAATAAACGGTTGTGTAGTAGTCAAACAAATTTTTAAGATATTACAATAAAAGTTTCGTTACTTCGAATCATTCGTCTACAGAATTTACTCTCCTCGTGATAATCATGCATCCTCCAGATTATTTCCATTTCCTTTTCCCTTCCCTTCCAAGCAGAAATATCCACAGTGCTACCATCGAAATCTCGCGCGAATAAACAGACCCTTAAGGTGCGAATCCACGATGAGATTTTACATGAGACTTTTCTATCACGAGACAAGAATCTCAGCAACAACTAAATGTAAATAATGTAAATAGTAGCGAGGGATGAGATTTTTGAAAATATATCATGAAACTTGCCCCACGAGAGTCTAGTTTCATGAAACTAAGGACAAAATAATTAGAAAATAACAAACTAATGAAATATTTGTCTCGAGAGATTAAAGTCCCATGTGAGACACGAAATTTTCGTCTCGTCGTGGATTTGCATCTTTAATGTTATTATATAAACTACCGTGTCGGGGATACTTTCTGTTCAGCTATCTATAAACCACACCCTCGACACTGTGAAATGTGTTACTCGCAGAGGAGCTGCCACCCTTACCCCTGTAATCCTGACATTTTGCCGCTCGGCGAGCCATCAACTCGAAAAAGGAAACACGCCGGGTGTTTTATGGAAGTTTTATCGAGAACGCCAACGCCGATAATCTTTATCGCTCGCACCCGCAAACAATCAGGGCGCTGTCTTTATCTGGGGTGATTCCGTCGATACGCAGCGCGATAAGATCCGTGTGGGGATATACGGATCGAGGGCCCTCGATTAGGGTACGAGGCACGAGCCTGTACACACGCGAACGAATTGAATTCCTAAAGCTGCTCCTCGCCCTCCCATTATCAGAGGCCAACGGTAACGGTGGCCCATAGAGGACGATAATTCCAATTAGAAACTGTGTATTCCCACTTACTAACACGCTGCCGTCGTGTAAGCTCGCGACTACGCCTGCCAACGCATGCGTGCTATTTTAATTGAAAGATCCGCCGAGGATCAATAAGCGAAGATATTTTAATTGATGAAATTCCGGGGCAAGGCGAAGATGGAGTGGGCAAGGTAATACAGATTGTTGACCAATAAGCGAATTTGCAATCGGTGCGAAAGGGACCAACGGATGGCGCCGCGGGAGGGGCGGAAAATTAATATTCTGCGGTCGATTGTGGGGGAGGCGGGATACGCTGCTGGGGAAAACCATGAAAGTGTCAGGGACGTCGATCAGAGGCCAGACTCCTTTCGAATTCTCGGTTCCCGCGATATGGGTGATCGATCCGGTGAAGCTGGTGAGCCTGGAGACCTAAATCTCTGTGAAAATCCACCCTTACATCGACCTGCTCCCTCCTATTTCCTTTCGTTCCGCCTGTCCTTACAGTCGCTCGAGATTTCCTTGGGTTGTCGGAGATTCACCACCGTCGACACTATCGTAATACAAGAGTAGGTGCAGGATCGAGAACTTGACGTTAATAGAATTCGAAAGGCTCCCTTCTTTCGCGTCACCCGAAACGAAACTGAAATATGCAATCCTGGAATCAGCTACACTCAACTTCTATGATTTTTCAGAATGATACAATGAAATGTTTAGTATCTTCTTAACAAGGAGAATATGACTGAAGACGAATTCTGATAATAGAAGGTGAAGGTATCTGCGAAAGCTTCTAGGCAGTATACAGATACTGGATTAAAGTTGTAATATAGAAACAGGTGAATGAGTCATGGAGAATAAAATTCTTTCGGGATAGGTTTCAGTTTCTAGTGAATCGATTTTGAAGATTCATCCAATATGCATGCGATTGAGAACTTGGCTAGCGCGTCTATCCATCACGGGTCACGTCTACTTGTGTTAGTATCTGACAGTGTTGTGGTTTAAATAATAAAGTGAACCGTACAAATTATTTCTTCCTTATTGTACTGAACATTGTATTCGATTGAATTTCAATATCGCCCAAATATTACACACTTTGTCGTCTATGTGTGAATTGATATTAAAAACAAAGTCCACGAAAAGCAGTGGGGATCATTTTACAACTAACCGAAATAATACTGCAAGAATGCGAGGAATTAATTCTTTTAATTCTCCCAACAAAATTCTTTCTGCGACACTGACACCATATTTTCAGCAACTTTTTGCATGATAAAGAGGGAGAAAATCTGTGGAGATACATGACAGTATTTAATATAGCAAAAAGAGGAATCTGTGAAGATATAACACTATCATTTGAACTACAGCATCGATAAGTAGAAAAGTACAACACTCTAACGGACAAGTAGAAGCAGCGTGTAATAGACAGACACAGTAGTTATACAAAACTCACAAGGGAAGTTAGGCAACCTGGAAACGCAGAAAATTATGAAACTTCGTGTGCAAGACAAACCTATTTTTTGTTAGTGCTATAGTGCGGTTTTAAGGGGTGAAATCATCCCTTGAAAAAGATACAGAATTTTCTTTTTCGTGAAATATCTCAAGAGCGGTGAGAGATATTGGAAAGAAATTGCAACAAGAGTTGCATCTTGTTTTTTATACCTACAAAACTGTGTAAAAGTAATTATCGAATTAAGGATTGGTGGTGGGGGTAACTTGAAAAGTATAGATTTTTTGATAATTATTTTTACGCAGTTCTGTAGATATAAAAAAAGATGCAACTTTTGTTTAAACTTCTTTTCGATATCTCTCATCGTTCTCGAGATACCACAAAAATAGTTTTGTCTTACGCATAAACTATTCTACTGGCACACAAAGTTGCATAATTTTCTGAATTTCCTGGTTACCTAACTTGCCTTGTCAGTCTCATGCGTACCCCACAGATTTATAACACCGATTTTGCATAAAACGATATTATCCTTCATTTTCTATTCATTTTTGTATAAACAATCACCCTCTCCTCTGTTTTAAGTTAAGTTATGCACCACCCTGTACAACTAAGGTATTCAGTTTCCATCAAAAGTTACCGAAGCAAAAATTATTCAGAACGATGTCTGCATTACTGCACGCGCAACATATTTTTAACATTGATAACAACTGACATTATTTATAAACACAAACTAGCAAACCGTGACCCGAAAGGAAATCTACGCTAACTGCTCCACGTCAATTTTCTAAAAAATGAAGGCCAACTTGCACACAGTTCCTGCATTTTTCATTCATTTTCTTCACAAATAGTCACCCTTCTGCCCTACTAACCCACCTAAAACTTCCAACAACCACCCCAAACAAATGAACGGGTACACCAGGCTTCGATGACCAGAGATTCTATCTTTACAAAGGCAGAGTTGTGCCTTTCAGGCATATCCTAACCAAGCTGAGACTTTCCCAACTGATATCGATCACGGATAGCGTAAAACGTTCCTTTGTTTATTACAGGAATACAATAACAATTGCTAACACTGCCTTACGACTCGAAAAATGTCACAGAAAGTAAACGAAATAAAATAAATAAATTAGTTCCTTACAAAGCAAGAAATATTTTCGTTCGGCAATTTCAAAAGCACCAACCTAACATTTAAAATAATATATTCGAGGGTACAGACCTCTAAATATCTTTCTCGTTACCCAATCAGCACCTACTCCCCCGTGCACCCCGGTGCCTCGAAATACCAACGATCCAAAAAGTGCACGAACACCCCTCAAGTTCTTGACTCGTCATCGACACCCTCAACCACCCTTACGGACTTCGACGCCCGTTTCAACGGCCATATTTGTGCAAGCTACAATGCCCTCGTTGTGGCCGAAATCGAAAGAATGTTCTGAAACGGAAACCAGTCGGCGCATCCGAATTCCTCGAACAAAAGGCGCGGAGTGAATGCGGAGCAACAAAGGGAGGCCGAAACGGCCGGAAAGAAAGGCCGTCGCATCTGGAAGTCGAAACGGCATACGTCGCCACGCGGCATCGGCACGTGTGATCGATTACTTCCGCCTGTCTAACGATCCATCGGTAACCTCTGTCATCCCTGTTCCTCGTCGATGCCCCGAATCTCATTTACGAGACGGTTAATAGACAATCAGCCGGCCGAAGCGGCCGAGCAAATTGTTTCGATCGACTGTCACTTCCGGCGGCATTCGGGCCCGCCGAAGATTGCCTTGTCGATGGCTACGGTCATTCGATTATTTTTCACCCCTACGGGGGAGGGGAGGGGCGTCGCGGATTGAACGATAGACGAGGAGATGAAAAAGGCGAGCGCCTCGGTAAATTGTTCTGTTGACTTGGCCGCTCGCTTCGGACTCTATCGCGGGCCGTCTAGAAAATTACCTAATCGATGCTTCCACTAAACCAATTCTTCCCCTCCCCCTGCCGCCGCCCCGCGTTGTTGTAATTTGTTCGATCCTATATCGCGCGCCAACCGATCGATAGCAAACAATTCCATAGGGGAGAGCGAAGACGTTGCGACGTACGTGGCTGCACGAGAATTTGATGGAAAGTCCGCGATCGCCGGCACGGGCTTCGAGCGTGTGTACGTGGCGGCCAGTAGCAATCCCGACGTCTGTATCATTTGTCGGACAATGGAGTAGTACAACAAGATGATTAAGCGGACAGCCGCTGCACGCGATTCGTACAGCTTGTAATTCTGTGTTACACAGGCTGCGTCGTAGGAGGCTGAGCTCGTAAATGATTACTGCGGATCTGTACAGTGTTTAGGTTCTATTCTCTTATATTTCCACTAGCAAAATATCCGTGCTTCGCCGCGGTAGAATAATTAAAAGGAATTATCTTATATCTGTTTTTTTTTTTTTAAGTAATTTCTGTAAAGTAACCTTTGTACAACGAACATTTGTTCACACCTACTATTCAACAATTAAGACGCCCCAATTCAGTGTACACTTAATACGAAATGGTACAAAAAGATCTGTTACCCTTAGATCTAGAGTTGACCCTTTAAGGGTTGATTAGGGCAACAATTTAAAAATTAGTTTATAGGCATTTGGTTTGTTAGGCTTAAACAAAGTATCGATATGGAATTGGGCCGAAGAGATTTTGAGGAATCCGTGAAAACACATTTTACCTCTTTTCACCCCCTTGGAGGTTGGTTAGGGCGAAATCCTGAAATTGATTTTTAGGTACTTCTGTGGGTAATCTTCGTAAGTAAAAACCAAACTGATATCTAATCGGGTCCAAGGGATATTCAGCAGCCCGAGAAAACACATTTTACCTCTTTTCACCCCATTGAGGATGGAATTTCCAAAAACCCTTCCTTAGTGGGTGCCTACGTCATAAAAACAATGTACCTTCTAAATTTGACGTTCCTAGGTTAAACGGTTTCAGCCAAGCGTTGATGAGTCAGTCAGGACTTCTTTTATACATGTAGATTAGTATATGTTAAAATAGGTAATACGCTTTATAGAAATTTACTACTATCCCTCTGTCATTTTCACCCCTTTTTCAATTAAATATTACGTATACACACGAATCACTTAAGATCCAGAGATTCCAAGAGCCTGATAGAGTGAAAAAACCTTGGCTTCGAAGTGAAATATTCATGGACGCGGGCGGTGACTTCCGTCTTCCTATATCCGCGGAGGATCGAAGTGAGAAACTTCGGAATGGGAGGCAGTGGATTCGGTGAGCCAGCCGAATGGCATTCAGCGGCAGTAGCGGAGGTTTGGAGGAAATTCTTGCCGGCCGGTGGATAAGTGTCCGCCGAAGGGAAAGGTACAGGCACAACAGAAGCGTTTGTTCAATTTCTACGGCCAAACGGGAGAGGGATAAAAGCGGCGGAGAATTGCGAAATGCTTGGCCCGCATTCGCAGTAGTTCCAGCCGTCCATTGTCCGCGCGCACAATGGGAATCTTTCTGCCGACGCTTGTTGCTCGGCTGGTAGCTGACTAAACTTTGCCCGGCGACCACGTGCGTCCTGCACACCCCGCAATTTCGCGCACAAACGGCCACGTATACAGAGGTAACAGAGGAGGGGGGGGGGGGGAGGAGGGAGGCAGGGGCAGAAATACGTAGAGACAGACGTGTCAGTCGTGTGGGTAGTCGGTATCCGTACAAGCACAGTGGGATTCGCCTGGGGATAGGTCAATCAATGACCTATTTAAAGCGCCTTCAGACCGACCTCGCGCACCGTACCGCCTACCACCATGATATCCTGACCGAGACTTCGAATCTGCATGGAACTTGCCCTTTCCCACCGTACTTTCTTTCGTATGGCCGGGTACGCGTATATATAGTGTACAGTTTATATATAACGTGCCCTGCGTGAGATGTCGAGAAACTGCAGTCGCCAGGTCTATCGGGGCGACGGAGCTTTCTTAAAAGAAACAGCGCGGAAGGGCTGGAGTCCGGAGTCGATTGGGAAACATTTGATCCCTCGGGTGCGTGATACCGCGGATCGGAGTAAATTTATATTTCGCGGCGATTGCTCGAATTGATAGGCGTTTGTTTGGACAAACACTCGTGGCAGGAAGTACCTGTAATTTAATTAATGCTGTGTACGCTCGAAAGTGTGCGAAACGTCACAATTTCTGATAGATAGCAGGCGATACGTGAGATCAGAGGAGGACGAAGGAAATTGAAGTGAATACCTCTTATGAATGAAATCATTGAGCACGCGTGTTCCTTCAAAGGGCTAAGATGAGGTCTCGGACGTATCTCTTTTAAAGCGTTCTGGTAAATTCTTGCGTGTGTAACATCCCACATATAAGTAGATATTAATAACCGGGGTGTGATAATATGTCAGGTGTCAGGTGAGGATTATACGTAGCAGTGATAACTAAAGTGGAATTTAAAAGAAGAGCTATTAACGCATAGGTGCAGCAATGAATTTCCTTTACGAAACAAATCCCATGGAGCCCTACAGCGAGGGAAGACGATGCCCTCCATTGACACCCGATATCAGATGCCCGCGATCAAAGTACTTTGAGGAAGACAATGCAAATTCGAATTCCACCCGAAGGAATTTACCCGGCACATCTTGTGCTCGCACTCGAGAATCGAGATGCACATATGTATTCCTAAACGAGAAGCTCACTTATCTTGCCCTATGCGGCGAAATAATCTGAGAAATGTATAGCGTGGCTTGCCCTAGCAAAGGCTAAGAGAAAGGACAATAATATCACCGTTCCTAATGGACAGAGGAGTTGTCATTACGTTCCAAAAGGATATGGATTAGTGATGAGCGCCAGACACCAGTTGCGCGGTCGGGTACTCTGGTCGAGGTATCGCAAAACAACCGGCACGAAGCCAGGATAGGGTTGCTCGTCGCCCTCCTCCTCGTCCTCCTCCTCGTACTCATCCTCGTCGTCCTCGTCGTCGTCCTGATCGTCGTCCTCGTCTTCCTCGGCAACGCGTCTGTCCGCCGACTGGCCGCCCCCGTCTTCGTCCTCGTCGTCCTCGAGGTCACTGAGTTCGGCCACGTCGCTGTCGGAGCCTTGCTCGCCGTTCCCTGCCCCGGCAGTCTTCGTCGCCGAGCAGTATCGATACCCTTGGGGATAGTGCAACAACATGTTTCCCCGGGTATCTGGCACGTCCGTTCGATCTGGGGAGGATGCGTCTTCGCGGAACTGTCTTCAACGGCGGGCGCACGCGGCACTCTGCGCGGGAGCTCTCCAGAAGGGCTTGCTGGAAGATTTGTTACGGGGAAGATAATGTTTCCTGAGTAGCTGCGACAACGTGGAGGTCGTTGCTCTAAGCGACCAGGCCAGGCGCGATGGTGAGAACAACATCGAGGACCAGTAGTACGGTCGGTCCGCCGTGTGCCCTTACGTCTGTCACTCCGCTACCACTGGGCAATACGTAACGCGCGTCTCCCCTGGTCTACCGGTTGAAGCATTTGCCGCGCTTTTCCTCACAGTGGCGAGATCGAAGGAGCTGTCGCATCTCCACTGGCCGCATTTTACGGTAGACCGACGACAGCGGTGAAATCCAGGTGCGTGGCCGTCGCGGACCGCGACGCGCCTGCCCAGTCTCTCACCTGCAGCTCCTCTCACCTTCGGTGTCCTCTCGTTGGATCGGCTTCGAGTTCACCTGCTACCAGGATCACGCGCGCTGGCCTGGACGTGGGCGAACGGCGGCACGGCTCCCTTTAACGGCGTAGCGTAGCACATCGGGGCACGGGAAACGGCGACGGTAGAACTGCGACGTGTAAAACGTACGGGGCTCGTGTCCCAGGGTGAGAATACTTGTGGCAGCAAGATGGATAGGCGAGAAGCGCGTGAGCGGCGCGTGGCGTGTCGCGTGGCTCCCCGTTAAAAAATCGAGCTCGGAGCTGTCCTCCACTGAAACTGTATCTCCCACCCTTGGTAATTCATAAACTGACCGTGCGCGACGTACGGCGCCGAATTAGCCTACCTGGAGGAAATACTATTGGAACCGCGGTCCATAATCAGTTTTTACCCGTGAACGTACGCGTCGACGGTGCCCGGTGCAGCGTCGACCGGTGACTGAAAAAAACGTCGAACATCCTTGTCGACAAAACTGAACGCATGCGCGACCCCTCCGTCTACACCTCCCTCGCGCGTCCGCTACACGACCTCCTGCATCCTCCCTCGAGAAGATCTGGAGATCCTCCTCCTCCTCCTCTGCCCTCCTCTTCCTCCTCCTCCTCTTTAGATCTCCCCCTTCTTTCGGAGACATCTCCATAGATAGCACTTGAACCGAAGGAAAAGGGGAGAGATAACTAGAAGCAGACTAGAAGGCGAGCAAGCAGCCAGGTAGCCGAGTCTGTACATCCTCGAGATCTTGTCGCCTCTCGTTTTCATTGCCAATCAAGTGCCACGCGCGCTTCCCTCCTCTTTCCCTTCCAAGGTGACACGCTCGCCGAGCATCGCGTCAGGCTCGATCGTCATTCCTGGCCTGCTCCGATCGCGGAAGATAGCGGCCGCTAACGACCCGGCTGAAAACACGGTCGATTACAAATTGTGTATTCTTTTGCAACACCAAGGGAACGTTCGCTGATGAACCATTGTCATCGCACGGTCTATCAAGGTCCCAGCTTTAAAGTGGATAGTCCGGAACGCTCTTCGTAGAATTCGAACCGTATGAAAAACCTTTAATCCCGCGTCCAAGCTAAAACGCTGTCCCGGCACTGAATCGTAATTTAGCAAGAAGAATTTATTCACGTTGGTTTCGTAAACCCGAACGGCACGAGATTCTCGTTTCTGCTTCGTACTTTCTGTTCTCATCTTCTCTTTCATCCTCTCTCTTCCTCTGGTGCTTTATACACTGCGTCTATTTTCGGTTGGAATTCGACACGAGATTTTGCGGTAGGCACCATACGAGATCGCTCTCGACAAAAGTCTGTCGATGATCAAGAACCAATACGCAGTGAGAGAAAGATTATCCTAGGCAGTATCTGCTGCCTCTGCTGGAAATTAGAAATACGATGTTATCCATATGAATCGACTAGGAACGAGAAACCACGCACCGTGTCGCGGTTATGGTTACTTGGACGATAATTAGCTGAAAATAAATGACGCGTGATTTTAACATATTCGTTTTATTTTTAAAAAATATTATTTACAACTGTACGCAACAAGTATCATTCTCGACAGCCCTAAGCTAACGCCATATTTCAGTCGCGCTGTTGCGAAAACATAATTACAATGCAGGATATAATACATACGGTTTAGTACAATTTATTACATTTCGCTGCGCGTGTAACCGCCTGTAGAACGTGCTACAGAGAATATATACTATTTAATATCCCAATTGATTGATTACTTTCCTATGCGTTAAGTGTTTTTAATTCATCACAGTACTTGGATCGAACTAAAAAGAAGGTGGTTGGTTAACGTGTGTCTTTCGTCGCTGTTGATCCAGCAATGTTGCCAATTGTTCAGGCTCCGTGACGGGTAGAGAGCACGTGCGATGTTGACACACATAAACCGCCGCTTGACCATCCAAAGGCTTCATCTTGCTCAGATGCTCGTTCTTTTGGAATAATATACTGCTCGGGTTATCGTGATCAGCTAGGAAAAGTATTCTCCCGGGTATCAACCGTTCGTGTATAACGCGGAGCAAATCGTCAGTGTCCTTAGCACCCCGTTTCCCAACTACATAAATCTGAAAATGAAGATTTATGTGCAATCGCGTCGAAAATTTATCAAGCTTCTAAGAACGCCTGGACCAGAGTCGCCAAGCTCGCACGCACCTGCGTTACATCATCGTGATAGCGAACCAGCGCCGACACCAGTTGTGGAAGTGCAATAGGTTTCTGCATCAGCATGCGCCTGAATGCTCCGAAAAGACGTACAGCCTTATCCTTGAATTCGCCGCGGCCCAAGTAATCAGCCAGCCTCAGTAGATTCTCGGCGGCAATTGAGTTGCCGGATGGTTCTGCTCCATCGTGGACTGTACATAAGATTATAAATCTTCTTAAAATACATAGCATATCTTTCTCTTTCATTCAAATTTTGGCCTAATATTAAAGCTGTAAGCGAAGCGCTACCGTAGCCTGATGGACTTAATGGCTGGACGTAATGAAACACTGAGCAGACCCTGCTATAAATATTTGGACACGCTCGGCTTTACTGTAGAATGCGGGTTTCCTTGATTTCATAGCGCAACGTGATCACCACCACCACATATACGATATGAAGCCGTGAGAATTTTAATCATTGAGCTAAAATTATCACGAGCCGACTTCAACGTACCCTCCTTAAGCCTGAGAATTATAGCGGGATCCTCCGCCGTCGTTGAAAAATATCCACCATTCGCTTCGTCCCAAAAATGTCTGTCTTGAATGTCGTGCAGCTTCTCGGCGAACTCTAGCCACCGGTCGTTTAAACTAGCTTCGTACAAGTCCAGTAATCCTTTCACGGTGAACGCGTAATCGTCTAAGAAGCCAGGTATGGGCACGCTCCTAAAAATATGATATTAAGATTTGTGTTACGCTACGCGCGTTAACAATAATAATTCTGTATTTACGTTTGTGTAATTGCGTCTTCATTGGCACGGTAACAACTACGGAGTAGCACACCTTTATCCTTATCGAAGAGATAGCGCTCGATAAATTTCGCAGCATCTGTCGCGTATTCGATGTATTGCTTGTTACCCAACACTGCGCCACCGCGCGCTAAGCCACTTATCATCAGGCCTAGATGCAAATTCGTTATTAACGGGACGATGATAAAAACACAGTATATAGTAGAAAAAGATCTGTTCGTAACAATTTACCATTCCACGCCGTGATTATTTTATCGTCCAAGTGCGGTCGCGGCCTTGACGATCTAGCTTTGTACAGGATGGCACATGCTTCCTTCAAATAACTTTTCGTTTCCTCAACACTAAGATTAAATTGTTTAGCAGTTTTTCCCATTTCGTCGTATACCATTAACACGTTCTTTCCCGTTAATTCTCCGTGAGGATCCTGCGATTAGTGGAACCATACACGAATACTCTTTTTTTTATAAATGATACTGTTAATTCATAAATATATAACGCACTTGATATTTCTTTACGTTCCCAGACTCTTTCACGTTGAAATGATAGCTGAAAATATCGGAAAGCTTAACTTCCTTTCCATCAGAAATCTCTTTATTTAAGAGTGTCTTAATTTCCGCCGCAGTCCACACATAAAAAGCACCCTCCATTTTCGATTGCACGTCAGCCGTGGGATACGAATCTGCATCTTCGGCGCTATAAAAGCCCCCTTCCTGAAATAAGCGCGACAGGCATAGAATGCAGATACCAGCGTACTTTTTCAAAAGCGGAAAAAAGGTATACCTTGTGCCGGAGGTCCCTAATCACATACGTAGCGATATCATCGATGATTTCAGCAAAAAGATCGTCCTTGGTTGCAAGATACGCGTCTGAATAAGATTGCATTAATTGGCCCTGATCGTATAACATCTTTTCGAAGTGGGGAACGTGCCATTCGCCATCAGTAGCATACCTTGAGAATCCCTAATTGCAAAACGTAGGGATATTAAATACTCTTCACGAACAATATCAATTTCAATTTGTTTTTTGTCTTGAAACTCTTACCTGACCTACGTGATCATGTATACCACCATAAGACATTTTAGTTAAAGAATATACACACATATGCAAATAACGTTGAGCAAGCTCCTCGCTTGGCTCGCGCGAATACATATGAAACAAAAAATTAAAATTCACCGGCTGCGGAAATTTAGGCGCCTGCATATTATATGCAGAACCGAATCCACCAAATGTCGGTTCGAATTCGCTTGTGAGTTGCTCGATACATACGGTGCTGCACTCCACCAAAGGTACATTGAGTGTCTACATCAGAAAATCACTAAGCAATAATAAATATAACTCTATTAATAAATAAGATAAAAAAAAATAAAAAAAATGAACCGTTCATAGCCTTACCTTTGCTGTACGTGCAATATCGGAAATATTTCTTAAAGTTTCGAGATTAATGACGCTAGATTCTACCATTTTCGTCTTAAGCTGTTTCCACTGAAAATTGAAAACGTAATTTATGATTGTATGCGAGTTCTTCAAGTGAAATGCACAATAATCGCTCGTGTGTACCGTTTAAAAAATAAGCTTCATATGAGAATTATTTATGAAACCTTATGTACTTATACTTCTCTAAATCGTTAATAAACTGTAGTATTTATACCTTTTGAGCGATATTGCGTAAAATGGTCTTGAATCCTGTTTGCCTAAGCGTGTCTTCTGGAGGGAAGTAGGTCCCTCCAATTATGGGTTTCAAATCAGGAGTGAGAAACACACTCATTGGCCAGCCACCATGACCAGTCATCGCCTACATCAAATAATAATTCTTAATCCACATTTACTTTGAAAGCAAGGAAATCTTACAATTACCTGAATGAAGGTCATGTATATCCTATCGATATCTGGTCTCTCCTCCCTGTCTACTTTTATATTGATAAAATTCTTATTCATAATCTCGGCAATCTCCTTATTCTTAAAGGACTCTTTCTCCATAACATGACACCAATGGCATGTAGAATATCCAACAGATAAAAATATCACTTTATCCTCTTTCTTTGCTTTCGTTAAAGCCTCGTTGCCCCATGGATACCAATCGACCGGATTGGCGGCATGCTGTAGCAAGTAAGGTGACTTTTCTAAAGCCAGGCGATTCCTTTTCCCCTCCTCCTTGCTCTTAGAGTCGCTCGTTGAAGCCATGTTTGCGGAAAATGACAGCAAAGTCGATGACTTCTGACCTATCCTAAAGAGTTATTTGTTACTCGTTTAAACATTTGATTTCCATGTTGATTAATACGATAACTTCAGGAAATTACAATAAACAATTTGCAATAAAAATGAAATCAATGAATCACTATTTGGCGAGATAAATAAAGAAATGTTTTATATATCTTTGTACGACAGAACTAAACGTTGCTACATATTTTTCCCAAGAAAAACTCATCATACATAGTGAAATTATTTATGTAGTTTTATTCCTTCTTTTACATACATTTTAATGTTAATATACGAGAAAGTAATTATTGTTAATACTAAATTGTTAAGACGCGTTTATATGCCCATTTATTATTCAATTCGGGGATATGCATTAAAATAAACATGATGCGACATATTATTAAACGAAAGAGTTTATTACAGAAATTTTGTAGATTTGTATTTAAATGTGCTACCTGCCTGGCTGGTGTTCACTGACTGATAAGAAAGCACCTTGAAATAAATACACCTTCGCGCCACGATTGGGAATGTACCGCTTTTTAGATAATTCGGATGCGTAGCGAATTATTGACAAAAGACTGCATCTTCCCAGAGTCATAACACGCTTGACATAAAAAATATACCTGACAAAAATTGAAACTTTTAATTGCTACGTCTGAGGGGATAAGAATTCGATATCGATCTACTTACATAAAACGTCAAACTTTCGAAACGTGAAAACTCGTCGAAGGGTTATATTATCTATATAAGAACACAAATTGCAAGAAATGAATCCCTTTTATTGGTGCTTAAAACCTATTGAAAAGTCATTTACTCATTTTTTCCAAGTTACATACATTTTCAAATGGATTATATTTTATATCATTTCAAAATGTTAAAACCATCAGAATATCCTTTGTTAATACAAAGAGTATAATTACTTTCATTCATATCTTCCCCAATTCTAATTCTTGAGAAATACACTATGTAATTGACACAGTTTGGAACAAATAAGTTTCTCCACGACGCATAGTCAGACAAATATGGTTTATTCAAAATAACTTTAAAATTGGTATGATTCGTGTTTATAAATGAAATAATATAAGGCATTTGATGCTTTACTCGATCTAGAAATGCAAATATTATACACATATACATATATTATCAATCGCACTCAATATATGTACCTAAATATGTTTATTATGCGTATTCAAAGAGATTCTGCTATATAATATTGATATTACGCATAGCATACAAATGTAAAAAATGTTAATATGTAAAATGGCGGACCCCTGCTTAGAATTATACGTAATACATTGGCTTTTGCAGCATCAATGAATTGCTTGAAAAATATAAACTGAAAGTGACATTGAAATAATGAGAAATGGTACAAAGAATACAAAAAGTATTGTATTCCTCGAGAAAATCTACTTTATTCCACGCACATGTACCTACAGAAAGACAGATTCGTCCTGTGCACGAACATTCACTTATGATTAAACTGTAGTTTCATTCTCTCACTGCAAGAGGGCGAAAATGGACGAAAATACTAGAGCACTAAAGAGGTCTTTAGTGCTCTAAAAATACTACTAGGGTAGATGCCCCTATTACTGTGCCTTTATGTTTAAAGAAGCAGTACAAAAAACTTGCATAAATAAATAAGGAAAGATTTTTGTTTAATTAAGTTAAACTATTAATGTATGTGGTACAAACGAGAAGATTGCATTTTTAAAAGATTAAAGAATGGACCAATTTCACATAATTGGCAGTTTCACGAACACATCTACAATATTTCACAAACATGGATTTATAAGCAAATATTTTAATAGAGTTGAGACCATTTTAAAATTAATTCAATATAACAACTTACGTATGAATTATTGCTAATTTGCTAGATGAGAAAAAAGTGAATTGTCTTTAAAGTCGTTTCAAACCTTTCTCAATTTGTTTCACCAATGGGTAATATTGGGAAACCAAGTGGAGGCGTGGCTTAGATTTCAGCACTGTGGTGGTAAGTTGGCAAACTATTGAAAGTAGGCTCGGGGATCCCACCAAACATTCCGAATAAGTATTTATTAATCGAATAAGTAAAAATTTAGTGTTCACAAAAATTTAAAAACACTCGTTTTTCACATGTCTATATAAACACTTATAATCGTATGGACTTCGACGGATTTCGGCCTATTCTCAGTAGTTCAACTTTCTGTCACTAGTTGGCGTATCGAAATTCTTGGTTTCCCGGGGAACGGATAGTGATTTTAGACGATAATGGGCGAGGAGAGTGAAGCAGCTTCTGGGGAGCGGGGAATACGGTCACATCGTATTCTGGTGCCGCATTGGCGATTGGTTGTAGCCTAAATGCGCGAAATTTCAAGAGCAGACATTTAGTTTGTTTACAATTATAAATATTCGATAGAATATTCTCAGTAAAACAGAGAAACAAAGTGTTTTATTTATAAATTAACATACTGAAATGTTGTGGTGATTGAGATGTCAGAATTAAATGGATAAAAGTTTGAATCTATAGATATGAAAAATGTGTATCGATTTTGCTTGATATTTACTTTTGCAACCTCGCAGTAAAGTTTGCAATATTATTATTTGATGAGATCTTTAAACAAATAAAACATGACTATTTAGAAATATATATAACTACAAGGTTATCTTTTACTCTTCTGCATTACATTTTTAGCAGTTATTTCACATATTTGACTCTTTTTCTTGAAAAGTTTTAAAAGTGTTTTCATCGTCTTTAATCGACGCAACATTCTGCCTCGAGCTTGTTGTAAACTTTTAATTTTCGTCCGTTGGTTTGCAATGGTCCGTTTTGCGAGCTCTAAAGCTATTTTAGCTGTCGTAGGTGTAGCGAGATGTGCCGTTGTAATGTCACCAACGTAACGAAGATTATGTACAGGTGTAACAGGTGTTTGGAAAGCTTGAATACTCTCAGAACTCGGCGGTGTAGACGGGCGATTGACTGTTGCACAAGTTTCTATAAGTGTCATCAATAATCAATTAATTTATCAGTTCAATGTACATCAATCAAAGACATACAAATGCAGTAATTCTTACCTTCCTTTACTACGATGGGATTTTCATTGACAGATACAAACTCAAAGTTTCCTGCGGGCACACTTCTATTGTTGAAATTAGCATTCTCGAAATCAGAACGTTTATATACATTCTTCCTCTTAATAGATGGCGCAACGTTGCGCTTAACGATTGTGCCTCTAGATAAACATGTTATATCATCTTTTTGGAAATGATTCCAACACAGTTTAGTAGCAGTGTTCAAAACTTGTTCATCAATGCCGCAAAAAGCTAGCCACTTCTGGCGAAATTCTTTGTCTTTCGGAAATCTATTTAGAAGGAATGAAATTAATATTACATTTGCAATATGAACAAATATCGTACAAAAAATGAACCTAAATTTATCACATACTTGTGTGCGCAACATACTTTAATGAATTTAATTTATTAAATATTACATGTATTTACTTACGAATAATAGGAAGCCGATTTATCTCGCTTACCGCACAGCACGCAATATGGGTTTGTCATTCTTTAATTTCAACTAGATACATATAACCACATATAACCATTTTTCAAAAGATAAGTACGCGCGTCTGTGTGCGTCTGTGATAAACAATGAAAATTATAGCAACTAGGACGCCAATTTAAAATCGATCTTTCAAAGATCGATCTTTCGGGTCACGATTTTCGATTGTTTAAATTGATTCTCAAGCAGACCTCGAATCGAAGATCGTATTGTGTTTCGTATTTTAGCGGGGATTTTAATATGCGAACGCGTGTTGGTGCTCATGGAGCGCTGACCGCTCTGCTTGTCGGAGTGCGGGTGTTTTAAAATAAAACCAAGTACTATACAGAACTATTTTAAGTTAGACTTTGGAGTTTATTTGAACTGGAAGGTAGCTCGTTAGCTATAGAATGTATGGGATGTAATCGATTCTATGGGAAAGATCGGTATCCCTACCTTGCACTATAGTGGGATCGCCGCCGGCCGGAGCGGCCAGTCGCACATTGAAGATCCCAACTCAACGGGCACGAGTATTTACGTAAAATTCAAAGTCAATTTTCTCAAAAACAAAGTAATTACCGAAATTTTGCCACTCTTGATTTTCGTCTTATTTGCGCCTGTTAATCACCCCAAGAGTATTGACTTTCAGTAGAGTAACACCCTGTATACAAATCCACCCTGAATATACTTTTAACTCTTAATAAAACTTTAATTAAACAATAATTACAAAAATATTTAAATTCAGGAATTCATTAATGATGATTTACAGTTTGAGAGTCTAACGTTTCAGCAACTAAAATTTTAGATGAAAATGAAAATTTAATGGCTCACTAGTCACTATGCTATGATGATCTATGAGGATGCACCATTATGCACCATACAGGTGTTGCATTTTATAAGTATCGATAGCCTTCTTTCACAAAGGTTTTTCATGACCATCGATTACAGCTGATTGGTGTTTGGTATTCCGGCATTCTATTTTTCCTCACGTAATATATCTCATTGACGTTTCTCAGCTCAAATTTGTTTTTTGATATGTCTACGGTTCCCCGATACAAGTCATCTTGGCTACATACCAGTGTTTTCTTCTAATTTCTCAAATAAAATGTCGAAAATGAGCTCGAAAGACAAAGACAACAAAACTTTACACGACAAACTGAAACAATTCTTTCGCATTAACAAAGGTGATTTAGCGGATTCATTTTTCCGATGCATTGCTGCACAGTGTATTTTTTATTGAAAGTGGTGAAATACAATGTGTACAATTTTCTCACGTTGCTGCATGTAAAGTAATAATTGCATTAGAATTACGATACAACATATATAACAATATTTCCAAATGCACAACATTCTAAAGACTTTCGATTTGTCCGCGTTTTTCTAAGTGTTTTACGAACGAAAAATTTCTCCGCAGGAAACTATAAAAGTCGCGAAGATTTCACATTAACGTACGATCTCGAGAAAGAGATCAGCCCCGAGAGCCCTGTGCACCACCGTACAAAAGCGATTAAAGATCTTTGCGATGCTGTGCTTAATCAGCAGTGGGAAGATGTGGGTAGATTACTTTTGGTAACAAGCTTATGAACATCAAACGACATGTGTCAATAAAAATAACATTTTTAGAAGGCAGCTGAGCGATTGTGGTACTTGGTACAAGATCTGTTGGGAAAAGATGTACCTCGTGAGCACAGACATGTGACGTTGAACTTTCTCCGATGTCTTGTCCAAGGTCAATATTCTAAGCTCTCTGCTCTAATGAGAGTAAAATTTTTTATGGTTGTTAAAGAACATAATATTCCCGAAGATATTGGACCTAGGTATTACAATTATTAAAATAACAATTGAACTGTTGGTTAATTCATTCCATTGAAGTAACACGTTACATATAGAGCGCACGAAGTAAGCAGAGGGGTGTATAAAGTCAGATTTGTAGCATGATCTGGCATTATTTAATATCATTAGTTTAATTCGACGAACGCTGAAATGTTTGAGAACATGGTTTGCCTATATACTCTATTTACAACATGTGTTTTATGCATTCTCGATCTTTAGAAAGCAATATTGATGGAATGGTTTAACTCTATTTTAATTGTATTACGAGTTGATTGTATTATTGTTATCCTAGGTTAGAACTTTTGCAAAGCTTAACAGAAAATGGAAAAGACATCTTACATTTAGAAGAAAGGATGGGACCTTTCTTATTGGAATGGATGCCTATCGTAACAGTGGGAGATGGAAAAAGGGGTGCTGAATTTCTGTCCCTTCTCGTTAATGTCATAAAGTTCAACTCAGCTTATATAGACGAAGACATTATATCAGGCCTCGTTCAGTAAATATTTCAAGATTACTTATACACTGTAGTATCCGTTATAAAACGATACTCTACTATTTTCATACTTTCAGGTACATCTGCCATCTGTGTTATTACAGCAACAGCACTGAAGTTGTTTCTGGATGCTTAGAAGCTCTAGATGCAATCGTTTGTTACAGTAATTTACAGTCTGACTCGTTGCAAACTTTTATCATAGCACTATGTGGAAGTGTAAATGTTGAAACATATTGTCAAATAAGTTGGAAGGTATGTTGTAAGCGATTATTTAGATTACTATTTACGATATGTTTTATCTTGACTACTATGAGAAATAATTTATTTGTTTATTTGATTTCTTACAGATAATGCGTAATTTATTAGGAACTCACATGGGTCATTCCGCGTTATATACGATGTGTCGTTTATTACAAGACGTGAACTTTCAACGAGATGTACGTTTACTCAGAGGCGCAGTATTTTATGTAAATATGGGTCTGTGGGGTACACATAAAATTCCAAAATTAGAGTGTACCCCGACATCTGTTCTACCTTCATTTTATCAAGTAAGCATTAGAGTTTATTTAATATAATATAGCTGCCATATAGCACAAATGTGTATTATCTATCACTGACTTTATTTTACAAGGCTTTAAAATGTAATCATCCCATTGTTATGTACGAAGTTACGCTATCGATTCAAAGATTAGTAAATAAATATGGTGCTGAGTTATGGGACCCTACATGGAGTATTATTCTTGATATTATCGAGGAAGTTATTTCTCATACAGGTAAAATGTGAATTTGTAAATATCTAAATGCGTTGCGTAATATTTCATTTATTTTTCTTCGCGTTTGTTTTCAGAGACTAGTAATCAGCCCGCAACTAAACAGGTTTCAGTGAGTTTACATGAAACAATAAATAGCATTGAAAATTTACTGGATAACAACCATTATAATGGTTGTGTTCAACGGTTCTACGACCTTGTTGAGCGTTGCAGTGATACACGACCTGTAATTACGATACATCATATTATTTGTAACGTAAGCAGAACGATTGCTTCTAAGACTGTAAAGATAAATATGTTTTCAGGAAGGATCTGTTTTGAAATTGATCGAATACCGGGCGCATACTATAGGGCCTACTCATTATCAGTGGCAATCCAAATTAGCCAACTTGATGGAACGTTACTATAAAATCGAAACACGTACTAATGTTAGAACGAAAGTTCTTGATGTTTTAACAAGTGTCATTCAAATCAACAGGTACTGTAAAATAATTCAGCTCGAAGATATATAGATTTTGAACATTGTTTTATTTAAATAGGTCCAGATACGAAGACGAATTGATCGAACGAATAGTTGTGCCATATTTTCAACACGTAGATACGGATCCAGACATTGCAATTCGTAATGGCGTTACCCACTTACTTATTGATCTTTGCCTTGAGTGTGATACAAAACGATGTTTAGAACTATTGGATATATTAGAGAAGGTATTGAATTCCTCACATTCGATACATTGACTTTAATACGATATCTACAAAGCAAATATCATTGATCAATATTTTTTAAGCTGATCAACAAGTCTTTCGGGTTTGACACTCCAATTACAAAGGACGCTGATATCAAAGATGTAAAGACTGCAGTTGTTGGAGTAATAAGAATATTGACATTAAAAATTTATTGCTTACCATCAAGCCACGCGATACGTGCCTATAAGGTTTTAGTGAATCATCTTGAACAGCATTATAAAGATCCATCTATCTTCCATGACGTTTCTACAATTCGATATCTGGTAATATATACGTAATATGCAACATATCTTCTTATTTTTACAGTATCTCCTTTGACAAATTTATTCTATATTGTTTACAGATTCTGGAGTGTTTCCTAAAAATTAGAGCAAACACGCTGTATCATCTTGGATTTCCAGATGCACAGAATGCCATTGCAGTACGGTTCAGCCCATATTTAATACTGGAACATGTTGCGACTGAACGAATAAACAGCGGAGGAGGTGGAAATAGTCCTCCACCAGCTAGTCCAGCTCCATTACAACATTTATCTTGTCAAATTACTCATATGTCATTGGCACACGCATGCAAAGCTGTTATTTCCTGTATTAAATCAGAGAAAGGTTTATACAATTCTTAATTTAAACGTCATTATAATAAACTCCATAACAGTTGAAATTAGAATCTCTTCTGTTTTTGTAGATTGGAAGGTTTTACAGCTTGTGTTAAAGGAATTGCCTCAAGTGATGCAAAATAGAGCCTTGGTATTATCGCGGCACACTAACGATATTGACTATTTCGCAGCCGCACTTTGTTCAATGGTACGTTATTATACATACTATCTCTGTCTTTTAAACAGTCGCATAAATTTATTTATTTGTCTCTCGATAGGTCAGTGACAAGAACTTAAGGCTTCCAGAATCTTTATACAATGTTCCCCCAAAGTTTACTCTTTCCGAGTTTCGCGTTCATATTTTTCCAGTATTAGCATCGTTAGCTTCGTATCATGCACATTTGGAGCCAAATTTGCAGCAGCGTTTAATAAAATGTTTAGAGGTAAGAAACAGAAGTTTTATTTTTCCAAATTACTCGATCGTTCTGCTTTTATAAATATATAAATAAACGCTTTCGAATTTGATCATCCTTTAGGTCGGATTAACAGCAAAATGCGCGAGCCAATGTGTTACCAGTCTCACAACATGCATTTTGGAGATGCGCGATGCGATGAACAAACTTTTGTCGGAAGTTCTTTTAAATTTATCGAAAATTTCAGCGACGGTACACATAGCTATACCAATTTTGGAATTCTTATCCAGTAAGTATTAAGAATTCTTATCCAGTAAATATTTTCTCGGATGTTACCTTCTTTTTATTCCAGCCCTTACTAGACTTCCAAAAGTTTTTGCAAGTTTTATTGGAGATCAGTACATGTCGGTGTTCGCAATTCTCTTACCATATACAAATCCATTCAAGTATGACCATTATACAGTATCCCTGGCGCATCATGTAATTGCTGTATGGTTTTTGAAATGTCGATTACCATTTCGAAGAGACTTTGTTCGATTTATAACTACAGTGTGTATATTATTAAGTGTTGGTAATACTAATGAAAGTTAATGTTTCCTAAATCTCATATTCCCTTTTCTTTTACACAGGGTTTGAAGGCTAATGTGATAGTCCCCTTTGAAGAAGGGCACTTAATGAAATCAGATTTCAACTTTATAAATGAAGATTCGTCAAATAGAAAACGTAGTTCGAGTTTAACAGAGCAGGTAAATAAATTGCCACAGCTATGTTATACTCGTTACTTTTTCATGCACTTTACCATCGTGTTGGCATCTATAGGGCAGCAGAGGTCGGAGAGAGAGACCAATAATGGCTAATCGTATACTAGGCGATGGTAAAGTTTCAGATTTGAAACCTCCGATTGATGAAGCCTTAATGACTTTTCACGTCGAACTCACCGAGACTTGTATCGATCTTATGGCTCGTTACACATTTTCGACTTATTCAGCTCGACCTAAAAGGTAGAATTTTAATTCTGTTATTTCTCTTCCGCGTGGGTTCATCATTTGTCACATGGATTATAATTTACTTTTACGTAGACTTGCAGCTGCTGACTTTCTCCTGAAAGAAGGCCAATCAATGACATGGTTGCTCGGTAACAAACTTATTACTGTAACGACAAGCGGTTGCAGTAATAAAGCAATGCGCGGAGGACTTTGTGATAATTGTTGGGTGGCATGTAAACCCTGCCCTCAATCCCCCGAACATGGAAGAACGTCTCAGTCGAACTTAAGAAGAGCATCGAGCACAGAGGTACTATTCCATCTCCTTCTTTTGCTCTTAACAAAATTTTTCTAAAGTATAAAATGATGCTATATAGACAGCAAAGGAAGACAAATTATCTAGGCAGTCGTCTGGAGGCCATGGAAGCTCTACTGCAAATACAGCCGCAAACTCTCCGACGGAGGAATTGAAGAAAACGTCAGAGGATCTAGATGCGGCAAAGAAAGATTTCTCTATTGAGAAAACGGACAAAGATCAAATTGAATCGTCGAAGTTGGAACAAATACTTAATAGCGAGAAACGAGAGGAGCACGTACTTTGTGCTTGCTGGTGTCAAGGTTGGGCTGAAATATATGTGCGCAGGCCTACGGGCGACATGTCTTGGATAATGAGAATTCAGAATTCTATGCAATTCGAAACACACGTCGATTTCCCTGTGTATGACATAATGGCTTTGTACAGGCCAAACCAGGATTTATCACAAAAGCAACAAGAATCTACGTCAGAATATTCTGGAGACGAAGCAGAGGTAGTTGACACGTATGTACATATAGTAGAATATTATAATGGTGTCTGATGAGATTATTTTTTGTAGGATACTGCGGATAAAAATGGAGATCAAGCGCAAAGTGATCATAGTAGTGTTATGAAATCTGTGACATCGTCTTCTGTGTCATCAGGTCCAATTGCGATACCCGGCTCGCCAGCTCGACCGAACCCTTCAAGGCAAAGTTCTCGCGATAGTTTAGAAAGTTTAGAGGATGGTGAAGATGGTACGACTAGTGCTTTAACACTATCCCTACAACTGATCGATAAAGTTTCAACATTAAGGAATGAATATTATCGGCAGATTTACGTCGCTCGCGAAATCCAGTACGCAGATCAAATTCTAGTCCTGAAATGAGCGCTAATTGGAAGAATCCATTCTTAAATAAGGAAAAGCTGAATTCACAGCAAATAGACCGAGACCTTTCATCCGCAGATTTAGAAGTTAAACTTGATGCTGAATTGAAGAAACATGCAAAAAACATGTACGCAAAAGATATGAGGTACCATTACTTTAATAATGCTTAATACTAACTTTAAAAGTAAGGTATTTCTCAATCCGGAGAAGTTAAGATTCACTCGAGTGGTCAACATATTCTAAACATTAAGAATTGGTGAATGTAGAGTCAGTTGCGAAGCTATACCGGAAGAAATATTTGGTATGGGAACGACGCCTCCGTCATCAGAGAACACGACAGATCATCCATCTTCATTGCGATCTCAGCACTCTTATCCAGGCGCGACGCAAGTGACTCAGATTATTACTACAACTACTAGCAATACCGTCCCACCATCGCCTACCACTCTGCAGGTATAGTATTTAGATAAATGAAGTTTATAGCATGGCTTAGAGTTTATTACCTTTGCAGCCACAAGGAAGCTTTTTGGGGGTGCAGGCGCGTACGACGCAAATACAGTCATCTAGTACTAAACCTCCGCAATCGCCTACACAAATGTATCCCCGGTTAACTACTCTTGACTCCGGACAGAAACAAATGGCATTAGGATCAGAAAGTAAACCACCCATTGGACGAAATCATCTTACAGATAAGGTGCGGTAGTAAACACAATTGCAAGTGCCTCTTTCATAGCTTTATCTTTGAAGATTGTACGCGTGTATTATTTTCAGCAAAAGGATGAAAGGCCAGATCCTTCGATGTTACCTCCGCTGCCTCTACCCTTCCGTGATAGGGGCCATACAATTTCCGTAATGAGCCCCGTTAAAAAGTCTCGCGGAGAATGGGATAATATTCGCAGAGGAAATTCTCCGCGGGTGAAAGATCCTCCCAAGGCTGGCATTAATCCTAGGTAACGTAGCACCACTTTTAAGCACAGATGTACAGAAATTGCTGTTACTGTGATGCAAAGTTTATGCCTGAATTACATATTGCAGCTTTGTGTTTTTGCAACTGTATCATACAGCCCATTTCGGTTCACCGTCCGAGAAGCCTTTATTAGTTCCGCAAACAACGGCTGTGCAAAGAGCAGTAACGAATTTAGATAGAATACAACCGTACGAGACTCATAAAATCGGAGTCCTTTATGTTGGTCCGGGGCAGGCTTCTAACGAGATTGAAATTCTGGCCAATCAGCATGGATCGCTTCGATATACAGAATTTTTACAACGATTGGGGACCCTGGTCCGTTTAAAGGACGTCGATGAGAACGTTTTTCTTGGGGGTTTAGATCGTAACGGCGAGAATGGGAACTTCGCATATATTTGGCAAGACGATGTCACGCAGGTTTGAATGAATCACTTATAGCATCACATTATTTTAAATACTTAACGACAAACTGTAATAAAGCTTCTTTAGGTGGCGTTTCACGTGGCTACTTTGATGCCAACGAAAACAAGCGATCCGAAGTGTACTTCTAAAAAGCAACACATTGGAAATGATTATGTTACTGTTGTTTATAACGAGTCTGGAGAACCATATAATATACAGACTGTGAAAGTATGTATTGCCTTAATATCTTGCTTAAGAAATCTGGCCAATACTATAATTACTTCTGATTCTTTCATTTAGGGACAATTCAATTATGCATGCGTTGTGATACAGCCATTAGATCACAGTACAAATCAAGTTACGGTTCAAGTGAAAGAAGAATTAGCGAAGCATATTCGACATAGCGAACCTAAAATTATCTCCGACCAGAATTTAGCAATTTTGTCTCGGCAGCTTGCTCTTCATGCCAATGTAGGTTCCTGGCAACGGGCGTGCTATATTTTATCGACAGACTATAACGCGGAAATACTCAGAAGTTCAGGATTAATTATATTTCTATTTATAGCTTGCGTCGATGGTTTCGTCGTCTTTGGAGCAGAATAGCCACAATCCATATGCTTCTAATTGGCTGGAGCGTTTACGACATATAAAGCGTCTCCGAAATCGTGTACTCCAAGAATCAATAAACAATAACCCAGATGGAGCGACTGACGATTTATCACCAAGATCGAATAAACGCGTTTACATGGATGATTTTACTGAATACACAACATGACGTGATTCTAATAAAAAGATTACATAAATATTGTTATTAATATAATTCGCATTCGTTATAAACCTATGTACTATGTTGATGCAATAATTAAGCGCACTTTATGTGAATCGTGAGGAATATAATCATTATATACATACATACGAATATTTGATATTGAATTCTCAAAGCAATTTCAAGGTTTTCGTACTGTTTTGGCATTAATTTTTAATGCCACGATTATGTAACTAAAATAACGATCATTGTTACGGTTGCCTATTGTTATTATTACGGTACTGTACCGTTCATTTATTTCGAGTGGTTTATAAGTAAATAATTGAAGAGGATGGGTTGAAAGTGAGATGATACCTATGGTAGGCATCTTTAATAAGTACTTTTATATCTATAAGATAACTTTAGGAACTTTTATCTCATTGGTGTATGGAATATTTATTTGCTACTGATTGGTAGAAGCCCGTGAGAGAGGTTATGTGGGAGCAGGTAAATCTGTAATAGAAACTGCGCCTAATCATTGAGAAGTTCACGTGAGAACTGGTACGTATCTATAAAATCGTGGATAGATACAAGCGCCTCTGCCCACGTAATTAAGAATCTCGCGGGTCGATTCTCCGTAAGTACATCAACAGATCCTTGCAGTGCTGTCAGTCCCGTTTGGTCCTGTCAGCTGATAAAGAAGAGGAGCACGGAACGATCAAAATGGTAAACGCATCCCAGATCTGTCAGATTCAGAATTGCTTGGGCACGTGCCTGATGTTCCTGCCAACGATGATTCTCTTAATTTTTTAGTCGTTCGCCGAGAAAATATCATCGATCATGCAAAGACCAGGGCAGGACCCTGTTGCCAAGGACGACGTATCCTGGTGGATGAAGTATGCTGGTCGAGGGCTCGGTACTGTAGGCAGTCTAAGTATGTTTTCAACTACAATACATATTATAGTGCATCAGGTGTTCGACTATCGCAAGATTCATGTACTGTTAGCATTCTTTTCTTTCAGAGAATTTCTCGCATTTCGCAGGATTTATGTAGTAGCAAATGCATATAAGAAACCGTTACATAGACGTGCGATGTTGAAATGCAGGGTACACTCGTCGCTTCTGATCTTTCTTTGCCCTTAAGAACTTAGTACATATACATCCTGAGTTATCTATTGAAATCTTTATGTAATACGTTACTTCTGTTTGCGATACCTGCGACTACGCAGCTAAGCGGTGCATAGCTATTAGTCTATGATTTACATAGGCTTGTTCGATGTGATAATTTCTATCGATCTGTTGCAGTTGCGATTTTTCTTGGAGCATGGAATTGCGCATCGATACTCTTGGGTTCTATAGACTGCCTGATTAGTGGTATGTGGCAAATGGTGGCTGGTTTTATAGTTGTAATGATAGAGGCCCCATGCTGCTGTCTATTTATTGATTTTGTACAAAACTTAAGCGATTGGGTCGAAAAGCGACCTTATTGGAATAGGGCAGCTGGATATTGTTTGTGAGTATAGTATTCTTTTAATAGAGAGTTGGAAGCATAATTCCATATTACTTTTTCTTTCTTAATGTCAGTTTACGATGACTAATGTTTAGACGCGTAGTATGTTCTGTTTTTTATCGTTTTAGAATGGCCGTTCCGCCAGTCTTCCTTTGTTTCGGGATAAGTAGCGTGTTTGGCAGTGGTCTAATATTTGCGACAGGTGTAATATATGGATTGATGTCACTGGGACGAAAGTAAGTTACAGTAATCTCATTTTCTATTTCGTAAACTGAATTCTTGATAAGGAAAGTATATCGATCTTTAATAGCGTACCTTTTAATACTAATAAATAGATTTTTCTTTTTATTTCTGTTTTCAATAACCATGATAACTACATAGGTCATTATTAATGGAATGTGCGCTACGTGTTTCTGTAATAATATGTACACGCCATTGGCTTTTAGGTGGAAGAGTACATTGTTATACATAATCTCACATTTGTCTGTATTTATGGTTGAATTTGTTGCTGCAGTTGTTGGGTGCCTTTTATCGTTTATAAATTAACTAACACAATTTATCATTTCGCTATATGAAATTTTATAAAAAAACCTATACCAGTGGCAGATTTAAGGAAATAGGCCCAAGTGGCAAACGTTCCGGGGGGCCCGTTTTTTGGGGAAAATGAAGAGGTAGTTTACTAAAAACGGAAGAGTAGTAGTACAGAAAAAAATGTATGTAGTGTTTGGATAAAATCATAATTTTTTTTAAAAATGGGGTCCAGATGGCAACTGCTCATCGGCCTCCCGTTAAATCCGCCACTGGGACCTATACTATTATTTCTATTAAGCGAACACATAATATATCATCTTTTAATTTTCTTAACATGCATTGTACACTATATATATATATGTCTTCAAATTATAATGATAAATTACAATACTATGTTCGATGAATGTGATCTTTAATGTTGTTACTAATACACTAATAATAACAGAGGATCCAGGCCCGACCCAGCGGGAGTGACGTCGGGTGTGGGTTCCCCACCGGGTTCAATGCCTCCTACCACAGATCATCATACAACTCTTGTGGAGGATCCCAATGTCTGGAGGCCTACATAAATCATCAAACATTCATTGCACCACTTCACTAACCAGGCAATAATATATAAAATTTAATGTTATTCTTACATATGTAGTTTGCTTAGATGTCATTACACTTTACTTATTGTTAGCACCTAATTATCATTGATCTGTATTACAAACTATTATTTATTAACCGACTTCAAAAAAAGAGGAGGTGATAGATTCGACCCGTACATATTTTTTTATGCTTGCCTGCTCATAACTCATCAGCATATGGACTTGATGGTCTTTTTTTTTATTCGAAATAGGGCAATGCTTCTATTTGGTTCCATCCTACACTGCATAAATATTGGTCCAATACTTTGCCAGTACTGGTGAATAATAACGAATTTGAGACATCCTTATTCTCACTTTTTCAAGTCGCTTATTTTGGGAATCTTCCAGTTGTAGCAAACGGTTCTTTTTTTTTACGAGCAGCTCCTTTTGTAGGGCTTCCTATTTTTTGAAAATAAACGTGGTTATATAGGTAACTTAAATAACTAAAAAGTAAAAAATATAAAAAAAATTTAAAAATTAAAACACTTCAAAAAAAAATAAAAAATGCACCAAAAGGTAAAAAATAATCTTTTTCCTTATTTAACCTACGACTCTCCATTTTTTAAGTCGGCGCCAGTGCAAATGATGAGGCGCCGACATAAAAGAATCGAGAGTCGTAGATTAAATATGGCAAAAAATTATTTTTTACCGTTTGGTGGATTTTTATGTTTTTGAAGTCGGTTTTAATTTTTACACTATAGCTTTCTTTGCATCTCACTGATCCGTTCTATTATGTTTCTTAACTGTAAAATTTAATTCTGTAGCTTGACAACGCATATTTTAAATTTTATAAATTAACACGCATGAATTAATTTATGATTACGCGAAGCTTAAATGCACGAAAGCTTAAGAATACTCCTAATTTTAAGTAACTATTCGTTTGTACATAAGTTCTGCTATAGATTTTTTAAATATAGTATGCAGCTTTGATTTCATTGTTTCAAAAACGTGTGGTTGCTGTGTTCTTATATTCTTTGAACATGTTTCTACTCTTCAGATGAATGATTTGCATGCTGTTGTTTGTTATGCTTTGTTTTTATCGCAGATATATTAAGCGCGATAAGTATGAGTCTTTCAGTTTATCCATTTTAAATAACGATTTCCTTAAATTATAAGTCGTTTCTAAACTTCTTTCTCATACTTTAATGGAACAAAGGTTCGGGAATAATCTTGAAGTTCAAAAGTCTATAACTTGCCCATTTTATTTTCATATCTTCGATTAATATGATAGCAAAGTATTAAAATGTGTTTGGAAGCCAATAGTCTTTAAGTTTATCCCTTATTCATAGTGCATAAAGCGTGAGAAGGACGTGAACACTTGTTTCTTTATACTTGTCGTTAATTCGAATTATATAGTGAAATGAGATTATATTTGAGCAGGTTGAAATAAGCCTGAAATATTATAATAGATATTTTTGTTATAATTTTATAGGTTCAACGATACAAAGTATTCTTTGGATATTAATGATCTGTGAATTTTTAGGGCACCTCTTCGTGAAATGATGTCATCAGCGACGAATGTCGAGGTTCCATCATCGAGTATGCAGGCGACACTTGTTGAAAATGCTCAACCAATTGGTTTCTCCAATAGATCAGATAGTAATATTTGACTTTTAAGAATTAATTGGCAACAAATTCATCGTTTTGTATGAATGCTGATGAATGCTGACTTGGTCGAATAATCAACAGCCAAGCCCATGGACATTTATTATCGTAATAAAATACTTATTTATTCCTAGTAACGTTCTTAACAGTTTTATTGCAATTAGTGATTGTGATTTATTATGTAAATTGTTTGTATTACTTGTGTTGGACCTTAGGCGATATATTAGTTAGACGTATAATTCCAACTAGCTATGCAATTTCTTCCTATCGCGCATAATTCTCAATTCAGTTCCGTTTACGAACTTTGTTAATTGTGTACAGTACTAACACGAATCCAATTTTTGCGGCTAAAGCGTTATACATTCAAAAGTTGCAGCATACAATGAGACCAGGTTTCAAGCTCCTATTCGAAGTAATGCCAAAGTTAAAGACTGCTACAGAAATCGTATTCCGAGATCATATTCGTGGGCTTGGTTTCCATGCGGTCCTACCTGTCTATTGCGTGTCATAACGAATGCTCTAATAATGAAATTCAGTGGTGGAGAAACAATGGAGTAGTTGATTTTGGATGTGGTGATCTGTTTGAATTTTACTTTTTGAAATGTATGAGTTATAAAATAAACCGAAATATTTTAAACCGAAATAACACTTCCAAAATCAAAATATCTCGAGCAAGGTTTGGAGATCGACCATTCGTAGGTCATAGAAATGGACGAGTCATAGCTTGTTTAGTTTTACAATTTCTTTCTCTCATATACATTCGCGCATATCCTTCTCTTTGCCAAATTGATTGTATATATACATGTATGCATATATGTGTCAAAGTTTGTCTGTAGTCGGTTCATTCAGTATGTACATACGTTTAAGTTATATGCATTGTCATACGACCATTCTGGAGATTAGGCACTCAAACGTAATGTATCATAGTTTAGACTTCGTTCTCGTGGCCAAATATACTTTTAAAATTTATGAAACTAGTTAACTACTTCACGTGATGCGGCAGAGAGGGGGGAATGATCGGCTATGTTGACACATTTTCCCGTATCCAGTCCAGACTCTGTCGGAAAATGTGGATACATAATGTTTAGGCTATTCGGAGATTTATATTAGATCCTGTTTTATGTATCAGTAGCTTTTACTCATCTTCATAGTGATTTTTTTAATTTTTTGTTTCCATCATAAATCTATATCGTGTATCTTAATCAAATAAGCATTTATTTCCTACTCTGAATTATGACATTACTTAATCATTTTTCCCCTTACATTCCTATTAGCGATTAAGTTATTTATTAAGAACTTAAGACTATAGAGGTGATCAATGGTGAACCGATTTTTCAATCCCTTTACATTGATTTTCTGTATCGCCTCTGCCAAATGAATTTAATTTGAGAGCCATTTTTAGAGGCACGTAGACGATTGTATTGTTATAATTTGTATCATAAAGGTAACGTTTATTGTGATCTACATACTGTATATTATTGTGATTGTTTATAATTAAGAAGACTTTAAGTATTTTATGTTCGTATATAATAAATAGTATACCTACTATATATAATAAATATCGTGCATAACACATTAATTAGTGTGCATAGAAAGAAAGAAAAGTATGCATGCAACTTGATTATACATTGCATGTAGTTCATGTACAGGCACATACTGAATATTTCAGACTTCTGCATCCAACTCTTCATTTTCTCAAAATTACAGAACATTTAGTTCTAAAAATTACGTATTTTTGGTAAACGCGAAAGCACAGTATGATATTTACCTGATATTAATGCTATAATGAATGTCTGTCATAAACATTTGTAATGTCCAATGTGTACCGTTACACATAAGAAAATAGGACTAGACAGAAATTCTCAGCGTTCCCCGGATTTCATTTTACCTTGAATCGTAGAATTTCAAGAGAAGAGGAGATTATGTTTGTGTAAATTGATGAGAAAGAAAACGACGAAAGCTTTGAGAACAGTTTCTGCAAGCGTAATATGTGTAAATTATAGATAAATGATATGTATGGCACTTTATTGGTATTATAAGTAGAAAGGAATATTATATAACTATATCTTCCTGTTGTAAGAGAATGTGTTCAAGGGTCTAATGATTTACAGTTCCACGAGCTGTGGTTTCGCCCAATGCTAATTGCTATTGGGAAAGGCATCCTCTGTAATATGGATACATACGTAGATTGCTATTAGATTAGCGAATTATGTATAAATTTTAAAAGAACATACAGTGTCTTCGTACTCTGTTGAAATACATACAGAGTGTTCAAAAATGATGAAACGATCGAGGTGAAACATGCAGATTCCTTGTGGCAAAGGAGATCGAAAACTATTAGTATTTTGCAATCTGAGGCGTCGCTTTCCAGATATAAGCTGTTCACAATTTCGGGTACCGACCTCCGGTGCGCAGAGTTTAAATGTCTGACAGTGAGCGGATGGCAGTACATATATGCACTCACATACAACACACCCGATATGCACACTCATGTATATTGTACCGTTAACAGTAAGTGTCCAAATACATTTTTGAGATTTTTAACGTACATTTTTACTGGCCTTAACAATGCTTTACACGTCAGAAACATACAGTTTAATTATTTCTTATTATTTCAATCGCGTAAGGCGCCCTCGCATCCAATTATACTAGAAGGAGCGGTATAAGTGTATTACCTTTAACTTGTACAACTGTTCCATTTTTAATTATGTTTCTGTATTATATAAATAGTTATCGTTAATGTATGGCTGCGAATCAGAGCATGTTATGATAAATGTATTTTAAATCACAGAGGTAAAATGAATGCTAGAATGTCGGTGTGCTGTTGCGCCCTTGGTCATTTGAAATTTAAAATGCGCGCGTCGAAAATTGGATCTCGAAATTTGAATTACTTGCGTTTAGAAAAGGAAGCTTTAGATTGCAAAATGTAAAATTAGCTTTTTATTTCTTTTCCCATGTTTTGGCTAATCCTATAATTTTTCGACACTGTATATTCAGCTTCCGTCGAACGAAATATCAGTGGAAATATGTATTTAGCGTTCGTATGATGCTTAATGCACTGTTAAGGTGCGATTTCATGCTGACGCTCGACGCTCGTTTTGAGCGTCAAAACCAGTCACGTGATCGCTCCACGGGATTTTCAGCGTCGACGCTCGTTTTGAGCGTAAAAACCAATCACGTGACCGACGCTCGACCAACGAACGAGCGAATCAGATTGAACGAGCGTCAAGGAGAAAAGCTAAACCGAATTTAGCTTTTCCGCTTGACGCTGAAAGTCACGTGGAGACCGATCACGTGACTGGTTTGACGTTCAAAACGAGCGTCGAGCGTTAAAACCAGTCACGTGATGAGTCAACGTGACTTTCAGCGCTAGACGCTCGTTCACTCTGACTTGCTCTGACTCGCTCGTTCGTTGGTTGTGCGTCGGTCACGTGATTAGTTTTGAGGCTCAAAACGAGCGTTTAGCGTCAGCATGAAATTGCACCTTTATGGTTTCGAGACAGCTTTGAATATACGTGTAAAGGAAATAGATTTGTTTAAACATGTGTTGAAGGAAAAAAATGTTCAATTCTTTAAATAGAAATTTATGAAACAGAAAGTTGAGCTATGTTGTTATACACGTATTATATTAGCGCTTGAAGTAACAGTTAATGGGCTTAATTATCTGTTACATACATGTATAGTAAAATTGTCAATAAATGAGAGAAACGATTAAAATTCTAGTTTTAATAATTTTTGTTAAAATAGAGTTTCTGGTGTGTTTGTACGTTACATTAATGCACGGTTAAACACGCGCAATGCGCGCTACAGAACACCAGTAAGAGTTATCTCCGTACGAGTAGGTAACAATGTTTGGCTCCTCGCGCCCACCACGGCCCTGCTCCGCGGCCGTGGGTATTTCCACCGGTTGGTAACTCGTGGCGCTCGGCTAAGATTCGGATTTTCTCGTGTTTGTTCGTCGAGTTCTGGTGGTGTAAATAATGTACTCGTGGATGTAAACGGGATGTTTTGGTGTCAAGTTAAAGTCGCTTTGTTGAATTTCAGCTACACAAGGGGAATTTTTAGCGTTGGCTACTGTAGCAACGACAAATTTAGCCGCGATTTTCGGCAGTTTGAACCTGATCACTGTCAGTATTATAATTTCTTTCTCCTGTATGAAGTATGAAGGATAGTACAAGTTTACGGGTTCTGTGTATTAAAAAAAAAAAAAACAGGATTAATCATTACCCATGGAAGTTCGGTATGCCCTCATAGTATTCATCGCCAGCGGGGAGCTCTTCGTGTATGCTTGGCCAGCTGGCAATGTGATTCACATGGTAATAAACTGTCTCCATGTCTCCTTATTTCATTTACTCTGCATTCACCTTCGCTTCCATCGTATTGCGGGGCAAAGAAACGGCTGCGGTTGTTTATAACACGAGCTAGTACCACAAGGATGTTAAAACAGCAGAAAACGATTTCTTGCATGATATTGAGGTCTCGACAGCTCGGGGCCATTCGTATTAGCGGTATTTTGCCGAAACTTTCCCTGTCTTATTACGTAAAAGTAATCTATCAATTTGTACATACCTAACGCTATTATGTTATACCAATCGCGCATCTTCGCACAGATGCTCAATTTCACTGTCATCGAATAATCCTTCGTGCTTTCAGTATCTGTTCACAGCATTCACTAGCTTCGTCGCATTAAGTATATCTAATGGTGGAAACCGCCGACGTCAATTAAAGCTTCCTGGATAGGAAGCACTTAGCGGAACACGACGACCGGACATATGTATATGTTCACAGTACACGTGTATATATCAAGAATATACAAGCTGTTTTATGTGTTGGTCTGTTTCTTGGTAAGTTCTCGTCTAGGCATTAAGTGGCCATACCACCTGGTTAATAACACGCACTCTAACGATCCATTATTGAAACCAATTAATTATTGCGATCGGGGGATGCGAAAGAGCTGCGCGTAACACTACCCGGGAATTAACTAAGCGTTGCAGTGTCCTACGATTCGCTGTGATACCCAAGTCATGCATTGCGAGCCCATTGTACAAGAATAGAGATCTGTGGAGAGTCAGGCGCTTTTAAAGGGTAGCACTGGTACTCCAGCTGTCGACGAACCACAGCTTGGCGCGATAAACTCGCGAATTGAATAGGAAGAATTCATTTACCCTAACTGATGACAAACAAAGTAACGCCAGAGGAAGCAATCGGCTTTATGCGGAAAAGCGTAGCTGCAGCCTTCGCGTGGCCGCTTCCACCGGCGGCAAGCAAGCGTCAAGTCTTTGTGTACAAGATCCTCCAAGTCTTCACCACATTCAATTCGTTCGCGTCAACTCTGGCCCAGTTATACTCAACGTACCTGAACCGGCACGACACCTTCATTGTCGCCAAAGGCATCATCGCAAGTGTTGCTACGGCACAGCCCGGCGTGAACGCGATTATCGCTCTATTATGGTTTCCTGAGTTTCAGGTAAGTCGTCCACAGAGTAGTTTCGTAATCCGAGGTAGATAGGTCTGTCGTCTGACGACGCGTTTTAGCGCATGATCGAGGAAATGATGGCCTGCGTCAAGGAAGCCTCGACACGCGAGAGGGAAGTTTTCCAAAAGTACGTGGACCAGTGCCGTATAGTCTATCCATGCGCGATAGTATGGTACTACATATGCCTAGGCAGTTGGGTGTTTGGCCCAATCTTTATGCCTCAGCCATTTCCGACGGATGCCGAATACCCGTTCTCCACTGACTCCCTGTTTGTGTATTCGATTGTTTACATGCATCAGTTTACAGTCGGCGTTCAGGTCGCAGCGGCTATGTCGCATTCCGGGTTCGCCGCGCTTTTGCTCTGGTTCACTGCCGCCCGATTCGAGTGTCTGATGTTGGAATTGCAGGAGACATCGAATGCTCGCATGCTGATCAAGTGTATTAAAAAGCAGATACAGCTAAGGAGGTAAAGACAAGTGTTGCGTAGCATGGTGTTTCGTAGCTTACGATTTCTGGAATTTCCGCGTAGATATGCCCGCCAAGTTGTTTCCTGCTTCCGATTAAGTGTCGCGGTAGCGGTGATACTGAGCACGCTCGGTCTCGCCTTTTCTTGCGTCGTCCTGATGCTGGTGAGTAACGCTATATCATTCAACTGTGAATTTAAGCAAATCATGGTCCACGAATTTTCTGATTAGATAGCGCTAACATTGGTCGAGAAGGTGCAAAACGTGACCGTATTCTTCACTATACTCTTGCAGATCTTCATGTATGCATGGCCAGCCGATAAAATGAAGGAAATGGTGAGTACCTCTGACTAATTTATTTGCTTGAAAAGTACCTATATACATGCCGTAAGGGGGGGGGGGATGACTTTGTGAAAATCAAAACTTCGTACCGTAAGCAGGGGGAGGGGGACTTTGCGACGCTTGGTTTGGTACAGATTTTACAGGCAGTTTAGAGGAATTAACAGTGTGACGGCCTTAAAAATAGGTGTTTTTTAAATATGGATTGTGACGCAGGTATAATAGATAGATATGTGATTTTTCTTTTAATTAATCATACATTCATTGATCTAAAAAATAATCAATTTTTGTTTTAATCGAATAAACGCATGGAAAATAGGGCGCTCACGGGCAAGTCCCCATCACTAGACGAACGCGCTCGGCGTCAAACTTTAAGTACTTACCTACATACGTTTTTCTCGAAACAATTTTTCACGCACTATCGCCACGATAAAAAAATACAATTCTTGACCGAACCTAAAAATTCAAACGGGATTCTACTCGTAATTACACTGGCTTCCGCGCTACCCTCTATTGCTAATTTTCATACACTCCATTTTTTTTACGAAACATTTTTGTGCGAAAAAACCCATGTTTCGGGGACCCTATTGTTTAAACATTTGGCAATCATCGCCCAGTTGTTTCTTGACACTGCTTGAGGGTAGCGCGATAACCACACATGTGTAATTAAGGAATATCTTTGGTTTTTTGATTTTGGATGATACTGTCTGAAGTTATCGTGGCGATAGTGCAGGCCAGTTTTTTTTTACAACGATGCAGCACGCAATGCATATCAGAAGCAGGGGTGGGCAGAAATGAAAGAAAAATTGTTTTATACTCTACATTTGTAGCAGAATAAAGTGCAAAAAGTTTTACACCCATACATTGTATACTTTTTTCTAAAAAAAATCGTAAGTGTAACCAATGTTTTTGCGCGATTTGACCGGGGGCTGCCCTTAATAAGTTAAGGTACTTAGTCTGATGTTCAATGTTTCGTAGAGTATGACCGTATCACAAGGTGCATACGAATCAGAATGGTACGCCCAGGCTGTGAGCATGCAGAAGGACATAGGCTACATGTTGACGCACCAACACCCAGTGACTCTTTCAGTCAGTGGCCTCATGCCAGAGCTTACTTTGCGTTACTACAGCGCGGTAAGGGATCGTCGTGCTACAGCATATTTGTGTGGAAGTGGGTAGGATTCACCCCGTGAATAGCGCAAAGAAAGATACCTATGATTTAATAAAATATAAAGAAAGATACAAATCAGTAAGGTGCCTCTTATACATCGGCCGCACGCTTTACAACTACTGTCCATGCCACTGTCTCACACGTCTATCGCACTCAACATAACGTATCATAGTGGTTCATATCATACATGGCCGACTGTCATCTAAAGATAATAGTAATAATAAAAGAGTCAATAACATTTCAGTACCTGTCGAATGCTTTCTCAATCATCACCACTTTGCACGTTGCGTTGGAGATGGATTAAACGTACGTAGTCCCAAACTCTGTTCCGATAGTATTCTGTTTACTCGTTGCTGAATAAAATCTCAACAGTACCTACTGCAAATTCTGTGTTTTGTACCTTCCAAAAAATCTGCGCTTGAACGGAGCGAATATCCAGGAAAAGGAATATAAATTTGCAGCTAAAAGAATAGCGAGGAGTGGCGTTTCTCAATAACCATGTAGAGAATCATATTCAACACATTGAAGGGTTGCTCAAATACTCACGCATACGATCCGTGATTCTCCCGCGATTATTTTAACCCTCAAACACCACACTGGGTCACCGTGACCCAGGCCGTTTGGAAGATTCGTGGCCATTACTAAACGGTAAATGGTGGGGGACAATTATGGTTAAAAAATTGATAAAAGAAAAATTAAGTAAACGTAAAATATGTTAAATTATCCATCATTAAGAGGGAATAATTTTTTCTCATTTTTCGGCGCAAATTGCATTCCGATGTCTTTTATAGTTCAAAAGTTGTACGAAAAAGGCTCCAAATTCTTCAACCCGGGCCGAGAAATTCCGAACAGTTCTTTGCGACGTTAATTTGAAAGAGACCATCCCAAAATTTTCGAAGCTCGGGCATCACTGCTATCCAGTGTTCGAAGCGATTAAGCTACGCCAATGGAGGGGGAAACACCTCAGTTCACTCGCTTGAATGGGCGGTTATGCGCATGCGTTGCGCGTCACTAGGTTCCACTGTTTCCCGCTATATCGCGTGTCGCTCGTACGTGCTTTCGCATGTCATTATTAACATTGAGACTTAGATATAATATAATGAGAATAACATTTAGTATGGTAGGAAAAAGGAAAAATTGACGGCGGTTGGTAGCGGTACGTTACACACGTGACAACAATTTGTTACGCGATGGTCGAAACATTCATCGCATGAACGACGTCCTGCAGCATATTTCACCCTTACCACGCTCCCCGTCTTGCCCACACTTGACGATGACGAAAACGGAGTATCTTAATCGAAAATTCGCTAAATTAGAACTTTGCATCGAAATATCTCCGCTCATAAGGCACGTAGGAACAAAACGAAAAATTCGGGTGTGTCTATGTCGGGGGTACATACGGACGGGTCACGTGAATACGTCTACACTGTCCACCAAGAGAATGTTTTCTTGTCGCCGGGATCAGGAAGAAAATCAAACAAACAAATAATGACTGTGTTATAATTTTATTGATGATAGGTCTGTGATATGAAAAGTAGGCTACAAATGGCGTACACGATACATCGAGATTTCTGGTGACCGTTAAATCAATACAGGTCTCGCTCGCTCTTGTGTTTTCTCACTCGCGCCATTGGCCGCGAGGAATAGTGTCCACAACGCGCTACGAGCTCGCCGCCAGCTTCGTTCGTCGGGCTCATAACGAGGATTTACTGTAATTGCGTGTATAAGTGATGGCGGGCACGGCGTCAGTACATAATAGGTGCCACATGGTCCAGTAATCGACGAAATTAATCCACGAATCGAGATATCACGAAATAATATGCACACGCGTTCACTGTGGTCCGATCACTGTCGCAGGTAAAGTTAAACTGACAGGTTACACTTACATCGTTCGACGATGGTGCGACTTTGGTAGAGGTTGTTGATGTTCTGTCTCGCTCCAACGACTCCCAGCTGACTTGAAATTCATCAAGGCCGGAAATAATTTTATCTAGCAACGCTGATTGCACGACTTGCACTTTTCGCAGCTGCAGCTATGCAAACTACACTTTCCGTATGTCTTCCAATACTGGAGACCCATGGTAGGGCCCGAGAAAAGTGTTGCTCAAGAAGTCTTCTAGATGCTGGATGAATTATAGTACAATCTTGTTAAGCGACCTCCCACATGGTCCAGTATTCGATGAAATTGATCCGCCAATCGTGATATCACGAAATAATATGCACTATGACATGCACACCCTTCACTGAACACTGAACCGTTGAATTTCTCAGGGCTAGACAAAATTTTATTTCGCAATGCGGGTTTGAAAAGTAACTCGATTTGCAGTTGCATCCATGCACCCCACGACACTCATGCACCATGCAACTTTCTGCGAGGCTTTTAAGAATTTGATTTTATTGTGAATTTCAATGCCGGCGATAAACTAATACTCGGGGCAAATAGAATCCAATTATTATTACTTCACTAAAATGATTAAACAGTGCATTAGAAACTTGCGGGATGTCAGTAACAGCGTGAATTTTTATTACTATTCAGCCTACGATACGTGAAAGGGATATACTACACGCAAAGTACTAATAAACAATTGTCATCTTGAAATACTTACACGGGCTTTGAAGAAATACCATTTTTGAGCGCCATAGTGTCTTGATCCCCGAAATGGATTTTCAGAGAGAAATCCGCGTGAGTCGTTGACAAACCAAGCTAAAGCATAGCCACGGTGTAATAGACAGGTGTTTCGACTCCTGTCCAGAATGTGTGACTTTTTCGTCCTAGTTCATCTGGCGGCCGGCAGATTTCGTCGATGTCGTAAAGGTATTTACATATATATGCAGGCCGCCTGTTGTTCTGGCAAGCCCAGTAATACCACTAAAATCTCTACTACTGCAGTCTCATTAATACATATCACGCGACGGCCAGGGGAACTAAACAGAAATCGGCACACAAAATCGCTGGGGTAAAAGGTACAGAGTCGGAACACCTGTCTATTACACCGCGAGCATAGCGTAGCAAAAGCCTGCCTTCTATGTCAAACTCTTTCACTCTAAACAAGTCATACGTATACAAGCACGCACACACCTTTCAGCGTTTGACGCATTTCAAAGTAGTTGCTGAGTTGGACGCTGTTCATGAGCAGATGCCACTACATTCAGTCCTCAAATTATGGGTCGGTAACAGAGTTTGGGTGGCGACACGAACTTCCATAAGGTGATAGGTCTATCCTATACCTCGTCTGTGCCAAAATCTAGGGACACTGAAGATAATTGGGTGAAAGGTTTATTTTATACCTGCTCTGTGGTGCTACGAGCGCTTTCATTCGATGGTAAGTACCTATATTCTGTACCTCGTCTGTGGTTTGAGACACGTGGCAACCGAGGGCGCCACGTGGCACTTCTTCCCAATTCACAGAATCTCTCTTTTCAGAGCCTAGGGCCTTTTGTTTTTTTTCTTTTAATAAACAACAACAACATTTCAAAGAAATTCAAAGAGTTCGTGATATCTATAATGCACATCGTAACTATAATTTAATAAAACTATGATATTGCGTCAGGGTAGTTGCCATAAAATTTTCACGGAAATAACACTGCATCAGCCAATATTTTTCCATTATAAAAGTAGAAAAAATGTAGAAAAAGCCCTTTGGCTTTCAGTCCTGGTTTAGCTGGTTTCTATTACTCACACATCATTTCTTTATATTTAATACAACCCCCAGATTATTATCTATTAGTCCATAATAGAGGATCACAAAACACATCTATATATAAAATTTATCGCTGACAAAATAATTACATAATTAAGCGTGCTAACTGCATACGGAATAAATTCCAACAAGTTGCTGCTTAAAATTACACAGCCTCAAAAAACACGATCAGAGCAGGTTTCTATATTTCCCAGGCACACAACCGGGTCCTATTACCTTTGAGACACCCAGAGACAAGCGTCTCACAGGGCATTACGAAGCTTGCAAGGTGACCTACGCGACGTAGTACATACTTGAAATTTAAACATCATCCCCTATCTGCCGCACTTCGAGTGTACCTATTTTTTACGAGTCATTCGGATTTATCCGTGCAATTTCGTTCTTCCCCCGCTTTCTTTGCTCTTCGATGGAGTGCTCGCCCATCTCCAACGATGTGGCCCGTTCGTCCTGTTCATTTTTTCATTGCCATCGCGCCGTTCGAGGCGCCTTGACGAGCTGGAAATCTGGAATGGGGTTGACACTGGAAGACACCGACGGAAGAAGAGGGATTCGATGGCTTAGGGAGAAATCGCCGTTAATGGCTCGGCCGAAGGATTTCCTGGCGTTCTGGCGAGCTTTTTTACGGGTTTTCCGGGCGGGCCCCGATCTAAAGCGCTCACTCAAATCAAGATTCTCACCTTTTCAGCGGCAGATGAGGCGGATGGCCGACCGTTCCCGCTTCATCGTCGTTTTTTCTTCATCCGTCTTTTCGTCGGTCTTGGCCCCCTCCTTCGCCCGCGATCCATCCTCCCCCTTTCTTCGCTTTACCGAGTTGAGCCCTTTCAGGACCTCGGTTTTTTCCGGCCAACTAAGTGGCTAGTTTTTCGGGATTGTGTGTGCGCGCGCCAGGCCATCTTGTTCTCTGGAGGACCGGAAAGTTCTTTCCTTCCCGGCAATCTGAAATTGACGCGACGGTGATGGATGCTCGACCGTTGAAGTTATCTCCCTACACCTTGGCAGATTCTCCCACAAATGAGGAGGGAATTGCGAGATTGTGATTAAACGCGGATACAGGATGGAGAGTTTATAGGAAAGCTGTCAGAGAAGAATGAAGTACGAGGTACTTATACAATTGGCAGCGTAGAATAGAAGATTAGAGTAATTCCTCAAGTAACGAGGTTATATAGGAGATAAGCGGGGTTTACACCTGACGAGTGACTCGGCCGAGTCACTCGGTCTGCTACTCGGTCGAGTGAAAATTTTGACCGATTTGCCCGTCGGATTACCGATTTGCTCGTCGGATTACTCGAGCACTAGAATATGCGTTCAGACTTGGCCGAGCACTCGTCAGGTGTAAACTAAGCAATACGGTTAGAGGTTCCCTGACTTTCATACAATGGCGATGCAAAGCCTCCACTAATCAAGACATTCGTACAAGTGTTTTTTCACGTTCCGTGTTATCGCACGCATTTGCTAGGAGGCACAGCCGGCTTTCCAGATGCCGGTATATGGAGGGACGGTGATTATCTGGATAACACAGTAAGACGTTTAGATTGAATAAAGAAAAAGCACTCGTGCGCTGGCAGCCGACACAGACGACGGTTATGCCCCATTCGCACGCAATATGTAGGTAATTTGCAGAATTACGTCCCTGTACCCGCGGCTGCTTTGCATGGCTCTCGAATTAAATTTCTCGTTATCGCGCGGCTAAGTAAATAGACAATTACACCGGGACAAACTCTCCGCGTAGGAATTCACCAATCGTTCGCGGCAAATGAAGGGAAAACGGAGAAAGGAATAATCCCAACCCTCGCGACTACTTTTTCCATGCATTGCATTATTCTTCCTCATAAGTACATAATGTGGGAGCCCGGAATAAGAGACCTCGGAGCGTCGTCTTTGGCGACATTGGTAAGGCGGCTGACCAGTAGCGCCGAACTCTCTGTTCGCCCACGATGGACATAACTTGCTTCTCATAGTGTTAGGCACATTCTTATGCCGCGTAATAGACCCTTCTGGGTTCCCTTGTATATATTTCTAGTCAGTAAGTTTAGTTCGTAAGTATTAGTCGATAAGTCTCCTCTACGAACTATTCGGGGGTTTTTCTGGAATTAATTCCTTTTTTCCCCTCGTACCACGCTCGCCCCACGAGCCATCTAATGATGATTATAAATAATTTCACCCTCCGTCTAAGGGGACAGTGTACGGTAGTACGATATTACGCCATATTTGTATGCTTAACCGATCGACCTGCCCGGGAGTCTCGAATGCTTGAGAGCATCTGGGCACTTTTTTGAATTTCTCAGACTAATGAGTTTTTTCTTATGTTTATTGAGCTCACTATTAACCACAATTGTACTCCTTCTCATCAATAAATATCATGATAAAAAAAAACAGTAGCGCCGAGGACCCGAAGATCGTGGGTTCGAGTCTCATCGCCCGAGGCCTTTTTTTCCGTGGCTCTCGAACATATAGGAATTAAGAAAACTATTCGTACAATAATATCCAATTTAGTGGTTTAAAGAATACGTCATTATCAACCTGATCATACTAACGAACACACCAAGAGAATGTCACAAGAAGCAACGTCTAGAGTGACGCGACGAGCCGCCAAAAGGGTACGACGGTACACAGCTCGTGCCAGGGGTAGCTCTCGCCTGTCGATGTCCCGAATGGAATTCAATGATACGGCCAGAACAATCAAGCTGCCCCGTGGTGTGTGCAACCGGCGTTGCAAGGACACGAGGCAACAGATCCCGAGTGAAGAGGGCGAAGGCGATACGAGGTGCTCGAGGGGTTAGCGGTTGGGTTTTAAAGGGCCGGGAAGGATACAATATTTCAGAGTGGCGACAAGGAGCGAGCCCGCTCGCCGCTGGCAAATTAATTAAATTCCTACAGCCTGGCTGGAAGGACTAAGAGGGGTGGGAGGGGCAGGGATGGTCGGCGGAGCAAGAGTTCTGTGTTCAGCCCGTGGGAATATTGTAATTAAGATATGCACTCCTGTCCTCCATTTTCCTCGCACAGCTCCCACGGCCTGCCGCGGCATGATTTACGCTCCGAAGCACGTGGTATTGCCCGTTTCGACCGTTTCTAAATTGCATCCTATTACGGGGGCAGGTGGACGGTGGCCGCGGGATCCTTCTTCCGGTATTGTTACCCCCCTGTGCATCAGCGCTGATTGACGCGCTCCCCGTTTCCGCTCTCTCCACAAAGTGACACGTGTAGGTTGACGCAAGGCGGGACACCGAGACCAACGAACGTAAATGAAAATCTTCTCCTCTCGGACATTTATGAAACGAGAAGGCAGGCGAGAATGATATTCGTGCTCCGAGGTGTCACGCTCGCGGCACCTGTTTCGGTGGGCATGGAATCTTTGCGGAGAACACTCTTTGGGTATTATATAATATTTAATAGGTACATGATATTCCATGGATTATGTCCGATAGTGGATTTCGGGGTGGAGGTTTTTGGCGGTGGAATAGGAGAAAGCCTTAGGGGGTGTTTCACTTTTGTAACGCACAGGATTACGCAATTAGGGCGATTTTTAATATTAAAACGGGGCGAATAACACCATGCGCGTAACGTGGAAAAAGGGATCCCTGCTTTTTCAATTTTCCATTCCCCGCGAGCGTCGCGGGACTGGTGAAAATTTCATGGTGATATCGCGGCAAGTCAGTTCGCTATTAATTTCGAAGCTTTCGCGGCCTGTCGGGCTGTAGCTTTTATTAATCGAGAATCAGTATTTTCCCCTCTCATAAAGGTATAACAGAATAGCAACGTTCGACAGATGTCAGCGTGCATACGCGTGCGGCGAAAAAAATGACAAAATTTCGTTTCGTTACTCGTGTTTCGCGCGCAACGAATTTCCATAAACAAATGACAGATTTCTACGTCCTGCCGCGGCATCGTGTCGCAAAAAAAAATCGATGAAAAGCCCGGGGTGTCCGATGGCGGCCGACGTTTGGTAGGGTTTATAAATAAAAGCTTAAAATGTGTCACATCGGCGCTGGGAGCAGAACAGCGATGAAGACACACCGGCCCGACAAACGGGGGAAAATCTCAGCCTTTTCATAAGAGGGAGAAGATTTGTCACTTTCATCATGGAGAGCATCTGCGCCCTAATATTCACTTTAATCCTGATGTTCCCCCTCGCCATCCAGCTGCAGATGCTAATTGTACGTAACACGGCGCCTCGCGTTTATTATTTCCATGGGCTTTCAGTAGCTTCCGAGCTCGTGTGATTGGATCTCCTCGGAGGTTATTCGCGACGTGTCCACATGTTTGGTTATAAGAGGCACCCAGCCGTCACCGCTTCGTATTTATAGCTAACATTACCTCAGGTCTTTCTAAATTCCTTAAAGTCGACGAGAATGATTCTCTGATGACCCAGGAAAGCAACCCATGCGTCACAGATCAGAATCTATTAAACTTATCCTGGGAGACTTTCCTATTTTGGACCACTTTTTTATTTTCCTCTCCTACACAAGCGTAAAGCATTGCAGAAAGCAAAAAGAAACGGGGAAAAGATAAGCATCATATGTAGACTTTATCATGTATTTATTATGTTGAAGAAATATGTGATAAAAATAATATTGTAAAAAAACTAGACGGTCTCCTAATTTGGACCGTTGGTTTCCTACGTTGGACTGCTCCTAAGAACCAATGAAATGAAATTTACAATCTAAAAAACATGTTCGGGACATTGAAAAAAAATAGGAACAGGAAGAAACAAGTCTTTTACGGTGCAAGTAGTGCAGTCCAGCATTAATGTAGCCTATATTTGATATTTCTACAATGCTTCCACTTTTGTGGTCCAAAAAAACCTGTTTAGTACGCTTTGAGCTATTTGCTACCATGACATAGATTGTATCCTAGAATGGACAGGTCTAATTCTAACAACTAGTGCTGGTCCAATATTAGGCCACTTGTAGGTAACATAAAAAAATATGTTTTCATTGTTATACTTACACGAAAATGGGAAAGTAAGGGCATGAAATTGTAGCTGAGACAGCACACTTTACACTACTTAGTGTCGTTTAAATTTATTGTATCAACTTACAAGATATAGAAATAAATTCAGTTGAAATAGCACGAAAAATAATGGTCAAGTACCACGTGTTTCTATTTCTCGACGACGAACAACGGCAAATAAGTGAATAACCGTCTCGCTGTTCTCGCACGTTCCATCTACACTCCTTAAATCAGTGTAGCCAAAAGAAACACTGCACAGTATATTTGTTTATCGAGATGCACAGATGGGTTCAACCTAGGAGCCGGTCCAATATAGGCAACTCTCCCCTATAACTAGAAACTTCTTTGTCGATGAAAAGCAACAGAAAGAATGATTCGCGTGAACATACGGCACATCTACCTTCGCCTCCAACTAATAATCATTCATACATTCGAGCAACGTACACCTGCCCGCCATAAAACTAATCAAAGTAATCCCTCGTGTCCCCTAAGTGGCAACGCAAGTGATAGATCTCAATCATACACCAGGCTCCCGCAGTATTAGCTACCTAGCCGGACACTAAAGCCTCTAACTTACCTAATCCCCCAATCACTCTCAGTAATCCATCAGCACTCGCCAGGAACGACCAGCGGAAAAGCTACTAACCCCCCGAAAATCCTCTCTGCCCAGGCCAACCCAAAGAAAGTATGCTCCATCTTCCACTACTACGCGTGCAACGGCCTGGACGAGGCCGACGAAGCCTCTGACCCGCGATTGCTGCAGTTCTACACCAAGGAGCCAGCCGCGGTCGACTCTAAACTGTCGCCGGGCAATCCGAGGGCCACTTTGTCGTTACCTGCAGTGCCACGCGCGCTATCGATCACGCTAGGTGGCGAACAGACGGAGCCCCAGCTGCCAGAGGCCAGGCACTCGCCCACCTTTGTGAACGCCGGCGATGTGCTGCCCGTGGTGGACATCCCGCGGACGTACAGCTCGTACAGGCACAAAGCGTTCAAGGAGTGCCTGCGCGATTACTACGGCGCCAGGTACCCACCCGGGGAGGTGGTGCTGAACTCGATGCAGCTGAACCTGCTCGACTCGAAGACACACGTCGGCCTGAGCGTGGCCGGTCTCTTCGACTTCGTGAAAGACAGCGAGCCGGCGGCAAACGGCGCGGCGCCGAGGCAACTGGCGATCGAGCATCTTAATCCTCTGGATCACTTTGTGACGAGGCAACCGGTCAGGCCATTCACGGAGGACAGGTTCACGGAGACGGGGGTGGTTCGTCGGGTGTCGTCGCGCAATGCGCCCGAGAGGGACGGCGATGCTGTCAGGGACGGTATCAACGAGCGGGAGAAGAATGCGATCAATCGTAGATTCCCGAGGACGATCGAGCCTGTTTGCAAATGCAATCTGTACAAAAACGAAGGGACGTGTTAGCAGCGTGTTTGCGGGGGTGCGGAGGGTTCGTTTGTGTTTTTTCGGTCAGGGCAGCGTGGCTTGAGTAGCTTTTAGGGAGGTGCGTGACGGGGTTGCTTTAACGAAACGTGGGAATGAATTGCGAGAGACGAAATTGTAGTGGCGAGCTTCTTGAATGCAGGGGAATAGCCTTGTAATGAGGATCGTTTTGTTTAATAAAACAGTTCGAATAGTTGGTCAAGAAATTTAATGTTCCGTGGAGATTTTTACTGTAGTTGTTGGTTTACCTACGTAAATTCCGTAGCCCTGCGTCTGGCAGTGGTATTTTAGAAATTTATGTGGAATAATAGCATCAAATGGCACAATAGTATTGTTAATATCGTCTTAATTAATCAAAGAGAATTATTGGAGCTGGCATTAACGTTACAATCCGTAGTTAATGCTATCGAGATTGGAATTCTGCTTCATCATCATGGTTTCAAAACCAACGTAACAATGTTTCATTGAATTGTACAAAACGGCCCCTTCAAGTTCCATCGTTCTCAATGATCTTGATGGAATAAGGCATAAATATCCGAGAAAGTATATAAAACAGTCAACAGCTTTGTAAACACCAACGACTTTCAAAGACCTCGATGAGTGCTAAATCGACTGTCTTATAAAAGGTTTCAGTCAAATTGGCTGAACTTTTGATACGTTGTAGATTTTTGTCTCCCAAACAAGAATGTCTATCTGCTAAACCTCTAAGTCTTCAAGTTTTTGTGTTAGGGCAGTTTGAACCCAGTGCAATAGGCTGTCAAGAATTCCTATTAAATTGACTTCCAAATATGTATATATGGATCATCTGTGTGTGTGCAAGTATTTAATCCTTAGAATAAAAATCCTAGTGAGCTCAAACTTGCAGTTCACCATGTGCCAGAGTCAGACCATTTTGAACGCACTAAAATAAAGCTGTCAAGAATTACAGCCTCACGTATCCTTAGCCGTATATGTACATCAATATGAGGTGCGTGCACGCGTGTGTGTGTCTTCTGTGTGAAGCCTCTTTTTTGTAGGCACTACTATTTAGTTAGTGTGAATTTAAAAGAATGTGCCACCGGCATTTGCATTACCCAAAGTGTACCAAAAGTGTGTGGGGTGGTTCTTATTTTCGACTTTTGAATTTTTTCGCGGCGTTCCCTAAAATAGTTACAACCAATAAAAAAAAATCTGTATAAAGCTTGAGCCCGAACAGACAAGGGGAAAAGGAGCTTCTGGGCCCTTGAACATTTAAATAATTACGTAAAAGATTACATAAAAAAACATGTCAAACAAAAATTATTGCTTGCTCGTTAACACTTTACAGTCCAAAACGCTTATGACGTTAGGGCCGACCTATTTCAGACTGAACTACTTAAAATCCTCCGTAATGATTAACCTTACCTTCTTACTGTCCTTATGAACTCCAATTCTTTTCCCTTAATTCAGCAAAATACTATTCGGTCCGCGTTATCCACGTCCGAATTAACTGTTGATCTCGGAGGCGTTCACACGGTGCTCCGTTGCTCGCCACCAGCCCCGGAGCCGTCGTCACGGACGTCAGAATGCCATCGGCGTTGGCGGATGACAGGTGCACAGCTGGCATGTGCGCATTCCGCTCGTCATCGACGGCAGATTCGTGGACGACGCTTTGAATAGGAAAGCGACGGTAATGGATAGGGGAGGGAACGGACAGAAGGGAGCTCCCGCAGGATAGCCTCCTAGGAATCGCGTCTATTTATTGATCGCCCGCCGCAACGGAATATTCAGCCGAACCTTGGCCTCCATCCACCTTCGGCTTGGCTTTCCCTTATCCCCGTCTTTGGGCACGATTGCCTCCGTTCTCTCGATGACCGCGGCTCCGGGGACGCACAGACCACCGCAACAAACGATTGCATGTGACCTGCAACGTACGGGGTGTTTCAGCACGCGTGACGCAAGGAAGATAAACGTCAACTCGTCTCTGACACTCTGACCTCCCACTTTCGATTTTGTATTTTACATCGATGAGGGAAACGAGATCTGCCTCGATATGTTCTATTTAGACAGCCTCGGGGCACTTGAAACACCCACGGAGAGTTAGAGATTCAAACTACAGGCTTCTATAATAAAATTAAGTTCCACGTTTATACCAGCGTGGATCCTTGGATGGCTCTTTACAGAGGAATGAATTGAGTACGATTTTTCAGCGACACGCAATTATAGCGCCTACGTCTTTTTAGGCATATCGCCGAGGGAATTTTGGGGATGGAGGGTAGGAATTAATCGCGCCCTGTGAACGATTATCCGTCAAGGGATCGGGAGGGTAAAGGGCCAAGACAGATCAGCTGTATCGGTTGCAGGGAGAAGTGTAGCACTGCTGGCTGTGCTATTAGCTCTTAAGCTAAGCCGGAAATTCCAGACCGGAACCCAGCAGACGTTGGTTGAAAGGCTACAGCGAAAAACCTCGCTGGAAGAGGGCTGGGAAGACGAAGGGCGAGCCGCGCGGGAGAGAAAAGGATTTATAGGGATCTACCAGGGAATGCGCTCTCCCACGTGGCCAGCATGACGATAGTTTGTTTAACGCCTTCTATGAACTTCCGAGGAAGGATTCAATTAAAGCTAACGTTCATTATTGGCTCCCTGGGATACTAATTTCCTCCGTGTTGTTAATTACCTCTCCGCTCCCTTCCCCCGCCAGCCTTCAACAAAGGACATGCTCCTTGACGCGTCTAAAATCTGTCGATAATTCAGTGGACAGATCGTCTCTGTGTATCCTGTTCAATTATTTACTACGTACTTCCCTCCTCTGAAACATTTTCAACGTTCAGTAATCGGTTTGATTGTGTCGTTCTTAATTCAATTCTAAATGGAATGGATTTAAGCCCTCTGTTTCGTGGCTCGTCACTTAGACCGCACAGCAAAATATGGAGAATCACAGAATTACAACGGCTCGTTACCACTGATTGCGTTACATTTGCAATGCGTGACATTTTTTATTCTTCGACCGTCTCCCGGGAATTTGAATTTTAAAACGCGCCCCTGCGCGTTACGCGCCCCGCACAAAAGAAAAAACGTCGTGTCTCTACTTTAATCTTTTCCCCCTGTCACGCGAATAACGTGCAGAACGTCGTAATATCGCGCTTCAGACGTGTAACGCAGATTCCAGATACCTCCGTATGAATTTTCAACACAAAATCTCATGAAAATCTATTCAGAACTCTGCACAGTGTATTCTTGGATTAATGGAACCTTGGAGCCACAAGCCTGGGTCATTCTTCCACATCCAGGTTCCATTCTGATTTTAACATTCATATACATATAATACTTCAAACGAGTAATCAATTATAACGTAACCTTGCGTCATGTTGTAAATTCAAATTGCAAGTATCTTTACGCTTATGGGGTTACGTACCGATTTTAGGATTTTTTTTAGAGGTTTTATTAAAAAAAAATAAAACAAAATATTTATTAGTTCATAAAGTGCACGAAGAAATTTATTTGCAATAACCATTGTATTAAATTAATTATGATTTTTGAGGTTCTTTAGACCACTGCAAAAAAAATGGTCGGCATGGTATTTCCTTTAAACATCGATGGATCTGAAGAATAAAATGATATTCTTGTAAATTAAAGTTACCATTATGGGCTAACGAGCCATTTTCTTGATATTTTGTTTAATTAATTTTTTTATGCAGAATTACAAGAGCAAAGTTTTGCATGGAAGAAAATCATTTAACTATAAAGTGTCACAAATTGCTTATTTTTTTTAAATTAAAAAACACCCGTCAGCCCATAATGACAACATTATTTTACAAAAATATATTTCATATTTCAGACCTATCGATGTTTAAAGGATATATCATGCTGGCCATTTTTTCTGCAGTGGTTCAAAGAATCTAAAAAATTCTAAATAATTAAATACAAAAATTATTGTAAGTAATTTTTTCGTGCACTTTATGAACTAATAAATCATGTGGAATAAGTATTTTTTTATATTTTTTTAATAAAGCCCCTAAATAAAAATCCTAAAATCATTTATTTTATGCGCGTGTAATCCCTTAGTAAAGATCAAATTATAAAGGAACAAATTGACCATTCAACCACCTATTTAGTATACTTCCCCCACCATTGAACAGATTATATGTCCGATCATCCTTTTCATACTTTGCTTACTGTCGCAGTAAAACACGACCGTTCCACTCGAACATTATACCCGAATAAAATTTTTTACACTCTGCCATAACGTCGCAAGTCTGGCCACAGACATTCAATTTCACCTGCTTCAGAAAAGTGAAACACGTTCGATGACACACGCAGCTGATATTCCACGTAGCCGAGGAATGATTGCGATAAAATAGGGGCATTCATTGTTGGAAACTCGATTCGGGTGAGCATCGTGGGACATAAGCGTCTCGAAAATTTGAGCACACCGTGGAACGAGGTTTTATCGGGTTTCGAAGGGGGGGGGGGGGAGGTGCAGGCGCGGGAGGTCGAAGGGAAAAACGAGAAGAACGTTGGAAACATGCAGGAGGCGGCAATAGGATTTCGTGACAAGTCGATTTGCCATGGAGCAAAGTTCTCGGATTCGTTGGCGTCGTCAGCGTCCTCGTCGACGTGCTTTACGCGTGCTTTCACGCTTCCCGACAATGTCTGCGGGGAAATTTGAGGTATTCGATCTTCCATGGAAAATGGAGACGCGATAATCGGACAGGAAATGGACGAGCACTGCACCGTTCGCTGCAACATCCCCAATCCCAACTAATTCCAAATACGAATATACTATTTCACACTCTCCTAATCACTTCTTCAAACTCGCGCATTTCCCTTTTCACGATAACATACCGCCTGGACAACTTATTCCAAGTCGTTACTGCCTTCTTCAACGGTGCAAAATTGAGTCGTGAATAAACACTTATAATCAGTAAATTAAATAGGACAAAGAAATAAGCGTAGAGGAACTACACAGTTTCAAGTGAACCATATTCTAATCCTCCTTTTTCCACACACTGGAGAGCAGAGATGGGCAAAAATTTTATTTAAATAAAAATTCGAGTATCGAATAAAAGTTAAAAAAAATTATTGGTCATGTGTCGAATAAAGTTAACCCGGTCGACGAATAAAGTTATTTTTTTTATTCGTCGAGCGTTTTAATTTCCGCGTCGAACAAATTTTTCAACCTCAACTTCAACTTCAACTTGTTCAACGTCGAATAATTTTCTGGCGCGCTTTCGAGCCGCCGCTTGAAAATTTCGTCCCGCCCGCTAAACGGCTCAGCGCAGAGATTCCCAAAGCAGATGCGCAATAATAATCCAGCTGTCCGCAATAGTAAGCACAGCATCCCCATGCCGGAGCCGATCTTTTTCACGCGGCGTAACGGCCCGTGAAGTAGGAGCGGCAAGAAGTGAGATTGATGGTCGCTGGAAAGTCGAGCAGGACCATCGGGAAGTGGCATTAAGTCGGCCGCCCTGCCCTTGGCATTTATATTCATCGGCAAGTTTGATTGTGCGCCATTGCGGAATGGGTCTCCTGGATCAGTCGCGACGACGCTCCACAGTCCGAGGATGATACCGGACCGCGGCGGGGGGTGTGGGCCGCCACCCCGTAATGGAATAGGCAAATCTTCGCCGGCACTCCATCGCGGACAGACCAGGGCGTCTTCGGGGCACTCGAGATCGCGTTTACTGCCGAGCTTTTATTTCCGAAGCATCGATCTCCATAAAGTCGAGGATCGAACCAGCTTCCCGCTGCCTTCGTCCGACCTCCTTTCGCCCGGGTCTATAAGCGTGCTTAGACATCTAGGCGAAAGATCGAAGGTGGTGTCTAATTGAAGAGCTCCTCGATCATCCAGAGATATCCCTGGGGACGCCTTGAACCACGTCCGCTATAAATACCTCCGATGCGCTTCCAAGTACAAGGTGTGTTTTGGGAGGTGTAAGTCGGAGTTAAACGAGAATAGCGCTGAAGGGTGGAACGAGTTTAACGATTCAGTCGGTTCATTTTATCGTTTTAGGTTCTTCGAAACGGTGGGGTAGGATTTAGTCGGAAGATTATGGGGGAGACCGGGGCTAGTTACATTTTCCATTTTTTTTTGCAATCCATATTCGATACTATTAATGACTCTCACTTAAAGTAAGTACTTTTCTCTACCGATGACCGCTATGTCGTCAACGAAAACCATTACTGTGAAAGCAGCATCGGTTACTGTGAACCGATTACAAAAAACGCCATACAGAACTGAAGAGTACTTGTAGAAAACACTGTAAGTGCCAAACTTCAAACCCTATACTGTAGTATTACGAGTGGTACGTGGAATATTTTCCCATAAATTTTTTAATTTTGGTGCTCACAGTGTTTTCTATGATACAAGGACTCTTCAACTGTGCATGGTCGAAGCACATCAGCCACTTCATCTTCAAAGTGTTGGTCCAAGGAACAAAAATTTAAACTGCTTTGCAACGACCTGCCCCTGGAACATCTAGCCCGGTCCCCCCTATTTATCGATTCTAATATTACTCCCTAGGATCCTGATTTCGGGAACTTAACATTTCTCAAGCTGGCTCATCGTCCGCGAACCCAAATCGCAAACCACCTCGTAAAAGTATAATAAGTATCTCGCAACCCGCGACCGCAACATCCTCTCGGTGCCGCGGCCTGATCAGCCACCGTCCAATCGAATCTGTATCTTCCCGACTTTTCGTCTCACCTGGTGTCTGCTTCTTTTCCTTTGGCGGGCCCGCCCGGCCCTTCCGTCGGCGTCTTTTTAATCTTTCCCGGCCGCCTTCCACAGAAGATTTATCCCTGGGTGATTCGTTGACCGTCCCGAAGCGATGGCGAGGAAAAGGCGTCTCAGAGGAAGCCCATGTGCGGGCTCCGTTGCGTGTTGGTCTCGGCACGTTTAAAAGCCTGAGGATCACCGTCCGTCCGAGGGAAACGGCAAGGGAAAAGAACTCTGTCAACCGTCCAGACAAAGGCATGTCTCGAAGCAGGCAGCTCCGTTCCATTCGATTCCGTCCTGTTTCGCTCCAATCGGCCCCTCTTCGACAATGCTCCTCTTCTTGCACCCGGACGAATGCCACCCGACACGCCCCACGGACGACAGTCGAGTGTAGCTTCGCAGCTCCTTATCGCCGCGTGTTTCACGAAATGACGACGACACGGGGGTCACGAGGGACGAATCCTTGATGTTCAAACGAGTATTTAACGAGGATCTTAGACTGTTCAGCTGACAGGATTTTGTGATACATTCCGTTATCGAGCATTTAAAGGCAGCGCGAAGCCGCAGCTCATCGATCGCATAAATTTCGATAGATTCCCGGATTGTATCGCGTGATCGGCTATCATTTTCCCGGCCTGGCGCCCAAAATGCGGCGAACTTGCCGAGTCTCGTGCAAGATCGGAGATAATGGCAGCGATGAGACGGAAGAACGTGTGGAACGACGTGGTCGTTTAGCTTTCCTTTCGCCAGGCTGCGATTAAATCTCATTCGGTTAGCGATATCAGGGCTGAATTGTGTGATTTTAGTTTTTTGTAACCAGTCCACGAGTTTCTGCACTTCGACATGTTTATAGCTTTGATAATTCTACTCTTGGGCAATTGAATAAAAGAATGTGGGTCGTGTGTGTTTAATTCTGTAACGAAGGCGCAGTGTGTGTCCGTAAGGTCCGAGGATCAATACAGTAAATTTGTCGACGCGTCAGACGTTCCTGTCAAGTTTCGCGGGATTTGCAGGAATCGTGCATCTAGATCGCGTAAGTTTACAACCGCGATAAGGATCGTACACACGGGACACTGTGTCGTTAATGCACCGGTATCAACTCCCTGGATCACCGAGCGCATTAAATCACACTGTCAATGAGGGGGTGAAGTGCTGCTAACACGGCGAAATCAGACGACGACTTAACAGGGCGCAGTGTTAACGCGCGAGATATCGCCCCGCGGATTATTAACCGCATCAATTTGAAGTGTCGAGAAGGGTGCGAAGTTCGAGGGGAAGTAATTAATTACGAGGCAGACGTATTGACGTACGGAAGCCGGATTCTTGGTTCATTTCAAGTATTAATTGAGTTATTCGGAAACGCTCGCCGAGGAACCTGCGCGATACGCCAGTCGAATTTATTGGTTAACAAAAAGGCGATTATTTAGACAATTGTCTTGGTTCGAATAATATTAAAATTAGAACTAGGGTTACAAAGTTAAGAGGATTTTTGTTCTTTTGTTGCCTCTCAGAATAGCTTCGTCTGAAATTCTCAAAGTAGCTCTACAACCTTTCCTAACTTTTCATCTGCAAGATCAGAATTCCCTGGTTTTAATATTCCAACTTGTAGCCTTCTGTTTTCGAGTTTCCAAGAGTAGGTACCTATACTTGTAAAGTACTGCAGGCACCTATACTCGATTTTTCCATTTAGAGATTACAAATTTGCTTTGACCCCTGTCGAAACGCAAACTCGAGGGATGGGCTCTACATTCCCCAATCGAAGTATTCGAAAGGGTCGTTAAAGATGCTGCCAGTAAAGGGAAATTTCATCTCGACATCTTTGATAATCGAGACGCTGGGTACGCGAGCAAGAGCAGGGGGTGGCCGAATTCCGTGCAAGATCGAAGATAATGGCAGCGATGAGACGGAAGGGAGTCGATCAGAGGAGTCACTTATCGACCGAAGGAAGCCGTTTAACGGTTCGTTACGAACGGAATTCCTTGGTATTTTATCTTATGCGAGGCTTTCTGCCCGACGAGCGAAGAGAATGACGTTTCAGGGAAGATCGAGCAGAACCGTCATGTTGTTATTGGTACGACGCCGTTACTCCACTTCCCAGACACACTCTGCCACTTTAATAAACTGGTTAATCCACTTTAAGGGGTCGTTTCGGTTAGACGGATTGAAGAAATCGATTTTTTTTCCTAAACATTTTTCGAAAGTACGTATCCTCAAGAATGTACTGTTAATTTTTCATGGAAAAATTCAGATTATTTTAGCTTCTACAGAGGCATTTTGTAGGGAGCGCAGAAGTTCGGCCTCTATAGATGAAAACTTTGAACGCGTTTTTCTCGAAACTTTATTGGTCCACATCGCGAAGATGAAAACTCAAAATCTATCTCACCGATTGCTTTATAAATTTTACTGCTTATTCTGCACACTATGGCTCATGCATGGACTACAACCAAGTGTTTTCATCGAGTCTAACCTACGTTTAAAATCGAAAATAGCAAAAGAAAAAAGTCGCAGAACATTTTTCTTGCATTTTGCCCGCCCATTTTGCCAATTTTGAAGATAAATCACTAATTATAGTCCGAGCGATAACGGCAGTCATACTGATCAAGAATCTGTTTGGATTTTTGGGTTCAGATAAGTCTAACAGCTGAAATCGCCTTCATGAACGAGGCATGAATTTTTAAACATGTCATCAAGACCGCTTTCAAAAGAATTTGAAAAGCAATAACTTTATTACTTTTATATATTTTATTTACTCTAGAAATATAGTTTTATAAATAGAAAAAAGGTTCGTTCCATTACTATAATTATTTGCGTCGCAATAAATTCCTGAAAATCGCTGAATTTATCGGCGCGCTAACCGGAATGACCCCTTAAAGAAGTCGTTGCCAAAAGTTACTTCCCACAACCAAAAACAAGACACTGCGATCTAAACGTCCCTCCTCAACGAAGTCATTACACCCCCAACATCTCAATCATTTACATTCGGAAAATGCCACAGAACTTATCGCTCCCTTTCCACACAGGGAATCCGTATGCATCGGCTCGTTCTATAATTCCAAAACGGTCTGTACAGTTCGCTCTGCTGCAACTTAATTGCCCAAAACGTCTCAGTTTCCCGTAACGGGCGAAACATCCCCGTAGCCGTTGTAAGTATCGTTCCATGGAACTTTACTCGGTGATCGCGAACGACGCCGCGGTCGCGTCCACGGCGCGATTAATCGAAACTCCCGCTGGCGGGGGCCATTATCCAGGCGCCGCAAACGTACAAAACGTGCCGCGGCCCCGTAAAGTGCCATTCATCTGGCGCGGTGCCGGGACGGTATGACTAGACATCGCGCCAATGGCCGATCCAATGTCTGGCACCGATTGGGCCGGGGAAATCGATTCGTTCCCCTCTAGCTACTCACGTACCGCGTATACTTTTGCAATAAAGTCAATCGATAAGATAACAGCCGAGAAGCGGCAACTTAACGCGAAGAGATTGAAGGTCCGCGGGCAGGGGGCGAGTTCTACGTGTTTACCTACCCTGATTCTACCTTTTATCACCCGCTCCCTCGCCTGCTGCGGGCCGAGGGTTCCCTTCTTTCCCCCTTTTAAGGGAGGATCGGAGCGATTCGCGCCGACAGAGGAGAGGAATTTCAGCTCCGGGTACGTTGCGCTCCCGAGCCGAGGATTAATTTCCCTCGCTTGGGAATCGTTAAAACTGCGGCAGTCGAGTAAATTCTGCGCGTAACTGTTTTTGAAATTCATGCGGCACGCGTCGAGCGATAGTAAAGAATCTAGGAAGACGCGACAGATTCGTACGATCGAGACACGGTGGTCCAAAATCACGAAAACGTGGCCAAAATATGAAGGCGTCCTTTGAGTTGCATGAAAATTGGTATATTAGTGTTGTCGGAGTCACTGATAATGAATCTAAGGCAGAGTTGGGCATTAACTAAATAAAAAATTATTTAAATAAGCATGAAATAAAAGTTACTTTAACTTTAGATTATTCGACGAATAAAATTAATTTTTTTATTCGACCTGAGTTTCAATTTTAGCGTCGAATAAATTTTTTAGCTTTAACTGTAACTGTAACTTTAACTTTATTCGACGGTATGTACATTCAGCGTCGAATAATTTTAACTCGGGTTAACTTTATTCGACAAATGACGAATACTCTTTTAACCTTTTAATTCGTTATACGAAATTTTGTTTAAATAAAAATTTTGCCCATCTCTGATCTAAAGCCAAAATGTTAAAAAACAAAATAGCGGGCACAAATTGGAAGACTTCAACGTCGTCTCAAAGTAAGTAATTTTATCATAGCATTATTGTCTCTAAAAAGTTCGGTTGCATTTCTTATTTTGTTTAAAGTATTTTGAAAGGACGCCTTCATATTTTGGTCACGTTTTCGCAATTTTGGACCACTGTGCGGCGTAGGAGAGAAGACAAATAGGTACTTACTGTATCGAAGTAAGTGATATAGGTCGGTGTATCGTCAGAGGCGCCACCTAAAGGGCCTGTAACAATGTCCATGTAACTTCTCACACGTGCCTTATTTTAAAAAGTCTTTCCAATGAAAGTTATTAAGATTGACGAGAACTCGCGAAAGGGGTACTCATTTGGTAAAAAATTTCTACCCGCATCTTTTTTAACCCTTGCAAGTGGCGCACGAAGACTTCTTCTCTTTGTAATAGGGAGTCCATCCTCGCGCAGTCGAGGGAAAATAGAGTACCTATGTGTGAAAGAGAGGAGGCTTTAGTAGCTGTAATCCAACCGCTCTCCATTTTAAAACGTGGCCGATGGCGCGAGCGAATTAGTCGCATCCGCAACGGACCCCGTCTCTCGGCCACGTGGTTCGAGTCGACTTTCGAGGGGGTTGGGAAAGCCGAGACGGTGGTCACGAGGTGTGAAAGCGTACTCAAAGTATCGAGAAGCTGGCTGAGCGGTGGAAGAAAGCGGGAAAGCGGGGAGGGATGGAGAGGAGCGAGCCGCAGCTGATGGAGGCGGGCGAGAGTTTTCTCAGGGAAAAACACGTCTTCGTCTATTTCCTGAGCGGAGGGAATTCTTTGTGTTTTTAAATTAAGTTAGCCCGCGGGAGAGGCGTACTCCCAAACTTCTCCTACCGCCCTCGTCTTTCGTTTAACCGACTTCCCACCCCTTCCGTCTCGTCGTTTCGGGATCCCCTCTCACCCTTTCGAACGAAAAAGCCTATCGCGATCATTTAGGGGAAGGAAATGCAGCTTCGCGACGCGCCTACCTTTTCCGAGGGTAATTAACAGCAATTCGATTCCCCGGATCGTTCCGCGGCGGATTTCCATTTCGATTGTTCGGCGAAGCGAGAGGACAGGGTGCCTTCTTTCGCGGTGCGGTTGACGTCGTGTAAACGAAGCTGCGGCTCGTAACGTGACGATACCAGATTCGAGGCTCTTAGTCTCGCGTTCGTTTATATTCAAAGGTCCATTAGCCAGCCTCGTTAATTAATATTTAACTTCCTGACTGGAGGCAAAGGGTATTTATTACGCTTTGTATTGGGTGTCCGTAAACTAAGCTCGGCTACGGTGGTTATGATAGCTTGCCTCGGTTAATTTCCAATTTCTACGCACATAGAGACGAGTGAACCTTACCCCTTCCCCCGGTATTAAGAGGGCCGCACTGCTGAAATTTCCATCGATACCTAGTTTAGGTAAACAGGATAACGGAACACCACCGATGCACGAACAACTTCGCAAGGAAACAGTCATCCGTTCGAGCTTCCTTCCGACGTAAAAACCAAAAACCTGGGAGATCCGAGTTTCCACGGAAGAATCTCCCCAGGACGATCATCCCCTGCCTGTAGCCGACACGAAGTTCCTCGGCGGGGCGCGAAGAAAGAAGTTATCAAAGCGTCAGGACAGACGAATTTTCCAGCGGCGAGCACCGTGGCCGGGGCAAGTTCGACGGGGTAGCAGGCCCGGGCCAATAAATCCAGCCCCAGTGTCAACTCTAGCAACGATCCATCTTGACCGCGGCAGGACTCGGCCCGAGTGGGTGGCCGCAGGCTCAATGGGGAGGAAAGAAACGACCCGGGGATGGGGGGGGGGGGAGGCAAAGAGAACGGGGATGGTAGCAATAGCATCGACAAAGCTGCGGTTTCCAATTTAGGTGGCGCCACTTTATATACAGTTCGGTAGGGATTTCAAAGACCCGGGAAAGGGGTGAAGAAAGCAGGGGCGGACGGGGGTGTGGGTGGGGAGGGAGGGGTGGATGGGAGCTCCGTGCTCGAAGAACGAGCGGAAAGGAGCGGCGGACAGACGGGGCGGAAAGCCGCGAAGAGGGGTGAAAAGTGAAGGAACTTGTAAGGCGACGATGAAAGCCCACAACTTGAATGGTCCCTCGTGCTTCAGCCTGATTGCCGTACGAATGTCTCGTCGCTTTCCACGGGTCATTGCTGTTTCCGTCGCTGCTTTTCACGATGACGCGTCCCTTTTGTCGATTCCTTTCCGCCGGATGCTTCTAGCGTTCGCTAAATATCACGCTACTCTTTCCTTTCTCTCTCTCTATCTCTCTCTCTTTTTCGGGGGCGAATGGGGATGAGGGAGTCATAGGAGGATGACGCGAATGGAGTCGATTAGGGGCAGGCTTTCTTCGCGACGAGAAATTGTTCCCAGCGACGGGAATTGGATCGATCGGAAGCTGGTCGAAGCCTCGGAGTGCATCGAAATCGACACGTATGTATGTATATACATTACTTGGATACGCAAGTGCAGGGCATTTATAAGCTTCGTTTCGACTGATTACCTTGCGTGGGAGTTACGCAACTTTCGTAGTAGTCCATCCTGCAACAGCTATTTCATTCGGCGAACTGATATCGTTAAATTTCCCAACAATACGTCGCAGCTTTCCAAACACCGGGCATACAACTTTTAATTACGAGGAGTGCGGATGTTCGTTGTTAGTGATATGAAATGATAACTGAAATGAATCAGCGGACGTCCATCGGGATGGTTAAGGGGGGAAGCCACTGTGACGGCCGAAAATAAAGACCATTTTCAAGGCATTTTTTTATAATGAAATGTAACATTCTACGAAAAATTTTTATTACCAATTGAAAATACATATATTTAACTAATATTTTATACTTCTAGATAGAAAAAGAATTGGGTAGTATAGCCGCAGCATACGATAACGTTAGGAAGGAAAAGGAAAACTCTGTGCTTGCTTTCATCTCGTTGCAATGAATTCGCAAAAAATACTTGATTTTCGAGCGATTTGACTGCCCAGTCCTCATAAGTAATTACTACTTAAGCTCTGCTCCCAATGTAACAGATAGAAGGGTGGGAAACAAAGCGTTGCAATAGGCAAGATATTAATTGCACCATTGTCTCTTTCTATCTTGCGGTGAAAGTCAGTGATACACTCGATCTTTTGAACCCAGCCCGAACCATTTCCCAGTCCCCGGTAAGAAACGCGCACGTTAATCTTCTGATATGCCACCGGGAGTCCGGCGAGGTAATTCCTTATCGGGCATTTCTAAATGACGGCAATCGACGTTCGTGGAACAGTCTTAATTAATTCCGGGTGAATCGACCCTCACATATATTAAATCCGCCGGCCTGATATCCATCTTTACTCGTTCGTGGTAGGAATCGGGCTTCCGGTTGTTGCTCGATCCCCGCACACCTGTCCCCCCACCCTAAAGGAGTTGCGTGATCGGATCAGGAGTTTGCTAAATCCTGCCCAGCGTACCGTGAAAATCCCTATCACGTAGTATAATTCAAACTGTACTTCTCTATTTTTCAGTGTATCTTCCATAATATAATTCGCGTCGCGACGGAACAATTAGGTTAGGGTGGAATAATCGCGTGGATCGAATCGCATTTTCCAGCAACCATTGTTTTTCAAACATCGCCTCTGCGTTAAGTAAAATTGAACGTCGAATTATATGCAGCACGCATACTCCCTAAGAAATACAGACGACCGCAGATTTTCCAGTAACAGCGTATACCCTCTCCCGATTTTGTTCACGGATATTATAACTCTTAGAGGGCAGCGTTCCCGAGACGCTCGAAGAATAGTGATATCGACGTCTTCGGATTAAAGTTAATCCGGTCGAATCGGCATTCTCGTGGAAACCGCAGGCAAGGTGCACTTTAGCTGATTGCTTGATTTAACGTAAACCGGGGGTAGAGGAGGCAAACCGACGCGGAAAACGCGCGACGCTCTCCTTTTTTTAACCGTAGCTGGGAACGGAAATCGTAGCGCGAGGCGATTCTTTGTGCAGAAATATCTTTAACGCGTGAAACGAATCGTTCCGTTGTTTCCAACAAAACAGACCCAGGAAATTGCTCGGCCTTGTGTGTATCAAATTCAAAAATTGAACGGTTCATCTTGCGAACAGATTAGTACGAATGAATTTTTTTTTATCATCGATCGCCTCCTCTCCGCGGAATTAAAAAGGCAGCTCGTTATTCGTTCATCTCTGGTCAATATGTAACTGAGTGGCAATTAATCTCATGTATGGAACGGGGAATCTGCAATTACCTGCGTTAAACCGAAGGTAAATTTTTGGTACTTTCGATAGCTACAATTCGCGTTAGTTAACTGTACGCTCGCTTCGCAGTTCTTTGTGGACATTAATAATTCAAATCAGCCAATTTAATTACGCTCCACATACGATCGGTATAGAAGATGATGTTAAACGTGAATTTTGACGCGGGTAATTAATGTAGGTATGATCGAATGAATCGAGCAGGGGCAACAGAGTATCGTACCTACTGCCGTGTTAATTCGAAAGGGCGTAGCTGGTGAAAAGGTGGCTCTGAGATAAGTGACTTTTAGTATTTTGTGTTATGATCAGTATTTTATATAATGCGGATTAGGTCAAATATTAAATCTGGACAAAAAGGTATCTAAATATTTGTGACAAACCCGTAAACTCCAAAGGAAACTTTGGTAGATGCGCCCAAAATCAGGCATCGATTTTAAATACGTCCGAAATATAAACTGTTATATCTTCAGTTTTAATACAGATATAGCTTTCTTATTTAATATACATATAGATAAACTATTTCTGTGCTACCTGGCAGCAATAACTGAATTTAAGCGAAAGTTGCAGATACTCCTTTTCGAATTAACATGGCAGCGTAGGCAACGACTATTCCCGTATTCGCGACAACTGCGAGCAGAAGGTATGCCGAAAATGGATAGAGCGTGCTCCGTAGATTGCAGAACCTTGGGAAGAAGATCGAAAGGTAGAACGTCTCGGTTGGAAAGGTCTCTCCCTCGATAGATTCCGCACCGTTCATAGAAAAATTCCGCACCGTACTTGGAAATGGTTACTCCCTTTGTAACAGAGGAAGAGACAATCAGGCACTCCCGTCTATATTCCGCCTGCCTACCGTGAACCGAGACTTTGAGGCTTTCGAGTTCCCCCAGGACATGGTTTTACAAAGTTGCGTTTGGATAGTGACGATAAGTGGAAATTTTGAGCTCTAGGGATCCACTGGGTAAGCTCAACGTCGTGGTACAATCCACCCCTGAAAATGGAATCCAAAACGTTTCGATCCAGGCGTCTTCTTCCAAGTTCGCTTCTATTTCCCTTCAAATTAAGAACAGCGGACAGCTTTCGGTGGTTCCTCCAGGGTTGCCGTTTCTGTTTTCTTGCCCCTGTGGAAAGTCTTTCCAACCGCCGTGGTCGCTGCGTGTCCAGGCCAGCTCGGCGACGAAATTGAGAAGACGCCGTCAGCCAGCTATGAGAGACATATTGGGATTCCAGAATTCAACCATGGGTAGGGAGTTTTCCGTGGCCCTCCCTACCCTCCCGTCGGGTTTACGAACGACGAAAACCACCGTCGCCAGCCACCGCCTGTTCCCAAACTGGGGCAACCGGCGAAGATGTCGTCGTACGTGATTGAATATCGATTATGTGTCGAGACCTCTTCTGCTTGGTAGCGTGGTTAGCCGAGGACACACCGTCGCGGTAGGAGCATCCGGAGGATCGACGACGGAGAGGGACCCTCGAGCCAAGCCATTCGCGAAACACCTTTATTTCGATGTCCGAGCAATGGTCATGTTCCTTCACTAGCGAGCACCGCACGATACAGTATATTCTCGGTATAAGCTCATTTCGACTATGCGTTGTATGCTCGGTCGATATTCCCGCCATTTCTTGGAAGCCTCGCGCAACACTCTCATTGGCGGCTCGGAATAATCGACGCTAATCGGAATAATCGTGGAGCCTATAATGAGAATCTCCTGTAATAAGCAAACTTATTATGAAACACTTGTGACAAAATATATGTTATTTCACATTGCCAGTAGCTACCTTTCTCGCTATATTCACTCAATTTCCGCTCTAAGCCTCAGTTTTATGGAATTCTAAATGGAATGCTGGGATATTAAAATAAGCTCCGAGCACAATCAGCACCGAATCTGCACGGATTATCCTCCGCATCCATTTCAGCGTAATAGTGCGTCCCCATTGTCAACGACGTCGCGTCCCTTTTACAATTACAGTCGACAGCTAATCAATGTTTACCTACCACGCATGTACACGCGCGTTTAATAGATTCGTGCATCGTATCAGATCGATTGATGGCCGTATTTCAACCCTGCCTCCCACCCCGAGGGGCCCGTCAGTCTAATGGCCGGTTAGTCGAGGATCCCTTCGAGTTCTCGAGAACGTTTTCGCCGGATCCCTCGGCCGGATGGAAGTGAATTCGATTTCTCGAGAGAGAATCCAGTTTCTGTCTGATGCCCTTTCTTTTCCACGGCCGTTCGGGCCGAGATTCAAATCTCGAGTCGATTGACTTCGGGGCCACTTTGGCGACGATAGAGTCCTCCCCTCCACCCTTCGAGGGGAGTTATCCGAGCCGGACGATACCATCTGAAAATAATCCCGTGGTTTCTTGCCCCCGTGCAGAGGGGGCTTTCGGTGGAGCTGTCTTATTATACCTACCCACGGCTAGGATTACGGAGGAGTTCAAGGTCGCTCCATCGATCCTCGTGAAAGGATTCCACGAAATTTCGCGGTTATCACTTTCGCTGCGGCGTTTGACCAGCATTCGACGCTTTAACTTTCAATGGCGGGAGGTGGAAGTTCTGTAAGCCTCCTTTTGGTACCTTCTTCGGCGCGCGAAGGGGAGAAATTTTCTTGTAGAAGAATTCTAAAAGGCATGCGCGCGCCACCCCATATTTTGTATTCTCCAAGCAGAGATTACGCTTCGTCGGGTTTTAACCGACTGTTTTCTTTGGAGGAATTATTGCGGTATTTTTTTTACGCGTTGCCATTGTTTCCGGACCATCCCTGTACAACTCCGGCTTTTCGAGAATCCAATGAAACTCGAAAACGTATTACGGTTTCATAAAAGCCGCGAGTGTAAACCAGTTTTCGTTTCGTCGCTATTCGATTTTTCGTTTCGCGTATTGATCGCTCCAATTTTCCAGCCCGTTATTTCTCCCCCGCCGCGCCGTTGCGTTCTCTACGGGGATACGCGCGGTTTCTCTCTTTTCATTATCTCTTTCGCGCCATACGAAGCCGAAGGGCGAGATAAAACACGATTCCAGCCGTACGGCGAGGCTCGAGGTAGGCGCAACTCCCAAGGAAAATATTGACCTTGCCGCGGTAGTTGTTCAGGAATCTCCGCAAACCATACGCGTGGAGTGCCACCTGAAAGACGGCTCCGGCCTGTTTTCACAGTTGGCAGTGCCTCTGTTAAAATTGACGGCTCCGTCTATCGCCTCAGCCTCGGAGCACACCTGGACGGCTGCCTTTCCACCTTTCTTTTGCTTGCACTCCTGATTTGTCCTCCACTCTAATTGGCGACTTTTTTGTTCCAACGCAAACAAGATGGACGCTTTACCGTTTGATACTGTAAACACTTGGTTCTCGAAAGCAGGATTATAAAATCTTCTCTGAAAAATAGAAAGAAAATTCTTTCCATAAATCGCTTCTAAAACATTTAAAAAATGTATTCTCAAAATTATAGGCTGAAATTCAACTCTGTATCGACACTATAGCCTGGTGTGTTATTATAATTTTACTGTTATAATTTTTTTTTACTTGTTATAGTGTTAAATAAAGTACCCTTAAAGTTACGAAAGGATTGGTATCTTTACAAAAAATTCCTAAAAATTGATACAGAAATAAGCCGTTTACACGGGCTTCTCCCCTTAATTCGAAAGGGCGTATCTGGTCAAAAGGTTCTGAAATGACTTTTAGTATTCTGTGCAATGCCATCGGTATGGTATATAAATTGGATTAGGTTAAATATTAAATCTGGACAAAAAGGTATCTAAATAGGTATTTGTGACAAACCCGCAAAATATTTCATAAGCTCCAAAGGAAATTTTGGTAGATACGTCCAAAATCAGGCATCGATTTCAAATACGTCCGAAATATAAACTGTTATATCTTCAGTTTTAATACAGATATAGCTTTCTTATTTAATATACACATAGAGAAACTATTTTTCTGCTACCTGCCAGCAATAACTCAATTTCAGCGAAAGTTGCAGATACGTCCTTTCGAATTAACACGGTAGTATAATAGTCTGATATATTTCTTATTGTTTCACTAGATTCGTGCAAGTAGGTACTTGACGCTCCCCCTTTACCCTTAAATTATTCCTCCTTTTTATTCGCTATCGAGCAAAGTCCGTTCCCTTTCGAGCATTGTTTTGCATAATACTGGAAGCTAGGCGCCAGTTGCTTAATGATTCAGTCTCATCAGCTTCTGTCCTTCGCTTCAGATTCGTACATAATGGTCAGCCTTTAGCCTCCCGAATCGACTCCTTTCCTATCCCCTTTTCACGAATCCTTCTCCTTCCATTCTTCTCTATTCCCCCCCACGCATATATGAATTTCCTTCCATCAAATCAAGATTCTCGAAATCACACGAGTAACGAAGCGCTTCCTGCGGAATCCTCCAAGACTCCCCACACGGTTCTGTTTGTCGATACTATTTTTACACGCCGAAATTCTCGCACGGCGATCGTATTTGTTCCTCGAAAAACGACGAGGCGCGTCGAATGGCCTGTATCGGCACTCAGCTGCCGTTCTTTTCGCTCCCCCGGCGCTTCCTCCGTCTTTATTCTCGCCAGGAAGCCCGGCGCAACTTGTCGCTATTCATTTACCCTTCTCCCGGCCCCCCCGTGGGGGAAACGAACCCGTGGCACTCCTGCGGGACACTTTCAGCCCCCGGCTCTCCGAGCGGAGACGTTTTGAGAAAGCGCGAACGATTGAGATTGTCTCGTCCTTTACGGGGAGAAAGAACGGCCGAGCGCGACACACCCGGCAAGGGGACAAAGGATCGCGAGTGTTTCTTCGTGAAATAAAAGGAATCAATTACGGATACCTGTCGATGCTACCTTCACGGGGATCATTAAAATAATTCCTCCTCCTCCCTTCGGATCGTCTTCTTCCCCTCGTTTCAGATATTCTTCCCTCGAAGCGGACAAAGTCCTCTTGAAGACACAACAATTTTTAAGGACTTCTAGGGAACCTCGTCTCTCGATTACAGTCGAGCGAATAGGTGAAGAATCTTTGGCAACGGGGCGAATGCTTGTCGAATAATATTGTTTAAAGGATTTCCAATCGGTGATATTGGTTTTGTAGAACGCGGAAGTTTCTAGTGGGCGGAGAACAAGAACGAGGTAGAGCATTAGGTTTCTTAGGTTCGTCGGCGTCTTTTTCGAAATCCAGCCCCCCGTGACTCGCCCTCGCTCGGCAGCCCCGTAATCAGGTGAAGTAGGGCGCTATAATTACAGACGCAATTTGTTTCGAGCGTCGATCCACGACTGCTTGGAAGTAGCTCAAGGATCATCGTCCGCGCTCCGCCTCTTCTGTTCCGCCTCTCTGGACGCGAAGAGAGCCGAGGGAAGTAAATACCCGAGGGTGAAACGCTTCTGAAATAAACGGCGAACCGTGATCGGTCAGTGCTCGCCGCTCAAGAACTTCGCGTACTTCAGAAACGAAAGGGAAATCTGTGCCGCCTCGAGCAGGAATTATCTCTCGTTTTTTCCCTCCGATGGCTCGATACGTGTTGGACTTTCATATCGATGAAAGACCATAGAAGTTGAGTTCTAACTACGACGACTTGATATACGAACATGATTTATTCGGATCATCTTGAAAAGCTTCTCGCGTAGGTGGATAATGAATGATTGTTATCATCGAAGTGCTGGGATATTTAAAAGAATCCAGAGGAAAGCATTAAAGCGCGAGGAAGCTTGTCAGTTGCAATCCCATCCCCTTCTAAATCCACGGAGACACTTTCAATATCCTTGATATTCATTCAATACCTGCACTTCCGGCAATGGAAATCCGTCCCATGTGCGCCGCGTTCCGAAACGAAGCATACGGATCTCTTAAACAACTGACGCTCGAAGTCAGGAGCTCTGAATAATACAGACGGCGACGCGGAATAGCCAGGAGCTGGAAGTCCGCGGCGCGGGATGCATTTAAACCAGAGACGTCCATAACTAATTCAAATCGCTCGTCAATTTGACGTCTAATCGCGGATCCGACCTACCACGCCGTCCCGCAATATCTACCATCGGAAACATCGTTAATCAACGAGGAGTGCGGAAAGTTTAGAAAGCAAATAAAGTAGCCGCGAGACGGTTCCGATGTGGAAAATTACTTTCACGATGATGATGAAGAGGGCGGGGGACGGAGGGGCGGGGGTATAAGACGAGTCGTCGACGGGATTCCGAGGAGCGAGTGGAAATAAGAAATGTCATTAAAGTTTCTAAGGAGGCCATGCGTCGATTCTTTTCCTATCACGGCTCCACTTCCCCAGCCATGGTTTTTCCTCCCGTTGCTACTTCTTTGATTATTCCTTCGGTCTCATCGACGCCTCCCCCCCCCCCCCCATCCCCACCCCCTCTCCCGGCCCTGGATGTCAGTTATTTGCATTGGAGATTCCAGGGATTGCGAACAGGAAAGGAAAAGAGTAAGGGGTGGCTACGGCGACCAGAGCGTGACGACCCCTTTACTTTTCTTCTCTCCTTGCTCCTCGACCCTTCGAGCTTCTTCCACCTCTCGTTGGGGGAGATTGTAATTGCGAACTTTTTATTTGTTATTCCCAACACGAAGGCGATACCGCTTTTGTCGGGCACGCGTCAAAGCCTGCTCGGAGCTCATTCTTCCTTGTTCCCTCCTCTTTTTCTTCTTTCCTTAGGCAACCATAAATTGTCCTACAGGGCCAAGAAACCAAGAAACCAAGAAACGATTCCCTACCGTAATGGTATGGGGGAATTGTTGAGAATTTGCTAAGCTACAAATTGTATACTAACTATTTTTGTAGTAAAACTGATAGATAAAGAGATATCCGCGGAAAACTGTTTTTGTTTACATTTGACTCTCTATAAAATTTTTTGCGACGGTCACGTCGACGAGGACTTTTGACATGTCGTTTAAAACGAGGAAATAAAGGCCCATACAAAAATTTAGCTTGCCGGGATTTTCCCACAGACAGATCCTAATTTCACTGGACTACAAAGCGCAAAGACGCTGAAGTCAGCTTTTAAAAGTGCGGGCGCATCTTTATTACCGCGGGGCGTTATCACGCGAGCGAGCCGCTCCATAAATACATGGTAAATTAAATTTCGCGTTTGCAAATCACGCGCGAAATGTCGGCGCCAGCCAGTCGTCGGAAAGCCTGCTGGTGATTTGATTTTATTCCAGGCAGGGTTTTATTCACCGACAGTTTCCTCGTGCCTTTCCTTTTCTTCTTTCCCAGCTTACCTTCGCCCCCTTTCCTCCGCCCTTCGGGCCTAATAATTTTCCCTCATCCGCATGTTCGTCGATAGGATTCGGTAGACGTAGAAATACATTCTGCCTCTGATGTCACACGGCGTCGTGAATAATAATGTTTACGCGCGACAGTATCGTCGCGGTAGACAGCGAATTATATCATCGAATTTGACAGGTGCTCCTTTGGGAAGTTAAAAAGATAGTATCTCTCTGCCGATGTTAATCGTGGATTAGGTAGTTTGAAGGGGTCCGGAATCCGCAGGCAGATTAATTGATTTCACTTTGGTTTTTGCGCACGAGAATCAAGTAGACCGAATTCATTTTAATTGTCGCGATAAAAATACCCCGCGACTGGGGTGAATATTAAAAATAACCGAACGAGGACAGCCGCTCGCGAGCATTTTCAAACGAGCAAGAAGTTTACTGGACTCGTAACGAGCGGCGGGGCCATTAAATTTTTCGATTCATTACGTTTTGAGCGAAGCTTGGTGGGGGACGAGTTTTTACAGCGGCGTCCGTAATATTCTTTAATGGCATCGTAATTGAAGAAGGGACAAACGTTTTGCTACTGAACACTGTAATCCCTCCCTCTCCGATCTGACAGGGCGGTGCTGTTACTGTTTATCGTGGCTACAGCTACCAGTTAGTGGATTTCAGTTCTACGAGAGCGATATAATACTTTGGGCTATTTAATTTGGGGAAGAAATTAACTAATTTGGCGTCATTTGGGAGCTGAGAGGAACAGTGAGAAATGGAGTTCCATCGTCACTTTGTAGCACTGGTCTCTCAATGGTACCTGCTCCCACACGTCTCTTTTTGTTTCACAAGAACGTAGTTGGGACTTGGAGAATTCCCCCGATGCCTGCGCTTGGGGCAACCCTTTGAGGCCGCCTTTGAAGGAGGTTCCTCGTGACTCCCATCATCGAGCGCGGCCTAATTGTTCCCAACTGGCTTTCGCGCAATCGAATTTCCGAAAATTCTGCTGACCGCATCGATTTCCCGTTGGATGACTGGCTCGATTAATTTCGCTCCAGCGAGGACTCACTCTCGCGGTGTGATAATTAAAATTTGTTGTCCAATCGCTACATTCCGTTTCTCTGAAACGAGCACACCGTTTAGAGCTGACACCCCTTTCTGAAATTGACAAGTGGACATTGCGACAATAAAGCTAGCGCATAGAAGGGATGCTGCAAATATAAGACGAAGAGCACTAGAGCTACGTTGAGGAACAGTAGCCAACGATGGGGAGGAACGAATGAAGGAAACGATGAAAAAAGAGGCTGAAATATAAACAGAAGTTTGTTCATCCCTTTAGAAACGGTGCATCGTTTCGATTGCTCTTCGTTAGGGTGAACAAAAGCAGACTGGGGGGTGGTGAAACAGGGAAGCGACTGGAGGGTAGCTAATAAAGTATAGTAGAGAAAGAAGTAAGGGTTGAAGGGGAAAACAGACAGCGGGCACGGGGCAACGGAACGAGAAACGTGGCGGTTTTGGTGGCTCGATGGTGAAACGAGGAGGTGGTTAAGCGTAGGCGAACGGCAATTCCGTTTCGTTAAGCAATTCCGACGCGTTTCGTCCGATAACGTCTGACGGCGGGCTCTCGCTCTCATAACAAATGAATTTATTCGCGCGCGAGTTTACGCGGAAAATTTACCGGGGGGAACGGCGCCGGAGGCACGCGTAGATACCGGAATACGCCGACTCCGTGGAATTTCCGGTCCTTTTTAACCCGACGCGGCTTTGTTTGGCCGTTTTAAAGGCACCGCGTAGTCGGGGGCGATTTTTCACTTTTAATCTCGCCCCCGTTCGGCGCCTCAGTGGCTACGCTGCGACGAGGGGAAGGAAGTACAGTCTTTGGCGGAATTTCTGCAAGCATCTGCGAAACGAAAGTTTGTTTGCAGGGACAATTTCATGGATCCTGTTATATCGGCTGGGGGTTTGTGTTACGCGACTTAGGGGTGGCTCTTTTTCATTCAAGGAATTATGGAAGTTCGGGGGAATGTGTGAAAATGTGAAAAGTACAACTCTATACAGCAAGGAATAATAAACATTTAACAAAAAAAAACATTAAAATTTGTACATTAGTTGTTGAAAAAAAAAATCATGAAGGACAGGCCGCTTTTTCGAGCGTAAGGAGGAAACCTGTAATCGACACAAATCAAGGGTCTTTTTAGGAATTCTTTGTAATCTTTTTAAAACTTTCAGGCTATATTATCATGTATTTCGAGAAGTGAACAAACATTTTTTTATATAAAAATAACGCAGTAATTTCAAATGGCGCAAATGTTTCATAGCGGCCTCGGTGCGGAACCTGCAGTGGCCTGAAACCAAGAAACTAAATAGTTTTGTGTTTTAAATAAAATTACCTCCATAGGAAGTTCAATTCTTATTCAGAAATGCAAAATTAAGATAATGGTGAGTGTTTAAGAAAATAGTTGCGTTTTTGACTAAGAAATTTCACGTTAATTGTGCATTAAAATTTATTAAATTTAATAATTTATTCCGGAGTGAGGTCCATCTATAGCGTAACTTTATTAAAAACACAATACCCGTCTAGTTGGTTTTCTGGGATTGGACCGCTACACCGAACCCTAGACTCCCCGCAGCTGAACAACTTGGTCGTTCCCAAACACTTGCGCCATTTGGGATTGCCGCGTGATTTTGATGTAAGTAAAAGAATGTTTGTTCACTTCTTAAAATACACAATAATATAACCTGAAAGTTTTAAAAAGATTGCATGTATAGTTTTCTTAGAAAAAATTCCCCAAAAGAAGCTTGATTTCTACCGATTAGGTACACCAGATTCCCTCCTAATCGTTCATGATTAATTTATGTATAGATTAATCGTACAGTGGATATATCAATAGTAGACCAAAAAGGGTGCTCTACATAGACGGTGTTTTCTACAATTCAAGCAAACCTTGATTTAAATTTCCACAACTGTAGTTCTGACGGTATAGTCTTTCTGTTTGAGTGGATATCAGTCAACTCAGCAGCTTGAAACCCCTCCAGGTAATGGGATTCGTCGGTGAAACCGATAGCATTTCGGGTACAATGTGATGCACTCGTAGCAACTATGGCCCAACAATGAGATATTACATTAATATCATGTAAAATGGTTTAATTAAGTTTCCACCGTTGGAACGGTAATGGGATATGAATGTCGGTCATCTTCAGAATTCTATTAAGCGCGATGATTAATTATTAATGATTAAAGGGAACATTAAAATTAACTACGTCAATTAATACTGCTCATTTAATCCGTAACTGACCGCTGGAAATTTATTAATTTCGATACCATTGGGTAACCGTTTGTTTCTACCTATATAATTTCAAAATTGTCGCAACAAAATGTTGGCAGCTGATTCGATGCTGCAAAGTTCATTGCCTGAAGCACACCTTTAGTGGTTCCCAGAATGATGGGAACTTCTCATTGGTCCCCGATGCAGAGAGGCGTAGTAACCCATGGAAATATCGTTTCCGAAGCCTCGCGTTCCACTGTGTCGTCAGGTATTTTGAGTTAATCCGGCAGAGAGCCGGAGGAAAATGTCTGCCCCCGTCGGATCTCGATATTCCGCGCGCGTACCTTGCAAACGAGATTCCGACCAGAGGCGGGGAAAAATTTTCAGCTGGCTGCTGAAATGTCGTAAAGACGGACGTTACACGTACTGCAAACTATCTTAGGGCATTCTGAACGGACGTGTCGCTGGATCCACCTTCTTTGCAGGCCCGATTTGCATCATTATCGGCCGCCCCCTCAAATAGGTCACGGGTCGTCCTAGATCCCCAGAAACAGCGTCGGAAGACATTCTTCGCCACTTTTCCCTGCTTCCCAACATTGGGATATATCCGGGACCTCTTAACAGATGGAAGAAACCGAGGATCTCGAAGCTTATGTATAGAGTGATGGACGAAAGGAAGTATAAAATGCGAAAGTTCAAGCATAGGACCTAGCCGGAAGCTACATACGTCGACTGGCCGTCTGAAACCTCGCAATCCCCGCAGCGCGCGTCCCCGCGACGGTCAACAGGACACCATCATCGACTCGACGCATTAAGCAAATCCTCAAAGGGGGCGCGCGGCCTTTGGGCGTGCTCCCGCCGATCGTCCCAAAGCGACAACAATTTTTCAATCCGGCTTTCCGAAATTGAAACTCCGTTGAAAACTTCAGCGAGGAGCTCGAATGGAGGGACTCACAAAGAAGCCGGTCGAACGGTGTGTCCAGCAAGGAGATAACGCTAGCCCCGTGTAGGAAAGGGGGCGAAGCTACGGAGCAGATCCGGAGGGCGGGGACGCGAAGAGGGCACGGGCCAGTGAGCTTTCCGCGGCAGAAATTGGATATTCAAAGTCCGCGAAGTATTGCAATCAGGGGCCCGATTAATTGCATCCTTTGATTTACACGCGACCAACTTATATAAAGTTGATTCGAACGATTCTGCGGGGTTGGCGGCGCGGACGTCGCGACGGCCGGAGAAGATCCGGAGCCTTTGGCGGGTGGCGACAGGGCGGCGATGGGGGTTGAAGCGCGACGGAGGGGGGCTCTCAACTTTCAGCAACTTTTTCCGACCGCTTCAAAGGCGGATTCTGCTCGAGAATCGGACGTCGATGGCGTCGGTGAAAGGGGCCGAGGGACTGCTCGGAGGGGATCTATCAAATTCCCCGCGGATGATCCACCCCGCGGGGGAGAAATTGTTTGCGGCGAGGGGGGCTAGAGGCGAGAGTTTCTTTCCGCCAGCGAGCGTGGAATTTTATCGCAGCTCCTGGGCGATATTCCTTTGGAAATATTCGCAATTAACGGGTCTCCTGGAGTGAAGTTGGCACGAGGCGCCGAGGAGGCCGAGCTATACGAAGTTTTTCCGTTGTATCGACGCGAAACCGGGCGAGATTATGCTCGCTTCGACGGCGCCGCTAAAGGACGAGCCTCTGGCGATTCCTACGCCAGTTCCTCGATAGTTTCGTGTTTGGTGTCGAGGTATTGGGCGGTGGAGCACTCCGGGGGGTGGTTTGCGCTGTGTGCGTATCAGGTCTTTTTACTGCGTTTGTTTAAAAAAACTTCTTTGCACCTTCAACGGTTCTCAGGATGTAGTAAGAGGGATGGAGAGTCGAGGGGTGATTTTATTCCTCAAACTTGAGTTATCGTATAAATTTCATTGAGATGGACGCTGGATAGTTTGCTCTCGCGAGTTAAAATGGGTAGGTGTTTCTGCGCGTAATTCGCCGGTGTGTCCTGTATAATAAAGGATAATGTTACTTAGCAGATGCTATCTGCGCGTGACAGTAAGACAATCGAGCCTCCCAGGGCCACATACATAAGGACAGTTCGTTGTACGCTGGCTCGGTAGACTTATACGGCTATTATATACGAAAGGCGTTGGCAAGCTTAGCGGGAGAAGTCACTGGCAGACCATCTTCACGGCAAATATATGACCGGGATCTGTAATTTTTATCCGTGACCGTATTCTTATCCTCCGACACTTCTGCTACCTACTTCCTTTGTCGCCCCTTCTGCATCTCATGGATTATTTCCCACTCGAGTAGGGAAATGTAATTGTGGAACATTAGAATTTAATAGTCAGCCAAAGTATTCATTGTAAGCTTGAAGATAATTGCGAGATAAAAATATTGAGCGTAGTTACTTATGGGCCATCTAATGGTAAAGCATGAATGGCGTACTTACAAGATGTATGATGCTGCGATCTTTAATCTAGGGGTATTGTAGGACGAGGCTGCATGGCCGATAATGTACTCGGGGCTATGGATAAAAATCTGGATAAGCCACTAAATAATATTATCCGATAAAACTTTTATAACGACATCACCGTTTCATACACAATTTCTGCAACGACTTTATAGCGCCTTATCTACGCGATAGCTTCTATATTTACGACGAGTAAAATGGAGTTGAGGAAAAGGGGATCTAAGTAGCAGTTAGTTTAAGATTAATAACAGAATTATATAGAGCGATGCCGAAACCTGTATGTAATAGAATATTACTCGAATCGCATTGATATGTTCATTGGACACCTGTTGTGCTAACTTCTCAATAAAAGCACCACGATCGTTTCGTATTAAATGCATTCGCAACATCGAAATATTTAGAGACGTATTGGAGCACCGATGATTCCCAATTAAACTTGATTAGATCTCTATGAAATCGATATTTTCCTATAAAATTCATCAGATATTCTATGAACTTGCAACACTGTTACAGGCATAAAAATTTCATCGGCCCTCGGAGCATATCGCACGTGCTCAGCGCCAGTAATTAATAATTTCCCGAATACATGATTCGTGCGCCTAGTTGCATCTTCACGATCGCCAGAATATTCATCCGCATTTCCCGGATGCATGGAATTTCAAATGAACTTGGAAGGGAGGAACGATTATGCATCCATTTTCTTGTATCCACGGCAAAACGGACGCTATAATATGATTGCCAGCTCGGACTCGCGTTAGCGTAATGGAGGAAGAGCATTTCGCGTGACTACGGCGATCTCAGATGGGATTTATCGATAGCATTCATGCGCTGGCTGCTAGACGATCGACAGAATCGCCAAGCTAGAGAGGAGAATGAATAGCAGCAGTTTCGAGCATGAACGAGCTACGAGTTGCTACCAAAATCCTAGTGTCCCCTTCACTTTACATAGCACACTTAAGAAATGCACCGAAATTTTCCACAGTAACATGGATAGCGTACGTAACATCAATTTCGCAAAGGTAAATATTCCTCAGAACCGTGCTGCGTTTACAACTGAAGGGTGAGGGGGGAAACACAGGGAGTGTGACAAAACACCTTCATCGAGAAAATTAAGTTTACAATTCAGTCCACTGTACAGAAATAAGGTTCAATGAATTTCTCTGCATTCTTCGTAGCATGAAGCTTATACCCTAATTAGGCATCAGAAAAAAATAAGTAAGAAAATAATAACAAATTTTTCGCGCAGGGAAGATGTCCATTCCCTTATCACAATTTCTGGTTTTACCTTGACGACAGAAACTAACGCTTAGGCAAAGACTGGGGACATTCCGTGTTGTGTCGCAGTGCAGAGTGGACATTTTCTGCTTTTAGCCAGTATACGAAAACTTTAACGTTATCTTACGGGGGCATTTGAACATTATAACCCTTTGTGATTTGACAGTTCTGTAGCCCCAGCTGCCACCAACAAAATATGCGATAAATCGCAAAATCACGAACAATGGATATTCCTCGTTTTCCCCTCTCACCCTTTAAGGGGGGAATCCTATTGTTTGGACTAAAATGGTCCAAACTTCAGATGAATCAAAATGCTAGGTTCTTAAACAGAAATCCCAAATTTTGCTATGTCTTTAGCCCCAAAAATAAGATTCCTCTCTTAACCGCACTGTTTTCACAAATCCACCTTCCCGCGAAGAAACAAACTTAAACACGAGCAAAAGGGTTGGACAGATGAATGTATCATTAGCACAGGCGTCGCGTAAAGAGTCCAGCCACGCTTACCACCAAACGACTCGAAAATTAGTGTCACCCTCCGCGTCCCCGGGGACGGTCGCAACCCTTGCTTCGGCAGCACGTCGTGTTGAATCAGACCTCCCCATTTGCTTTGTGCTAAAGAGGTTTGCTCGCCGTCGCCCCGTTCGTGCAACTATGTGTCCAATATCGCAATAATGTCTGCCGCCCCGTTTGTTTGTACGTTCCGCGGCACGTGGCGCGGCGCGGGGCGCGTGTGTAAAACCACACCGCGAGCCCATTGACGCGCCACCACTGCGAAAGACGATAGCATCGTCGTCCACTCCCCCGCCTGGGATCTTAATATCCGCTCGTGCGCAACCCTAATTGGTTTATTTCAGAGCTGCCACTGGATTTGAATTATGGCCATTTGATGGTGCAGCGACAAACACCGGCGGCCAGCTTCAACGAAAACATCCCCCTAGCTGTCTCGCCTCCTCATCCTCGCCCAACCTTATTCCTACCCCTCTGTCTCTCGTTGCCAGCTGCTACAGCTTTTTATCACTGGATACTTATCTGTCAATCTATCCACGCCGCTGCTCCTCCCGCACCCTCCCGTACTCCTCTATCCGCAACCCTCTTTATTTAACCCCCCTTTGCCCCTCTGTCTATCTGTGTTAGCTCGTGCCTCAGTCAATTTCGGCCGATAGACACACACGCGACAGCTGCAACGTTTATACCGAGCTGCCGTGCATACCCTTAATATCCGCCGCAACCTGTAATTAAGCCTCCACTTGCCATTAGGCTCGGTTCCTTGGCCACGCTCGCTGCCTGCAAGTTCCCCTCATTTTTTCATCCACCATTCCGGAAGCAAGGATACTCTGTATCCTTCCTACCGTTGTCGGCGGGGGCACGGGGGTAGGACATTATCCTTTGCATAACGTTCCTTGTATGCTCTAGCTGGTTTTTCCACTCTGCCCGTGTAATCGTTCGTCTGTCACGCGTTGCTCGCTCGGACCAGTAGGGACATGATGGAAGATGCAATTCGTGGAGGGTCGATGCTGCAAAAGTCTTTGCGGGAATTTTGTTTCAGTTGACCGGTGCTCCTATCTAACTTCCATCGCGACTCGTTGAGTGGTTAGATTAGATCGCGATGCTGACGCGTTGTTTGAAGTTATACATTCAAGTTTACTCGCGAATGAGGAGCCCGGAGTAACGACGATTTTAAGAAACTCACCTAACGCCCAGTCCTCGAAGGCTCCGCCGCGACGGAAACCTGCTGGAGCGACGAGCCGCGGTGCAATTCCAGCCTCAACCTCCTCTGTACTCCCTCCTTCGCGCAAAACTCCCGGTAATATCGTTGAGTAATACAGCAGCGACGGAAGGTGGGGAGAGAAAGCGCTAATAGTACATCAAAACTGGAGTCGCGGGAACGTGTTACGCCGGGCGGTGGAAAAACGAAGGACGTGGGCGGGAGGGCGGGGCGTGGGGGACAGGAAAAAGGCAACATTAAGAGGCGCTGAGCTGGCGACACGGCAATCTCAGGAACTGGCAGGAAAAAATCCGACCCCCGGTGCCGCGCTTCAAAAAAAGAACTCGCTAAAAGGTCGTTAAGGTTAATGCGCCGCGAGAAGCCGAGGGCCTGAAAGTGCTGCCTCCCGCTTGTCTGTCTGCGGTTCATTTCGGGCAAGGAGAGGGGGTGGTGGTGGTGGGGGGGGGGGTGGCCGCCACCCCCGGGGGAAGGGCGTGTTCGACTAACGCGAGGATTGCTCGAGGACTGGCAACCGAGAGATCCTCGTCATGCTCGTCGCATCACGGGCTTGTTACACTTCGTCTGATTCGAGCGTTGTTATGAGGGACGAGGGGCGAAGCGGGGCTCGACGGCACGATTTCGGGGGATGAAAGCCGGCCGACTGATAGTTCCCATTGGTTAGGTGGCATTAAGCGCTCGTTTCCTGTCGAGTGTTCCCGCATTGTGTTTTTAGGGTGCAAACAGAGAAAGCTGAGAGTTTTGCTTCTCCTGTCGCTGCCAGTAGAAAGGCTTTCGATTGATAACGGGAATTAATTTTAACAGTGCTTGTATCGCTCGCGTAAAACTAATCATAAACGACGAATCTATGGAACAGGATTCCCTATTTAAATTCCTCTAAAATCTCACCGTCCCCCTCTTTCTTTCCTTTCCATCGCACGCCACTCTGCTAATCTATTTACCTTTTCCGAGAAATTTCGTTATTACGCAGCCGGTATGGAGCCGGGGATTTGCATTGTGTATAAAAAGAGAGCATCCCCGGCGGGGCGAGGGGCACGTTTCGCGCCTTCAGAGAAATCCTTAAAGCCGTTTAAGCCCTGCGGCGACGACGGATCTCACGTAGCCACGGCAGAGAAGGACGCGGTTGCGCCAATGTTCAACGACGGATGAATGGGGCTTAACTCTGCGGCCGCGCGATTTGTAAGCGCGTTCGTTACCGTCGATTTGAATGGTTAATTCACTGATAATCGATGATCACCCATGCGGCCATGCCCACGTCCCTCGTCCTTTTTCCTTCTTTCGCAGACGCCAGCGAGTTTGATCCTCATTGAACTCGCAGGATGAATTATAGGGCGGGGTGTGGGTTGGAAAATAATTAAGCGAGCCCTGTTCGATTTATCTTAGTCATCGGGAATGTCTTCCCTTCCTATATTCACCGTAACGTGTAAGTGGATTGAATTTCGTAGCCGTCAGTGCCATTTACTTTCTGATTTGATTAAATCATTCAAGAGATTCACGACACAGAACATCTTCCGCCTATATGCAATTGCTGGAATTAAGCTTCCGCTTGCTCGTTACAGGTTAAATATGCTCAGCGACTAAAATGTTAATTCCATGGGTGCGAAATATTCCCGGCGGAAGGGTGGCTCCTTTTTCGAAGAGTGACTGATTCGAATTTCCCCAGCAATCCCAGGCAGGGACTTCGAGCAGAATGTGTTACGAGAAGGTTCCGCTCCTCCGCCAGATACATTTTAATCTGCACGGTGTCGCCGAGTAAAAGCCATCCGCGCCCCTCCATAGGAAGATATTACAACATGCAGAGTGGGCGGCGGGGTGAATGCAGGATCATCCTATCCATACCGTCACCATGATATATCATAAGTTCCATTATCCGAGCCGTGTTACATTATCGCGGCACGTTTCGGCTTAAAGGCACCCCCCCAGGCGAAATAGCCGCTGCCTTTCTTGCCTTCTTCTGTGTACGACGACCGTGTAAATTGAATTTAACTGCTCGAAGGAAAGGAGACGTGTCTCGATTCTTTAATGGCGCTCCTCTTCTTCGACTATGCTCGGGAGGCTTAACGGAGTAATTACTTGCCGTCTGGTTAAGCTGATAATGCGATGCCTATACTGTATTCCATCGTTAAAACTTTAACTGCGGCGCACCAGATTGAAAAATCGGGAAAAAAATCAGGACAATAGTAACAGTTATAGTTCTGCAATTGCTTCGATACACAACCGACATTTTTCAGAATTTTCGGGCGTTTTTTATTTTTCACAACCTGGATTCTCAATTTAAAAATTTGAAATGATTCTCTAATATGCGCGTCGGTAACAGAAATGCCTCTGATTTTTTAAAAACTTTTTTATACTAAAAAATTGATTTTCTATTTTTGCTCTTTACTACCCCCCCGAGTCAAGATACAAAGTTGAAACTCGCCACAAATGGTTCTTTTTTCATAAGCTTTCGAATGACTCATCGCGAGTAGAATTCGGTTCAGAGGAACATTTGACGATTTTCACCGGCTATACCCTTTGGGGCACAAGAATTTAAAACCTCTTTAAGTACGTAATTCGTGGAAGAGAAGTCAGTTATTTCTTAATTAATAGCTCGAATGTGTGAAACGAAGTTTCCTTCAAGACCGCGAGATCTTCGAGAAAATCGAGTTCGAAAATCTTTTGAATAAAGAGACGGGATAGACGAAGCAAATTGAATCGTTTCTGCGCAAGTCACCCGTTATGATAACAGCTATGTGGATATTAAACGTATTCAGAATGTTTTCACCGGCGTTGGGGGGTGGGTCCCGGCGCAGTGACTTTGTGTTAGAGCTCCTCCAATATGGGATCATCTCCTGACTTCTGACCCTCGAACCCCGTTCATCCCCCAGGCCGACCAACCACCACCATTTTCACGGCGTTTTCGCGTCATGCCACGGGGATGTTATTCGGCCCGGTATTATGAGTTTAGAAATATCATAATATCAGCTACGTGTTTCCACGATATTGAATTTTGAACAGGGAGTTCGCTCGAGAACTTAGTGTTCGCTCGCGCGTACCATCCGCCATTGAAATTCGAAGGGATTTCGCGACGGATAAATTGGCCCCCAAAACGCTGTACGCACTGAAGCCTTTCGATAACTAAAACTGCCATCTGCGATAGTTGCCTATAGAAGATACCTTAGCTTCCATGACCAGCCGAGGGAGAATATTCCAACATTTCATTCCTGCAACTTAAAATTCTACTTGCAAAGTAGCCCCGAGGAAGAAAGCACTCTCCAGCGTGCAACTTCCAAATACGCATAAATAAGAAATGAAAACCCTCCGTTCATCTTGCGCGCCCTCCACTTCCGGCAGAACAAAACGGGGGACCCAAAACTCCCTTCAATTTGCCAAACAACAAGTGCATAAATCACCCTGGAAACGGAACGGGTAACCCTGGCAGGATCGACTGCTCGCGGAGCTAGAAACGGCTAGTGAGGGGCGCTTTAAAACTCTCGCGGAAGCCTTTCGTCCAGAGCAAGCCTCTGTATGCCGAACTCCCAACTTCCTGGCCACCGGAAAGATCGCCCAGAAACGCCCACCGAGACGTACCGATAAGCGCGACGGGTAATGAGTAATAGGCTGCTTATTTTCGAAGTTCCTTTTGCAAAGTTCAGGTTCACCGTCGGCGGGGTAGGGGGTGAATTTACACGGAAAGGAAGATGACGAAGAAGGGGGTGGGGCGTGGGGTGTTCGGGGGGTGGAGGGCTCGGTCGGAGGCAGCAGGCAGATAATACTATTAATTTACTTCCAAGAATCGTAAAATTACGATGAAACTTTAAATTGGATATTTTATCTGAGAATCTCACGGTGTGCCCGGCCACGTTCGCTCTTTCACCCCCACCCGTCCCCATCGGTTCCTTTAACGTTCCTCGTCCCTTCCTGCGACCGCCGTTCCCTTTCCTCTCATCCTCGAGGGCCGCGGTCTTTCTGCCTTTCCCGGCTCCCGGTTCGCATGCCATTCAAGGGAACAACGTTTCCATCGAACGAGCCGTCTGATCGCCCTTATCACGGGGGGAATATTCCTCGCGAGCTTTTTAATGGCGGTCTATCAAAACGGGGGAACGGAAGAGCGTAATCAAGGGAGGCTATTAAGCGCGGAGGCTCGACGGGGATCGAAGAGCCGCCACCACGGTGGCGAATAAACGAGAGAAGAAAGCGTTGGTTCTTTCGCGTTGTTGAGATTAAAATCGCGCATATTCCACTTCGAGTGTAATCCCACTGACAATCGTATTAGAAATCCCTGTACACTATCGTTTTACGATAGTACTAATTTCTCTGTTCCCTCGCCATTCCTTATTCCATTCAGAATTCGGGATTATTGGAAGAAAATTTTATTCGAATGATCTTCGAATAAAAATTTCGAATAAAACGAAGTTATTCGAGAATAACGAATAATTCTTTATCCTAATGTTACTTTTAATTCGTTATTCGAAATAAATTTTTCCCAACTATGGTTCCATTTCGTAATAATGTGTACGTTAAGTTTTCCTGTATCACGTATCAGCTGAACAAATGGTAAACAAACACACGATAATTCCTGCCAAAGGGGTCAAGCTACGATCCACCACATGTACGAACTATTCCCCTAACGAAGATTAATATCCATTGAGTCCTGATTAGGTACTCACCCCACCTGCGTTTCGATTAGCGTCGTGCGGCAGAGACACTCGCGCAGAATATCCATCTGTCGCTCCTTAAGTCCACCGACTGGCTAACCGAAGTGATAGCAAACAAGACCCCGGTAATCGTCCTTGGAAGGATCGCGGCAACGTTGATTTGCCCGCCGAGACTTGACCGATGCAACTGATATAACCCTTTGGCCGAAGTTCGCCGGATAGCTGAGAGCGGTCCAAACTTCCTTTTCCTGCGGAGCAAGTTCGACGACCTCGCGCCCGGGGTCGCCATTCGGCAATGAGCCTGGGGTAATCCACGAGTGTTGCTGTTGTTACTGGCCTCGGTTGGATGATGTCAGACCTCGGTTTCCGTGGCTCGTAGACCCACCTAACCGGGGATCCGCCTTTGAAGGGGAAGCTCCTAGTCCGACTGCATAATGACTGTTTCCACTTACACGGCATCCGCATCCTTCCGCGTGTTCACGCCGAGCTCGTCGCTCTTCTACGCTCGAAGATTTCCGTTCCGCGACGACGAGTCGCTGTTGCAAAAGCAGGGGAGAACGGTGTACCGCTCTGGCGACTGTCAGAGACCGCGAAGAGCATCCTGGAGATCGAGGGATGTCTGTCGAACTTGCTTCGTGATAGGTGAACACCGGGAAGTCTTCATCGCGGTTTCCTTCGTCTTAGGTGATCGTGGATTAGTCCGGGTTCATTAGCACAGCAGTTTTCTGGATATTCTTTTGGAGGTATAGGTGCACTTTATTCGCAGAACTGAACAAGATATCGCCACTTAGTAACGTACGCGTCGCGTCACTGTGGCACCTAAATTAACTCTCTAAACTATTTTCCTTTTGGAAAGCGGGACAGGTTGGTTGTCTTTCGTTTGCGTTGATTGGCCCGCGGTCGCTGGGGCCGACGGTTGGATCTTTCCTTCTACCTGACACTTTGGTGTGTCTTTAGGCGAGGAGTAACGTTACAGACACGTATGACGTTTAGGTTTCTCCACCCCTCCACCTGTATCAAGCAACTGGCACGCGGATACGTTACTCCCCGCGCAGCTGACTGCCGCTCATTTTTATTACATTACAATGGCCAGGTTTCAAATAAAATTCTCGCCCCTGTTTGCCTTCCCTCAACCCTTCGAGACACCACAAGACTTGCCGTGTATTCCGAAGCAGTGCCTCGGTGTCGCGCAGCCTCTGATGAAGTAAACTGCTGTGTTTGCGAAACGGCGCCGAGAAAATCCCGCGTACAGCCGTGAACCAACAGCGACGTGGCAAAAAAACTTTAAGCCGAAAATTTTCCTCGCGCGCAGCTGCACCGTCGAAAAATCCGCCCCTCATTCTCGCAGCGAGACCAGGATCCCTACCCCCGTACATTAGAAGCCACATTTCTGAATTCCCCGAGACGGTGCGAATTATTCTGAACGGCCGCGGCCAGACGTCCTGTATATTCAATTATCAGATAATGTCAGGTTGATTGGATGAAAGCAGGGAAAGGAATCGCCGTTCACAGTGGGATTCGACGATTCAGGGATCCACGATTTCCCTGGCGCAGCACTCTTTCAACTAACGCGCCGTTAATTTCGAAATCCAATCGGGGGAGGGGGAGGGCGAGGGAGGATTACAATTTGTATCTTGCTGGGAAATCTTTGCGCGCAGAGAAACGTTTGCACGTTGTCGAGGTCCGCCTTCCCTCGGGTGGATCTGTCTCCCTCCCTCCTTCCCTCCCTGTCCCCCGTCCTTCTTTTTTTTTCACTCCCATTCCTCCCTTCTCGCGTCGGATGGATGATAGGAAGGAAGACCGAGAGGGAGGCGGAAAAAATCGGATTGTCCAGTTTGTTGGACCGGCAGCGCTGACTCCGCAGGCTCAGCCAGTAATACATCAGGAGCTTACCGACCCCTCAAACGTAAAATACCCATCTAACCCGGGCCAACCCTCTGCCTCTCTCACCCTCCCTCCCCAACGCAGCCATGTCGTGGCCCCTGAATTTCTTCGTGTGTTTTGTACACAACTGCACACCCACCCTCGGCAATGGTGTTCGTCTAGCGAAGGGTATGCGGATCTTCTGCGTCGGAGGACATGTGCACGGCAGTTGCATCATGTATACCACGGCACTTCTGAATGCTTGCGCCTGGGAAGCTTTTTAGAGATGATCAGAGTCAATGGCGACGTGCTCGATGCTCATCGAGTAGATTGCACTGGGTTTGATCATTGAACTTCTAGTTACCGTAGGGTTGTGATAGGGTAAGTCCGGGATAGTTCGACCACTTTTTGGAAAACAAATCGTAGCATTGTTCTTTTGTAGATTTTTGTTGTTTTGGGCAAATTAAAGTAATGCCCAAGTAATTTAGAGTATATATAAATTATACTTTGCGACAAATTACCTGAAAATTGACCTTGAAAAATAACAAAAAGTATGATAAATGTGGAAATTGTTTTAGATAGGATATTTGAACCATCTGGAAAGCAGTTAGGTTAAATACATCAGACTGTTTATAGATCTCTACGAAGCACGTAGAGTTTTCTAACTTTACTTAAAAGGTAAAAGACGTGTGGAACTGCAAATATTTCAACATATCTTGAAAAATGAAAAAAATGCTAGATAGGACATTTTAACTAAGGAGGGCAGCAGGGCCCTATCTTGCTTCGGTCGTAAAATATCAACACTGGCCGGTCTCTCCCGGTGGTCCAACTATCCCGGACTTGTAATTATTCTAGCTACCGAAAATATTTCCCTTGCTTCCACGGAAATTAATTACCAGAAGATAATACCTCGGGCAACCCCCGAGTCACTCCTTGGTGCTCCCAAGAATCGATAGCAATACGTATCAGAGAAGCGTACGTAGAGCGTTATTATCGCTGGAAGCTTCGAACGCAGCGCACCCTAAGCTTCTAATCAGATTACGCAACCAGTGGCATTTGGGAGCTCCCTGTCGCCCCCGAATGGCACGAAAGATCACAGCGTTGTGCAACAACGCCCGATGAATCTTAGAAATTTCAGCATGTTCGCCAAGCTTCTGAACTATTAACACGAATCTTTGAAACCTGCCTTCCTTTCAATTTCCCCGCAACACTGATCGTTGGAAGCCACCTTCGAAGAGATTCCATCGTCGAAACGAAAGTTCTCATTCGCGCAGTACTTTCGGGTAACCGTCCCTTTAACAACACCTCTGTTTCTCCCTGATTGATACCCACCGCGGTTCCCTTATCTGCCCCCGAATCGACGAGAGCCGTCTAATTACCTTCGCGTAGTAGCGCGGCTCGTCGTTAAAACTAAGTAGGACCAGGGTGGCGGCGCGGTTCCGGGGCCGTGGTTCCGGCAGCGTTTCCTCGATACAGCACATCTGCGCCCGAGTGGCGGCTTACTTATTTCGCAAATTGACGTGTACACAGAAACGCATGCAGATACCGCCTGTTCCAGGGGTTCTCAGTGCGCGGGGCCGTGTTCACCGCGATAGGAGGTCGCGTTAAATTGAAATCCTGCCGGGTGAAACACTTTCGGAAGCCCCAAGACAGCCGAGACCATTGTGCCGTCGAACAGGATTGCCATCTTGAACTGGAGAAGTTTCTCTTGCCTGCCTTCTTCCTCGCTCCAAAAAGAAATAGGAAACTCTACAAGCATGCCTGGGAGGATCGATTCAAATAGACGATATCCCATCTTAAGTGTCTCACGGCGAAACGCTCAAAAGTCATTGGTCTGGTTTACAAGACGAACGTATCTGAACATCGAGGGCCATTTTATTTACTTAAAATTTATGTGACCAAAAGCGTGGCGTAAGTTTGGGAACCTCTGGCCCGTACGTTCCTCTCGTTCTTTCCCCATCTTGTTATCTTTAAGCTTTTCGCTTTCCCCCCCTCATTCCTCGTATTGTGCTTTCTTTCATTTCGTTGCCGGCTGATAAATTCCATCCTCCTCTAACGCTAGCCTCTCTGCTCTTATTCCTCCCTTCCAGGGCCTTTCATTCTAGTTTTTGTCTTCTTGTTTCGTGGCTTCCCTGTTTTAAAGTGCCTCCGCTTTTCGGGGCATTCTCTTGCTTTCGTTTAGCCAGACGCAAAGATGCGCGTAAACGATATCATAGTCTCCCTCGGCCTTTCATTCCCTCTAGTTTCATTCTCACGCATCCGTGCGTTCGCCCTCCCCCCTTTCAACCCAAAAAAATGACGCGGGTACGCGTGCAAATTCTGTTGGCATTCTTTTCTTCCCACCTTGTCGTTAACCCCGTAATCTTTTATTCATCCCTTCGCCGTTGTACACCCCCACTCCCCCCTCTCGGGGCTGTTTTATTCTGCGCTTGATAGACGTTGTCTGTTCGGTACACTCTGCTTCTACCCCCACTGTTCTCCACCATCTCACCCTGCCTTTCTCTAACGCTTGTTTCAGATCTCATGACCGTATCAATCTCGGTAAGACTTTTCAATTTCTACCCCGATGTACCGTCCCGTTCGCACGGATCTTTCCTTCATCCCCCCCTCGTTCACCTTTCCCCGAGTTTCCTTCGCCCGTATCCCGTTATTCTTCCCGTATTATTTCCTTCAAACCCGACGCCTCAGATTTCCTCGCAAATATTCTTACAACACTCACTTGTTACGTTTTCTTCACGCAGCTTGCCCTTGTTGCCATAGCACACTCGCGAATGTTTCCATCCCCCTCATCCTTTCCACCATCTTTTTCGCACTGCTAACGCTTTCTCTTCGCTCCACGAACTTCTCCTTTTCTTCAATTATTTCCCCAATTTGTTCATCCTTCCCCGGACGATCCCGGGTCTTCTCCTTCCTTCGGGGTTCACGTTCGCCGCGTGCCTTCGCGATGACGCGGCTGGAGCATCCGCCGACGATGGGGGGTGGAAAAAGAATATTAAAGGAAACGTCGGGATACGCTTTCACATTTCGATGGCGTCTCCACCTGACAGGGGTGCACGTATGCTCGCGGTAAGAAGCGCGGTCGCGCGGGGGTGGCGGGCTTCGTTTCTGAAAGCGAACGTCGCGAATTCGTATCAGAGGATATGCGAGCGGGCTGAATGAGTTCAAAGAACCCCCGGTGACGGGCATCCTCTTTCACCCTCCGCCTTCTTCTTTCAGCTTCCACTTTCCTCCCTCAAATCGAAACGAACGACGATTCTGCGTGGCGTTGGATAAAATTCTTTCACCGACGTGCACGGTTTACCGAATCTTCCGCCACCGAGGGCGGGGGGGGGGGGGCAGAGAACGTACACGCGAGACAACCGTGCTTCCTCGATTTAATTAACAATTTAATCCGCTCGCAAGGTTGCAGCGAAAAATCTGAAGACATTAAATTCAGCGGAGTGATCTGATTTACGGCGAACCTTGCACGATGTCCAACGTTCTAGGTTAATTACACGTAATTATTCCTTCGAATTCGGTGCCCGTTTCGTGTTATCAAGATGGAGCTCTGCTCGCCGCAGCCGTCAAATAAATCTCCTAGCTCGCTCCATGGATAGTTTTTTTTCCCCGCGAAGGTCGCGCCGGTTCGAGATAAGAAGTTGGCAGATCAATTTTAAGGGAGTCACTTCCGGGCAGACGCTGATCGGATTAAAAGTTTCGCCAAAGGGTTGATTATCGGCGGGGAATGAATCACAAACGACGGAGGTAGTTTCAGGACTTTTGTAGCCAAGCGCTGGAGAAACCATTCTGTGCAGCAAAATAGGTGCTATTCTACTTTCGTTCCAGGAAAGATTCGCTACGAGTCCAATCGAGAATGGAATACAAAATTATCACGAATCCAACGTTGAAAATTTCTGTCAATTTTCCGTTAGCCATTTATTTTTTCATTAGATTCCTCCAAATTACGCTTCTATCATGATTCTGTTTTCATCTTCCAAACGATCCTCCGTAAAAGTCGCCTCATTCCAGACTCGATGGCACCTTCTTTCACGCCCAGAGCGAAGCTGTTCCGCGGAAGGCATCGAGATATAAATTCACCGTCGCGCCTCGTATTCGTCGCCTTCGCATCTGCATCGCCTACGCTTCATCTCGCGTCGTCCTTCAGCCCCCGGCGCCTTTTTGTTTGCCCTTTTATTTGACAGTTGACACGCGACGTGCGTAATGGAATAACGGCACCGTCGAGGTGGAGGGCGCCGCGACGATCCTGATTCCCTGACGGAAGGCAAACTTCAATCAATGCCGCCGAAGACGAAGGGCGAACGTTGATTTTCCCGTTAGCCGTCGACTGAGAACGAGTGAATTTTTCCGAAGGGAAACGGAGAACTCCATCGAGCACTCGCTATTTGTTTCTGGATCCATTCCCCAGCCACGGGACACCTGAACGTCTGCTGCGTCGCGATATTTTACTCAGAGTAGTATTTATAACGCGAGGGGAATTTTAAGGGTTGGACTTTGGTAAAATTAATGTGGAATGAGCCAGGGGGCCATTATCCTGATTGGAGAAGAGTTATGTTTCAACGTAGTTTAAATCAGTTTTCTGCACAGTTAGTGTATTAGCAAGGATTCGGTCCACTTAGATCCCTCAATACACTACGGTGCGCCACGTATTAATTGCCCTGGAGTGCCAGGATCGTTAAAGGAGAGAGCGTGTTGTTCCCCGTGGTTACCGAGACGTCGACGTTCAACCCCAGCGGGAAACGGGGAGAAACGAAAGACACGAGCTCGTGCGCGGGGGGGGGGGGGGGTGGTGGTGGTGGTGGTGGGTGGTAGCGAAAATCCCGTGGCACGTGCCGATTTTCATGGATGTGTCAGCCGGCGTGACGCGTGATTCCTCGCCTTCCAGCCGATCGAGCTCGGAAAACGCCCCGCGTTTAACCCCCGCCGAAAGATATTTCCTTCGACCTCCTTTCCTACGTGGATGTCTTCTCGAACAGACTAGACACCAGCGACGCGGCGCCGTCAGAGAGAAATCGGCTTTCGGAAAAAGCCGATTGGGAATGATCGTTTCCAATACGTGCCCCACCTTGTGGCCTTCCATCTTCCCATTAGAAATTAAAATTCTGCCCTTTTCGTAAAATAGAAGAACACACTTTCTCCTCTGGTTACTCTTTCGATCTCGCTGGTTCTACTTCCAACATTTTCCCCATAGTTGATACACTCTATCACTTCAGATATTATCATCTATAATTGTAAAATTGTTTGCTTGAGTGTCGCTTTATAATTACAAAATTGGAGCCAGCTTAGGGACGCAAGGGGCAGTCTTCAAAAATCTGTTCCAAGCATTACAGTCAGAGAGGTGCAAATTCTTTATTTAAATACAATTTCGAATAACGAATAAAAGTTAAAAAAAAATATTCGTCATGTGTTGAATAAAGTTGATCCAGATTAATAAAGTTAATTGTGCTCTTCGTCGAGTGTTTCAACTTCAGCGTCGAATAAAGTTTTCAGCTTTAACTTTAACTTGAAAATAAGTTGAAAATTTATTCTACCATGAAGTTGAAACGCTCGACGAATAAAAAAATTAACTTCATTCGTCGAATAAAAAGTTAACTTTATTCGTCGAATAAATAATCAAAGGTTAAAGTAACTTTTATTTGATCCGTTATTTAAATCATTTTTTATTTAGTTAATGCCCAACTCTGATTACAGTTCATTCCCTCTAAACTCGCCATGTATCCTTTTGCGAAAGTTCCACTGTCCACTCGACAAGTACCTACACCCCTGTTTTCGCGCCGCTACTCTTCCGCGCGACGGGAGAGCGCGAGATCGCGCGGCTCTCCTCGGCGCGCGTTAAAATCAAAGCTACGGCGCGCAACGCATTAAAAGGCTTTTTAAATAAACCGATTACCAATCGCGGCGTCCTAATTATGAACGATGTGCCAGGACGGCGTCGCGTAATAACGAAAACGCCCGTCGTCCCGTGCGTCGCATCCAATGCGACAGCCGTTCGCGGAGTAAAACGCCACACGCTGCACGCTGCCCATTAAATCAGATGCCATTAAAGTAAACAACGTTATAGCACCTGGCACGGTGTTATTTCGACACAAGCGTCAACATTCTCCTATACTGTTTACGCCTCTTTCAAAAGCACGACCGTTGGGTGCGTTAACGATCCTCGCGTGTTGATCTTTAGCATTTCACGCGGAGGGTGTGACGGATAATGAATGGAATCATCGCGATCCTGTTCCATCGGTTAGATTCCAGCGCCGGTATAGGAACGCAAGATTAAAGATCTTTGTGCCAGGGGCTGAGAGTTAAAAGTAGCGTTTCAACCAGGGGATTTAAACCAGTGGCCATGTAAAACGCACAAAGACATCGCGGATAACGGCGGAACCGAGGTAGCAAAGTGGACTGTATTTACTTGGAAGAGATTGCAGGTTTTAAATCCGTGGAATTATAAGAGATTTGCCACGCTTGCAACACGGGGCGGAGGAGGTGGTGCGGCGCTGTTTCGCCAAATACATCGACGCTGCAGCTTTATCTTGGAGCGCACGAGAGATTCCGAATAAAGCCACGCAGACGCGTTCGCCGTCCATTAAATTGAGCGGTGTTATAAAAATTCCACGCTCTCCACGCTGCGAACGCACAATAATAAAGCGATCTTAAAAGTATTATCACTTCTCCAACGCCATTGAGGTTCGTAAGAAGAGCTGCGGAAAGGGGGCGCGGGTGGTTGCCCCGCAGCGACGGCAGGCCCATCGGGCAGAGACAAATAAAACAGAACTTCGCCCGGGCGAAGAACAGAGAAAGCCTACGGGACAGAGAAAGTATCGGAGTAAGAGGGTACAAAGGTCTCTGTGAAGGGGGTCGTATCCAACCTACCCAGCTATCGGCGAAGGTATCCGCCGTGGGGTACATCGGCATCATTAGAATCTACCCCCAGGTACCCTCGCGGCTCTTTGTATCGTCTCCGCGCCGTTTCATCCCCGCCACACCGCTGGATTCACCCCCTGGATCGCCTTTCCACTTTACTCTCCACCCCCTTCGTCTTACCGGGACAGACGGGGGAGGAGGGGGGGGGGTGGAGGGGCGGGCTGAATGGCATCTTCTTTATCAATGCTTTGAAATCTCGATGCGGCAATGGATAAGACCGTGGGCGAGGGGGGGCGGGGGAGTGATTTCGAGCAGAGTCTAAGCACGGCAACGGGGTTGCTCGAACAGGCAGGGGGTTGAAGGTGCGGCGACCGGGCAGGGGAGGGGCGGCGAAAGCAGGCTCGAGACGCGTCTCGAGAAACGGAATTAGATTTGTTAAGGAGTCGCGCCACGAGGGATTCACGGGAGACGGTGAAAGACGCAGAGTGGGGTGGCCACCCCCCGCGAATAATAATGTCGCCGGCGTCCACTCTGGCTCGCGATTTGGTTAATTTATTCGTAACGAGTCGCCCGCCCCCGCGATCGTGGATACCTTTTGTGAGCGGGGCTCGGCGATTGTTATGCGAGCGGTGGGTCCACTGTCGCGATAATTATCGATCGGTGGACGTGCGCGATCCGCGAAAATGGAAATCGGCCTTTCTTTCGGATGGGAGTGTGGACGGTCGTGTTCGAGTTCCTTGAAACGTTCGTGGCTGCGCCTGTAATTCGGGGCTGACTCGTTTGTGGATGGAATCGCGATTTCTTCTTAATTTTAATGTCAGAGTATGCAATTATTCTGCAATTATTTGTAATTGCAGAAAATTATTGCAACTTCGTTGATGTGCAAGATAAAACTATTTTTTGTTGGTGTTGGGGCTGAAATCACCCGTTGAAAAAAATGCAGAATTTTCTTCTTCGTGGATTATCACGAGAACAATGAGAGATATCGAAAAGAAGTATAAACAAAAGTTGCACCTTTCTTTATAACTACAAAACTGCGTAAAAATAATTATCGATAAATCCAGACTTTTCAAGTTACCCCCACCACCAAACCTTAGTTCGATAATCACGTTTGCGCAGTTTTGTAGATATAAAAAGAAGGTGCAACTTTTGTTTATACTCCTTTTCGATATCTCTCACCGTTCTCGAGATATTCCACGAAAAAGAATATTCTGCATTTTTTCAACGGGTGCACACAAAGTTGCATAATTTTCTGAATTTCCAGGTTGCCTAACTTCCCTTGTCAGCATCGTAATGACCGAGGGGTTATACGATAGGATTAAGATTCCAGCGATGCAGTGACATCGTATCGCAATCCTTTTACGGAATCGCGACTGCTGGTTCTTTGAGCAAGCAGCTCTCTCGATGCACATTGCGCGAAGCTAAATTATTCGTGCGATGTAACGAGTGCATACATTTTCCAAGACAACGCTTTCCGTTCCCACAGAGAGCTAATTAAAGGAGCAGTGGCTACGCGGCTCGGGGTGGGAGGAAGAAGGTGGCAGCCACAATTTTTACATCTTTATTTCGTCGCGAATTCACTGTGGTGCACGGCTCTACCCGTCCCCCTTTTCGACTCCCGTCCTCAAATACGCTATGCTATAAGGGCTGATAATTTTATGCGCCTACGGAGCCCGCTCCTCTGTGCCGCAATTACGGAAACACATCGACAAGCAGCTCGTAATTCCGAGGGCTTCTCGAAGCCTCGCGGAGAGCAGAAAATACCGGACATTTAAATGATAATAAATTGCCCGTGAAGCGAACTATTTAAAGCGCATAAAATACTGAAAGATCCCGAGTGTACTGTAAAAAATGTATCCATCATTCTTCGTATCGCGCTCGCCCCGTAGAGAAGACCATCATACGCGTGGAGAAAACAAGAGATTGGGAGTAGGTGAAAAAAAGGGGCAGGGGGCGTGTGGAAGGGAACGGCGGATCGCGGGAGAAGAACAGGGGAAAGACACGTCTGGCGCAATTAGTCGAGTCTGCGGCGGGGAATCCATCATTTTTTATCTGACAAGTGACGAAGCCCGGAGGCAGAGGCTGGCGTGCGCACACAACGGGAATTAATGGAGCACGTGGAGCACGTCTGCTCGTTCCGCGCGACAAACATGACAGTAACCAAAATCAAACAATGGTCGATCAGCTGTCAGCGAGGTCGAAGTCGGGCAACTGGAAAAAAAACACGGGATTCTCTGTTCGATTATCCCACATCACCGACTGCTTGCAGGAGCTCGGCGTTTAGGAACTGCGTATGGTGCGAGTGCGGCCCATAGGTGGCGCCCCTTAAGTAGAGTCCGAAACATGGAGATCTCGGGGAGTCGGCGTTGGCGGAATCGGTTAAGGCGGCTGACTAGCGCGCAGTGGATCCGAAGATCGTGGGTTCGAGTCCCCCTCGCCCGACGTTCGTTTTTTCTCCCACATGCTGAGGGAACCACCTCAGAATAAATAAATTTAACCATTCGCAAGACGAAATTAATACCTATTCCCCGTTTGCATTGCGGCGAGTAGAAAACCGCACGGTACACGGTATGATGATCCCTTCTGCATTCGACCCACCCATCAATCCAGCCCCGACAGTCCAGCCCCCGTTGCTCCCTGTGGCCGATCGATTTCATCCCCATGAACGCCAAGAGTACACCAGCTCCTCCCGTCCTCTGCAGGAAAAGAGAAGGTCCTCCCCCCGCGCGGCCAAGATTAAAGTATCAAGGAACACGGAATCGCGTGGCCCTGCAGCCAAGGTTAATCTCGCGTTTAATCGGCGAACAGAGCCAACGGGGCGAGCAAGGCGGAGTGGGGACGGGTGCTCGCGCCGGGGGAGGAGGTTGCCGCGACAAGTTTCGGGGGAAAGCGGAAGCCAGTCGCAGCGAGAACATACGCATTTTCACCCTCGTGCCCGTGAATCCACGTCGATGAGCACGTTTGCCCGCGTGTGCGCACGTGTCCCATAGTTACGATGCAGGGATTGCGGTCCACGATGCAGGGGCTCAGGGGGCGAGAAGAAGACAGGGGTGGCACGTACGTACGGCTGGCTGGCTAGATTTAGTATTCGCGGCGACCGTGGGCTGGTTTATACTAATGTCTCGGGCAAGTTGATGTTACACGACCCTGGAATTAGTATAATGCACCCGGGCGACGGGGTGGGTAAGGAAGCTGGTACGTAAGAAAATAGAATGGGCTTTCTCATCCCTCGAACGAGCGGGTAATGCTTAAGAGCCGTTAGAAGCTTGGTTATTTCCTTTGGATCGCTTCTTGTAACCTTTAGTGACGAAAATGGCAAATCTTCAAGTTGTTAATATTAATAGTAGATGTGTGCGGGTACCCGAAATTACGGGACTCGATTTGAGATTCGGGAGTCGAGATTTTCTTGCTAAAAATTCTTACATCTGATCACACTGCAAAATCACAACTTAAAAGTTTTCAGGTACTGGAAAACCCGAAACTTTTGTGCGGAAAAAAAAACATTTTTCGGCACCTTATCGTTTTTAAACATATGGCAATCATTGTTTAATTATTTTTTAACAATGAGCGAACGTAGCGCGATAACCACACATGTGCATTGTGCAATTAAGGAATTTCTTTTGTTTTTTTATTTTGGATGATTCTGTCTGGAGTTATCATGTCGATAGGAATAAAGTCCAAAGACTTTTAGACCCCTTACATTGTACACTTTTTTCTAGAAAACATCATAAAAGTCACCTATGTTTTCGCGCGGTTTGACCGGGAAGTGCCCTTAAACGCCATTTAAACTCCCCGATTCTGAAACTTCATCGCAGTGGCGTCGCGTTAAACAACCGAGCAAGCGAAAAATTAACTTGCACGTGTAAGAACAATGCCGAAACGCTCTCTTTTATCGAGTCAGCGAAAGAAACTGCTCGAGTAGAAGAATTACCTTGAAGCCGTTCCGTTAACAAGCGCTACGGGATAAAGTAACCATGGAAAGGGTGGAAGCAGGGTCTGCCATAATATTCCTCGGGCGAGTTGCCGCGAAACTCGACCCTCGTTGCTCGCCTTAGTGAGACGTCGGACTCGAAAACAATGCGGTCCACGTACAGAAGCCGAGGAATCAAATGGCAACGGAATACTAAACACTCTCGAATACTTAGCCTCCACCTCGTGCCTGTGCAGCCTCCCACGCGAAAGGGTCCCCCTCCGGTCGGTGCACGTACGGCCACGTGACTGACTCGTTTTCGACCGTTCGGCCACTCTACGTGGATTACAGTGTCATCGTGTCGGGCGAAATGGGACGGGGCTTGATTCCATGGGCGTCGATCGCTCCACGGATTTGCGATTAACCTAGAAACGGGTATCCGGTGGGAAAGTTTTCGTGAACCAATGGATGATGCTTCATTTCCTCATTTTTTTTTTTCGTTCATCAGACACGTTCTTAAACATGTTGGACACTTTGGAAGCGGATGAAGGGTTGAGGGGTGTCTTTAGCGATGGCGATACCGTGGGGAATATTTTTTAATGCTGTTGATGCTTTGGTTAGACGATATTCTTTGGGGTGAGACATGTTTCGTCGAAGGCCCCGGTATGCTGTTCGGTCGACGAATCATAAAACTTGCGGCTTCTTAATTAACGAACGCAAAGGAGCGAGGTCTTTAAAAGGAATACAGGGTGGAGAGTAATGGACGCGACTGGCAGGTTTACAAGAAATAGAAATTCTTCAGGAAACGAAGTGACACAGCTGTAATTACAAACCCAGCCTCAAAGGTTAAACTAATTCCGTATTAAATTTCTCTCGTAATTGTAATTAAAGTGTGAAATATATTTCTGTATAATGCTGCTGTAGGGAGCGTCTCGGGAATGCATTTTCCACGGCGGAGCATCCGCGCTGCGTTTCCGAATGCGTTGCAAAACTGTTTAAGATGTACAAGGCAGCTCTAATATTCTTCAGCGAGCTACACTCTGAATGGCAAAACTCACGAACAAAGTTAACGAATGCAAACGGCGACATAAATTACACTTCTCCCGAATCCTCATCGCCTAGCAATAGGTAAATTAAGTTTAATTGATTAATAATTGACATTTTTGTACGCGATAAGTTCGAATCGTTGAAACACAAATTTTTAATTAGAACGCAACAAACTTAAGACATACAAAAATCGGGTGCTGAAAAAAGGATACATAATGACTAATTTATGTACATATAAGTTTTTAAAGTTATTTTCACGTGTTTTCCCCTATTTCTTGCTATATAAATGTCTTTTGATCAATTTTTTATTAGGTTTAAGAAAACATAAACTAACCTAACCTTGTTACCGCCAAGCGATGTCACTCGGCGGTATTTTTATTGCGAAAAATATTTGAATCGATTACAATCCTTAAGTGGATAATTAATTAAGTATTCCTAGTAGATATTCTGGCATTCACAGAATTATTAGATTTAGCTTCTCCGAATGTGATGTAAAATTGTTGCAGTGCAATAAATTTTCACACTCTTAAGATTTACTAAAACACTTCCCTTTCTGTAATTGTTGGTCATATGCCCCTGCAATTACAGTATTTTGTCGCTCTATATATGTTTAGATACTAATTCAGTCGATGACCGATAAATTTCAGTGCTTGCTTCGCAAGATATAACGAGTGGCGACATTAGATACATTCACCCAGCTCGCAATCCCCCCGAAACGATTTCAAAATACAATCGCCCGAGAGGCTGCCGCACACGATCAGCAATAGCCGCTCGCGCGGTCTTCTGGCGCCACGGAGCCACCCTCCTCGAGAAATGGGAGCCAGCCCCCCTCCCCCTTGGACGCAGTGTTCCGTCGCAAATATCATTTTCCCGAAAGCTCCGAATTCATCATCCCCCGATAGGAAGAAACTTGGCATCAGAAACTGCCAGGCAAGAGAAAGAGCGTCGGTCTGCGTGTGGGAGAGAGGGGGGGGGGCGGGGGCTGGCGGGTCGCATCCACTCGGTGAAAAAGAAACGGCGGGCTCGAATGTGTCGGGCCGCGGGGCGGCGAGGCTCGGTAGGGGCTTCGACCACAGCACGACGCTCTCACGTACACGGAATATTTCCTTCTCCCCGGCGCGCGAAATTCGGGTAAACAGATTCTCCGTGCGGAATTCCCTCGATCGATAGACGACGCGGCGCCCCCGTTCCTTTTGCCGCCGACCACTTCGAATGCCGAAGGGAGACGAGCCAGCCTTGTGTTGTGATAAGAACGGGCAACGGAGAAAGAGCTATCGGGGTCGTGACGGGGTGTGGGGGGGGGGGGGGTGGACGCGACGTTGGGGGGCGGGTTGGTAGGTCGAAGGAGCACGGAGGAGGGGGAGGGGGAGGACGAAGACGCAACACAGTTGCGGGGGATCATAGTTCCAGAGTTCGAGATTTTGTTTCGGTGGAAATGGCTGCTCGCCTGGCTGGCTGGATGTGTTTGGATAGCCGAACGTAGCCGGAGCATAGTTTCCGAGGGGGTGGGTTTCGGGGGTTGCCGGACGAAGGAGGAAAGGAGATGGACACGGGGGGAGGAAAGAGGGACGAAACGGGCGAAAGGAGGATCCAGGGCTCTGGCTAGAAATCCCGCGGGGGGGAGGGGGGAGATGGGTGTGAGTCCCGGATCCATGGGGAGCCAGGTTGGCGCCAGTTACAGCGAGACGCAGACGGAGAGGCGCGGAGCGCTGTTACTCTGGCGCCAGATACTCCATACCTCTTCGGATGTTCTCCCGCATTCGCGGATTCGCCTGGCTCCCTCTTCGCCGATCTTCTCGACGTTTCGCCCTGGGGGGACTGGCCGGCCGTTGCGTACAGGGCGTTCCATCGTGCGTGGGGCATCTTGCCTTTGGAGACAGAAGGGAATGTTTTGCGGCTGCAGCAGCTTCGCTCAGAAACGGCTACTCGGTGCTGTTACTTTTCGAATTCCGAGTGGAAACGTTTCAAGCTTACTTTTCTTCGAAACTTTTTTAAACATATCCAAAAATAAAGAAGCTAAGGGGTTAGGACACCCTAAGTTGCTCAACACAAAATTATTTCTATGCTTCTTATATGGGCATGTATTAATGAATATATTGTATAAATATTATAGAAAAATATTAAAATATGGCCGAGTTGGCTGAAATGGCACTTTTTTTCAAATTGGCTAGCGGCATAACTTGAACAATTTTTATTCGATTCACTTGAAATTTGAATAGTGTCTTCTATAATAGATTATCTACAGAAGTACACACGGATTTTACGATTCATTAAAAACTGTTTTGCCACAGGCAATTTTAGACACAATTTAGGCTTAAAATTTTAGGTTTTTTTCGGCTAAAACTGAGATTCTCTTTAAATGTCCACCATTTTCACAAAAATCAATATTTTGACAAATTGCTATGTACTCTGTAATAAATGTCATGTGAATAATGCAATTTTTCGTTTTTTTATCATACGTCCAAGTAAAACGGAACTTCTACTGCTAGCCGCGAAGAGGGGGTCATCGAAAAATAATCGAGATTTTTCTTGGGGAACATGCTAGAAAACACCCTTTTGGGGAACTCATTCTTTTAAATCGGCGCCATTTTGTTATTTCTCTACAAAAATTGTTAATTGAGCCACGGGCTCGAATTTTTTGTTTCAGATAAACCTGAGCCGAGAAATTACCTGCGCCATGATCATACCACTTTTTTGTAGGTGTCAAATTGACGCTATAAAAAAACATTTGAAACAAATTAAATAAAATCTTTTTAATTTTTCTTTGTATAACATAAGAGTAGCTTAATAAATTCCAAAAAATTTTATTTCATTATATGTTGTATTTATTGAGAAAAAAAATCTTTAAATATAGTTTCATTTTTCGGCCGTTCAAAGTAGAATCACCCCTTAAGTAGAAGTTAACTATACAGATTCTGTAGTGCGATAGCAGTTAGCTTTAAGTCAACAGGCCAAGAATTCGTCGGTAATACAATAGAGTACAATACGAATACCGAACACAAGTTCATCGACATTCAATTTGCTAGAACAGCCTCGTTTTCGGATCCTGCGCTTTATGCATCGACCCAAAATCCCGATATAGATTTATGGAAGTGCCACACACAACGAAACTAGGGGGCGGGAGGGGGGATGGGCGCGGTGTTCGCGTGACGCGAGCATTCGGAAAAGATCGAGTGGAAAAGAAGGAAGCACGTCGTAAAACGTGGCTCCGGATACTTTATATCCAGGTCTTTATATTCGCCGTAGAGACGGTTCGGTCCGGGTTACGGTTGCATCGCGAAAACTCCGCGAACTGAACGATCCATCCGAGGAACATAGAGACCCGGTTAATCCCATCCGCTCTGATTTGTTCGCTGCGATTCAACGATCAACGTTATGGCCGTTTAATTTCACGCGCTGTTTTACAGGATCGAAGGGTGATCGGTGGATCGGGCTCAATTGGTTTTCGGCATAATTAGAATGGGGTACAGGGGCGCGTTTCCTGTACGTTTATCGCGTAGCTGGGTGTAATTGCTGAAAATTAATTCGGGCAGTTTTACTCTCGATTCGATTCAAAGAGTCGAGTAGATCGAAAAGTTCGATTAGATTCTATTTTGCTTTATGCAGATAACTCGATACGCGAAGAAGCTAGCCCCGCGGATTAAATAAGTGAATCGAAACAGTCTGGTTAACCTTCAGCTGCGATCTTTCTATTTGTCGACCTTTCGCGATGGTTTACGTGAAAGATGCACGAACATCCGTTGGCCCTGAGTTCCCTTGATCCCGGCCGTTTCGCCGGACGGATATTTTTGAATTATGAATGGACCGTCGCTGGATCGTGTACGAATGTGTGTACAGGCTTGCAGGACAGCCTTCCTAATGCGGGGGCGATTATTCTCCGCGACGTACAATTCGATCGTGGTCCCGTGAACCCTCTGTACCGAACACTTATCAAACACATCGCTGTGGATTACTGGTTTAATATATGGGAACCTAAAGTGACACTTTCCGTGTCAAACAGAAGTATTTTTCCGATTTTAACTAAATATAACTTTCTATTTATCAGAATATGCACACAGCAAGCTACAGCCAACTATTCCATTTGCGAGATAATACATTTAATGATAGGATGGATGTACCAGTAAATGAAAATAAAATAAGTTATTAAAATAAGCATTCTTCTAATTTCTTGCTTCATATCCAAACAATTTTTGCCGCACGTGGAATCAATCGCGCTGCAAGGATAATTTTATAATAACGTTCATTCATTACCCATATCTGTTCATTTATGGGTGCGTTTACCCTACAATGACAAATGAATTCTCCTTAAATAAATGACGAAGCACAGAGCAAGTGGATACAGAATCGACTCATACCCAACGACGGTTGAAGAAACTCGACCAATTACAAACTCCGTAGCTACTTTCACCCATAATCCCTCCGTTAATCGTGTAAAACCCAGCAGGGGGATCAACCCCCCGCCGTTCGTTCATCCGGCGGAGTGAATATTTTCGAGTAGCGTCATAATTATTTCGAGGAAAACTCCTGGTACAATTAAGCGCCGCGGTAATAAGCGCCGCTTCGTTATCTATCCAGAAACGTGACTTTTTGGATTTTCGTAACTGCAAGCCACTAACTCGGGCCCCGTGTGTTCGCGGGGAGAACGAGGGAGGGAAGCGCGGGAGCAAGGGAGAAAGGGTAACGAGGGTTAAAGCGCGAATACTCGTCAATTATGAAACGCTCCTCTCCATCGAGGGAAATTGCGGCCCATTAAGGGAAGTACTACGTGTCCGAACGAAATTTTCAACCAGCCATCGCGTAACACAAAAACAACGACGAATGGTCGGCTGTTGCGTGGAGATTCGCGAAATTCTAGGGAGCTGACGAGGATTCGGGGAAAAAGTTTCACGGGCGTTCTATGATTCCAGAGCGTTCGTTCGCTCGCGGCGGTCGAGGGCCGAACGATTGGCGAAGCTTACGCGTCGATTGTGTGATTCAATTTTTAGTTCCCATTCAATTGACGATTCGCATCCGATTTTCTTTGAGGCACTTCATCGTATCTTCGCGATGGAAGATGCGAAGATTCTGTGATTGCGGTAACTAGGAAATAAAAGTTGTCTAGGCATACTTGTGAGTATTGCATAGTGGGATCGGGAAACGAAAGCCTCGCTTTAATCAATTATATTTTTACATCACAATAACAGCGCTCGTTGTTATTTCCTAGCATAGAGAAACAATTCACCGAACGAGCTGAACAAGCAGAGTTTTCGTCCAATTGATCACCGATTTTTCGGTAGCGTAGGGGGACAATGGCGGATGCAATGGAAGCGCGTTGCATTTCATTGTTTTGAGCTACGTTCGGCTTGTTTTCGTTACTCGTTGCCTGCACTTCGAAATCGAGCAGCGGATCGAAGTAATTGTGACTGACTTAACGGAGCACCCTGCCTGTTCACCGAATGTTAATCCAGCTTAGGAAATAAATTTAGGAAAAATATAATCAACTCCTACTCACAAAAACGATTGAATTCTAATGTGGAAAATTTGCGATTTAGGGTTAATGTATCTAAATCGTACCATACTCATCCTAATTCGTACTTTGAAATTTAATCACACATTTTACAGAACCAGCTTTCATTTTTTACGCCTTTCTTCTTCTTCTTTTTGTCCTTCTGTGTATCGATTTTAATGTTATTCTTCTTCCTACGAGTTTTCTTTGCTGTTCCAGTTAAACGTCTGGTTAAGGTTCTCTTTTTAGCCTCATCCAAGCTTTTTTCTCAGTACGATTTAAGCTTACACACGATGGTACGAGATAGGCACATAGGTCAACTTGAATTCAAATTTACCGTGTTAAACTATAAGGCACTGTTCATCGGTGTAAAAAGAAGCAATAAATTTGCAAATGGACATAGTTTCACACAGAAATTTATTTCACTGATTTTCACAAATAGTAATTGTACAAAACCCTTAAGAATCATGCCACAATTTTAATGTAACGTACCCGGAAAACGTACCATTCTTATATTTCTTTCATGGAGTGATCGCATGGTGACTCGGCTTGTGAGTGGCCTATGGCTAACTGCTGTTTACACTTGCTGCAGCTAGGAGCGCCTGTGACTGCTTAGTTTAAAAGAAAGGAGTACGATTTAGACGCAGGTACGAATTAAGCAAGTTTACCCTAAGATCTGTAATTTTGCGACGATTCACCGCGTCTGTGCTCTCTTAGACGATATCTCAGCTTATAGTCCAGTTAGGCGGGTCCCACCGCTGCATGTTTCAGAGATTTCGGATGCCTCGATCGCGCGATGCCTAACGGAATCGAGGGATCGCTTACATAGCGTGGACGTGAATACCGAGTACGGTTCGAATACGTCAAACGGCCTGAATACTTGTAGTCAGATCGCTTTGCACAAATGGAAACGTATCACAACGGCCATCGAAGTAATTTCACGTTTCGGCGATGAAGAAATTGTAAAACGCAGCTCGTGGAACACTCGAGAAGCGAAGTAGCCTTCCAGTTGTGCTGCTTCTATCACAGACGAGCAACACATTTTTCACAACAAATTTCTCCCTTGAGAAATGACTTGAAAATAATGGCGCGTATTATTTTCAGGCTATGCAAAAAAAGAATCTTCGCAGTAAAGCAGTCTTCGGCAAAAGCTGGACACTCAAGTTTCACTTTACTTCGATTAATCCTCGTCAGACTTTTCTCCGGATTGGCATAATTAAATGCACGGTCAACGGGAGGGAGAATAATTTCTAGGAAATAATTTTCTCTTTTCATTCGGGGGAAAGACCGAAGGGGTAGAGCCCGTAAAAATAGCCGAGCACTTACCAATGAAACAATTCGTCCCTGTGGTACGAGCAGCGAAGTGTGATAACACCATGAAACTTTTACGGGTAAATAAAGACCACTGCACGAAATAACGTGGCCGTCGTAAAATTTTTACAGCCTCCAAAGGAGCCCCTTTTTTCTTTATAAACTCTGCCAGAAGTATCTGGCAGTTCTGATGTTTCGGTCAGCCGATCGTCTTTCGATAACAAACTTCTCTTTCCCCGTTCTCATCCCCCGCATCCTCCAAGTGCGAACTCCGTTAACCGTTAACGTTATTAACACCATTCGATCCCCGCGTTAAATCATTTATAGATTTATAACTCGTGCCAACTATCGCGAAGCATCAAGCTTTTTTACCCTTTCAATCCATTACGCGAAACATATTCTGAAAAAATCAATCCGTAAAAGCTGCACGCGTTTATGTCTCTAGTAAACATTTTGTCGCGAGTGGCTCGTCCACTCATTCGCCAGAGGCGAAGTATTAAATGTAAATTACAGTGAATTAGAGGCGTTTTATAAAATGTTTCAGTTCGTTCGTTAATTACGTTCCAGCACTCTATCAATCTCGCATGATTCACAGGGCAGATCTTTTTCTCGTAATCGTCCCAAGGCACACCACTTCACGGTCGTTTAATTGGTCAGCCAGTTAGCGATATTCCGAATGAGTTTCCAGCTGGAGAACCAGTTTTACCATTATTTTCGAGCGGCGGCAGGTAACCGGTGTTGCTTTACGCGAAAGTTACGACGTCTCTTGGCTCGCGGAAATGCAGGGGAACGCGTTCCCGTGCGCTGTAGTTCCCTTCGATTGAAATGTAAAATTCACACATCGGGCGTTGCACGAATATTGCCCGCGTCTGTCACCCTCGAACTTCAACACGTTTGCCCGAACTTGAAGAAGATGGTGTCCCACGGCGTCGCGACTTTCGAGGGAATTCTCCTCGTCAAACCACACCTCTAAACATTCTTGAAGACCTTGCGCTCCACCCTTATTTCCTACAAGGCTTAGTCGAGGTGAGTAGTCGTTACAGTGTACGTAAAAATACGGTACAGTGCAGACCAAGAATCCAAACAGTTGAAGGAATAGCGTCATTTCGCTTCCTTCTGTGTTTACTTGTCAACAACATAAAAGTTAAGTTGAGGTTACATTTAACCACTTTTATAAAACAGTAGTGTACAGAATCGTATTTACAATATACTTCTAGCAAGGGAAGATCTCCAACTCGAAATTCCAAAAATTAGGAAACTTTGGGGATATGTAGAGGATATATAGATATATATTACGCATTTTTTTTGTTGCTCAAATTCACTCTAAGGGGGTGAAATTGACCCCTGAAAATCCAGCTATTTTCAGAATTGGTGTTATAACTCGCGAACTGTAAGAGGTAGAAAAAAAGTTTCCAGGCAAAAGTTACTTCATTTAATTAGGACTATCATTTGGTAAAAGTGATACGCGAGTTATAACGCGAAATCGGAAAATAGCTGGATTTTTAGGGCTCAATTTCACCCCCTTAGAGTGAATTTGGACAGCAATAATAATTGCGTAATACATGCCTATATATCCTCTACATATTCCCATGGTTTCAGAATTTTTTTGTATTTCCGGGTTGGGTAGGTCATCGCTCCCAAAGACGCGGGCCATCTCTTCGAACGGCGAGGACCATTTCTCCTAGCATCTTAGGAGAGATGGCCAAAAGTCACGACTTCAGTTTTCAACCCGATTTTCAGCAAATATCGACCAGTTTTTTGAATCAGCATAAAATTCTGAACACATTAGGTTCATTCCGATAAAATAAATAATATCAGGGTTAGTTTTAATAGCCATTTTATGTTAGGTGGGCCGACTGTCCTCAACTTACCCTTACATATTTCACCAATCGCCGAGGATCTCCGCGGCCCGCGAGAATCAACGACTTAATAACAACCACGTGATAGCGAAGAGTGTCGGGACGAGGGGCGAAGAGAAAAGCGCCTAATAGCGCGAAATTATTCAGCCCCTCGGACTATTATTGAATTTCGATCATTTTCAGAGCGGCGAGGCTGAAAGGGAGACCTAACTGAATGAGACGAGTAGGAGGGTAGGCGGGTCGGCAAGTTTTCGCCAAGGCGGCCCCGCTCGGATGCCTCGACACACAATAAAACTCCATCGATTTTCACTTAGAGAGAAAAGTCAGCCGTTCCCCTTTACATTTATTCGAGTTATCTTCGTTTGTCGTTCGCCTCGGGGGCCGAAAGACGACCGGTGTGTACCGATGGACGGGGCTGAAAGCTAAAAGCCCCTCTATCGAGCCCGCCATTCCTGCCTCTTCATCCCTTAACCTGGATGCTTCGACTCATTGGCACCCTTATCGGCCGCCTTATCGTTCGGGGTTATTTATTATTACCGCGGGGAGCGCGCATTAAATTTCCATTAGCCGCCTTAAACACCTGCGAATCAAGGGGGCCGCGTTGCGTAATTTATGCGTCCCTTCCTCTCCCGATATTCGAGAGCCGTCGACGTTACTCTTCGGCGAACTATCTGGAGCCTCCACATGGCTCTTCTTAACACTCCGTGGTGTTTCACGAAGATAAACGTGTTCAGCGACCTTACCTTTCAAAATTCGATTATTCCGAAACGTTCGCGATTTCAAAAAGCCTGTGTTCATATTATGCAATCGGCGCGGATGGGAATAAACGTTTCTGGATCAGTAATTGAAATTTCTTCGTGGATGTCAACGGTGTCGTTCTCAGCCCTGGCAACTTTGTCTTTCCAACTGCCTTCCTGTTTATTAATTCGCCCCTTATTACTCTGTAATGAAGAGTAAATGGAGTTCGGTCTCCCTGGGGCGCTGGGAAGAAAGCTGCGAAATTCAGCGGAGGATAAACAGCGACGCATCGAACGAACGTGAGGCGAGGGAGTGCCGTGCTTCTTCGATGTGCATCTATCATTTTCCTTCGGCTTTTGATATGGCGACGCGGAATAAAATTTTTTTATAATTATTCCTGCTTGCGTATGAGATCTGAACATGTGATCGTTCAGTGGTTCGCGTGTCTAGATGTCCAGATGCACGGATATCCAGTCGGAATATATGACGAGGAAGTTTCCGAGTAGCTCGAGTCTATCGCGTAACTTGGCGTTATTTTCGCAGAACACACCGGCAGACGAAAATGCCGCGGAACTTGCTCCGAATGGAGTTCGTGTTTTGTCAAACTTCCCCATTCTTCGGTCCTCGCGAAAGCAGAACGTCGTTGTACTCTTAATGAACAATTACCACATCGTAGAGAGTAAAGTTCCACGAGGATCGTAAGTTGCCTCGTGTTTAATCTAGCAGACAGAAAATATAGGCCCCCGAGCCACGCAGGCTTATCGATTTTCACGGGTGGATTTTCTCGCCAACAAAAACTAATCACGGAAGAGCTCGTAGGAACATGCAAACGGAAGTATTTTAAAACCTCCACGCCGCGTGAAATATTTTTAACTCGCTGACGCAAAGACTTCCAATCACTTTTTCATTCGCGCTTCTATTCCCCTCTCTCTTTGTGCCATTTCGGCGGGGACTTTGTGTTCCGAGGAATCCCGTCGCGTCAAATATTTTACATCGTAACGGGCGAATGATTTCGGTGTTTAGCGAATTAATTATTGGAAGTGAACGCGGGACTGTCGATCGTTGCGAATTCATCGGGATTTGCTGGTCAAAAGCGTTCGAGACGTATGTATGAAAATTTCACGTCAACATTCATTTGTACACGCTAACGATCTGTAAATTCCGCGGAAATTAGTTTCCTCTAACCGTTGTCGAATCCGTGAAATTGTTGATCGCCGACTCGTTAAGGTATGCAGCCCTCCGCTCTGCTGGCCGAGCATTCTGGAATATTATTTCCCTCGATCCCTTTGTGCTGCAGAAAATCGAACACTGCACTGGATCATTCGACTGGTGAGTTTTGTTCACCGGTATCTTCGTTCCAACACAGTCGATTGGTAACCTGATGCAAAAAATATACAGGATACCGAGGTAGAAAAATTTCGAATTTTTGTTTTGAAAGTTCAGACCAATCTGTGTACCTTTTGTCTGAAACAATTTTTAAAATAATGTACGTGAACGAAGTTACGGGGGAAACTAGAGAATGGTATAGGATACACTGCAGGTCTGACTATAATCGAACCTCTACTACTTGAAAACCTTTTCTACAATTTATCGTGGCTCACGCGTACTATTATTCGCGTACTGTCCAATCGTCTAGTAAATTTAAAATATGACACATATATTATACCGAAATTCATTTTATACTAATAAACACACATTTCACGTTAACTCGAGAAATATGAACATGAACCTTTGCTTTTAAGATTCTTAACTCTCGCCTCAGTTCGTCCTCTTAAAAACGGTTCAAACTTATATTCTCTTTATGTGATCAGAAAATCTCCGCAAGTTGGAGATTCTACAAGCTCGCAAGACAAACTTCTATTTTTCGAAATATGCCTCATGAAGACTGAAAAAGATGGAGAAGTACCGGAGCGATTCTTTCATCTTCGGGATTACACGTTGGGGATCCACGGGCGGGAAATGCCACGTCAAGGAATTACAAAGGACGACACGACACGTGTCCGCAGTAATCGTTGTTGTTCGGAAAATATTCAGGGAACTGCAAGCCGCCCGGAAACACGGCAGTTCTGAAAGTTCCAGCGATAGGGAAAAGGAAAAGGGGACACCCTTTGTCGATCGCAAGTGGCGAAGTGAATTGAAAACTTTCCCCCTAAGCTTCTTCATCCCCTCCTTTTTCTTTCTCTTCCCTTGCACGCCTTTTCGACCCGCATTTTCCACATCTCCTTCAGGGAAGTTCTGTTTCCCAGAAGTTGCGAGTATTTTCGGGGGAGCCGCCGCGTGAACCTTCCGTGAGTCTCTCTCGCCCCTGTTTAATCCTCTCCCCCTGTACTGCTATTCTTTATCTGCTCCCAGTGTTCTTTGTTATTTATGGAACTAGAAACTAATTCAAACGCAATTAAACTACTATCGAACTACGCGCGATGTAAAGTTCCAGCTGATTCATATAGAAAGGAGCTGTGCTTCAACCACGTTACTAATTTCAAGTTAAGTCTCGTGTAGGGAAGCCGATTTCTATGAAAGCAAACAAAATGTTAGCGAAATACAAGCTCTATAAACTTTCTATTCTGCAGAAATAAAAAGCCAGCACGGCGGGGGAGGCCTGTTAATATTTTATCTCTCTAGGTGGCTCGTCGCGTGTGGCGGTCTGTATAGTACGTGCGACGTTAAATTAGAAATGACCCTGGCCCATATAAAATCGCTCAATTTTCGTGAATAACGGAATTGCTTGCGCCAAGGACCGTGCACGGTCTCTGACACTTTTATTCCATAGATTGATTGAGAAATGTATCGCCCGAACGCCAGCTCTATTTTGACAGAATATTTTAAGCAACAATGCGTGCTATGCTCGGGTCCCGTCGAATTGTCGCTTTAAAAACAGAGAAAACAATCAAATTTTCACAGGGCAACAAAAGCGTGCTCGCCGACTCTGCAAAAGAGATATAAACGCCCGGATTGATTTTTCGTTCTCATGCTCTATTTAAAGATTTTTACTTCGCCACGCTCGAAAAATATTTCCACAACTATACCCGCGCGTCCATGCATTATATTATTCGAAATTTACGCGTGGCCATTTTTTCATACCGTTATGGGGCCCAGAAGCAATTTATATATTGCTTCGACGACCACTAACAATGACGACGGACGCTGTAGTTGATGTGCGAATGGAATTGGATTAAAATTCTACCGAATACAATTCGATACTTTAAGTTCAAAATACCCGGCTTCTTTTAGCGTGACAAGTTGACGCTCCATTAACCTGCGATGCAATGCAGTCGCACTAGGAAGCATTTTAAAATTTTATATTGACACGAGTGTTTCGGTGGACACATTTGACAGTTAGTGGCTCGATCGATGGTTTTCACCGTTGCAGATGATGCTAATTCTGTCGCTGTAGCTATTGCAAAACGGGATAAGTCACTCGGCACAGGGAATGTCGCGAAATTCCCGGGTCCGCGTTAATGCACTTGGAACTGGAGTTTCATGAAAGTTAATAGAAGCTTAACCGTGGAACTATCGGTAGCTTTCGGCTGGCGAAGAACAGTTGTTCTCGTAATAAAAGTGCCGTAAACATGCGGGCAGGATAGTGCTTTTTCATAAAGCGCAATAAAGCGACGGGACCTGTGTAACGACCGAAACTTTACAATGCTTTTCCGCGTTGACGCGTCTTCACTGTTCCTTTTTAACGCGAAACACTGGCTCTGTGTCTCTATCACCTTCCTCACTTGCGATCGAAAGCGATTTTATTCGCGCCCTCTACGCGCATCTCGCTGTTCTCTAAGCATTACGACTTCAGTTGCCTCTAGCACCACGGACAATGAATTTGGAGATAACAATGCTTCGCAATACTGGGAATACAACCCTTCGTTCGAAGCGTAACTCTCCCACAAAATAAGGAGAGACGCCACATAAAGTGATAAGTGTTTTGATTTCCTTATGAGGATCGAATCCTTTTCATTTTAGAATGCCGAGGAAATAGGTATATGTATATATAAAATCCAAAGCTGGTTATAGAAAACGTACGGAATTGTGACATATCAAAGCATCATGCCAAAAATGGCTGCATGTGTCTTGCACAATGCACTCACACTGCAACAACTGTGGGAGAGAAAATATAACGGAAAAAAAATATAAGAAAGAAAAATTAATGCAATTGGCACCCCCAAGATATGAGACACAAAATGGAACCTGTCATTTTTTAAAATTTTTATCGATGTTCCACGAGAAAAGTGTAGAATTCTTTTTCTTTTTCGTATTATATAAGAGTGTTATTGTAACAAAAAATAAATCTTTTTAATTGGTACGAAACCAAATTTGTTATTAGCTCTCAACCAAAAAGGGTGACGTCTCTCCTGAATTTATCCTAAGCACCCGAAATTTACATATTCGTTCCCCCGACAATCTACGCGTCCACGTTTTATCAAAGCACTACCAAAAACCCCTAAGTACCCACTCCACGCTAACGAAAATCCTACAAAGCAGACTTTCTCGAGAGCATCCCCTCGCGATGTAACAATTCCGATCGTGTCGCCCGACAATATCGCGAATGGACAACGGAAACTTCCAGCCAACGGTTTTTCCGACTTCCCTCTTCCGCGCTGGTCGATAATCGATTAACGAGGAGAATCTAATCCAATATGATCAACGAGGTCCGCGGTTAATCGGTCGGTTTTTGCCGGTGCAAACGAGAGAAATTGGATTTTTGTCTGGCCCCCGACCACACTTCCTTCGCGGGGCTCCTTCATTTCTTCTTAACGCGGGCAGGGGGTGGCATCCCCCCCCCCCCCCCATACGATCTACTCCGGCGCAATTTGTGTCCGACCAGGTCCGTGTGCAGCTCCGTACGTGTGAAATGAGGTAATAAAAATATTACGAGGACCTCTAATCTTTTCCCCGTATAATGGTATCCATAATTCCTCGCCGCGTTGTGGAGTCATGATCGGCCATCCCCTTCCATTCAACCGGCGGCGATGGACCAATCGTCCTTCGTCTTCCAGCTCGGGCCAGGCCACGTCTATCGAGTGCAAAGGACGACGAGGGTGATAAGTTTTACCGTTGCTCGTACAGACGCGGGATATTCTTCTTGTCGTGGATGTTCCTCCCCTAACTACTTACCCCGTTCCAGCTCGCCTATGATTTTAGGAAGAATTAAGACGTTGGATTCATTGGAAATCGATCGACGAGCTTGGGTAGCCTTGGTGTTGTTATGGTAAATTCGTTGACGATGGGGATGAAGAGGACTTCTACGAAGAGTTACTTTTACTTTAGCCTCGGGTTTGGCATCAATGGTGTGTTAATAGAGAATGATTGAATTTAACGGGGAGAGGGAGGGGGGTTACTCGAAGGAAAGGGTACTCTACGTTTCTCGTTCACCATCTTCCATTTAGCTGGACTCCGTGATCGTCGCTCGAAAAAGTGGAAGCTCGTTCGTGCAGCTTTGCTGGCGGGAGCACGAAGGAGAACAAAGATATCACCATTCTTTCTCTTATCGATACAGGCAGCATAATGCAGGGACGTGATTTAGATCCTCGGTATCCCCACGAAGCCCGCAATGCCCCGGCGTGTACATCGCAGGATACCAAATCGCCGTTTCTATTCGACAACGAGGAATCGGCTTACCTGCCACAATGGCCGCCTGGAAAACGATTCTCCAGCAGACCCGAAAGGGACCAAGCCTCCATAACAGACTTACCACGTTCGAACAGTTCGACTCTGGAAGGGTCTGAAAGGCTTTGCTGTCCTCTTTTCCGTCGATGCCATTCGCTCACGCGGGCGTCGCTGCTCCGACGGATTGGTCAATCGAGGGAACCACGAACCATGGGAATTTATAATTAATTCATTAATGGGCCTATGAATAATTTTGTGAAATCTCAAATCAATTTTCAAAACCGAAGAAAAAGCTAAATACAGGAGACGTCGGTGATTTCAGCGAGTGGGTGGCGAAGCGCTTGGAGGCGCGCTTGAAACTTTCATCGGGCCGGAGCATTCGCCGTCGAAGACAGAAATCGATTTACAATTTCTCGGGAATCGACGGGACAAGTCGGCAGAGTGCTTTATAAAAAATGGCCAGCCGCTGGGGGCACGAAGAGGCCTCGAAGGGGCGGCCGGAATGGAGGAGGCGAGAGAGGAGCGTAGCTGGATGAAGCTTGTTCTCGCGGGAACCGAAATCACATCCTTAATTTCCATAAAAGAGCGAGAAGGGCCTCTTCTCCGCCCTCTTCGTACCGACCGCCGCCACCTCTTACTTCTTCCCCTTGCGCGCCTTTCTCTTCCTCTCTGCGCCCGATATACCCTTCGGTTAGACGGCCCTCTCTGTCTCGCGGGAGACTGCTAAGCTTCGTAAGCATATCTCGTTCATCCTCTTACCTCTTGCGCGCGCGACTTCGCCACTCAGCACATCCTCGACCCTCCCTCTCGGCTGCTTCGAAACTCTTTGCTCTGCTAGACGAGGTCAACGTAATTACTGACGCCCAGTGGATCCGACTGCTCGCCGCTTTGCATATGCTGAGTGACACTCCACTGTCTGACGCATCGATCGACTGTTCCTGTGATCCTCGATAGCCGATCCTTTTGATTCTCCAGCACACCGATGTGTGGCAAGTGAAAATTCAGTGGTTTCACGTATGGATGGCCATTTTTCAACTGCTCGATGACTTTCTTTATGCAGTTGGCTCACATTCCCGTCCAGTTATTATCTTCATTGATTTTCGTTAGTATTTAATGTTTAGATTAGCGACGCTTTCAGTCGCCAGAGAGCACGAATGACGCGTTGGTACATTCGTCGATGCACGTGGGACACTCGTGCACGGGTGACGGACCACTTTTATCTTTGCACACGATCCAGTGCATTTTTACGGGTCGATCAGAAGTGCGCGGAACGCGTTAATTTACATTTTGTTGCAGCAGCTGTGGAGCAACCGATCGAAGGGACAAATATTCCGTAAGTTCGTGTCGCCTCTGCCACATATATCTGTGGTTGTAAGGAAAAACGACCCATGTTACAATTTCAAAAAATTTGAGTTTATGCATTAATTCAACTGTAGAATATTGGATGTATGTATTTATCAGAAAAAAATGCATGAAAACGAATTTTATACGTTGAAAAAATAATGCAATTTAACCGAAGTCCAATATTCAATTAATACGCATTTGGCAAAACAACGTAAGTCCACAAAATTTGGAGAATACGACGTATCTTTCCTTTGTGATCGCTTTTTATTTTTTATTTTTATTTATCTGCATATACTATAACGTATTTTGTGTAAGATAACATTGGAAAAACATAATTAAAAGTGTATTTAAAAAATTGTTTCGTATACTTAATAAGTAGATTAATAAATGAAAAAAAAAAAGGTTGACATTGTTATCCATTGTATTCGCTGAGAAAAAACCTGAATGCTGCCAAATTTTGCGGCGTGATTACAGGAATGACCCGTTAACTGCGACACGGTCAAGCAGAACGACACAAGTCCAGTGGACTTGTGTCGTTCTGCTTAAAGTGTATGTAAATTATTACTATTTCGTTTATTATTATTTACGTTAATTATACGGATATTGAATATTATGCAAAGTGAAGGAAATATACGTTTATATCGTAAGAAGGAAACAAGGAAACATTGCTAATAAGAAGAATTGGTGTTTAGAACTTTCAACGACAATATCTCGAAAGTGAAAACATGTGACATGGGTCGTTTTTCCTTACAACCAGAGATATGTGCTTCCATGATGTACCTACCACTTTAAATGTATACGCTTCGAGAACAAAGGGGAAGTAATCGAAACACACTCTGTGCCCAGTAGGGTGGCTTTTACTTATACGTGCCGAATTTTTTCTTTTTATTTCTTTGCTCTCACCCCCTAGAACAGTGCCGTTTGATAAAGAACGGTTCCAAATTAGGAAATTGTAATGGAACAGTGTCGCCGCAAGGGAAACAGGAAGTCGATCGACATTAGAGACGTGGGTATAAGCGTCCGTGACGCGACAGTGGTCCCGCAAGTGGCAGGAGCGTCGTCGCCGGCTGCATCAGCGTTGCTCGAGTTCGCTCGACAGTTGTGACAAACGAAACAACCAAATATTCAATTTGCGACGTGCTCTGGGACGAATCCGCGGAGAATAGTTAACGTCAGGCAAACTCGACGGACTTATCGGGACGTGGGCAACGTCTGACACACGCTGCATTAACATGCCCGAGGCCGTTGGACACTGCCGATCGAACCGCGACGTTTTATCTATCGCCTGTCAATTAGCCGATTCTGCTCCGTGGTAATTGTCGCGTTTAGACACGCGTCGACTATTTTCGTGCACGCGGAGCATTATCAACCCGCTGCCTTGCATTTCCAATAACAGATAAGCGATAAGTAGGTACTTGGTGGCGTTTAAATTGTCCGTTGCTTGGAGCCGTAAATGCTTAGTAGGCCCGCTGAGTACAAAGCACACGCTATTATACAATTCCACGCTTTACACTTGCCGTGGGATTGTAGCGTAAAGTCCTAAGGGTAATTGAAGGCCGAGCCCGCGCGTGTATCGAAACGGCCCCCAACTTCGGACGGGCGCGGAAAACTTTCGCGCACCTGTCGGCGCGAAAATTTCCGCGACGCAAATGTGGAAAATGAAATTCACTTACCGTGGTCCCCGGGCGAGTATCGTCGAAAGTTCGTCCATGCGACCAGGACGGATAATTAATGAAGGATGAGGCGCGCGGTCTCAGGACGAAGCGCGAACTTTGCCCGTCGCGCGACCCAATTTCGTCCAGACAATTTGTCAATGTACCGGGATTTCTCGATCACGCCTGCCCGCTCGCTCGTCCCACGGGCTTCGTCCCCGACAAAGAAACCACTCCTGGGATCGTCCGTTTCTTCGAATAATTATTTAAATGTCCAACGACCCGAACGAACTCGTAAATTCGACGGCGTCCTGATCGGTCGCCGCAGCACGGAAGCAAATACGATCTGCGTGCGTCTACGCATGGAAGTCTTTGAATCTTAATCGTCGGGTAAAGGCGATAATGAAACGGACCCTTGAAAAGAAAGATTTTTACCGAAGAAATTGAGAAGCTCGGGGGCTGCTAGAAGTCTTCGTACGGCGAAAATATGGAGCTCCACAAGGGATGAGATAGTCACTAATCTTGATCCAAGCTCAGTTGCTATTCGAAATCGAATATAATCTCGTGTTTAATCTCAATAATCATCAATTTTCCATTTAACTGACGAAATGATTATTTGAAGAAACGTCCCCCTGAAGCAGCAAAAGAAAAGCAAGAAGACAGAATAATTACGCGAAGACTATTATCGTACAATATAACGTTGCGTTTATTATTATCGTTATTCATTAACCACAATCGTTAAACGTTCACTTTCGTATGATACAACGTTAGTCTCTATACACACTCTGCACATGCCTCCCTAAATGTCCTCTGAATCTGCTTAATCCTATTCGGTAGTAGTTCCCTTTTTACGGGTTTTTTCCATTTTCGTTTTTATTTCTCGTGTCTGTGTCTGTGTCTCTGTGTGTGTCTCTGTTTATATACAAAAGCGCTGGATCATTCGTCCATCGGCTAAGCTACGAACAACCCAATATTTTTCGCGATCGGTTGGTCTAGCGCACGACTCTTTATTCTATTCCCCTTGCCCCGTCCACCGCTTCTCCATCTCCCCGTTCTATCCCCCTAAACAACCGAGCTAGTTTTCGCAGAAATCGCTCGTTCCGCCTAGGGAATCGTTCGTGAAATCCTGCTGTCCCTGTATCGCGACCTTCTTTCGCCCATGTTCGTCCGCCCTGCCACCTTCGCACGCCTCCATCCGCCCTCCCCGTTTACGCAGGTATACCGGCTACAGAATAATTGACAAAAATCTGTCAAGTGACTCGACGATTCGCGCCCACGTGGCGATTCCGAGGAACGCGATCTTCGTTTACTTCGCACGATTTTTATAGAAGCGGAACGAGCGTTGTTCTTATTCCTTTACGCCTACGGTGACAGGGACGCGATTTCTGGTAGATTCTCGCACGAAGAACGGATCGAGCTGTTTCTCGAAACCTCTTGTACAGTGCCCCTGGAATTTCTTATCCGAATCGAATCGAGTACTACCGCCGAAACGCGACGGGGGAATGATTACGGGGAGCAAAGGGTTAAACAATTAATTACCTTCGCGACGCCTGAGAATGTCTCGGGGAACGCTGGTCGTTGAACGGTACATTTTGCCACGGTTACATCCATTCGTCCTTCCCGCGGCGCCGAAAGAATGACGGGAACGGTTTCCTAAATGTATTCGCGTGGCAAATACAAATCCCCGTCGCACGAGGATACACTTATCATCCCGGCGAGGATCGGGGAGCGGTGGAAATCGGCGTCGGAACCCGTGCCCGTCTTTCTTTCTCTGCTCCTGAGATCTCTCGTCCATCGGACCAACAGAAATCGTTATCCTATCGAAGCACGCGGAAGCTCTGTCGATCGCTCCCCCGTTCTAATCGCCGTGTCGTTGCTCGTCCGAGGAAACGCACTCCCGTCACGACTGCGAACGAACCGAGCCGTAATGTCCGTTTTCATCTCTGCCCCGAAATCAGCCGTCCGGCGGGGAAGCCGATCGTGCCTCGAAAGGGTGAACCTGGCGCCGTTGCTCGTTCCTAAAGTGCCACTGGACGAATCGAGCACCCCGAACCGCGAACCGTTTTGTTTTAAGCCTACTCGACTCGTCTTTCCTTTCCCATGGCAGATAATCGCACTGTTCCGCCCCAGCCGGGAAACGTCTGCTAGCCGTGGCCGCCAGGCTTGCCATCGATTCAGACTATGTTGTGCGAGTCCATGTTGTGCGAGAGGGAGCCATCGTCCTGCCACGTGTTGGCTGGAAAGAAAAAGTCATCTTTTCAGATTCTCATCGAGGCGATCCCTTCGCGAGGTGGTAAGAAGTTCGGGGGCTCCTAGAGCCTGGGTAATGTCCTGGGTTACCTCTATAGTGCATGTCCTGCGCCATCGACGGGCACTTGGAGTCTGGCCGCTGTCGACAGAAAGGTACACGCATTGTCTGATTAATCCTCTGTACGCGCTACTGAAATTCTGCCTATTTGGGAAGGGGGATATCCTTCCGTTTCAGAAGTGGCGATTATTTTTCTACACCTTTCTGTGCGATAGTTGTTTTTCTACGTACGATAAGGTTACATTGATATGCGCTTTGCGCAAACGTCGTTGCCTGCAAACCGACTTTTTTACACCAGCTTTCTCGCCACCCAAATAGCACACAGACATCTTATGTACGTCCGAAGAACGTCCGTTACGGACGTTTCTAGAACATCCGAAGTATAAATCTTGCGAACATCCTAGGTGTGTTCAAAATGGACGTAGGACGTTCGGATATAAACTGGACATGAAACGGACGTACTTGGGATGTAGAAAGATATCTGGGCAGTGACACGGCCGAATGTGCTCGCGGCTCGCGCAGCTAATCGCATTAGCCGATGAAAACTTAGCGTTGCACGGGAATGGGGAGGGAAGAAAGCAGAGTGGCAATTCACCTTGCGAAAATCGATGTTCGTCCGTATAGTCCTGTAATGAAGATCCTGCAGCGGCCTCGAATTGTTTCCCAAGGGAGCTTTCGGAGTGGCGACCGGACCTTGCATTAGTTTCCTTAGTGCGTAAAGCTGGAAATGGGATTAGGATTACGTTGTAACGAGCCCCGTTCCCCTCGTTCAATATTTAACCATAAAGTAGAGCGAGTTAAGTAATGGCAGGGAGGTAAATACGAGAATTGCTCGGCCGGCCACTGAATTTCAAAATAATACACTTAGGCTGACAATGTTCTCGTGCACCTTACAAATTTAGTAGAAGCTATCTCGTCTAATTTATCACCGGTACGCTCCTTATGAATATAGAAATACCACCGACACCCGCTCGTAACTTTACACGTTAATAAACTTAATAACTCCGCCACAATCCTCCCCAGACCATTAAATCGAATTCCAAGATCAACACCTTCGAATTTCCATAAAAATATGTAAAAAAGAAACGTCAATACTTTTTGCATAATCCTATCTATCGTGGCTCGTCGATGCTACTGGTATATCCAGCAGTCTACTTAGTACCTAGTATGGAGATTATGCAAGAACAGCAAAGCAACTTCATCGCGGATGGTAAAGCGAGAGCATCGACAAATTGACCGGGGGCTGGATGCGGCGAAGAAGGTAATAAAAGCCAGAAGGATCTGAATAATAAATCGAGGGGGTGGATAGAAGGGGTTAGCACTTACTTCTCGCGCGGTAACGTAGATGGGCTTGTTGAGGATCAGCCATACCGCCGTTTCCCAACAGCCAGGATGAGTCGTGCTACCCTCGTAAGTCATGTAACCGTTCGTCTCCGGAAGGAGACTCTTCAGGGACAGGTGACGTACCGGTGCTTCGTCGCCTGCGCATAAAAAACAAATTCCCTTCGTCAGAACACGTAGCACCTCCAAGCCACACGTTCCTCGCGCCGCGAATTTCATTCGTTCCGGCAAGCACGCACACTTAATTTCCTCCCGCGCTCGCGCGCCCGCTGATCAGTGATTCAACGGTTCCCGGCAAGACTGCCAGCCTCGAAAGGTGTTTCTCCCTTCTTCTGTATCACTCCACACGAATGGACTGTCAAACGATCGCGAGTCACGTCTCGAAACGATACTCGAGCCCGCTCTTTCGCCCGTTTCACGGTTCGCGGGGCAAATTGCCGGCGAGAAACGTCACGAATCATGAGTCGCTCGGTAGGTTTGAGGCAATGGAGCATTCTTTTTCGAATGCTTCTCGAGGACTGGTGAGGGGGGGACGCGCTCGAAACAACAACTTCTCTAGATGCAGCGTCGTTCATTACCGCCACCACACGTCTATGGGTGATCTGCGTTTTTCGGAAGTCACTGCAAATATTTATCGCATCCCCGTGCTATGAAACAATAGGGTGGCCCTTATTTATACGTGTCCTTTTTTTGTATTTCTTTGCTCTCACCCCCTAGAACGGTGCTATTTCATAAAAATGTAGTCCCTAAAAAAGTTTATTGCAGTCGGACAACAGGAAAGGGTGTCGACGAGACCTTAAAGATTAGAATTCATAAATTGTTTGAATTTGAAGAATTTCTCAAAAATGGTAAGTCCCATCGAAATTTTGTTCAAATAATATTGAAAGAGCATTCAATTTTCTACAATTACTGTATATATAATTTTTTCGTACTTCCAACCATTTTTTAGATAATAGCGTTTGAATATAGAGAGGTCCGCATTACGCGCGTATGGACAATACGTCACGCCGCACAGGTGGGACGCGCGAAGTGCGGATCTCTCTGTATTTAAACGCTATTATCTAAAAAATGGTTGGAAGCACGAAAATATTATATATACAGTAATTGTAGAAAATTGAATGCTCTATTAATATTATTTTAACAAAATTTCGATAGGACGTACCATTTTTGAGAAATCCTTCAAATTCAAGCCATTAATGAATTCTAAACTTTAAGGCCTGGTCGGCACTCTTTCCTGTTGTCCAATTGCAAAAATCTTTTTCAGGGACTATTTTTTTATGAAATGGAACCATATTAGGGGGTGAGAGTAAAAGAAATCGCAGGTTGAAAATAAGGGCCACCCTAATGAAACAGTCATTGGTTGATAAAGTACCTAGTTGGTATGCAACTTATTTCTACCGAGTAGTTTCAAGAACATAAGCACTTTCCTAATGTTAATACTAAATGAGGTGGAAGTGAGTGCGCGCTGAATATTCCAGCGATGCGATAAATGTTTCCTGTACTGTAAATCTTGGCCAGTTGTGTCGCGTCGTGGCCAATAACAAACTGACGCCGCTCATCATTCGGTTGCAAGGGGTGCGGTTCTGTTATTCCCGTGGAGACTTAACGATTCGAGTGACGGGGTAGCTCGTAAAGGCAGCCCCCGGAGATGTGCACTATTGTTCCGTTCGCACGGATAATCGATAGGGGTGGCGGTTCGAGCCGTCGAAGAAATTGAATACACTCGACGAGGGGCGATTGCAATTCTTCCCTGAAGCTCGCTCGCCCGTGAGCTGAACCGGAAGCGATGCGGAAAACCGACGCTACCCCAGACAAACGCGATTCACGGTTGTAAAATAGTCTGTTAGGACGGATCCAGCAAGTCGCGGGGAGATTAGCGTTGAAATGTAAACGGTGCGGCACTTCGCGGATACGTTTTTCCATTTGGACGCGAGGCTCCTCCTCGTTACGCGCCCCCCGAATGGGTCACTCGGTGGCACGATTAATCGTAAAGTCAGGACGCGCTACGTGAAACGAAGCTGGGGACTGGCAGCGGCCTCGCTGAAGGCGTCGTTAATCGAGCCTTAATAAAAATCATCCCCCGCACTCGGACGAGCTTCGAATGTGCCGCGCCGTTGAAAAAGCTTCTCCCCTCGTAAGAGGCTGTATCCGTCGCGACGTCGCGACGCGAGCCGGCTATTTCTCGTATCGAGCCCGTGACATTAAGGAGGAGCGAGCGTGCCAGCAAATGGTGGCCTGACACGGGGGATAAATGCGCGACCCCCGTCAGCCACCCCCTCCCCAGCCCCCTGCTTGTTCTCGTCTTCCAGCGCGGGGGGAACATTTTTAGGACGCCATTCAGGTTGCTTGGAGGGGCACAGAGCAGCAGGAGAGCTGTCAACCTTTTATCCGCGAGTACCACTTCCTCCCCCCGCACCCCACTATCCCGCTATACACCCCGTTCAGACGCTCCTTTTCATCCCTGTCTCTCTATCTTAGACCACGTTCGCGTTACCCTCAATGCGTGTTCCCCCGCGTTTATTTTTATTTATCGCGCGTCCCGATTCCCTTCTTTTCGCGGCTAAGAGCCGAGCGAGGGGCTGAGGAGGGATGATAAATAATAAGGAGAAAGCTCGACGACGGGGAAATATCAACTGTCCCGCGAATCAAAGGGAAAGGCAGCGAAAGTGTTGTGATTAATGAGACGCTATGGCCGGCGGATCGTGATTCAAAGGTGCGAGTTTCGTGGCGGAATGTGCTTTTAATGGATTAATAAATTTACGTAGGACTTGGCGCATGTGCTGGATTAGAATGGACGATATGGATAACTAGCAGCGGCATTTGTGATCAGATCGAATATAACTATTTAGGAGCAGGTCGAATTCAACCATCCACTCCGAAGCTACGACACAAACGTGGATTAAATAACGTCACAATAAATCTGCCACCCCGAAAGAATTACGCCCGAGCATTACTTTACGCGACGCCGGCTTTATCTTCGAAGCTCGTTCCACATTATTAGTATTCAGCGCGAGGCCCCTATCTCGCGTAACGTAGCTAGAAATCCGTTTCCACTGCGTGGCCTCTCCGCTAATTTCGAGCACGCGTTTTCTCTTCCGCTCCCTCCTCAGACGAACTCCCCTTTTCTCGGCGGCTTTCAACCGCGTCTCCTCTCAGTCGCACCGTTATTCAGCTACGCGTGACTCTCTCGGCGCCGCGATCGGTCACCGGGAAAAAGAGAAGATACCAGGAACACGACGGGAACGGCCTGGAAAGCTCGAAAATCTCGACAGGACGGGATTCGAAGAAGAGAGGGCTCGACAAAAACCGCGCGCGGCCGCTATAGATCGATGTCGCGAGAATTCGCGCGCGGGCTTCCTGTTTCTGCGCCGCGTAGCGGAAATTCGAAAATTCATTGCCGTGGAACCGCTGCCGAAATCGAGTACTCGGCCCAACAGGACGAACCAGACCGTGACACGTTTCTCAATTCCACCTTCCGGCGAGTTCCCCCCCTCCCCCCCCCCCCCCATTTTCTGCGGGAGTTAATGCATTTCATTAATCACGAAGGGATCCTCTCCTGCTACCCTCTCGATTCCAGTCCGCTTCACCTCCACGACTGATGCTTCCCCGTCCGCGACACCTGTTTATTACTATTTGTCACCTGCTGCATTAGCTTTCCTCCTTTTTCCCCCGCATTCACAGCGCCACGTTTTCCTTCCCCCCCCCCCCGCTTTGCCTGCAGTGCCTCTTCTTCGAGATGTTCCTCGAAGAGATACTCGGGTGCTCCGTATCGACACACAGGATGTACGGTGCTGTGTTTGATTGGAAAGCTTCTGTGCTCGTAGGTCGGTGGGGCGAAGGATGTGAAAAGGGATAGAGAAACCGCTGGTTATTGGAAAGGGAACTACTATTGGAATGAAGAAGTTAAATGAGGCGTGGAAGATTCCTCTTGGTTTCTTTAGATGTTAAATACTGATGAAGTACTTAGATCGCTCGCTTACATAAGTTTACTTTTACCACATACGCAAATTCATTTTACGACTTAATTTTAATTTCAGTTTTCAGCTCTCAGCTCTCAGCTTTATGTTTTCAATTTTCAGTTTTCTGCGTTTAGTTTAGCTTGGTTTTATTCTGTTTCCTTTATCGTTTGTATTATAATGCTATGGTCTCACACTTACACTTAGGCAGAGGTTAGGCCTAATAGCAGCTTTAGCTGGACCTCGCCTTCCTATGTACTAAGTAGAATTGGTGAAATAAAGACGTAAAATAAATAAATAAAATAGATAAATTTATAAGAAGTACTGTTCATAAGTAATTTCCAACATTGATATATCACTTTATATCCTTGTTATACAGGCTATCTATTCTTTTTAACTCGACCAAAGTCTTAGGGTAATTCCAAGTCCACTTTAGCCCAGGGTCTATGGAAATATTGAAATGAGACACCGAGGAACATCGATCCCGATCGAGCACTAATCCCGCGGGGGTAAAACCCAGAAACAGATATGGTTGTTCCCTTATCTATTATCAGATTGACTCGTGACTATCATCAATATTTCCATTGCCACGATGGTTTCCTGTCGGGGGCGCACGTGCGGCTGTTTGCATGGCGCTCGAGCACCGTTCAGGACAACGCGAAGGGCTCTTAAGAAAATTGACCGACCCTAATGGCCCGGGCACACACCTAGGATAATGATGATGACAGCGACGATAATCGCAATATATGAGCCTTACAGGCATACGCCACCACGGATACTCGTCCTCTCTGGCGAACTAAAGTTCGTGCAGATAGTTTTACGAGGTCGCTGCGCAGGCAACTAAAGAAGAAGGCAATCTTGCAAAACAATGTTGACTTTACACCGTGTCACAAAGTTACACCTCAAGTTTATGAACCAATAAAGGACCTGGTAAGAGTTTCATTACCGACGACGAACATTTTATTTCATGAAAATTCCCGAAAAGATTTCGTTCGGTCTCTTCTAGTATTAGATTATGTTTAGTGGATCCAGATGGGAATTGTACCATCCCTGTAAATGCGTTGAGTATATTAACTGAGTTTCATGTCACACGGCTCCAGAAAGACCCGATGAAACTCCTTTTACTTCACTTTTAGTTTCTCAAGAGCTTTAGGTATGTATACGTTGCAAGTGTATACGCGAAGAATTATGTTTCGTAAGTTTCGTAAAGGAGTGGTTAGAGAGCATTGTTTCTGTCTTCGGTATGAAAGTGGTCATCGTCACTGGGGTGAAATTCGTAACAGCACTTAGCTGTATTTCACCCCTGCAGCACACGAAGGCGCGTAACAGGTACTCCAATGTTTTACCAAGCGCGCCATGAGAAATATTAAATTCCCTTTAAACCGCTTCTAACGGTATGCCTCGGCGAGTTTCGATAAATTCATGTTAAATCGAACGTTTTCACACTTAACGTTAGTCCGTTCGAGATTTACTCGTTCACCTTTCACCTTCTATCACAGCAGTTCTTCTTCGGTGTACTACAGAAGGAACAGTTTGAAACTTCCCCAACAATCAGATTTGGCCTACGGCCTGACGAGCAAGTTTTTCGAGTGAAAGTTTCGACAGAGCGAGCTTTGCTTAAGGAAACACGTTGTCGGACGAGTTGTTCCATTATACAGAACTTTATTCGAAACTCTGCTCTGGCTCGATCGAGCAGAATTCCCCTGCCAGGCGAATCATTTGTCACTAATGTCGTTAACAGCGACGAATTTAAATGCCCCCTCCCAGAACACTGATTTTTAAGTAATTACGCTTAGCGATTCTTTCGTAAATACCTGGGCGAAGTTTGGAAATTATGGCACAAGTAGTATGTGGCGCGAGTGGAGGAGTGTTGTTATCATTTTTCAGTTTGAAATTAACGAGTTTAACTTTAGCGGTGGTACATAAATTGGTCCGGAGCGCGTATCTCATTTTCCGCCTGTCATTAAGCTTGCATTTAATTTGATTCGCAGAGAGGCGATGTTTGTCAGTCGATACTCGTTTGCACACTCATTAAATACATTCAATTTCCCAAATTAACCTCAGCTTGTATATTTTATATAATTAGATGGGGCTCGCCTCTCGCCAGGTGTTCTAATTTCCGGGAGGTAATTTTCAAACGTTCGACCAAACGAATCCCGCGGGAATGTAGTTGAGAAAAATATTCTTAAATAGAGAGGATAAACATTAGCGTATGTAGATTAAGGGGCTATTCTACAGTGACGGTCGGAGAGAGGAAAAATCGGCCCAACAAGACTTTTTTTTAGGTGTTCTCGGCGAACCAGGCGTGGCAGATTAGTTTTAAATAAAATTTTCTTCAAAATTATAAACGCGTTTTTTTTTCAAAACGGTGTTTTAGAAAATGGTTGCCACGATATCTCAAATTCTACTTCACCGATTGGGCCCATCTTGTGCATACATTTTCAACAGATGTGTCGCTATCGTCCCTAGCAGAATTAGTCCAAAATATTTTCCTTTTCTAAATTTTTTTAATTTTATAGTCCGAAAAAGACGAAGAAAAATCGCAAATGTCGATATTTAATTTTCAAACTGCAGCCATTTTAAAAAAATTTGAAATGTATTCCAAATCTGCTACCTGCGATAGTCATGTTTTTGTTTTTTTTTGGTTTCAGATGAACAGAACGACCGGAATCATGAAAACAGCATCCAGCATTTTTTCGAGGTGGCACCACCTTTACTTCATACTTTCAACCAAGAAAATTTTTTAAAATATTTCATTACGTCCATAAAAAAATTCCTGAAGGAAAGTTAAGAAATCGAAAGTTACAGTAGAATATCCCCTTAAATAAATATTTTAGAAATATCGTGAAACTTTCTCGAAAGAAACAGAAAGTTTTCAGTTATCGAAGATTCTACAAAGCTGCTTCGGGTTTCCACTCATGTTTAACAGCACGCTCGCAATGATTCGTGAAGCATTTTTCGCGTTCATTACTCGGAATCGCTGGCGCGCGTGAGAGAATCGCCTATGGGATTTCTCGAATCATGGAACCAGCGTTTCGGTATTCAAAATCGTTTTAAATATTTACGGGAGAGAGATGCTCCCATATTCCGTGACTTTTCACTTCTGCCCCGCGGGGAAACGAATATTCGTTACCGAGTGACAGGTCTCCTGCAGGTTTCTTACCAAGACCACTGCGAAATAATTAATTATAATCGATGCAACGAAACAGCCCATTTCGGGTGTCGGTGCCAAGTGACTCGAAAAGTTACCGATTTAATTAAAATCACATTTCAAATCGAGAGATACTGTGCGATCACCCAGAGTAATACGTTCAGCATTCCGAAAGGAATATTATCATACTAAAATGTTCAATATTATTTTCAATATTTCGCACTGGAAAATCAGCCCTAGGGCTCACGGAACTCACCCCTTCCGAGGTTATCGCCCCTTAAACGAGGCGCCGGAGAAAAAAAATCGTTTCGGGTCCACGAGAATGGTCTGTCACCGTGATAAATTCCGCGCCCCATCCCCCAGCGACCATGGAAAATATTTCTATCGACTCGAGACGCGTTAGGGAAACAGCCAGAAAAAGGAGAATAGAGAGCGGCGCGGGGCCAGGGGGGGGGGGGGGTGGAAGATAGAAATGCTTCGAACGGATAGCTCGCGATCCAGCTTCTCGTTGTGCAGTAGCGAGGGGTAGGTAGCTGCCGTTAGCATTGTAGCCTTGTGTACATGGTCTTAGACCTCGTTAGCAAGGGATGGCGGCGACAGTCTGCGTGGGCGTAGAGAGCCTATCCCAGCCGGGAGTGAAACAGTTGTCGGCGGGGTGGGTGGCTGTAAAACACAACGTCGGAGGTGTCGGCTTAATACCAGGCATACCTGGCGAATATTTCATCTATTATCTGCATTTCATAGGGATGCAGGCATAGAGCCGCCCCAGCCGGGAGCAAATGGTTGACGTGTACTACTGGCTGGGTGGGTGACAGCGTTCCTCCAAGCATCCAGCGATCATTGTTGGCGTGGACAACGAAGGGGGTGCGGTTGTGCCGTTTCGAGAGCTTTCAGGGCATTCAATAGGACCGGGTTTATGACGTGGATGGGGACTGCTTCGCTATTTTCGGGGATACTAAGCCGTCCGCCTCGGAGGAGGCTGTAAAAATCGACTGGTACGACGCATGCTTTGATCGGGGTCTTCCACAAGCTGGATTCTCAATTTGTGAAAGCTCGCATCTCTTTGACGCAACCCTCACTGCTCTGCAGGTCGTTGAAGATAGTCTAATGCTTGGAGATCTCCAATCCGGTGCATTAGGACACGCGTGAATCGGTGGGTCTCGATTCATCGCACGCGACGATAGCGCCATTGAAAAGAGGCGCCTGTAAAGAAGCAGAAAGAAGGCCCGGGGGACAAAAGCCCGCCATTAGTTGAGCGAAACAAAGTGGAAATACACGCCGCATGCATGCTGTACAGGTATACGTGGCATTCCTGAATCTCTGTTCGGAGATAATAGGGCATGGCTCTTTTCAGCGTAAAGTGGCTCGGAAAGAAGGCAGGGATATTTCTGGTTCACATCCATCTTGCTAGTTCAAATACCACGCCGTTTGCTTCTCGAATTCGGAAGCTCGGTGAACAAGAATTTTAACGCATTTATTAATACCATTCGGGCAGCTGCGAAATAGGCGTTGCGAAATGATCGGTATCACCTGTCTGATATATTTGTTCTATTTTCTAGCCCGGAAGACGGAAGTTAATATAAACGCCGACACTACACCGAATCAGATACACGTAGTACACGGAGACAGCCAAGATGCTACGAGGAATTTTATATTTGCTCCCAGCGTCGGCGGAGTAACGCGTCGCATTTTTCATTTCGCTTTGGAAGACTGTACGCACAGACACGCGCCGTATTCATATTCGGTCCCGGTGGCTTGCCTTATTTCGTCCCGCTGGATATTTTATTGTTCCTATATATTACGGGGCCGTTTACGGTGAAAGATACACATGATTGCACCCATCCTTCCTGCCAGCGCGAGGAACAAGTCACGAGGCTCACGTATGAGTTCCCCGATTCACCGTCGACTTCGCCTTGCATTATTGAAACTGTCCTGATTTCTTTCCTCAAATGAAGGAAACTGCTACCTCGACCCACGTTCACTTTCCTTCGAATAATACACGCGGTTCAACAATTCAATCGCCCCTTCGTCTGGTTGCCTCAGATCGAGAGACACTCTACCAAAATTAGTTTAAAGCCGAGGCGTTCATTTCAATCGCGTCAATCGCGTTTTTATTATAATAAAAAGTGTCTTCGAGATTAGTTAGGGAAATGAAGGGTAAGAGGAAAAGCAGGAAATGTCCACTCTGCACTGGAACAAACACAGAATGTCCCCATGGTCCAGTGAAATTAGGATCTGTCTTCGGAATAAATTCCAACAAGCTAAATTTTGGTATGGGCCTTTATTTGATCGTTTTAAACAATATGTCAAAAATACCCATCGATCCGACCGCCGCTAAAATTTTTACAGAGGGTTAAAAAATCGTTTTTTCGCGGATATCTGTCGCCGAGGTAAAACAAGAGATTATGATAAGGAAATGGAGATCTTCCCCCCGAGAAAAATTTGTTAACAGATGCCCATTCCGCGTTTTTATCGAACCATCTACAGTGATTGTTGGTTGAGTACAATCATCACCATTAAAAATAAATACGAGACAGTAATAGAAATAAACGCATGGACAAATTTCTGTGAAAAAAATGGACACTTCTTATTTTGTTTCAGTCTGCTGCCCTGTTCAAACTTGAAAAAATATTAAAAGAATGTAAAACGATTATTATAATCTTACTTACTTTTTTCTCATGCCTAATTAGGATATAAGCTTCATGTTACGAAGAATGCAGATAAATTCCTTGAACCTTGTTTCTTTACTGGTGGACTAAAGTATTAGAATTTAATTTTCTCGATAAAGCTGTTTTGTGACATTCCCTGTTTGTCCCTTTACCCTTCAAATACCTATGTACTTTGCGCCCGCGAATCGAGCTGATCGCGTGTAAGCGCGTCGGTAGCCCTACGACAACGTTTGAATTAAACCGATTCATAAATATTAACACTGTCTGTTTACACTGTGGTGTGCGATACACGCGGGACGCCCATATTTGATCTGTGACGCAGCGTGGATCGTGTGCACGCGACATAATCTCTGGGCAATGACGCAAGGCGCATTGTAACGCAGTTAGTAGCTTATCTGGTCGAGTAACTGTCTCCCCGCTGATACTATAAAGCATCCTCGTTTTATATTTCTTTACGCTCGATTTATTCGATCGAGAAGCTCCACTGCTGTCTCGTTCCGCGTTTAACTACCATTTCGAAAGCGCGGCTGGAAATCTCGAAAGCCTCCTGTGTATTCAAAGTAATCGCGGTTAACTTTGAAACAATACCGTTTAATTCTGTTTTCGTTTAATCTTCGCCCCTTAATTGGATTCTACTTCGGCGACATTCCTCCGCGCGTGCGAATAACCCAGCGGCGGGACCGATGAAGACTGCGAGGGTAGTCGCTTGGCTGTCCGCGGGACTTGGATCAGTTTCGGTGGAAATCGTGCCGCGTTCCGCATACGTATCCACCTCTCGAATCTCGCCAAGGCATCATCGGGCAGCCCCGAAATGGCTGCGGCGCATCTTGCAGAATCAATGGGTGGCAAGCTGTCGTCGACTCGTTCCGACTGGAAGAGCCCCGGCCGCCGATACAATCTTGCGCCGGGCGAGATTTCGCAATAAATACCTGGCAACTTTTCGAGGAGCCATCAGCCCCATTGTAGTCGCCCGTACATGCACACGTCGGTGGCCTGGGTACGTACACGACAATGGAATACTTAGATCCCCCTGGTGTCCCCCTTCCGCGCGCGGCACCCCCATTGTCTCATGATTTATGTGCCGTGGTCGCGGTGTCAACAGGGTATTGATTAAAATACACACAGGCGCGCGGGGGGGGGGCATGCACACGTGGAATGGCGTATGGCCCCGTGGATTTATGCACACAAGCCAGAGCGGCCATGGTGACATCGTTGTCCCTTGTAAATCGAGACCCCGGCGTGTTGATCGTGTTGTACGGGGTAAAAAGCCGCTCGGCCACGTTTCCAAGGCGAATCGTTCAACAAGGGACACCCGAGCACTTTTACAGCGGGCTACCCTCTGGGAGCATCGGCCCTCCCCTGAATTCCTTCGTCGCGTTTAGCGACCCTCCGCCCCTATGTCTTCCGCGGCAGATCCTTGGACGTGTTTACTGCTGCCCAGCGTCTTCCTGTATGATTTCTTACCCCCTTCCTGCCCCCGATCCTCGCTTTGCGCAGTTTCGCGTGGAATATCGATTTTTAGGGACTACACAAGGTGTAGTAGACGGAAAAAAAGAACCTCGGAGAGTTGTCCGATTGCAATAATCTTTTCCAATAATATTTTTTTTTTAAATGGAACCATATTAGGGGGTGCGAGCACAGAAATACGAAAAAACAATTTCGGCACGTATAAATAAGGGCCACCCTACTCTACATAAACCCAAACTTAACGGGGCGCCACCTATGTGCCAATATCGCACTATAGGCCGTTTCCCAAGCGCCAAATGCCTACACTATGTAGGTACTATCACCAGATTTTGCTTCATCTTCACTCGCAAAACGCAGCCCCGCGGTTACGTTAGAGGACCCACAGCACAGCCTGCGTGTTAAAAACTTAACCATATCGCCCAGCTCATTCGCCATTCTCTCTTACATCCCCCGGCGAAATATCCTGCACCGTATCGAGTCCCGCGACGAGATAAACTCGCCCTTTCGAGGAACCTGGCACGGATATTCGCCGCGGCGAAGTGACTCGTTACCTTAAGAGAGTCATTTTCCCCCCGCCCCTGACCCCTGCCTCTTCTTTCGCCTCTCTTTTTTCCCCTCCCTCGACTTTTCACCCTCTCGAGTCAGCGAGTCGCGCGCTATCCCTCTCCTCCTCCCCAGCCAACCGCCCCATCTCCATCCCTCGGAGCCTCGTAGCCGGGAGCGTCGGGCACACTCCCTTTCCTGGCACCATTTTATTTATTATCCGGGGTTATCCCAGCGACAGACTGCGGCCAACTTTCCACCGCGGCTCGCTGAACCGTCCCACACGGTATTTGGTGCGTGAACCGCGTATTCATCGCAACTGCGCGCCACTTTCCCACTTTTCCTCTCGCTCCGGACCCCCGGCTTTTCTCTCCCTCGCCGCGTCGCGTGCTCGCCCTTTTCTCCATCGCCCAACCGACTATCCCGCGTACCTCGCCGAGGCCTTTTGACGGTCCACTAATTGCGGTCGCGTCTTTCAACTAACGGACACGCGACGCTGAATCGTCTTTTTTCCTCCGTGCCCCCCCCCCCCCCCCGCCCACTAGGGATTTTTTAGTTCTCGACGAATTACGAGGGGGTTAACGTTGCTCGGCGCGCATTCAGCCCGTCGGACGGCTTCGGCGTGTCTTAAATAGGACCCGCGGAGCGGGCTGCCCGCGCAAAGGATCGAGGCTACGGTCGCGCGAGAATACGTTTGAGGATCCGCAATCGGAAAATGCGCTTATGAATGGAACGCTTTCGCGTGGAATTCCCATGCGCGATGTTTGAACTGGCGGGATGTGTTTCTCGAGCCTGATATGCCTCGGACTACCGAGGCTATGGCTGATACCCTGGTAATCCCGAGTCTCAGAGATCTTTTTAATTCCTCCGTGCACAGTTGGAAGGGCAGATGAATTTATGATTTATTTGATGAAGACGTAGTTTGCTGTAATGTACCAAGTTGGAAGCCCTTTGTGGTCCTTCGTTGCACTCTTTGCTATATCAAATTCGCTGCTTCGTTAAACAACAGCTTCGTGCCTTTACCGTGTATCGGAACGTGTCCCTATCCTACACAGTCCGCCGACCACTCTGTTGTAATTTCACTTTAGCCGATGCAGCAAAGTATCTCCGGAATTCGCGTTGGTGTTAATCCTTACCGAATGCGCTAGATACGGCGACTCAGAGTCGCTAATAGACACAACGGAAGATAAACCGTAATCACTATGCACCATCGGGAATGCAAACGTTAACGGAGGCTGGTAGCGAGTTGAAAGCCTATAACGCGTGAGATACTCTGAATCAGCTCTAATGCGTAAATGTGTATCAATAGCCAGCAGGGCGGGAGGGGGGGGGGGGGGTTGTGGGGGTGGGAGGGGAGGAGTGGAAAAGACGAAAGATACTTTGATTACGCATCACGGGGAGTTTTCCCTACGCGTGCATTTGCGAAAGCCGTTTTGATATTTCATCCAGTCAAACATCTACTGGCCGCAGCGTGTAAAACTGCACGCTGTTAAATACGTTTTTCATTGTCGCTTTCAAAGGGGAATGGAGCGCTCTTCTTCAATGCACGGAAAGGTCCTTTCAGATACAAATTTCGTTGGATCGAGATTTTTTCAACGACGGGGCTATTGTGCGCCTCTGAATGAAGCGACACGGCCTCGCTTTTGGGGACAAACTTATTTTACGCGATTCGTATTTTCTCGTTCGTCCCCGGCACTCCCTTTGAAGATTGTCACGCGCTTATGGTAGTCTCGCTGAAGTCAAGTAACAAAGAGGCTGTGGAGACGTTAGGGGCGTTTCGTAGTCACTGAATTTCTCTAAATAGTACCATTTAAAACTCCCACATTTTAATATCTCCCTTAGCATACCTTAGGTCTCTATTATATGATTATTCTGACTTGAATCAGCTATCTGCCACACATACGTTACGGTCGTTTAACTTTTATACAAGTACGAATGGAGCCTGTACTCACCACGGTGGATAACTTTGTTGAACACGCTGGTTATGATCTGCAGTTCCGAGTTCAGTGTCTCCCCGAGCTGAAACAGACAGCAGATTTCTTTGAGCATCGGGACGCGACGGTATCGTTCGGGCACAAAATCCAGCCCTCCCCTTCTATGCCCTAATACGTTTTCCATCGATTTCCCATGAAAAGGGGGGTTGTTCGACGCTGCTAAGTGCACCGCATAAAGAGGCGAAGGCGAAGAGTCGTTTCGAAACTTCCACGCTGGCCGCCATTAAAGGTAACCCGTAAAAGCGACCTAAACCGGCCGCGGCAACTCCTAAAGTAACGATAAATAATAAAAGCTCATCTGGCCGTCGCGGTGGATCAAGAGTTTCGCCGTTCGCGTGATGGAGCGGGCCTCTAACTGATCGTACGCAGCCTCTTTCCCGAGTAGAATGCCCTGTTCCTGGAACTTTGACTCCGCCGTTACTTTACGAGTGGCATTGTTGCTCGACGCTCCTTGGAAATTCATGGTAATTCGCAGGACACTCGTCACTCGCAAGCGTGCGCCGTAAAAACGGACAAAAGGGGCATTGGCGAGTGGGGAAATTGAAAAATCTGGAACGCGAAGTTTGGACGACGTCGCCACGGAAATTAAGTGATGGCTGGGTTAATGGAACGACGTTGGCCGTGTATTTAAGATGAAAGTTACGAAATGTATCATCAAGGAAGCGAGTTTAAATTCCCTGCATAAATGCGCCACCGATGTTTACATTTTAACTCTCCACGCACGTCCTTGTAACGCAACTCGTTCTGAAATTCCTGTTACATAATTTAATAAACAGAGGATGAACCATGGAATCCTGCTACTTCCGCTAAAGAGATTTATGAAGGTGTCCTCTCTTGCAAGTTAATTTAAACTTAATCTTGTAAACCAACAATGTGCGTAAATAGAGTGTCTACTGACTGATATCAACAGGGGATGTTACAGTGAATATTAAGAAAATAACTTCTGTATTCTTGTCCAATTAATCTACCAGACTTAAGGGGGTACATGGGTATTTCGGGGTCAAAAAATTAATTTTTTTTTCTCGATTGTTTATGGTAGCTGAATGAAATAAAAAAAAATCGATTTCTAAACCGGAATCTCCCCTTAAGAAAACATAACTAAACAAATTATCGCACATCCGTTTCCTACTTCCCTTTTGCCTCTTTCAATCCACCCGGAAAAATATCCTCGTTAACCCATTCGAACCTCAGTAATCTCTCTGTATCTCCCTATATTCCACCAGCCAACCAACACTCAGCACCAAAAAACCCAAAGCAAACCGTCCACATCCGGCCCGCGCAAAACCTCCAGAAGAACGACCATTACGAGGCAGGAGAGGGTAGAGGACGATAGCGGGGCGTTGCAAGTCGTTGAGTGAAAATAACCGTGAGCTCATTTACGTCCTAGATTGTTCGCGAACCGACAGCCAGCGCTAGTAGCGACTCATTTGGATCTCATCCCTCAGACACCCCCCGGGGTATAATCCGTTTGAATTACAGCCGTCAACGCACAGCATCCCCCCGCCGCGAGACACTTTTACGGGCCCGCCCCTCGGCCTAGGAGTAGATCGAGCACCTGTTAAAGGATCACGGTGAACCGGGTTGCGTTTCACCCGGCGCGACGCTTTGGGATCGCCCGAAATTCTTCGTTCGCGCTCCCGCGCGGATCCCCGGCCCGCGTTCGTTAATTTATCGCAACGCTCTGGGCCCCATCGGGCTCGATAATTCACCGCGGCCGCGAAACTTCGTTCGTTCATTCATCCCGGTCACGGAGGGTTGTTAATTAATTCGTTCCCCACCGACGTTCGTTGGCCCCGCTGTCCCGTCACGACGGGCGACCAGTTCGAGGAACAGAGTACAGATTATCGCGGAATACGATTTACTTCGTGGACGAGCTGCTAAGTGGTTCTATTTAAGTAGCCTTCCACGAAGCTTTCAAGTTTCGCTCCTGACGAGATTAATTACTGCTTTATTAGCGATAGATTGATTTCAACGGAGCTGTCTATCAGGCGTGGCGTAGAAAATACCCCCAAGTTCCAAGGCGGGTGACTTTCAGTCTGCGTTGTATTGTCTTTATTGCACCCATCCCCGTTCCCCCCTTCTTTCGCTGGTTCTTTCGCGTCTCTTTTCTTTCACGGTCGCGCGTTTCGGTGGTTCCCAGTCGCTAAAGACTGTGGAAGAGGAGGGAAGCGGGTGGGCCGACGCCAGACGGACCGGTGCCTTCGAAACTTGGAAATTTATTCCGAAAGTAAACACCGTGCACCGCGCAAAACCCATTGCATGTTTTATGAGGGCGAAATCTCTGTCGCGTGACGGGGACACTTTTTCACGAGGCGCTTCGTTTCTCCCCCGGCCCGCCCCGCTCGACTCGCGTCGTTAATCTCGCGGCTCGCGACGAGCGATTTTGGTTAACGAGTCGGAAACGATCGCTGGAGCGCGACACTGTTCGGAGGGCGATAGGAAGACCAAAGAAGCTTCCATTAATTTTTGAAGAAACGCGGAAAAACCGACTCGTGGAAGCACCTTGATAGTAACCCCGAAAATGTGAAATGTCTGACTTACTAAAATTCGCGCGAAAGTGAAATCATTTATTAAACTCCCTTTTAACAATCACTCTGCACCACCTTACAAATTAATCACTCCGGTACCTCGAAATTATTCACATCAGCTCTACATTAATTATTCCCACTACTCTTTTTTTTTATAAAAGCTCCTTTGTGTACCAAAGGGTACAATAAAAATTGCTAACTCTGGCTCGCGGATCGAGAAATGTCGCGCGCAAAGTCAAAGAAATAAAGTAAATAAAGCAGTTGAAAAGTAATAAATACTTTCATTCAAACTTCCCCACGCGAAACGGCAATTTCATATGTGCCGACCAAATATTTCTATCCCACCCTCGGAAACTTCAAAATTCATCAAACAATTCTTCCCAATTCCGAAACGACCGCACAGGCGCTCAATCACATGTCCGCCTGCAGTCGTGCCAGCTCAAAGGGACAAAAGTGGCCCGGCCCTGAAATACTTGAGGGTTGGAAAGCAATTTCGCCGGCTTACCTGGACCATTAACGAGATCGCGACCAAGCCCTGACTCTTGTGCTGCGCCTCGCTCATGTTGTGATACAATTCCGCGTTGAAGCCGTACACTTGTATCTGCAACAGAATATCAGACAAGGGGGGAATTATTTCCACGTGTAATCGCGTCGCAGTCTGCCCGTATTTTCACGGGCCGCGTAATTACGTCGACAAATTTCGTCTTCGCACGAACAAATTCCGGTCCCGTCCAGGCCCGCTTTGTGCTCGGCAATATATAATACCATTGCACGGTCTTCCACCCCCCACCCCCACCCCTGAGATCGTGCTCCCAGCCTCTTCGTTTCGTGCGTGCTCCCCGCCGCCAAATGAATTAATCGTCGAAAGATTTCAAAAGCGGCTCGCCACAGCACGTACATCACTTGGGTTAATCCTTCAACTGCGAGTACCAAGCACAGGGTGAAACCGTTTCTCTGCGTTTGTAAGAGAGGGTGGATCGTAGACTTTGTTTTCAGTCTTGTAACAGCTGATGCACCGGAGCAGTTGTAATATTGGCAGGATTGATAAGAATGCGACTATCCATAGAAAGATGAAGCAAATACGTGGAATTTTGTGTGGAGCAGGGTTGTTTTCCGTGAAATGCTGAAGCACTTTGATCGTGGTAGTTTTTTAGTGCTTTATAAGGGAAACTTTAAATAAACATAAACATTTAACTAGGAACTTGAACAGATAACTTTAATTAAACTCAATAACTCGAACTTTAACACGTTCCGTGCGGGTGACGTTACCGTCGCGTCGCGTGTTTTCTTTTTGCATAAGCATTCAGTACGATCATTTTTATTAGTGTATGCAGTTGTTACGAATTTGAACCATTTTTTTTCACCATTCTACAGCTGTTTTTAGTACTTAGGAAAGTTGCGTTCTTTCTGTCGAATTCTACTTCTTATCAATATTTTTATTCAACTTCTTTATCAAATATTTTGGAATATACAATTTTGAGGTGTAAACATTGTGAAAAAAGTGTAAAATGACGGGATTTTGGAGCTTTTCGTGCGCATTGAAAGATTTAGCGACTACTTGCGCGATGTTCAACGTAATTTCTAATTATTTATTCCTTTTTTATTTCGTACACTTTCTTCATCAATTGTTTCGCTCATTTACATTACTATTATAATGAAATTATGAACTGACTGCCAGATAAAACGATTGAAGAGACTTGTGAAAATATGTAGATACTCTATATTAATGCGAGTTACGATTCAGGATCCGCCGATGGAACAATGCTTGTACATCGATGGTAATGAAAATTCCTCGAGACATTCCGTGCGCTGTTAGTTTTCCAGCGACATACCACGGTCCTTTATTAAGAATCTTGTTTCGACAAGACAGGGAAGCTCCCTTGTGCCTTAGATTCATCCTATAAATATCGGACCAATAACGATCCCCGATACTGCGTTCTTTTCTTGTGAAATTGAAGGTCCGTCAGTTATGCTACAAATTGATATCATATTTTGTATATCTACTGGAAATTGAGTGATCCATTACAGGAGCACGTTTAACGCCCTCACCTTCGAGGATGATATCGTTGACACGTCGCTCGAGCGTGTCAAAGAGATCCTTCGAATGGTCCAAATAGCTAGAAAAATCAAAGACCGACTTTTAACCACCGCTCCGTCTCTCTCTCTCTCTCTCTCTCTCTCTCTCTCTCTCTCTCTCTCTCTCTCTCGACCCACTCACGTGCTGCCTCTTGCTACCGGTAATGGCATTGCCGCGGCACTTCCGCCGGTGCTTCGGGCTTGTTGAGATGCCTACGACGCGACGGGTCGTGCTTCAAAGACGTCGCTGTTGCAACACGGGGAACGGAACGAGCGAGTGCGACGAATACAGCCGAACCTGGGACTTTCGGAGAGGAGAGGCTCAGAGGGAGACAGAGATGGAGGGAGAGACACCAGATTGCCGAGGATGAGCGTAAATCCACTGCGCCTGATCAAAGTACGACCAGCACTACTTGGAAAAGGGGAAGATTCCCAGCATCCTACACGAATTCCTCCCGCAGCCCTTCGCCCCTCGCCGTGTCGCGCTCTCCAGCCATTTCCACATCCCCTCGGAATTATCCTGCCGTTTTTCTGCAGGCCGTTCACGAGCAACATAAGAATACAAATGCGCGTTTCTCTGCGCGCACGCCGACTGTGCGACTGTCGTCGTACGCGAGAAATTCTGTACGGGGATGTTTCGTAAATGTACGGTGTTGGGCCAGTTTGATTGAAAACAGTAATATGACGCGGCGCAGAAAATATTTGCGAAAATGTTACGTTTATTAATATTCATTGCGGTGATATTTATTAAAATTTCATATATACCCTATCATCTCCTACGTTTCAATGTTTTATTAAAAATATTTAAAAAAAAAAAATCAATCAGGTACGACGACCGACGATGAACACGAATAGAATATTCCCGGGTTGCAAATTGCGTTTTACAATTTTCGATCGCCAATTAAACGGCACCGAAAAGTGGAGAGCCGAAGGGTGCCCGTCGATTTAATTAAATTTTAGGTAGCCGTGTAATCGAATCCTAGTACAACTGCGATTACGGAAGTCGTTCTATGTTTAATGCCCTGCAGGGAAATAGTAAATGCAATTTAGAATGTCCTGCGGCCCGGTTAATTTATTGATATCGAGCACCCGCGTAATTTTCGCGCCGGTGCTAATAATGTACTGATCAAATTCTAACGAAACTCCGATTCTCAACGAAAAACCATTACGAATAAAAACCAATTTCTCGCCATATATGCGAGAATAGATGGTAACTCGATCTCCCATAAGAAACTCAAACAATCTAACCTTTCCAACGCCGAAAAAACTGCAGCAGTCTCCCGAAGGACTGAGAATCTGCACGAAGAAGATGAAGAACTGAGGTAGACTATATTATCGCGCTTTTCCCTTCGGAAGCGATCGACAGAAGTGTTTAACGAAGCGACGAGTTTTGCGCGGCGTGATGCATAACTCCTATATTTATTGTTAAAAATTAATTAATGAAACTGCGATTTCTTCAAGGATGCGTAAAAACCTGATCAAAATTTTAGATGAATCGAAATGCTAGTTTCTTAAAAAAAAATTCCTACATTTTGCTATGTTTTTAGCCCATAAAATAGGATTCCCCCCTTAAAGCGGCCCGATTCGTTCGCGGTTTTCCGTCAGTGTTTGAACCTCGCGGTTATGCTGTAGTGGCGGCAAAGTAGCGGGCTAAAGCGCAAGGGCTCGTGGAACAGTGCCTGGGTCGAGGGTAAGAGGCAGAGTGCGGATGGCGCGAGAAGATCGGACGGTTCACCGAGCGAAGATACTCGAAAGATGGTTCCGCGTCTCGCGTACTCGCTCTGAATCCAGAATTTCCGGGACGTGGCGAATTTCAGACAAACCCCCGGCGCGCTCCTGCTTGTCCCGATGGCCCCGGCAGAATCTTGTCCCGGGACGATAACGAATCTCGATGTCAGCCAGCGAGTGGATCGCGGCAAATTCGATCGATGTAACAAGCGTCGCCGATGGAAAAACGGGCAGCTCGAACCTTGGCGTTTGGCTCTTGATATATATGCGCTTGTCAACCACTGTTTCTGACACGATCCATGGTTGTTAGTCACTCTTTATATTCTGCTAAGCTTTCAGACAAGAGCCTCCGCGAAGCCTCTCTCTTCTCCCATTAACACGCTGGAAGGCAACGACACTGATTTTCTAGCAGCTTGCCAGCAGCGCAGGGAATTAAAAAAGCAGGAAAGAACGGGCGTGTGGACGTGACTGGAAAATTGCTTCGCGTCTTTCGTCGCGAGGCTCCGCGGGAAGATCCCCCATCGTCTTCCCTTGGAAAATACGCGACGGCTGGGGTTTGAAGGATAATTCGGGCGTTAGGGGCGGTGTGGCGCGACACGGGGCTGCGGGCGGCCTATGGGCATACCGTCAGGATTTCCCTGGCACAATGGTGTATTTCAGCGTGATAGATATACAGCTGTAATCCCGCACACCCTCTCTATCTCCCCCGGCGCGGCTGTACCCGGGGCTCTCTATATTAACGCACGAGTGCTGCGTGCACCGAGGCACTCGTGTACACTATGCATCTAGGCGGGACGCGACAATGCGCGCGTGCATTAATATGTAGATGCACGTGTACGCGGCGCCGCTGGGATTTCGACATTCATATGTAGATCCCACGCCGCGCACGGCTTTATTTGGGAAAAAGTTACCGAGAGGCCTATTATCCCTGCAAGGTCACGCGGCTCTGCCTGCGTCCAGGCTCGTGACGTGGGGTGGCTTTGTAACAGGGATGGAGATACGTTTGATTTCGTGCTGTGCGGTGAAGGCAGTGATTCTGAGATATCAAGATCGCACTGTGTCCCACATAGTTTGGTGCTTTCAACATAGACACCATTCGTGGACATGGAAAATCTAAGATTTTAATTAGAGATCAGGGGGTGGGAAGTATCGTTCGTGTTTCCGTTAGATATTCCGTGGGGCTCGAGAGTGTCGAAATAGTAGGGGAGATCGTGTATGGTTGTCCCATTTTTTTATTTTGAATTTTTTACGGGTTATAGCTGCGGGGAAGTTCATTCAGACTTAGATTAATATAAACTACGTACGTCCGACTTTATAAAAAAAATTGGTCCTGTGGATTTGGTCAATCAGATTAGGAGCTAATTCACATTATTTGCAGGGACTATTTTGTGACAATATACCCCGAGGTTGGGTTGGTTGTCACAAATTTAGATAGCTAAGTTTATTTATAAAATACCGATTCACACAAGGAAGTAATATAATTTTTTTATTGTAATTATAAATGCTGTAGTATTGAACACAAAATTAAACTTAAAAACATTATTAACAAACAGTTTACAGCTTTATCACTGAACCCCAACTTCTCTGGATTTGCTTTCCGAATACAGAGACAAGCACACAAGGTAAAAGTCTTCTTAATTTTCTTTTTTTTCTTTATTAATTGTTGATACTTTTTTTTCCTTTATCGGATAAAATAACTCGTTTTGCTTTGTTCTTCTTTCCAACAAAGTGACAACCTACCCGTGTGGCAACCATACCCTGTCTCCCCTATACTAATATTTTGAGTCAGGTAAAAAAAATAGTGAAAGCATCGCTAATGCAACTGTTCCTATAACGCGAAGAACCCTTCAAATTATTTCAACTAACGAACTCAGTAGACAGTGATTTAGCGAGCAGGAAGCGGAGCACCCCTTCTGACAGCGTTTTCGAAAAAAGTAGAGTAATAATTCCCAAGGACTTTCGGTTGGACCATTTCCCCGGAAGTGGAAAGTTTACCTGGTTGGTTTATTCGTCGTACGGGGGAAAAAAAGCATGGCGTTCTCGAGTTGATAGCCTTTCAACGCCGGCCGGAAGTAAGAGTGGCACTCCTCACAACAGACAATTGCAACGCGCCGAGAGTCGTTCAACTATAAACGACCACTACAATTACGGAAACGCGCGGCTGGCTCTCTCCACTGGTTAACGCTCTTCGCGCGGAATAATTAAGCAAATTTGCGCCACCATTTCTGATTTAACTTCTTCCCCACTTGCCGGGGCATGGGAAATCCCCGTCGACGTTCCCGCTGCCCGCCTGCCGACAAGAATTACGGGGACCAGTCGACGGAAACGATGTTTGCGATCGCGTCGATGTCGGATCAGTCACGCTCATTGTCAGCTGGGCGATCGAACGGAAGTCTCCCGTATGTCGCATCTTCGACACGAATCGCTGTGTGTTACTATAAGAGCATGTAGCTTTTGAAACTCTCCCGCGACATTAATCATTTTCAATGAATTTTACCAATGAAACGATTGGCAACAAAGTTACATTACTGGACTATGATTCGACGACGATTTCCCCGCAATAATGTCCCAATAGTCGGGCACTTTTTGGTCGCGATAACTCCTCTTACGTGATTACCGTGATTTCCATCGGAAAGATTAAACCGTGAAGTTAAATTATAGACAGAGGGGGCGAGAGAGAGAGAGAAAGAGCGTATTGAAATCAGAGTATTCCCGCTAACATGTCCGTGTGCGATAACGCGTACTGCAATGATAAATCGCGCCCCCATACCTTTATATCTGTACCAAATGCCTTTCTACAAACCGTTGATTACTCGACAAACCATTCGATGCCCGGGCATCATGGACGCGCCGCTCATTACTCGCGAGTAGATTGGAAAGTATTGCCGTGTAATTTATAATAGCAGATCTGGATGGAATGTCATTGATTTCGCGTTCGACCGTTTGCTTCTTCCAATTCCGTTCGATCTTCCGCACAAAATTTACTGGCGCATGCTGGAACTCGTATAATCGTGATGCATCGTGTTTTTCTCGTCACATATTCTTCCGTTCGCCATAAACAAAGGATTTATCAGGACGGAGTCAACAGTTGCTTTACTCTTGGAATTTCCGAGAATTATACCTACCTATATATCTGTTTAGATTCCGATGAAACTAAGGAACGATTGCTACATCATTTTGTTGGACTGATATTTTAACGATTAACAAACGAGTGCGCAGACCTCAGTTCGCTCAGAGATTAAGCCAATTACCGCTGTCAATTTGTGTCCTCCCAGGTGCCATAATAATAGCACTCGAATCCTGTCGCACGCTGTTTGACCATTAGGGGGCATACCAGGGCGACCAGGCTTCTCTCGAATACCTGTGCCCATCGAAAGGGCCCTCAGGATCCCACGGCGCCGATTTCCATAGCAATTGATCTATTTTGACCGGTGCTAGAATTAACCGATCGATTGGATATCCTGGATTTCGCCGTTGTCCCCGGGAACGCGACTAATTACAACCGCATAATCGCGATTAACTCAATCTACCACATCAAACTGCTTCAACGGACTGCGTAGGTACTTCACAGACTCCGTGACGAATAAAAGCAACTATGTATCCTACATTATTCTAGCTTCTCGCGAGGAATCGCACGTTTGCCACACTCGCGCTAGCTTTCAGCTCGCGCGGCAACTCGACTCGGTAAAAGTCACGCGCGAGACCGAGTTACATAATTCGAACTTAGCTGGAAGGAAATGCGATACACGGGGGCTTCAAAGGCGTGGAATTCGACGACAAAGTCGAGTCCCTTCGAGGCATCCTTGAGCCGTGGATTTCGCGTGTCTGATGGAATTTCCTCGAGAATGGCCACGGGAGCTTTTCATTCGCGCCCGACCCCGCACAGTCGGCCTGGCTCAACTTCTTCGACCTAGTTGGGCGCCCGAAACAGCCGACTTTCGGATCCGAGGGCTCGTCTTTCCCTTCGTGGAAGGCACGGCAGCGACGCACCTCGAACCGGGACCTACATATTTTCGAACGAGAAATGTTCGCGACAGAAAGAATGCACTTGTCACATGGGGCACTACGGCCATCGCCAGAGACGACTTGGTGAAATACGGACGCTGGTCTCTTCGAGAGTAGATGCCTACTGTTTCTTATTTGCTTCCTTATTCGCATCGAGTGTGTAAAACAGAGTTGCGCATTAACTAAGTAAAACATTCTTTAAATAGCGGATCGAATAAAAGTTACTTTAACTTAAGATTATTCGACGAATAAAGTTAGTTTTTTTATTCATCGAGCGTTTCAACTTCAGCGTCGAATAAATTTTTCAACTTCAGCTTTAACTCGAACTTTTTGTGAATGTACCTATTTTGTTTTCGTGCGACTAGAGATACCTAATTGTCCTCTTTTTTTTTTCAGAAAATATTAAACTGTCTACCTAGAGCGGTAGAAAAGTGGCGCACAAGCTTCGAATTGAAATGATCCCCGAGACAGCACTCTGCTTTCGATAATTGCATCACGTCGACGTGGAAACGTCCGTTGTAGCTCGTAATCGTGGTTGATCGGTCGTGTGTCTCGGTTTTATGGCAGCTGAATAAAATTAATTCCAGGCGGATATTAGATGCGGGTGAGCTCGAAACCGAATTTCGTTCGCGTTATAGCTCCGTCTAATTTAACGATCGTATTCTTTTACGAGCCCGCCTCGATGCTCCTCGTATAACTTGTGGCATGTAAATAACGTTCACGAGGAAACGGCATTCACCATTATGTCGTGTCGAGATGGGGAACAAAAACGAATTGCGGTTCGACGTGACTGCGTTTAATGACCGAAGGTGATATTTGGAATATAAACGAGTCACTACAGAGAGAGCGAATGAAGGTGTTGCGACCTTGGATGGAGGCATGGTGCTCACAGTGAACTGAGCAGAAACACGTGCATTAGCTAAGTGGGTCGAAAAGTCAGCTACTGTGCAGATGAAAAAAAATTCTGCTTTTAATAGTAGGTACAAATGATTGACATTTCGAGGGTCAGGAGTGATCATCCAGGCGAGCATTTCGGAACGTTAAAAAATCATACGCATTCAAATGATCCGGGTATCGTTTCAAAACACTATTGAATGTCGCGGAAGCCTTTCAATCGTTTCGGCAGAATTGCGCCCGATGACATTCGCTCGGGTGAAACGCGACCGTTCGATCTTCTGCCATTGAGAATGCAATGAATTTTCAATTCGTTCTGTATTTCGATGCCACAGGCAATAGAGACGATCGTGCGGCGGCACGGATGACCGTTCTCTTAATTTCCATCTGGGAACTTTTGATCCCACCCATACGCCGTTAAACCAAACAGAGACGGTAATGGGTGTAACCGATAAACAGGACACCGATTCGCGTGGATATCGACCGCGGTTGCGGCCCAATATGCACGAGGCTGTAAACAAGAACAGCAGAAAGCAAATTCTGCATTGGAGACAGTCAATTGCAACGAGAATTGCTTCATCGTGTGCGCAGATGCTGGCACAAACACGTTCGCCGTCAACCAATGGTAGACTTTACCTAGAAGCCACGCTACACTTTACGCGAGGGTGACACCAAAGTGACACGACAATTATAGATGCACTTTTCCCAGGCGAAGAGGGTGAGGGGTGGCCTCCTGGCTCCTTCGATTCTGATATCACGACGAAAGTTTGCGAAACGGCGATATGCATCAGCGATGAATCGGCACGGAGACGGACGTCACCGCTGAGACGTCGGCTAACCACCGGTGGTACCGTCAACAATTAATGGCCAATAACGCGGAGGTGCGAGGCGAGCCTCAATTTAGCCGCGCGACCCATAAATTTGTGAACTGCAGCGACAGGGCTGTGTGGACATCCGGTTCAGGCGCGGGGACAAGGATGGGCCATTCGAGGAGGCACTCGAGCCACTCCATCAGCTCCTTCTCGAGTAGGCTTTCGGCATCAAAGCGGCCTCGTCCCTCAAACATGCCGGTAATGGTTCAGACTCGCTCGAGTGCCGCTGCCTCTGGGAATCCCCTTGTCCTCCTCGTAGGGCTTTCAAACAGACCCTTCGCCGCTCCGTGACCTACCGCCTACTCCACTGCCTTCTCTTCTCTACCCCTCCCTATCCATTGGCTTCCCGAGCTCAAGGGGAAGGCACAGGGCGCCTCATGGACTTTTCAGGGCCCCTGGATGCCCTTGCCCGGATTTGCCGTCTGCAGGTACGAAAGCATCGGTTTTTCTTATTCCGCGAGCAACTGCGTCGTGGCTTTGGAAACAGGGGCATGTGTCGTGGCAGCGTAGTTGAGCAGCTTTGTTGGTTACAAACAGGAACATATGGAGATGGTAATACCGTGGGCTGGTGGGAACTTGATAAATCGATTCCGGTAGTCACCATTTTCATTGTATTCTTGTTTCTTTTGTAGTCAGATTCCATCGCCTTAATTCTTTTTTTAATTTCGTTCAGATTTTAGAAACTTCGATTTTATATACCTCTATTCCATCGTCGAAACGTTAACTTTCTCCACCCCTGTTCTCTATGGAATTCAAGGTCTCATTCTCCCCATTTTTGCAAAAGTGCGCGCGTCACTCGAATAAAAATGGAAATTACAGGGACAGTTTACGCTGGGAATCAATGCTACCCTTTCCCTAGGATTAAAATTCTATTTGCTATTAAACGGCAGTGGAGCTCCTACATTTGTCATGGATCATCTACCCTTTCGTTAAAAAAAGGCAGTTTACTGTTTCGATAAATGGAAAGAGGGTGGTAAGTACATGGTTCCCATTGGTCGTTACATTCGTTGTAATTATGAAACGCGTGACCAATTCGTTGCATCCAGTGCTCGAAAGTAGTGACTCCCATTATTGTAATTAGCCGCGGCGTGCGTGTAACTAAATAAATAATTAGAGGGAAAGAACTGCTCACACGGATCCTGAAATTAGCCTGCCCTTGTTCTACTTGCCAAATCGATGCGCCTAAATATTTATGTGCGCACGCACGCTGAATTAGTAAAGATAATTAAGGCGACCTCTAATCGCAACTGCTGACCACGTTACCTTCTTCCATTATTAATCTGAATTACCTGCTCCTGTTACATTAACGTCGATTAAATTTTTCTCTCCAGAAACAACGTGAAACCGTTTACAAGAAGTTTAAATGTACTTTCTGATATTCTACTCTATGTTTTTCAGGCTACATCAAGTAGTAAGTAGCGACGCAAGTCGGGCGAAGGAGAAGAGGACACTCCATAGTCAGACGTGCCGTGCAGATCAACATTACAGACTGTGTTAATAAAACATACCTATGTTATAAACTATATCTGCCTCTAACTTCTGATATGAACACTGTTTCGCGATATATTTCGAATAACAACTATTTGGATTAATAAAGATTGAGTTTGCTTCGTGCCATACAGTTCAATCGTTTACGTTGAGCCGAGTAATCCATCTCGTCACGAGGTCCCCATACCAAAGTCCAAAATAACACGCTCCATTTCTACCTTCCACCGCGCAAAAAGCTGCAAATTTTTATGTTTCCCAATTTACTGTCCCCGCTTGCAAATAAATCGTAATGAAGGGGATTAACGGAAAAATCGCGTCGACGTTATTAATGTATTCGCGTGCCTCGCTCCTCCCCCTGTAGCTAACTAAAAAAAACACGTTGCATATTACGATAAACATTAATCATTCGCAGTGCGGTAATCAGTTTAAATAATTTTACCCGCGTCGGGATTAATTTATCGCTACACTTTCCATGAAAAATTAGTCGGTTTATCGAAAAATACTTTGCCCGACGAAACGCCCGAAAAGTTATGGACACGACCGAACATTTCTCTTCGGAATTTAACAGAGATCGTTGGAAAATTAACGACGGGAATGATTAACAAGAGAGTCCCGCGCATAACTTTGCCTAGCAAGCGACGCAACGGCGGGGGTGTCCGAATCAGTTCCGCGCGCGAGGCTGGATGGATGATGCATCACGTGTAAGAACAGAGGAGCGTAGGAAAAAATAGAGGAACAGGGCGAAAATGGTTGCGCGTGATAAACTCGAGACGAATTATGCTGCGCCACGCTTCTGCGATGCTTACCGCGTGCGCATCTATTAATAGGAAGGGAATCAGAATCGACATGTAGCTATTGGAATTGTTAATGAGCCAATATTTACTGACTTGAAATACCTGGAATATTAACAAGACCAACGCCATACAATGCTCTATAACATTGGAAAATTAATGACACGGTACTTATTCATATGAATTGAAATGCATCAGTCATTTATGATTGATCTGTATTATTCTGGACGTATCACTGACTCGTACTAGTGGCAGCACGCAATATCGATTCGTACTACTCGAAATAATGTTTCCTCCTAGCAGACACGCACTGGCATAAATATCAATGACAAGAATCACTTCTTTCGCCACGTGCATGTCTCAAGATCTTTTTACTTAAGGGAGTACTCTAGTGTAACTGCCCGTTTTTCAACGCCATTTTCGGGAATTTATTTACCAAAAACTATAAGTTTATACTATCTGGCGTTTTGCTTGCATATTATGGTATGTTTGAAGCAATACTCAGAATTGTTATGAACTTTTTTATCGCACATATACATAGATATAGACGGAAACGAAAACTTCTTCAAAATAATTCTTTTCCTGCGGGCGTTGGTGTGGGAACTGTTCTAGTCATCCAAAATGGAAAAACTAAGGTTTATTTTCTTTATTATGTTTGTCGTTATGGTTGGTACCACAGAAGCCCCGTAATAATAAAAATTTGCAGAATGACAGCATTTTGAAAAAAATGTTCGATTTTCGCTGATAAATTTAGCTGTTTTCGTTCTGTAGAATTAAATCGCAAACATAACTGATATCTTTAGAATAAAAATGGTGTAACCCCTGAACAGAATAATATCTTACATATAATACATGCACCCTAAGTTTATCACGAACAGAGACAACTTAAACAACAAAAACGTGCACTTATCCTCCATCACTCGCGACTTTGTTCCACCCCGAAGGGGTTAATGCCACCCCAACCAGTTGCAACCCCATGCGAGGTTAAAATCGAGCAAAGGATTTGCATTGTTTTGCAGAAAGGAATGTAATCCGAGGGAAATTCTTCGAGCAGCAGCGTCCACGCCAATTAATGACACGGTGCCTTCATCCCTTTCAAGGAGGACCGCCTCCAGCGGGACGTGCAGGCTTCCAGCGGCGCGGACAACGAGCATTCGGGATTTATCGTCCCGCAGCTACACGCTCGCGAGTTCATTCGTCAAGCGAGTGAGTTACAGCAGCCAGGCTGTTACAAGCGTGAAAAAGGGGACGATGGGAGCGACGCGAAAGAAGAACACAGCGGAAATGGACGCAGTCGCGGAGCGGCGTCGCTGATTGCAGCTGCTCGCGTGCGGATTTCGGCCTCGCCGACACGTACGATCGCTCGCGTCGCGGTTGAATTATGTGCTCGATTAACCTCCAATCGATTTCATCCGCGTCGAATGCGACGAGTCCAGCCAGGGAAATAATGATTCCCAGTTTATAAGCCGGTCCGACTCGTTCTCTTTCGCCCGACAACTCTTCGTAAGCGAGTATACTCGCTGCTTAGCGTCTATCCAGCATCAAGGCACGATTCACGAGCAACCCGCCATTAAACTGCTGAAGGGACTACGGTCAACGAATATCGTCGCTTATAGGGAAAAACCGGTGTCGAATTTCCATCGTAAAAAAGGTATATTAAACGACGGTTGCATGTACGAATATCGGATAATTTTCACGGAGTCATTTTATCGCGCGGCGATATGTCCGCTTTCCACCGGTATTCATAGGGGAATTTGATATTAATTCGATGGAAATTGATCGTGTACGGCTGCTCTGGCTTACTTTTTTAATCACGTGTCGGGGACGAATGTTGGCCGCGAATAACTCGAATTTCGTCCCGTGGATTTGCAATATTGCGAAATCACGTCTCTGTGGGGAAATTCGGGAGTAATTTTTCCCTGCAAATTGTCCTGTATCTACCACCCATTTGCGAGAAACGGGTCGACCCTTGAGGGTTGATTTCGCCATTTCATAGTAAATTAGGGCGCACAGCCTTCGGGCAGCCTCAGTCTTGTAGCATTTTGAATTTCCTAGATCTCGATCACTCTCTAAATTAGATTAGACGATCGACGCCGGTGATTCGCCATGGAAATCGCGAAACCGATCAAGGTCGAGCTGCCCGATGAATGTGCCGAGATTCTGTCGAAATCGCGGACCATAAGTGAGAGTGCGCGACATTCTTCCGCGGTCCGCGGACGCTCGTGCAAATTGGGTCGCGCGTAGAGAGAGAGTTTGCTCGCTGTGAGGACGAACAGGGGGTGGGGGGGGGGGGGGGGGGGTTAATTGGGTCATCGTCGCGTAGCGTTTAACGAATGTTTAATTTGTCTCGTTACGGAGCCGGCCTCGTGATTAATTTCGATTAACTGCGTCGCCAGGCTGGCCGACGCGCGAGCCTCGTTACGCTCTGAGCGCTGTCGACGAGTCATCGGTGGGGCTCGTCAGGGCCGATCTTCAGGATCCAAACACTGTTCTCGTTTCGTTCGCGACTGGCTCGTGGGTGTAGATTTTCAGGATCCAGCGATTACCTCCACCTCGCGCGTGATTAGCTCGTGAGGATCGATCTTCTGGTTTAACGACTGTTTGTCCGACTATTCGCCGTTAACTCGATAGCGCCCATTTTCGAGACCTGCAAGCTTTTTGTGCTCCTTTCGCGATTAGATCGCGAGGATCGATTGTCGCGACTTAGAGAAGGATCGGCTTGCGGCGAGCTCGGATTACTTAATTTGACGATCTCAAGCACTGAAATTGCGTTGACTCTGGGTGGGGTGAAAGTAATTTGAAAAATATAGGGGAACAGAGCAGTGGGAGGGTAGATAATCTTAGGGGCACTCTCGAGCTAACACGAAGGCTTGAAATGATTCATCGTGTTTAAAAATAAAAGCAAGCGGAGATTGGATTCACTTTTCAAAGGGGAAAATGAAATAGAGATCGCCGGGATACGCGACCTATTTTCTTTTGCCAGTTAAAAGCGATCCAGTCGAAATGGGAACTCACGTTAATTCATAATTACAGATAGAAACTTTTCACGCAAATGGTCGGTATTGGTTTTATGAGAGATTCAATGATTCGTGAGAAAAATTCTTTTAAAGTGTTCTAAAAGTGAAATATCTAATTCCCGCCGTTTTTTCCATTCTCTTTTCTACTTCGTTATCGCTCCATTGCGCAAAGATTACTGACTGCTGATTTCAAAATTAAAAAGACAACAAAAGGAGAAAATTATAAAATATTATAAAATGTTTGAGAAATTTTTTATGCCAAAGTTGACTTCTAATATCTTTTCTCTTTTACCAGGTTTGACATCCTTTTAATCTAAAAGCCGCAAATTTATTTTTTATATCTACATAATTAGAAATAGCTAATAATAATAACACTAATAATTATAGATAATGCACTTGTTGTAGGAATAGAAATTAAGAAGTAAAATATGATAATTAAACTACACCTAAAACACCGATGACAAGTGGCACATGTGCTGGTGGCGTCACGGGTTGGAAAAAGTTGCAGTCAGCATTCCCATTCAGAACTTATGATATTTTCTTAGAAATCGTTCGCACATTCCACTTACTTCAGCGGGAAAAGCGTAGTTGTTGATGCGATGCTCCGAGCCGTGATCGTTGTCCAGCCCATAATGAATATAGATCTCTTCGAACTGATAGTGATAGGCCAACGGTCCACCCGTTATATTCACTCGCACCTTCGCCTCTCGGTCTGCTCTGAATACCAGGAATTGCCCGGTATTGTGCAAATTTCCCGAAACCTAAAAACAAAATTCATTAAAGCTTCTCCTGTGCTGACTGCATGGTTATGAAAAAAAAATTATGCAACACAGGGGACACAGAATATGCTCTCATATATCGTGTTAAACACAAGACAAGTCGATCGCACCATTACAAATTATTTTCCTCTTACAACACAGTTGACGAAAAAAAAACTCGGTTCTTATCCTCTATTTATTTTTTAACGAAGAGAAGGCCGTGATGGTTCTATCGTGAATTGTAATACAGGCATAACGCAGTATTTCGAATATAATGTTAAATCGGCTTGCGCTTAATGGAATGCGTTTGCAGTATTGATACCATGTCACGACGTTTCCCTGACGGGAAATTGGAATGTGCGTTAATTGGGTGAAATCGCAAGAGAAATATATAATCGAGAATTTCGACAACGAGCCTCGCGGATACAGGTGTCGGGTTTCATTATTGACACCGAAATTAGAAATAATGATTTTCGGTATTTGCGGATTCGGTGTTTAGATGGTTCGATTGGCAGAGCAGAAAATCTACTAACCGGATGAGTGTATGGAGAAATAGGAGGGGCTAATTAAATCAGTATAAAGAATTATGAAGGAATTTTTGATATTTCAAATAGGTGATTAAATAAATTTTATTAAAATGCATAAAAATATATTAAAATGTATGCATGTTTTTTTATTATTCATTTTTAGGTAGGTAATAAAAGTTTTGTATGAAAACTGTAAATTATTGCTGAAATTTTGTTTTAAAAATGGGCTATTTTTCCGGCCACCACGGTGGTGTTCCCCCTTAAAAACTTTACCCTTCGTTTCATCCTAACGCACTTACGATTAGTCGTTATTTACCTCTTCAGCTCACCACGGTGTTGCGGAAATGAAGCCACTTAGAGCTGTGTTGTAAACGGTCGAACCTTTCGTGGAAAAAGGAAAACACCGATATACCGGATATAATTAAAATAGCGTAACTCTATTAAGTCCTACGCGGAACGCAATTATCCCGTATTACGCGTTCCGCGCAAATCATTTTCATTTAAATCACCGTTATTCCCGAGAAATTTCAATCTACAGCCACGTCCATTAAATTACAATCTCGCCCATAAAATTCCACGGGCGCACTTGTAGCCCGACCAAAAATCAATAGGTCATTAAATTATCCACGATGAATTTTCTTCGATCGGTTTCCCCGCGGGTGTCATGTTCTCCTAATTTTTCGTTCACTATTTAGCCGGGCGTTGATTACCATACGGCAATCACCGTGCAGCGTTTCATTAAATTTCGCTACAAGGAATTGATCGTTTAATACATTCACGATGTTCATTCAAACAGTTTGTTTCTGCATTTTGTAGGGAATTATTGAATATTTCACGAGGGCTTGATAAATAAATGCACACTTTTCGAATTTCCATTAAGGGTATTAGGCAGTCGTTTCTGTCGAAAATGAAGCATTTCGTTATTAATTAATTACAAAGAAATAAATTAAAGCTGAAACTTGTTCTTTGACACAGTGTTTATTAGCATGACAAGCTTTAAAAAAACATGTTTGTTAAGCTAAAATTATGCATTATAGATGACGCTACAGAGGGATCATTAAAGAGGCTTTTTAAAAAAGTTTCTTTTGGTTTGCAGCGATTTTGACGAAACGAAACGACATTCAGTGACCTGTTTGTAAATTTTACTTGAGAATACCTCTGGTTCTGCACTGAACCCACAAAAGAAGCAAAATTATGAAAATTGCAGCTACGGAATGGCGATTTTTCAAAAAAGTGTCTTTTTCCTTAAGTAAAGATGAGGTTTCAGTTTCTTTTCATGAACATTAAGAGTTTTCATTATTTTCAATTTCTGTTCAGGCCAAAACTACACATTTTGCGAACACGCTCGAATTTAATTTGAATCGGTTGGAACCTCCGTTTTTGAGTTATCACTGCAAAACAAAAGAAACTTTTTTAAGAAGCCTCTTTAATGATCCATCTGTAGCGTCATATATAATGCATATTTTTGACTAAACAAGCATGTTCTTTTAAGCCTTATGATGTTAGTGAACATTGTGTCAGAGAACAAGTCACAGCTTCAATTGATTTCTTTGTTATTAATTGAAAAAGAAATACTTCATTTTAATCACAGTGAAATAGAAACAGACGAGCTAAGTGAAATTGGAACGTATATAGCCAGACGGGGTGGAAACCGAATCATATATTCGACACGTTCCATCAAAGTACCCTAACCCAGTACCTGTTCAAACAAAAATACTCGCGATACGTTCGAGTTCATCACTACTTTCTCTCAATGTTCAACTCTAATCATGCAAGTTTTGGGCCACGAAAATGTGTAGTAGAGGGGCACCTTTCCTAAAAACGACTGTTGGAAGGTCTCCCGAAGTCGATTCTTTCTTCAACCCCGGGATAATTCCTTGAGAAGAGGCATGAGGCCGACAGGGAACGAGGAGAGCGTGTTTCGGGAGCTGGGAGCAAGAAAGGGCGTGAACTCCACCGCGGCGGATAATTGATTAGGCATTTAATTGGACGGAATAGCAAGGGCAGAGACACTGTGCGCGGCGTGTCGCGGCACGGAGCTACGAGCGCAAGACGAGGCCGGGAAGTCCATTTTCTTGTACGTCTCGTGAAGCTGAATTATGGCGTCATCAGATAGAAATAATGAGGTAACCTCGGCCGTGGAACCAGCCGCGGGCGACGCGTCGGCAAAAGTCGACCAGGGTAAGGGGGAGAGATGACTTATTATTTTGCAATAGATTTCCGCCATCCAGCCAGCTCCGGCCCCCGCGTGCCCTCGGTTGCCATTTTATCCACCTTTCGCCCCGGTTCCCATTAACTTCACGCCGTCGTTTCTGTTTCATCGCGCTTGTTTCGCGTCTTCCCCCCCGTCGCCGCCACTGCGGAACAGTTTTCAATTCCTGACGTTTCCGCTTGTAAATTTCGAAGGAGCTCCGCGTGCTTGAAATATCGGCCCCGGGGGCGAAAAATCGCGGAGCAGTTTTCTGATAAACGGGGACACGTGTTTCTCTTTTCGCCCGGGCGACGTTGAATTCCGGCTTTTTAAAGGACCCGAGATTATTCTGCCATCTTGCTTTTCTTTCGTTCTCCACCCCTTCCACTTCCTTTTCATTCTTTGACGAGAAAACGTGAAATCAAGCTTTCGCGCTTCTTTCCTCTAAAAGTGGCTTATACTAATTCACGATCAGACGAAAGTTCAGTAGAAGAGGTCACCGTCAGACGTAACCTCGGACATTAGATTGACGTCGAAGTATCTCCACTGATCACCATCTCTCCACGAGTAAGAGACATGTCTCACCATCCATCGTCCCAAATAAATCCTCAACCATCGAGACACTTCGCAGACACAAAGGCGAGTCCCAAGACGCGCGGAAGCGGTGGTGCGTAATTCATTATTCCTTGATAACTCTCCATCCCCCTCGATTTTAGTTCCCCAACCACTCCCCCTCCGAGGGATCCTGTCCTTTTTCCCCCCTTTTCAGGGCCATTCTCGCCGACTTCGAACTCGGATCAATGAGGCCGCCGGAAGAAGAGTTGCGAAGGCAGTTCCGCGAGGCAGAATCCGCACAAAGGGCGTCGTTCTTCCGACGGGGCTCAAAGTTCAGCCACGGCCGGATCATCCCTCTCCCTTCGCCCACCCTGCCCGGTGAACAATCGTCATCGCGAATTCTGGCGTCTGCCCGCGTTTTGTTCCCGCAGGAGCTGGAAAATTCACGAGGGGAACCCCGTTAAGACACCGCGGTACCAGCGGATTTTCGTTCGCCAAGTTCACCCCGGCATCGGTGATTAATGCGACTGGCAAGTTTCTTTTCGCGGGGCGAGGCGGAGGAAGTTTCGCAGCGATCAAAGGAAAGTTTCGGCCGCGATCGTTCGTCCTGGCGGCATCAGGAATTGGCTTCGCTACGAGGAAGAGAATCGAAGGTGACGCGGTGCTTGTTTGCGCCACGTACGTTTGCTTCCCGAGGAATAACTCGAGGAGGACTCGTGTGTCTGTAGCAATCGCGCAACACATGGCGAGGCGGTTTCTTTCACTGTGTTCCTTCGATCAAGCGCGCGGCACAGTGACAATCGTCGCCAGACGTTCGAACTTGTGGCGTCGCGTAGTCACTGGCAATTCCTATCAGACGTGACGCAGCCGCCCGGCTTTGTAACCAGGGTAACGCGGTTGGACAGCGAGCAGTTCGGAACCGAGGATGGAGGGGCCGATCGAATAACGGAGAACCGCCTCGAACCGCTGCTGTCTTAAACGCTGCCTGATAATTCATATTTTAGTCGAGTAACAGGACCCCAGTCCCAACCGAATCACGTTCCGCGCTGTTCAATTGGAGGGCGGGAGAGTTTCGCTGCACGGAGTTCGACGTAACCCATTTCGAGGGGGTGGAACAATGGGCAGGCGAGTTAACTAACAACCATTTCTGTTTATACGACGGTTACGGCGATTTATATAGGGAACAGTTCCTAGCAACGGCTCCTCCGCTCGGGCTTATCGAAACGCACGGCTTCAATTACCTCCCCCGATGGATAAAGAATGCCCGCGGAATTTCATTGGCCCGGGAGAGAGGGAGCCCAGCCAGCGTGCTCATTGCGGTTTCTATTATGGCGAACGTTGGGGAGAATTTATACAGCAGCTTTCCGCGGCTCTGCTTATGGTGTAATTGACTTGGATTTCCCCTGGTATTGTAAGCGATACGGCCGATTTCGAGGGAGGCTGTAAAGACGCGGCAAGAAGATTACAGAGCCTGCCTGATGGACGGCTGTATTTGCCTCGCCTGTATTTGCATCGCGTTTTATTCGTGAACAATAGTCGCGTCCATGGGAACCATTCTTTGAAAGCAAGCAGGAGAAAGTAGCGCGGAAGAGGTTAGAAGATACGGAGTAACGCGATAACGGTGTTCCCTTGAGAGGGTGAACCTTGAGAAGTCAAGCTTCCAAAAATTCACCGTTACACGTTGCTGTCTGTAACAGAAATTCTAATTCCTCATTAGCGTTGAGTAGGGTATTGTTGGTTGAAACGAAAGATAGGGCAGTCTTCTTCTTATCAAAGTGCATCATCGACGCGGAAACGCGCAGGTTCATTAGACTATGGCGGCAGAAATTTAAAGCGGTCAGCTTCCGTGCCCTGGTCAATAACTGTATCGTTTACCCTATTTCCTTCAGTATTCGCATCACTTTCATATTCTCGACCCTCCTGTTCTACCAACAAACGAAACCTCGAATACGTCCAACTCAATTAACGAATATCTCCGCGATATCACAGACTCTCCTCGACCGACGTAAAATTCAGCACGCCTCTTTGCCCGTGGCCGGGGAATTTTCGCTCGAACCAGCCCAAGTGGACGTGGAAAGTTAATAAACCGAGAACGAGAATCAGTAGGAGCCCGGCCAGGAGATATTTCAAAACGTTCCATGTTCCGCTGACACACATACGGAACGAGCCACGGGCCGGAAGTCCAGACAGATCGCTGCCGTCCGTTGGAGAATTAGGATTCCTTTCAAACGCGAGGCTCGATCGCGAAATTACGCTGCCCCGGCGATGTTAGGACCGCAGAGACGTTCCTGTGAATCGGTACGAATCAGAGGAGGATATTGAAGGGGTTAAAAAGGCAAGGTGGAAGGGGCTTGGCGAGGGCGGAAGGGCGGAGGGAGGTCTGCTCAGCCGAAGACGTACGTTCGACTCGGATAGTCGGCGGCGCGGTTCGTTCTATTGTTTAATTTAAGTGCCAAAGTTTAAACCGGGTTAAACGCCGTATAAATTCACGAGCCGCGCCACCCCAGTCTGTACGGCTTGACGAGGGAGGGGGCAGGGTGGCTAGGAAACGGACCAGGGGCTGTGTTTAAGTAGCGAGGGACCAGATGTGACGTCACTGCGGTTTCCGGGCCGCAGTCGAGGCTGGGCGACGTTTCCTCTGCTTTTTCCAACCCCTGATATCTCGTGGACACTTCTGCCGACTAAGGGGGATCCGAATGGACGGCGAATCGAAGGACTGGACAGATTCGGGTCTTCCCCTTTGCCGACAGAACGGACGTGATGTTTGTCCGCGTGCCTTTGACTTCGCACGAAGGAAGTTCCTTTTGGATCCGGAACGAGGGAGTTCGAAGTCTTCTCTCCTCTTGGATAGATCTCGCGATGCGACCGATGTTAATTGTTAATTTCACTCCCGCTTCGCCGTTTCTGTAATAGACTGTCGCCGGCGATATCGGCTCGCACTCATTCGCAGATTAAGATCGAGGGCAACGCGGAAGCTTGGTTTGCACGTTTGTAAATCGCGTTCAAGTATCAAACGGCTCGTAATCGCAACTTCGGTGAACTTAGGCGCGAGTTACGGCAAGTAGAGTACGTCTACGTAACCTCAGACAGGGGTTAAGTAGATCGCGGCAGCTGTTCATCAGGCGCAAGTGAAACGGAGTTAAATTACAGCGAAATATCCCGGCTCGACGATTCTTCTATATATCACTGGTGGCAAAGTAAAGATTTTTAATCGGAATAAGTAATAGCTGCTGAGGTGGCATTGCGAACGAGTCGGGGTAAATGGAGCAGGTTTGTGAATTCTCGGGCTGAGGTACAGTGGAGTAGGTCTACGCGTGATCAGACGTGGACGAAACAGGGACAAATTGCTCCCCATTGTTGCGGTTTCACTTTTCAAAGCGAAATCTCCAATGGCGACGAACTTATAAAGCTCGGCTGTACTTTAACAAAGCTGTCCTCGTTATCACTGCAACCTCGGGGACCGAGACGCGGGAGTGGAAGTGGGACAGGACAAAATACAACGGGGCAAGTTGGAGGTATCAAGGTTTTGTCCATTGTCGCGCGGTTCCTCGGTTACCATGCACGCTTATACCCAGAAGATTAATAGTTACATTACAGGGTTGCGTCAGGTTGGATCCATTTGCTCCCGCATCGTGATACTTCCTTAGAAATTAATATTCGAAACGGCACATTAATCCCCGTGGACACGCGAGACTCGTCGCATTAATAATCCACGGATAATTTGCCATCTAAAACGGATACGACGGCGGAGGACAAAGAATGGTTCGAGAGACTCTCGCGGCAAGTTCCGTGATGGGCCGACAAGCGGTCTTACAACATTGTCACACTCCTCTTCAGCTTAGAAAAGTAATTCTACTGACTTCCTATCGTCATTAGGACTTAGCACGAATCTGGGACTATTCTAGAGTGGCTAATAATTAGGGAATACAATCCTGGTGATTACTTATTTACTACACCGGGATTGCGGGATTTTCTTAAAGTCTATCTCGGGATTCCCGGACCAGTCACCGGGATTGGGTAATAGAAAATGTCGATAATTATAATAGTTTATTTTATGTTAAAATTCTAAATCTTTGTTTAAAGTAAACAAAGTTACTTTCTATCATTAGTCTCAAACATAAGCTAAAATTATTTTCAACGATAAAAACAATAGAACAATAAAGGTAGGTAATATCAGTAAAGAATTATGAAGATTTTTGGAAATGCGAACGAAGAAATAGCAATGCATCTAAAGTACGTATCATCTCCTAACCGATTTCTTATTTTAATTTTTCACCGACAGGAACTTTCATGACTTTATTTATTCTGTTTATTTTTTTATTTTTCAGTTGTTCATAAAATAATTAACATTTTTAAAAAATGTTTGGAGTAAATGATTTTTGGAATCCAAAAAACAGTCGGGATCGCGGGACAACGTGTCCCGAGATTGTATTCCCTACTAATAATACTCCCTCCCGCAACCAACGACTCCTAAAAAATCCACCGACTGCAAACTGTAGGAAATTCCTGTTTGAACACCAAACGGATTGCAATTTCATTAACCTGATGCACCCTTTCGTCGCGCACTCCTATCCGTCGACCCTATCCTCTCAAAGTCCCGCTTCATCCCTTTCAAATCCCTCTCCCAAAAGGAATCCCACCCGAGGAAGCCTCCTCGGCGAAAAACGGGAGGGTGCGTTTTTTTCACGAGCAGTCGATTATCCGACTTAAACAACGAGTGTGGCGGTGGCTAACCAGCGCGACACGAGCGGCAGAACACTCGGGGAGGGTGCGGTGCCTCCGGCGCCTTTGTGCCCGGCGGGGTGGGCCAAACAATGAGGAGTCCCGGCCCGTGGCTCGTTTCAAAGGGCAGAATGCATCCGATGAGCTCCCGCCTCGCGAGAACGCGGCTACTTGCGCCCGGAAAGATTGACCCCGCGCCCAGGTGGGCCGCGCGGGGGCTAACGCTTGAAAAAGAAGAGGAGAAGAGACGACGAGCAAACAATACCCGCGGGTCTGCGTTTAAACCTTTTCACGGGCATTTCCGCGGAAGGCACTTTCTGCCCTGCCCGACAAATTCCAGGTACGCGCGCTTCTTCTCGCCGTGGCTGCATCTGTCTGCCTCCAAACGCCTCGCGTAAAGACGAAACGACGAACCCCCGCCGAAATTATGAAAGAATTCCGCGCAGCAGGCGATTGCGGGTGGAAGGCCACCTTGTCGGCGCTGGAGCGTACGGGTCACGATTGTTTGAATAGAAAAAACCGTTTGCACGGCGAGGATTGTGCGGCACAAGGCGAGTACACTAATTGCTGCGTGGGTGGCTTGAAAGAAAGTCGAGGTGGCGACGAGAAGAAACGGAACTTTTGTGTCGCAGTTAGGAGGCGAAGAATTGTTAACCGGGAGCGACGAAGTGGTAGGCAGAAACGAAAGGGTCGCGGCGAGGTGGAAGGCAAAGAAAAGGGCGGAAATGTAAACGACCCACAGCGAGCTCGCGGCTCGAGTGTTTGCACGAAAGCTACTTCGCCGAGTGTTATTATTCGATAAACTCGCAAAACGACACGCCTGTGGTCCGTTTGAAGCCGCGCAGATCCCGGTGTAACTGCAGCGCGTAACAATAAAGTCGCGGGCGAAGTGGAATGCCGCGGGAATTGTGTAATCATCGAAGTACAAGCACCACGAGGCGGGCCATTATTTCATTAGCCGAGAAACTTCTCGGTGCCTTTCTCTTTCAGACTATGTAACAGCCTTCTAGTTTCCTTTTCACTTACGACACTTACGTGATTCGATTGAATTGGCCCGTAATAAAAAGTACGAGAAATGCCACCACCTGAAAACAAACTAATGGCAGAAGCACGGTACACGGAGTATGGAACTCCGGAAATATGCTCCTCACTGTGTTAAAATTGAAGTGTTAACCCTCTCGATTTCTATATTCTCAACCTCGTGATTTCTGTTCCACGATCCATCACCATTTCGAAACCCAGCGAAATCGGTCCGCCGTGAAGCAACAATCTCGCGAAGCTCTGCAGGCCTTCGGCACTGCGCGCGTCTTCCTTTTTTCGCGGCCCGCTCAAAGAAAGCTTCCCCGTGACGGGGGACGGAAACGTTTCGTCGCGGAAAGCACGCGGAACAGCCCGGCACAAGGCTTTCGAGAAACATCGTCCGTCGGCATTTCGCGCTTGGCCTGCACGTGCGCTTTTGTCCGGCCTTTGTAAAAGGCGCGCGAACGCGCGCCCCGTCTCAAAGCCGGAACGTTTCCGTTTGTTACGAGCGACGTGCTAACTGGAATCGCGTCGCGAGCAGCCGATGGAAACGAATCACGTGGCCGTCTCAGCTGACCCCCTGATTGCTGGCACGTGAGCAGAAGGCTCGATCGCCAGGCACCGAGAGAACGACCGGAAGTTGCTCCGCGATTGTCCATTTCATGGAGCTGAAATGGCTGTCGTTTATGTAACGCGGCACAGAGAGAAGCTTGCTATCCCTCTCGCGCAGGAATCTGGCTTGCGTTTATGATAGAAATGGATAATACAATAGCTAGAAATTTACAAAGAATCCGTTGGACTTGCTTTAGACAAAGCCCTTTCAAATAGACCGGGGAAGAAGTTTCTTGCTCTCGGTACTGATACTCGGGTACTTTGATTTCTGATGGACTTTAGAAGCAACGAAGTCACTTATCGTTTAAATAAGACTGTGGTAATATTTTGTACATGGTTTAATGTCTTTAAGATTCTGCGATTTATACATTCGCAGATATGGGACATTAAGGGGTTACTCGCAGTCAGGGGGTAGAACACGAACGATTCTTTGGGAATTTATTTCAGAAAGTGTACACGCATATTTTTATGCAAAGGTTTTTGTATTCAGATGAGGAACACTTGAACAGGCTATTCAATTATGTATCGGTGTAAAAGTATTTATTTATTGCAAAATTACAACTGATTTCCCGAAATGGGTTTTTCGATTGCGGTGACCACGATTTCTTAAAAACCGCCTCACCAATCATTTTGAAACTTCGTAGGTTTCTTCTAGACATTCAAATGCAGTCTTTAATCGAAGCATTTGTTTTCCTAATGCATAGTTTTTATTTTATGAATGAAAAATGAGTTTTTTTCTACGAAGTCGATCATTTCACTTTGACATCCGCCATTTTGTCCCAGATTAATATTTTATAAAACGCAACGATTAAAGACTAGATAAACTATTGTATTAACTAAATCTTCTTCGTGGTTTTATTGCAGATAACTCAGTTCCGAATTAATGTTGGTTACCGCGAAACGTATTTCTAAAAACAGCTTCCGCGTTGTGATTTTGCAATAACTAAACACTTATATACCAAAACATAATATAATATCCTTTTAAAGTCTCATCTGAATACAAAAACATTTGCGAAAAAATATGCACGTACTTTGTGAAATAAATTTCCAAAGAATAGTTCTTTTTCTATCTCCTGACTGCAAGTAACCCCTTATTAAAGGGACTATAGGCAGTCAAACTTTTTGAAAACCAAGTATTTTTTGCGAATTAATTACAAGGAGAGAAAAGGCAGGGAATTTCGATCGTTACATCGTCGAGCTTTATGTAGCATAATTTCATGTCACGCGTTATTATCGCGAAAGAAGCAGACGAAACGTTTAGGAATTCGAAATATGTATACAGCGCTTTCAGACGCATTTCCGTCGTTTCAACGAAACATCCGCGTTTAAAGGATTCTGTCTCGGTTGTCTGTGAATATTCCTAGGCCCGCGCCGAAGCGTATCGACGTTCATTTCGCCAAGAACACGCGGCACTCGTGCCATTTACATAAAACAATTTCCGTAGGTGCACTTTCGCGTCCAACCGGGGGGGGGCTGGCGCAGACGTAAAATTCTCGTGTCGCGTTACGTCACGCGAATACGCGATAAAAGCACGCATGTGAGATCCTCTGATAAAGCGTTCCGAATAATCTCGTTCCGCAGAAACAGCCTCGATCGCGTACAAGATGGACGCGGCGTCGATCGAATTCCTCTCGCCTGGCGTCGCGTATAACAATTTTCAACCTTGAAACTCGCGGAAACGAGTGCCTGAAATAGCGCCCGATCCCTAAAGCCCCGTTCACATTAATCAAGTTACCTTCAAGTCGCTGGAATTCAAGTAACTTGAAACTACTTTACTAATGTGAACTTCTAATTCACTTGACTTGATATATCGTTTCAAGTTTCGTTCAAGTTTCAAGTAAATTGGAGAGTCTTTCAACTTTTCTTGCCTTGAAATACAGCTTGAATAGTGTGAACGTATGTACAAGTGTGAGCTGGAAGTCACTTGAAGTAAGCTGATTGCCTATCGTTTCTGAAAAGTGAGGTTATAATTATAAAACAATGACTAAGAAGAGGTAGAGTAACGACAGGATTTCTAAATTCTTAGAAATGTATGAGAAATATAATATCTTATGGAATAACGAAGAAGACCACCTTCTTTGATACCATTTTAGAGATCTACTTGCTTCAAATAATCTTGAAAGTACTTTGAAGACAGCTGACACTATTGAACACAAACTTGAAGTCAGTATACTTGAATTCAAGGGACTCGAAGTCAGTATACTTGAATTCAAGCGACTTGATGTCAAGTAACTTGACTAATCTGAACGGGACTTAAGTGATTCAACCCCCGCGCTCTTCAAGTAAATGTCAACACGTCGATCAGACCCTCGCAAAAAGTGTCGCCCCTCCCGCGAGGGATAAATATTTATTCGTCTAGTAGAGTGTCGCCGACTGCCCTTCAGCCCCATTCGCGAATTATCATTTCCAGCGTCGGCGATCGTTGCCGAACCGTTAAACAAATTGCAATGGCATCTGAACGTAGACGAGACGGGGCTGGGGCGTTCCAAGAATTCCAGCGAATACACGTAGCGAAGGAGGGAGCCGGAAAAGTGGAACTCCAATCTTCTTCGATGAATATTCTGAGACGCCGAAAGCTTGCTCCCCCTCATAGACGAAAGTCAACGATATTAAAATTCCATATAAAATTCTATAGCCCGCCTCCCACCCGGCTTCAACCCCTCCCCTTCGCGAAACATTAATTACCCATCGTCGATTAATCAATCGGCGATGGATTGCTGTTTGCAAGTCGAGTCGGCGATATGTACAATATTTACGCGGCTGCTGGACGTCGACGAGCATCAATTTCGCCCGCCGGAAAATGGGCGGGCGTAAATCAGCTCCCGCGTTAATTTCCGCGCAACCGAGTTTCGACGAAACGCGTAACAGGATGCGGGAGAAAGGGCCAAGGAAAGGGAAAACGAAGGACAATCTTGTCGTCGTTAACATCACTTCGATGCGAAAGGTGTTTCGGTAATGGTAACTCTGTTGAGCATTCTCTGAAGACTTAAAATTATTGGGCAGGATAGGCGCAGAGAGGTAATCATTATCGGTCATCGCTCGGGATCAATGGCTGCTAGCACCTCGTCAAACTCCAAATCACGGAGTTTTCGCGCGGCGGAAGGGGGCGAGGAACAGAGGGGTGCGGAGGAATGAATAAATGTTTACTTAATGGAAGATTAGTGTTTCTGAAGCTTTAAGGGTATTACCGCGGGCGGCGGGGGCCGTCGCGTGGGGAAGGGTGCGGGGAGGAACGTTAAATAGGCAGGCTGGTAATTAATGGATTTATTATCGAATTAACGAACTCCGGGCCGGTGAAAAATGGACGGAGAGAAAGGGAGAGAGTGGAGAACGGTCCACGGTGAATTCGAAATCCATTACTAGACGGCGACAGCTCTGGGAATACCCTTGGCGGAGCTACTCGTGCCGAGTTGAATGCGCTTTTCCCTCCCCGATAGAAGTCCCCGGTGAAATAAATCATCCGAAAAATGTTAATTTTCACTTTAACGTCCCGTTTCCGCTCACCATCGGGAGTGGCGATACTTTTACCATCTTTTTTCCCCGTTGTTCCGATCGCGCAACACCGGCGAGTCGTCGAGTAGCTACCACTTTCTAGCAAGAGCCTTACGCAATTCCGAGTATTACATTTATTAATTAACAGATCCTTCTTACCTTGTAAATGACATGTTAACAGTTAATGCTGATAAAAAGGATCGCTATGGTGATAACGAAATGTGGTGACTGTTTGTTTCAACCCACGGATATTCAACCCTCCATTAAAGACTGTAAAGGGATACGGTGAAGTCCGAGCACCGTGGACGAGAGTAAAAAAAAAAGAAGAAACACTCGATCAATTACCTTGTGTTTGTCGACCAACACCGGTCTCAAGTGGCGGTCGAAGAGGAGCTTGTTAGGCTCGATGTTGATGGGGCTCTGTCTCCTCCCTTTGCTGCACAGAGACCACTGAGGATTTATCAGACCCCAAAACGAAGGACCTGCAAACAAAAGGAGAATGGTCGGTCAATTGATATTACCCTCGTATGCTCTATAGAAGCAAGCTTCGAATACCGTAAATATCGTCATCACCATCAGATCCTCCTGCGACCTCTACACCCTACTATCAATTCCCATGTGGTAGGCGACAGGACAAGTGTTCCCTGATTCCTCATCAATGAACCCACGGAGCTCGCTGAAACCAGGCGAATCATGCCAGCCAATGATTTCCAGCGATTCCGTGCGGGGCTCGATGAAAAGATTAGTCGCGATACAGTGGGAAACGCTGACGCAAGGACAAAAGCGTAGCAATTCACCGTAAACCCACGGCGGACGAAGCAACGACTCGTTAGCCCCAGCATTCTTGGTATCGATTCCTGCGGCCGCCGCGAGGAAAGTTAAATTTCTCAGAGGGACGCCAGGAAACGCGAGCGGAACGGGGTGAGGCCGCGGGCATCTGGCTCGGTCCCTGTTGGCCCACTGCGCGGCGAAACGAGTTCGAAACCCCTTTCGCCGAATAAGAGTTGACGCGAGCCAAGGTCTGGCCGGCTGGAAAAGTTGAAATTATAGAAATTTCGAATTTCCAAGCGGCTGACAGACGACAAGGCGGCTCGCGCGGCGGGGAAAGAAGCCGGGCCGCTGGGGATCGCCGACGGTCGCGGTTTCTCCCCAACTTCACGAACTTGGCCGAGGGGAGCCGGGAACAGGAGGACAACAACGGGGTCAAAAATTGTTTCCCCGATAGGCGTGGGACCCTTCGTAACGCGATTTTCAGCATCGTTGGCAGCCTCGATAGCTTGGTCGGTGGTTTCAGTGGACAGTTCCGTTTCCAGGGACCTGCTCGGAGATGTGTAAGTGAAATGTTTGGAAGAAAAGTAGGCAGAGGTAACTGATGGGACAACAGGGGAAATTGATGATCCTGCATGGGGAAAAAGAAGTGGAGAATGCTGGAGGGCGATATGTTTGAATATTTGATAAGTATAGATTGACTTGATTGTTTACTAGGCTGGAGCTTAAATGTTAAAAAAATTAAATGTTTTTTATAAGTTACCACCCTGATTTGTTCCTTTAAATATACAAATACTATATGAAAACTTTGGACAATAGATTATTATGTTTAGGGGTAGCTCATGTGAGTCAAAAATGATGAAAATTATGAAAATTCAACATTTAATGGTCATATTTTAATTTATACATTTAGATTTACATTTATATTTGATAATTTGTTCAATTTACTGTTCGCAGAGGCATCAGACAGTGTCTGTTTCCTGCTGTCAGGGACTGCTGATATTTATCTGTACCTCACTAATTGTTTTACTTAATTATACGTCAGATGGGGCACAATGATACCTGTTCTCTGTTCCTATTTTTTCGTAACGAACGAATGAATGCATTTGTAAAAATTTCTAGTGTTCCATGTCTTTCCGTATAATTATCATGTAGATTGAAAATTTCACCATCCTTCAGCTACCCCTAAATATAGATCAATAACTGTGCTCATATTCTGCTCGATTTTATTTTTTATAAAAACGAACAAATTCAGATTGTAAGATGATATTTTCATAGTTGGAAAAATGAGCTCCGCCCTATTGCTTACTGTTATCGATAAGAATTCTAATTGTAAGTAATGAGCTATCGAAACAGTAAAAGATTTAAGAGGGAAATTTAAGTGAGAGATTTCTGAGTGTAATTATTTCACGCGGATTACCATGCGATTGGAGACATAAGTAATTAAAGATGTATTAGATTTGACTTTTAATTATCGAGTTTAAAATCAATATAGTCAATTGAGAAGTAGATTATTAAAATACTTGTGGATGCAGACAAAGCAGACGCGCGCCTTTTCACTGAAGCACAATTCCGTGGCATTCTCCATCTTCCCCTGCTGACGTCTATGATATTAACGATCCCTCGCGTCGCAGGGGTAAGTAATAAATTATTGCTCGTATAAACAACTCGTATAACCGACGCGCCAGGCATGTCAGCACGGAAATTTGCCACCGTGACGGCACGCGACGTTCTACACAAAGAGACTCTTGCACTACGATCCATAGACGCTGTGGTTTTCTGGCGAACTATTCCATAATGCCTCCTCATCTCCATTTCTCGCATAATTCAAGATACCCTGAAGCTTAAACCTTCACCCTTAAGTGGCCGAGTGATGAGCATTTCACAGTGTCTATCCAATCAATATTGTATTAATGGTACACCCATCTGATAAATATAATTTCTAATCGTGACCTGAATTATTTTTGCTCTGGGTTACACCAAATTTCCGTTGGAATTCCAAGCTTACTCCATCAATAGTTCCCTCCTCCGTTTTTAAAACCTTCTTAATTTCAACGTTCCTCTTATTAATTCTTAGAATTCCAATCCGTAAATAGTCCTCGAGATTTCCAATCCCGTGGTCAATCATACTAAAATTATCCGCAACCACCGCAAATAAGACAAGGGCCTTCTTAACCTTCTTAACATTCCCAGCGCTTTCAACCGTCACTGTCAATTATTCCTCGCTTTATTAGCCACCTTTAACATCCCCGATTTCCTCATTAGCCGCTCTCGCGAATCCCCGCGGATAGGCCCTCGAAATCCATTCAACACGGTTCAACAATCGCTTCATCAAAGGAATATTGTTCCCCCGGTAACGTTTGCATCGCACACAACGGCCAGATGCCTGTGCACGATTCTTTCACGTGTCAACAGGAAGGGTGGAGGGCGAGTCGAGGGTCGAAGCGTAACGATACCGTGGCACGCGAGTGTAATTAAAAATTACAGGGCCCGATAAACCGTGGCCACGGGGTCAATGCCGATGCACAGTGCACACGTGTGTGCGTCCCGCGTGCACCTTTGTCACGTATTCTTGCGCAACCACCCTTTATTGCCGCGATATCGACGCAATTAAACACATTCATCCCGCAATTCTCACCCCCGACACGCTGTTACACCCCTCCCTTTGTGATCGGTTTTCCCTATTGCTCTCGTTCCCTTTGAAGGTGCGACAGAAAACCAACCCCTCTCGTTTGGGATAACAGTTGGACATATTTGTTCAATATTTATTTGGGAGGAATAATGACAGAGAGACTGACGTTCCATTGCCGAGTGAAATATTTACGAAAGTTTATGTGCACTCGGTACCGTTGGAGTGCAATGGTTAATTGAAGAGTCATTGTAGAAAACACTGTAAGTGCCAAAACTCAAAGTTTGGAAGAGAGAGAAAAAACTTCCCAGACTTTAAATTCTTTACGAAATTTCATTTGTTTTCATTGCTAAATATGCTTAAGTATACCTACAATAACCCAAGTGCATCACAAATTTTTCTACACTTTTGCATTAATATAGTCTAAATTCATGGAAAAAATAATTGTGTTTGTAGAAAACCCTGCATGCGCCACCTATTTCATAACAGGATATGAATCACTTTAATACAGAAGCAAACGTCGAAATGAATTTGTTGTGAGAAAGTTTTCATTCGCATTAGTGAAACAAAATGTTTTAATTGCAGGATACATATTGTAACGTGACATAAAAACCGATACTTCAAATTCTGGTTGTACATGGTGCTCCGCGATTTTATTTAAAGTGAAAAAAAAAACACCATCGAAATAGTAGTACAAGAAAAGAATTATTTTTTTTAGCTTTCAGTGCATTTTAATTTAGTTTTTAGTGCATTTTTAATGAAATCGTTTAACATAAATTTTTTTATTTTTAATTTTGGCACTTACAGTGTTTTCTACAAGGACTCGTGATTATGAGTGGCTATATTCACGTCTGTGAAAGGTGGTTGTAATAGTTGTAACTTCCTAGATGCAGTAACAATTTACTGTACAGAGGAGAGATAAAGTGTGCTTCGTTCGGGAGCTTTCAGTGACTTACCAAACGTTGCACCGACGCCGACACAGGGGACACAATTACAAGGGTCGAATGCGAAATTATTAGGAGTTGGGGGATGAAATGCTGTGCTTCTGGTCCGCAGGATCTCAGCAATGTACATATTCATATGTAGGTAAACAAGTGCGCGAAACGAAACGCATTGTGCGATAGAGCAGCCAAGTAATTTGCAATAGGGATGTTGACTCTGCTTTAGGGGCTAGTTTCGAAGCCAGAAATCCCGACTATTTCGCGTTCAGCCTGCTACATGCGCGTTGCCAGCTTGTTTCCAGCGGATTTCCATGTTTCAATAAAAATCGTTTTCCCCTCGAGTGATATCTTTTTGCAGACAAACATTTGATTGAAGCGTACACGAATTTCTTCTATAAATTAATCGATATTCTGTTGTTTATACATTTCGAATATGAAACGTATCGCATGGAAAAAAAGTCAATCGACCGTTTCACAGTCGAAAACACCGAATCGGGCGTACCAGCATTCGAAACCGTTTTCGTTTGTATTAGCGAAAAATACCTGGCAACGTATTACGCATTCGGTAAACCTGCGATTCAATTATTCGAGCGAATTTCAGTTCCCGAGGAAACACGCCTCCGCGTTTAACTTCCACGGGCGTTTAATGATATCTGATGTTCGACGTTCTACTGTCATTCGATATTACCGGTACGCTGTTCCGATGTAGATACATTTTTCCCCCATTACTCGGAGAATTTACATTTAAATGCACCCGGCCCCCCGTTGCTGATTAAAACCTTCATTTCCCCTGTTTTATCTTTAATTTCGATCCGCGTCGCAGATGGACTGTAATTGAAACACGATGATCGCTTGATTCCTAAAAATTACTTTAATCTCAAACGACTTTATATAATCTCGACGTTTTCACATACTTCTATTTGCTCCTATTGTGATTACAATAACATGTAACAATATATTCCAAATACTATCACGTTACACAGCTGGAGGCCATATTTCCTACCTCGACCAGCATCGCGTGCGATATTAAAACCCTCGCTCCCTAAAAAGAGGACAAAGGAAGAGAAACTCCATTCGAAAAATAGTCCATCAATTGCCTCCAAATTCTAGAACTCGATACTGTTCATGCAATCATTTTTGACACGTGTCCCCTTGCACACGAGTAAACGAGACACAAATGTCCACTTATTTAACGAGCGAGATACGGGACGTCGCTTAGGGGTTGCCTCGCTAATAACGCTGCGAAGTCCAGAAGCGCTTCTAAACGGCTGTTTTCGAGCGCACATCCGCGCCCGGCATGACCAACACGCTCGACGATTTATAGTACCGCGCGAGCGTATCGCATTCGGGGCGGTCGCTGTTCATCAAGCGACGCAACATTAACTCGATATTTATAACGACGCCGGAGCACCCGCGACGGGGGAATTTCATTTCCGAACGGGCGTCTGCCCTCTTAGCCCACCGTCCCCGATATAATTGCATAATTAGCACCGTCCGTCCGACGTTCTCCGGGGGGTTGTCGGAGCCTGCGCAGGGGGGAGGGTGGATGGCCTAGCGCGAAAGAGGGCGGGAGAGCGGGAGCGAGTGGCAGGGTAATGGAATAACGGTGGCCAGATGGAATGATTACTTTCTTATCACCCGAAGGCAGGTAGACTATTATGGCATTCATCAGCCGCTACCTGAGGAGGTCGGAACAGAGAGCGAGAGAGAGAGGGAGAGAAAGAGGGGCGGGCCCGAGGTAAGAGGGTGAAAGTCGGTAGATAACGGGAGAAAGGGTGATAACTGGAGAGCCTTACCCGGTGTATAACCAGTTACGAAGCACCCGAACGGCGGGGGTGTAACAACCCCATTATTGAAACTTCAGGCGCGGAGCAATCATTCTGCAATTAGCAAAAGTGATTAAGTGTAGAAGCTAACACGGCCGCGGCCCTCTCTTCTTCTTCGTTGCTCGCCGCCTACCCCATCCGCGACCCACCGTTCGTGCAACGAGCTTGTAGCTGCAACGGCGGTCGTTGTTGATCCCCCTTGCGGGCCGCCTTCCACCCTTCCAGCTTGATAGTTTCCCTTCTGCGGTCCGCTCCAGCGACACCTGTTTTAATTATCCACCTGTCCTCCTCTCGCGGGACTCCATCCAGGGGGTGCCTAATAATTCGTAATGAGCGGACAGCGCGGAGATAAAGGGTAAGTGGATACACACCGGGGCCCTCTCCCTCGGCTCCACTCACCCTCGTTAACCGACGTAATTGCAGGTTACCTCGCGCCAGGAATAATTGTCGGCGATTTTTTTTTCCCTCTCCTCCTCCATCGCGAGGAGCTCGCTTCGTCCTCTGTCCACCTCCTCCCTCCGCAACACCCGGCGGGCTCCTCTCGATTAGGAGGGCTCTCGAGACGGCGACGGGATTAATCTAGAGTGGATTAGATCTGCCGAGATTTTTCTCCGTGGAAACAATTAATCGACGGATGGAGGAGGGGAGAAATACGGAGGTCTCTGTTCTCAGTGGGGGCGAGTGGCGAAGATTGCGACTTTGGAAGCTTCTAGGAAGCGCAAAGACGCGAGGCAGTACGAGTTTCCTTGATTCGCGAAGAATCCTAGTAAAACGAAGTTGCATTATCCCCGTCGATCTCTAGATCACCCCGCAACGTCGACTCGAGGGGGTGCCAAAATCGTCACGGGCAGAGGCGAAGGACAGGGGTCCATTGGCATCGCGACAGCGCCCAGCCAAGTCCAATTAAGATGTTTTTCAATGGGCGGGCTTGAGCCCGCAGCCATCGACGTACCCAGGCGTCGCGACGCCTCGGCCTACCGACGACTGAATTCATATGCATACATGAATACATTTCGCACCGTCCCAATCAACTATCCTCCTTCCAGAGCCGAGGATCTTTTGTCCGTGGACAGATGGGGGTGTAGTTTTTTAGAGGCTGGAAAATCTACACGCTAATGCAGGTCCCACCCCCTTCCTCGATCCACCAGACTGTAATTAGGGTTTTTCTCCGAGGGATCTCGCTGTTCTTTCTCTCTCGTTCAGGCTGGTCGGAAATGTTGCCACTCATCGTGGCTTGGGTGGGGGTGGTTGACGGGGCGACACCCTTGATGGATGGGAATATTTATACGTTCGTGTCATCGCTGTGCGGTCGGGATTGGGCGATGACGCAGGTCGAGCAGGAATAATAGCTGGAGCGTTCGCTGGGAGAGGCCTCGGTATACTTAGTCAAGTGAAATTGGAGACAGTTTCGTGAGAGTAATGTCTGGCTCGCGAGGTACGTCTAGTAGATGGTAATTGTACGGTTCAAAACTTTCCTTTCCGACTGTTATTAGATATTCTTGGAATCCTCGAATCACCCCCAACCTTTCAGCGCGCCGTTTTCGTTCACCCTGTTTCTTTCGATGGCTGACAGCCTTGATAGTTGTACGTAATTCGCGTGTAAGTTTGGGAACGGTGGGTGGGGGTAGCAAGGTTTGAATTACAGCCAGGGCGAATCGAAGCGATTATTTTCGTTCATGATTCATGGGCATTCCAGAGAATTGGAATTCTTTCGCCGCGAAGTTAGTTCAATGTGAAACGAAATTGCGGTTAATTAGTGAGTTACAATGTACGGTATGTTTAGTGCGCCGATCGCCATGAATATTTTAGCTCCAATTTACAGGAACATTTGCCAAGCGAACGGGGAATGATTAAGCTCTATTTTCGTGTATATTCGTCTATAATATACATGAATATGATAGATCCATAACACAATACCTCGAACCTTTCTATTTGCTTTCAAAATCGAGTCCTATCGATAACCAGACAGCAGGCAATATCGCCGTGAATGAGACGGCACCGAATAACCCCGAGAAAGAAAATACTTTTCTTAAAGCAGATAAAACCTGCTGGAGCTCTTTCTTCGATATCGACGCCAGGGAGATTCGTACGAGTCTCCTAAATAAACACGAAAATTCATCGAACTTGCAACCACCGAAAACCCACGACGCACTATGGAGCGTTTGTATCTCAAATGCGGCAAAAACTATTTTCAAATTTGCTCCATCTTCAAACTCCCGTAACTTTGCTAAAATTCATCCAAAGTTGATGAAACAAGACCATTTGAAAGTTCGAACTTTCTACTTTTCGACGCTTTAAACCACTTTTAGCGAAATGGGTATCCAGGGGATAGAATCCGCCCTTAAAGAGAAGTATGCCAAACTGTTAAAATTTCTTAATGTTTATCAAGTGCTGCGGAGTGCAAACAATAGTTTCGGAAAGTATGATTATTTGTTTTTAAGATAAGTCAAACCTGTTCGGAAAAGGATGGTTCTTAACAATGATACCAGCCATTTAATGAAAACCTGATAAAATTCATACTATGTATATTACTTTCATTTCGTACGATTAGGACGTCTTTAGGACGGGAGATTCGTCCAACCAAAAGGTTACAAGAAGTTATCGTTTTTTTCCTATGTAAAAATACTTCAATACCTTGAATTCTAATTGCAAAAAAGTTATTTTCGCGAAAAGAAGGATTTCCGAGAATGACTATTTCTGACGCCCTTCTGGGAATGAAAAATTCATTCTAAACCTTCAAGAGAATCCCCTGAGGAAGAAAAATTGCCCCATCACTTTCCCAAAAAGCGATGGGAAAGTCGTCAAAACTAACTTCGATCACTTTCATCTTCTCATATTGGCACTCATCTTTGACAATTTTCCCTTCGTTTTTTTTTTTGCGAAAGTAGTAGGGATATTTTTTGCCCCTTAAGAGGTATTCTTACAGATAATTTTTGTTTTATGTAAAAGCTAAGCCCTTATTCTTTAAAATGCGACTAAAACGATCAGTGAGTTTTACTGAAAACTTTTTGTAACAGAGACTGAAAATGGAACATTTTCAAAAACCCATAAGTTCGAAATGGACAGTGGTATCAAAAGTGTAATTTAGCAAAATTCAAATACGTGCCTGATATTCTTAATTTTCGATGATTTACCACTAATAACCAATAATAATCTGCAATCAAGTTCCTATCGTTTTCCTAGCAAAAGGCAGACGCGAAAGGTGCAAGAAGGGAGGATACAAGAAACACAAGTCCGTGCCTCGAAGGTATTACAATGGATTCGTCCCTTATCTGTAATTCTCATTTTTACATGTCGGAATCGATCCTTATCGGGCAGAAAGCGAGCGAGCGGGAGGGTGACGGGAAACAGCCAAAGAGGGGGAGGTCGGAAATGCGCCGTGGCATTCCGGAAACGCACACGGAATGTATGCAAATACGATGGAGGAAGGATTACTTACGTTAAAGCATGGAAAGCTGAGAGCACCTATTTCCATAAAACTCCCCCGATCCCTTCCGGATCAATCTCGATATGCATGAAATATTCAAAAACAAAATGATTACAGCTTAAAAGGCGGCGATGCACGGCGGAAGTATCGGAGCGGACGCGGAACAAAAATAACGAGCGGGGGGTCGCCGTGGCTGGCGGAAGCGAGACGCGAAACAAAAGCATGAATATAAGATGGTTAAAAGCTCCCACGGGCAGGAAAATATTTTCTGGGATAACAGTTTTACGGGTGTGTCAACGTGACTCCACGATACTGATTTAACCTGCCTCGTCGAGTGATACCTACGATCGTGATTAAATGAATGAGATCCGCCTCGCGATGAGCGAAATATTCTAGAATTCAAGGGGGTGCTGAATGATTTGCGAAATAAATTGTTCACGAAGTGGAAATAAAAACCACGGAAGGAAAGGGCGTGCGATATTTCCGATCGCAGTTATTCCCGATCGTAGAATATCTTTAATTATATTAATAATAAATGAACGCTGGGGCAGATCTAATTTCACGCGACCAGTCGCTGCTTTAATTAAATTATCCCACCAGCTAATAATAAATTTCTCGCCGCCTGCCTTTCTTTTTCGCTCATTAATATCCCCCGATTAATTTATTTTGGCAGCCAGCCTGGCCTCCTGATACAAAACAGCGTTCTCGGGGGGGTCGGAGACCCCGCTGTGAAAAAGAGATAACCGATCGATCGACGAGTCCCACGATTCGGGAAAGTCCTTCGACCCTTCCCACCCCCTAGTCCCTCCCCAGGAACCAGAAGCTCGTTGGTCGGCTGCGACACTTTTCGTGTTCTCGCGGAGTCGATAAATCTCCTTCTCCCTCGCCCCCGTGAAAACGAGAGTTTCCAATGGAATCGTGGAGGCATCAGCGGTGCGCGCGATACATGCACGGTCTGATGAGAAAAATTTTGTTTAACGCCGCTCGTTGGAAATCGAGAGTCCGATGGAAATATTCTTGGCTCGTTTCGAACACAGTGGTCATTAGTTCGCCCCCAAAGGTGGGAAATTTTATCCATTTAAAATGCAACAGTGTTGCTGCAGCAATATTGAGGTAGAGAGCACTAATTCCATTTCTAACTTTATTATGCAATTACACGGCTGAAGTTTGTTCGACAGGTTCGAGTAAAGTAAAATAAAAGTTGCACTCGTGAAGTTTTAACACAGGTCTGCTGAATTTCGAAACAACCGGTGCACAGTTTTCGTATTTCCTTCGTGTAGGCGCATCTGATTTTACCGGTGCCGATTGACCGGTACATTTACATTTTCCCTGTCCGCACTCTGCAGACGCTTCAGTTTTTGTAACTGCTGTAACAGCGACGACAAGTGCCAAGGGACGCGTACCACCGATTACGAGTTTCACCCTCCCCCCTCCCGTCTCTCTTTTCCCACGTATCCGGAGACGCGCGAAAAATTCCAGGATCATCTGGGCCCGGCGAAATTTTTTAGACTGTCAAGCCACGAAGTTCGGGATAACGCATTCAAAGCCTCCAAGATTTGCAGCGCCTCGGAGACTTTCGAGCTCCCGAGCCCATCACGGTTCGGATAACATTCGAAATAATTTTAAACTTCGCGCTGTTCCGATTCGGCCGGAACTTTCCGCGAAACTTGTCGAGGACCTCTTAGAACGTGTCCCTGGAACAAAACTCCATCTTAAGGGGAAAATATTTCGCGAGCGGGCTCCCTTGCGCGGCTTGCTAATACTTTAACGGTCATTCCGCGTTTAAAAGCACCATTCACAATCTTCTGCTAACTTCTATCGCGCTGTAACAGAACCAGGAGCTCCATTGGGAGCGCTGAAAGTGCTGCTCTGCTACTCGGAGTGCTCGATAAAATTAGGTTCGTATACGCAAGCTTTAATCAATTTTCGTCAATGAAAATACATTGGTAGGTATCTGTTCGAGTGAGACCTGACGAGAATTGTAGACAGTGTACTAAACTGAGGAGACTAAAAACGATTCAAGATGTCTCGATTCAACAAGAGAATCATCGTTTTGTATGCTGAATACTCAATAGCGAGTAACAATTCGAAACGACCACGAATACGCTGGATAGGAATAGGGGGAAAGACTTTCGAAAGTAGTAAGGGAGGGTCACATTCATCTCACGGCTTAAAAGACTGGAAAAGCCTTGAAAAATTCCGGAATGGCCAATAAAAAAGTTTCACGGCTACTGGAACTCGTAAGGGAGACCGGAGGCTCTTATCTTTCGACGGTTAGATTCGAGATTATGAACGACAGATAACGGGGGATGGAAGGGGTGCATCGGGGGATGTTGAAGCTCGCGCGAGCAACCCGTGGATTACGTCTCGAGTCTTCGCGCCATTTAGGTTGTCGAGTCTCAAATTAATTACAGCGGTCTAATTAATCAACGTCGTTTCATCGCGCTGGCTCCAATCGAGGGGAGCCCTCCTAAATGACGATATCATTGAACGGCTGATTTTCCATAGCCCTGTACACCAGCTACGCGAATGCTGGCGTAAACTATTCGCTTTGTTCGCTGATTCGATGAATTAACGCAGCGTTCACGTAGAAATGCTGTCATTTTATTATATTCGTAAAAGAAAGCATGTCTTCCAACGAAGAATGCTGCTATACAATTTTCTGTATCCGATGTAATTCGAAATACAGTGAGATCTCGACAATTAAAGGTGGTAAAAGTTTTGATAAATTAGATGTCAGTTTGATCGAAGCCGCACAGTTAAATTTTATTTTGGATAACGAATAAATCCCGAAGATTTATTCGTGAATAACGAATAACGATTTTATACGACGAAAAATTCTTCGCGAATAACGAATAAATCCGTAGCGTTATTCGAGCCACATTTATTCGAATAAAAATTTATTTTATTCGTCGATTTATTCGAATAAATTTTTATTCGAATGAAGTTTTATTTGAGTAAGTTTTTATTCGAAAGAATTTTTATTTGTTATTCCCGAATGACTTCATTTTATTCGAATATTATTCGAAGCAGATTTTATTCGAATAACGCTTAACTTAGATCGAAGGTCCTGTTCTAAAGAATTCAACGTGATTTTCGTATAAATAGGTCGTTTTTCGAATGTCCCTATTCGTTTCCTCTTGCGCACAAAAAAAAAAGGTGGCTATCGATCGAAAAGGGGGGAAAAATTGCGCAGAGAGGCAATTAATTAGTAACGGCCCGAATTACCAGCAATTCGAAAGGCTGTACACAAACAACAAGCTTTCGAAGCTTACACGTCCCACGCGCGATAACGATATCGGGCCGATTCGAATTCGCGGGGCATGTCGATTTACACACCGTCGCTGTCGCAGTTGTAAATTCGTTAATTAACTAAGGTAATTGCTCTTGTAGCCGCAGTAACGCGTTCGATCCTCCAACGGTTGGGGAACACGCATCATAGAGTTCAATTCGAATGTAAGCAGCTGCTGCGTCTCTTGCTCCACTGGGAAAAACAAAATCTCCTGACAATTTGTCAAGTTGGGGAAGAAATCCTAAGTAGGGGAAAGTGGGTACGCGGCTCAGACCGGGTATCATTGTTTTTCTAAAACAGCGATTCCCAACTTGTGGAATCCACAACTCGGGAAATACTTTCTGGGGGATTGCCACGGTTATTTTTAGTCGACGATTTTTGGCACTTATTTATTTGCATATGGTTACATTGCCATATTCTATTAATGATGTAGCACTGATTTTTCATGAATGAAAGGAAGGAAATATTTACCTTACTCTATATGGGTGGGGGTAGCAGGTTATTGGAATATTATAAAAAAGGATTGCGACTCAGAAAAGATTGAGAAACACTGTTCTAAGACAAGAGCTGCGATATGCAGCCAACGTATGATGTTACATTCGGGTGGACCTCACGACGGTATGAGATCAATCACAGAGCAAGGACCGTCGTAGTTTTTCATCCAGAGAAGTTTAAAAATTTCGAGTTGAAAAGTTCCAGTGTTGTGTTGGTGAATTGACTTTTCTATACCACTTCGATTTAAAGAATCTATTACGGTAAGTGCTGCATTGTATTCTCTAGTCTTTACACAGTATTTTGACGTTTTACCCGATTCTTTATCGCATGTTGAAGTGTAAATATTTAATGTTTTGTAAATTACCTCATTTGGGGCAAAACTGGGTATTTGATTGTGGGGCAAAACCGGGTACCCGCTCGTCTTTTAATCTTCATTCCTTTTTCCTATCACTGAAAGAAAATGTTATATTTTTTTCTTTACTCGTCCATGTAGACACTTTTAGAAACTGAGAAAAACCATCTGTGTGATCGTTTAACTTAAATTGTTATTATTTTTAATAAAAGTTTTGAATTAACCAACTAATGTGTATACTATTGCAATAATTCATAATGTACTTTACAATTGAATACGACAATAACATCAATTTTCACATAGCACGCCAATTGGCGTACTCGGTTGTTAAAGCATTAATTAATGAATGAATTAAATAAGACATAATTAATATTACATTATTTTTCTTATAGGAGTCGATTTCTCAGGAGATTTCCTGTGAGCCAAATAGTTTTTTCAAAGAAGGTCTCTCATTTGTTGATTCTGTAAGGTCCAATTAAGATTTCTAGCGGTGCCCAAAGTTTACTTTGCCATCTGGCATTTTGCTAGCAGGAAAAATACATTAAGCACTCGGTTTTGCGGCATTTTCTCCTACGAAAGCAGATGCTCGCCACACAAGAGACTAGCAAAAGTAAAGAAAGGAGAAACCATCGACGAACCACGCAGCACAAATTACTCTCAACCAAAATTACGCCTCACTAAAGTGAACTGAAGACTTTCCCTTCAACAACTCGTTGCTTCCCTGCCCTCTCGCATAGGTATAACTGAAGAATCCCTGTTCCCAATATCGTCTAACGATCTTGTATCAGTAAATCCGCGGGAAACGGCGGAAGATCCAACTGGCCGGTATCTGCCGTGGAAATTAACAAAGTCGACGTTGCATCCGATGGATGAAATTAGCCGAGTTCGAGGAATTTCCGGACTACTTTGTGTCCGATTAATTACGGAAACTTCCGCAGGGAAGACGGACGTCTCGTTCTAACAGGATTGTACTTTTTTCCGCCGCCAGCTGGAAACTTGCGCGACGCCTTTTCTTCCATCTCTGTCCTCCATCGAGATCGAGAAGGGGGAGGGGGATGCTTCGACGGAAAATTTAGACGCCGTGAAAGAAAATTTACAAGGGCCGCGTCGGAAGTTCCGCTGGGAAATATTGATCGAGTCAAATGGGGTGGCCGATGGGGGGTGGGGGCAACCAAAATGGCTCGAGTGAATTATTAATTAATAGAGCGATGCTAAGAAACGCGGCAACTTGGCGGGATAAAGGGAAATATAAGGCGCGAACCGGGGGGAATGCAGTTCCCTCCGAGTTTCGATGAAGAATAGACTCCACGGACGATTAATCCACCGACGGATCGCGCCGGCTCGCGCTGCCCCCGTCTCTATATTGAATTCTTCGGCGTCGAAATTCTCGCCCAACTTTTATCAACTTCCAAATGACGCTGGATCACGAACGAAACGGAAATTGAAGAACGGTGATCTGATATTCTCGGCGTTCGCTATGCTGCTCATGACTAAGTAGGGAATACAATCCCGGGATCTTGCGATTCCGGCTGTTTTTTTGTATTCAAAAAAATTATGAGATTCGATATAACTAATCTCGAGAATTTCGGGGTTTTTTAAAAATGGGAATTACTTTATGAACAACTGAAAAATATAAAAATAAACAGAATAAATAAAGTCATAGTCATATCATAATAGTAAGGACCATATTAATAATAATGAGTTATTTAAATAATAATATTAAGTGGCATATAACTAGTAGTAAATAAGTTTATTTTTTGCCTTTTGGCCTCACAATGGGGTTATATGTGTTGTGTGTGTGTTTCTGGGACTGTTAACTCAAAATTGTGCTTTCGTTTTGACTTCTTCCTTCATCTTGGGCTTCTTTTCTTCTCCTTTTTCCCAGAACCATACGCATCCACTCCGCTCCTTTTTCTTCTCCCTTTAGTATCCCTCTTATCGTTGAATTTTCTCTTTTCAACTCCTTACAGTCTTGTAGCATATAACACGGCGTCTCTCTAGCCTCTTTACACAATCTGCATACAGTAATTCGTCGTTAGTGTCCGGTTTTTACCATGCGTTATAATCCCGCTCACTATCCCCACCATTTCTTGGAATCCTTCGGTCGAGAGTGAGAGAACGAAAGAGACGACGGCAACTTCGTGTCATCTGTTTCGTTCCCTCTCGCTCGGCTCTGGAGTTTTCTCACTCGCGGCATCGGCTGCACGGAATAGGCTTAGCGCATATACTACTCTAAGGGAATAGTGTCCGCATCGCGTTAGTGTCCCGCCGCCAGCCCCGATCGTCAGGATTCTAACGAGGCATTACTGTACTGTCTCTTTTTCTTCCTTCGTGCTTGCGATCATGCTTTGGTCTCTGCCTCTGTAGTTTCCGTTTAGGTAATTTGCTCTCTGGTTATCCCTGATTTCTGTGTAATCTGCGTTTTATCTGCCTCCTTGTGATTCTGTCGTATTGCCATTGAACCTGTTCTGCCCTGTCTCTTTGCGCTAGTTGCTCTGCGAACTCTTTTCCTCTTGTGGCATCTAATCAGTGACGAACTCGCGTAATCAAATCGAGGCGAAACAGTGACACCACCGTTTACATACTGGCCTCGAAATTCCAACCATTTTTCCCCAGGAATCGCGAGGAAATCGGCTTGCCTGCTAATCCCCGCGAAACGAGCCGCGACAGCGAGCGCGTGGAGGCGTGCCTCTCTGCCGGGCATCGCCAGTTTCCATCGTTATTCCGGCCGACCACGAAATTACACCGGAGGGTGGAAATATTTCGGCGGTCGAACGAGAATCGCAAGGACACGGGCGTCGACACGCGAAGGGATTCTGGGCGGACGGCCCACCGTCGAGGGGGAGAGAGAGAAGCTCCGTCGGCGCGAAGATTAAATGAAATTATTTAAATGCCGTAATTTCACATCCTGCACAGCCAGCGGCCGGACGATGGCCGGTGCTTCGCAGGTGTTGAACATGCATGTATGCATAGAATATGTTTCCGGGAAACCAACTCTCCTGGTGCAGGTTCATCCAGCCAGCTGGTCTGGATTGCGTGCATACGTTACCAGCGACGTACTCGAGAGGGCAAATACGCGGTGCACGGATTTCGAACAAGCTCCAAGAGGACTTTTCTAATTTCCCCCTACACAAGTTCTATCCCTCTGATTCTGCCTGCTTCCCGCCTCCCTTGGCCAGCACTGCTTTCCAGTACGTGTTCCGCGGGAGGGGAAGCACGAGCAGCCTTTCCGGAGGTTGAGGGAGTGGATAAGTGTAACGCCGCGATTCTAAACGCATTTCTCCAATTATATATTACCTATTCTGTTTCGTGGTACACGGTTCTCTTTTACTAATGCCATGTTCGGGAAGCATCGTTTCGATTACTTTCTTAGGGTAGCTTGGGAGCTGAAACGCTCCAGTTAAAGGTAAACGGCAAGCTCGTCGTTCGGGTAACAATATAACGGCGCATGACAAAAGGGCCGTGTTTTAGGGCAAATAAAATTACAGAAATTAATCAAGGGAAGTTGTTGGAGAAGTACTCCCACCAGAGTCCGGTCGTCGGAAAGTTCGTCGGGGACCGCTCGCATCGCGGCGATGAGGCCTGTCGTAAACGGGAAGGAAAGTCGAATGTCGCGTGGTGGAGTGCCGTGGCAATTCAACTTGCACGATTGTTGCTGATTATTGCGTATTAGAATTGCACACGTTGAGGTGAAGTGTACTTCAAAATGCATGCAGGTGTGTGTGTGTGTGTGTGTGTGTGAGTTGTGGGCAATGATTTGAAAGGGATGGGCTACGCGTCCCATGGAAAGGGAATATTTGCTAGTCCCTAGAACACCGGTTACAACGTAAACATATCCCAATTTATATGGCAGACTTTTCGTCCGGCGCCTAAAAGCTAAAACTCTAACCCAACAATGCCCAGTTACTGTCACCATATCCTGGGACCGCCGAAGTCTTTCAACCTGAAAAGGGTCGCTGTTGCGTCGAACAAATCGTTAGTCTTCCAAGAGTCCCAGGTTGCTGTCAATAACGCGTGACAGATCAAGTGTCTGTCAAGCAGCGCTGTGAATTCGTAACCTCGACATCTCTAGAGCCTCGTCTCGCAAGCCTAACACTCAACAGTACCTATGCATCCAACGAAGACTGTTGCCGATCCCCAACAGAATAAGAAATCTCCCAACTCTATAGATACCTACACGTTCTACGATTGCAGGATTAATCGCAGGGTACCATACCTTTGATCCCTCAGAATCGTCCATCCCAGAGCCATCAACACGCGACAATTCAACGAAACACCGTTCGTTACCATTCTCGGGATGCATTGTATTATCCACGCCTCCTCCACCCTCGTGCAAGCTGTTGCTTGCTAATTTTCACGCGTAAGAAAGCGGTGCAATGCGCCGGGAATCTCGCGCCAGACGCGGAGCAGGTAAAACAACAGCGCCGGAGCGGTGGCCCTGGGCCCGTGGAACGACCAGCTTTCCCCTGCTTTCGTATATATTTTCCGGATGGAAACGGCGCAAGCGACTCTCCCAGCCGAGGCCAGAATTAAAGAAGTGGAATAAACATGCAAATGCCGAGGCCACTTTCCATCTTTATCACTTCGCGCTGAATACGAGCGTGCTGACTTAAGGCTCGCCGCGGCGCCAGTGGAGAAAGGCCCGCTAAGTCGGACGGGAGGGAGCATAACCGGATGAGCAGCGGATTTTTAAATATACCGTTTCCCATGGCACCGCCGAAGGATTTCGCGACGGAAGAGATAACGACGCGACAAATACCGCTTTCGACGAGAATTAAGGATGCATTATCCCGAGATCAGCCATTTGGAACGGTGGAGTCGGAGGGTGGAATTCAGAGTATTATCTCTGCAAAGTATTCTTGATACTTGACCCAATAACGAGCAGATTTCTTTATTTCTGCAGCGTATTATGAGGAAGACGAGGAAACGCAAGCTGGCTGAACGTATATATGGCTGTACTACTGAAACGGGAACAAATTCATCCGCCCTTGTTGTTTCTTTTAGCAGCGAAGCCTAGCGCCAAGTGATTCCTACAAATAAAGGAAGACTGCCTGTATTGGAAGCTTTGGAAGACTCGATTTGCATAGTCAGAAGGAAGAAACTGTGATAAAATGTCTACGAACTTCTAGTTCTACAGTGACGATGCCCCTCCTTTCGTAATTCGTTTATACGAATTTCACGTGCCTCGTAAAAGCAATGCATTTTTATTTCGCAGCGGGGGGATACGGCTGGCTACAAAAACGTTATTGTTCCGTGGGAAGTTTCCCTGGCGGATGAACGTAGTGCCCTGTCGAATTAGATATCGTGCCCTGTTCAACAGATTCTCGGGACCATTCGGAGGCATTCACCTTATTTCATGCATCCCGGCTACGAATATTCCTCCGCTACTCGAATATTCATTTGCTTCTATTATTCATGGATCCGTCCTACTTTCCCACTTTTCGAAAACCTTGTTGCATCTCGCTCCGGGAAAATAGTGCCTGGCCTACCTCCGAGGGAAACCCATGCGTCGTCTGCAATTCCGAACTGTATATGTAATATCTAGCTTCATAGTTGGACAATGAACGGGATTATAATACATAATATTATACAAGATACGCGTTCATTTTCCTTTCACACGTTCGGCTCCCATCTAGAGCTACAAGAATTTCCATCCCAGTAATAACGACAGATCAAGTGCTCCTCGATTTAATCCACCTCTTCATAATTCACGACAAATCGATGCGTGTTTGAAAATAATTCTCCTGATAATCTATAAGCAGAAGCAGCTGTGTCGTAATTTTGTCGTACTCCAGCATTAATGGATACCGATTCTCCCTGTTGTAGCTTCTTCTGGAATAATTCATAGGTTCAAGCGTGCTCCATAACAATTCTCCTCCGCGATAACTCATAGGTTCGAGATCACACTTAATTCATCATCGCGGTAAACCGCGTTTAAGATGCGCCGCGATAAATTCAATTATTTATCGGCGGTACCATCGACGCAGGCAGGCACGCGGCCAGGTCTCACTCCGTTTGGCAAATTAGTGACATTCCCGAAATTCTGCTGCTGGGAACGGCGTCCAGGGGAACGCATAGCCTGCATAACCATGCAAATTTCGCCATGGTGACCACTGTCCGGAGCGCAGCGAGATCGATTTCGCGGAAGGGGGTATCAAATCGGGTTTTCCAGAAAACAGGATCACAATTCCGGATAATCGAAGATGAGTGTAGCTCGCTTAGACGTCGGACACGTGCAAACCAATTACTTCCTCGATCCCATGGATCTAATTTTCTGAATTTCCAGGAATTTCAGTTTCCCAAGCATCGACAAAATATCCCACTCGTCGGAATCATTTCCTCTATCGCCGGGGCAACACGAATGCTCGCCGAAGGAGCTTCATGAACTCTCGTGTTCAAGGTTTAATCAAACGGAAGTCGCGTCAGTTCCTCTCGATAGAGCGGTAATTGTCCCCGTCGTTTAATTAAATTTCAACGATGCAACGAATTTTCCACTTTCTTCGTGCTTGAGTTCTCCGGTTCGCTGGGCCACTCGTTTCCAGAATGGGCGTTACATTGTATTAGCCATGTACACAAGCGCGTCTCTTCAAGCTGACGTCTTAATGCCGTCTACTTAGAGGACAGCGTGTCTCTGGTGTAACTTCCTAAAACGCTGGCGAGCAATTTGTAGTGTAGCATTCGGGCGTTTCGCGAGCGATACTTCCGAGGCGACTTGGCGGGAAAATATTTGCAAGTTGGAAACAATCCTTGTGAACTGCGCAAAGAGAAGCGGCGCGGATGTGAAAAGTTCTAGATGCGGCGTACAAACGATTCGGATAAGTTGCGGGGGAACGCAGGGACTGGAAGTGACAGCGATGATATACGAATTGTTCACGATAAGACGTAATGAAAGTATGGAATTAAGTGCGAGACTTCAAAGCTATAACACAGTTCGACAGCCATCTGGACTCGTAACATTTAATGGTCGTTTCTTATAGGTTTTCGTTCGCTGAAAACGAATCCGCAAACCGTTTGTCGCCATCACCCTCAATTTTTGAGAAATTCGATTGTGAAAATAAATGCAAATTTTCAACTTTGACCATCTTTTGTGTCGAAACGGTAATAGTTATTCGGTCGCTTGTTGCGTCAAATTATTCTGTGAACCCTCCCGAATACAACGGTATAAGTTGTTACTGCATTATGAACATTTAAATATGTTTAAACAATGATCAAAGGGGAAAAGAACCCCAAATGCACGGCTAAGAAACGGCTATTGAATGTTACAAGTCCGAAAAAAGCCAAATTTTGTCGAACTGTGTAATTGAAGGAGGTAAAACAGAGATCCCGAATATGAGACTCTATATTTATGTCTGACATTTTTACGCTCCTCTGTGTTAAGGTCACTATCTCAGGCGAAAGGTCTAATGTCGCCATAGCAATGGGACATATAATATCAAATATTCATCGCCGCGCCGCCAGCATAGAAGCGAAATAGAGGCTCCCGCGACCATTGTCAAATGTTAACGTCGAAGGGAAATTCCTGTACTTTTCACTCCCTGGAACAGAGATCCACTTGTCCCGTTCATTTATTCACCATGTAATCCAAACCGATCACCGCTGCCTTCGAAGTTCCGAACGATGGAATATTTCAAAGGGATCGATCAAATCTTTTCGAATTCTGCTTCTTCCAACACGACTGTATCGACTCTAACAATTAAGGAGGGATTCTCGTCTAACAGCCCCAAAAGTAACTGATATTTAAGAATTTTTTTTTAAAAAACTGTTGGTCATATTGGATTAAACTCTTTTGGGATATAAGAAGGCATCTTTAAACTTGCAGAAAATATTTCTTTTATGCCGATCCTTCTTATTATTTATTAATTATTGTGGAATCTTGTCCACCTCTTCGACGATGTAACTCCTGTTGGCGGGATGTGTAGCACCTATCACAGTCATCAAAATTATCCCAAAAAATAGAAGTTTCTTAAAGTTAGATAGTTTACGCTGGTATTGATCCACTTCAAAGAAAAAAAATGAAAAATTGAAAGAGTTATAGCATGTGAAAGAAAAGGTAAGTTTTTTCCTTAGACAAATTTTTTATATTATTTTTTATATTGACGAAAAAAGTATTATAAATAAAAACTAAAATTAAAATGTTGGGTCCAGTACCAGCGTAAATTATTTAACTTTAAGAATATTTCCTTCTTTTTGCAATCAGATCACGGTGACAAGTGCTACACCTGCTGCCAACATCGTCGAAGAGGTTATAAAAATAAGAGGACATAAAAAAAATATTTTCTGCAAGTTTAAAGATGCCTCCTTATATCCCAAAAGAGTTTAATGCAATATTAACAATAGTTTTTTGCCCAAAAAATCATAAATTTCGGGGGCTGTTACAGGAGAGTCCCCCCCCCCCCTTAAATCTCGGGGGTGTACTTATAGAATCACTATCGATACGGGCAACAGAAATCCTCCCATCGAGGTTAAGGTATTCTATTATACCCTAAGATTAAGTAGATGGACGTTCACTACCGACTTCAGCGTCCACCATTTCCCCAGCGAAAATTAACACAATGCCCGGCGAGCGTGGCGAATTATCGATCCGCGAATCGCAGGAAACAGGGGTGAAAAGCGTACCTATTATCAAGCGGTAGCTCGCCAATCTTGCCTGCCTTTCCCAGGAACCAGGCCAACGCACATTTATTTGTTCCGCCGGGATAACAGAGCCGCGCGATTGTTGCTTTTCATTCAAATTTATAGAATAAACTGCCCCGGTTCCGCTTTCGCCGCGGCTTTCCACACGGTAACGAAGCCCACCGGTCTCATAAAGAATACGCGGTTAATAAGTTTCCAAAAGGCCGGTGCTCCGAGGGCCAGATGCGTTTCGCGGCTCGCCGCTTCGGAATATCTGGGGGAAAAAATTTCAGGCGCCGCGGATCTCTGCGCGCGAATGAGGGTAGCGACACGTGCGAGACAATCCCATTATGACGGGGGAAACTCCATTTTGCTCGAAGGAGCCCGGGCACCCTTTAATGCGCAACGGAATTACGTTAAGATTCATTGTTACCCGCGACAATGACTCTCCAGAACTTCCACTGCAATAAAAATGAGGATCTACCGGGAGGGAAGTGCTCGTCCAATTTCGTTACCGAGCAGTTGAGAAGTTCGTGGTTTTGTTAAATATGAACGAAGAGTCGAAGAATGTCATATGTTACGATTGAACCGCGTAGTCCGCGCAAGGGGAGCTGTTGTGCAAATAGATGCCGGTTGCATCAATCGCGTCGTTTACGACATAAAAGCGCCACAAAAAGCTGTCGACGAGGACGCGTACGCGTCGCTGAATAGCGTTACGAGAACCGATGTTATTTACATGGAATTATTCTTAATTATTCCACGTCCCTTTCACATTGTTCGCCCGAGTTTCGTTCTTTTTCCCCTCCGTTACGGGACATTAATCGTCCGTTCCAATATTAATAATGGGCCTGGGAGTGATTTTATTATGGCTCCTCCATCCGTGCTCTTCTTCGGGCCAGGATTATGGCGATTGACGTCGCGCACATCGTCGACGAAACGTTTTTCGCTCCGTTTCACCGTTGATATTTACGTGTAACGGGATTACAGTGCCTTTGACGCTGATGAATTCATACAAATCCGTAGTGTCTTTTTAGGAGTAGGGTAATTATGGGAGAGTTGCTGCACCTTACGCAAAATACTTACCGCATCTAAATTTGGCAGTGGAAAGGTTTTCACGGGGGTTTGAAATTTTTAGACGATCCCTAGACAGCGTTCATTGAATTCTATTATTACTCTTCCCTCGGAACCATCAACGCTCTTTGTAGAGAAATTTTTAATTACCTCCCTTATTTACAAGGCTACGTAAGACCAACGCTCTCGCGGTCGGTCTCTGGCACACTTAACAAGTGTACCATTAAGTCCCCCAGCGTTGGATATGTCGGAGGGGAAAGAGTAGTGCCCTCTCACCGCGGCAGAAATTTCATTTTCACTTCGGAATAGTACTTCCACGGGGCCGGAAAAGTGCTCTTCAAGTAGCGGAGCGGGGCGCTGGCAATGCTACCAGTTGCGTACCAAGGCGAAAGACGAGAAGCTCGACGAGGAAGCTGACTTAATCCCGCTGGTGGAAAAGTTCCGGTGGTATTGAAGCATTTCCCGTTCCCGCGTATTCTTACCTCGTCGAATATTCGCGCCGACTTCGCCATTTCAACGTTACGTTTCCATCCCCTTTGTAACGGGCACCAAAAAATTTCTATCGTTCTCCATCTTCTCTCAGAGCGTAATCTTCAAATGAATCTTCTTAATCTGTTTACGTCGAAGGATCAACACGCTTAACTTGACTTTAATCAACGAGCGAAGCTCGGGCCAGTAGTTTGTCGACGTAACGTTGGAGAAGTTATTAAAGAAGCTCGAAAGAAGATCGGTACATTAATTTTGATTACAGGACGTATGAAACGTCAGCCGTGTTCATCACCTTCCCCTCTCAGCTTATTTATCCCCGCCCCCCCCCCCCCCCCCACCTCGCGATGATGGCATTGACTCTGCAACAAATTATATCCCCGCGTGGAGCACAGTCTTTTCATATCTCCCCTTCGCGTTCGCTTTTATACGTTGTACGGCGCATACGTGTAGAAAGAACGACGGAGGAGTCTGAAACGATATTTCTCTGCAGCCCGCCAGCCCCGAACTCGAGGATATACGCGGCACAGATATATCTAGACGGACATAGGTTGAGGATAGTGGTGGATACATGTCGCTGCGAAGGGAGTCTGTTATTGGTTGTAAAACGGCCCAGCCATCTGTCCCCGATATGAGACGTCGGTGCACCCTAAAAATCCGGTCTCCACCCCCTCCCCTCCCGCCCCTTCGACTTGAGGTAATAAGTCACAGAGAGATTCGGTGGTTGCTGCGTCTAGTGAGTGACGAATAAATCCGGAAAGGAAAGGGGTTGATGAAGATTCTTGGAGATACGAATGCAAAACGGTGGTTGACGGTAACTATCAAAATGGTGGTGGGGGAAGTTCCCTTAAGGGTACTACTTAGGCAGTCGTGTTTGTCGAAAATGAAGCATTTCTTTTTAATTTAATTACAAAGAAATAAATTGATGATCTGACTAGTTCTTTGACACAACGTTTATTAACATACATAAGCTTTAAAAAAACATGTTTGTTTAGGAAAAAATATGCATACTTTGGACTAAACAAATGTGTGTTTTTTTTTTAAAGCTTATGATATTAATAAACATTGTGTCAAAGAACATGTCTCAGCTTCAATTGATTTCTTTGTAATTAATTGAAAAAGAAATGCTTCATTTTCGTCACAGTGAAATAAAAACAGACAAGCTAAGTGAAAGTGGAACGTACATAGCCAGACGGGGTGGAAACCGAATCACATATTCGACACGTTCCATCAAAGTACCCTAACCCAGTACCTGTTCAAACAAAAATACTCGCGATACGTTCGAATCCATCGCTACCTTCCCTCAAACAATGTCCAACTTTAACAATACAGGTCTTGGGCCACGAAAATGAGTAGTAGAGGAGCACCTTTCCTAACAACGACTGTTGGAAGGTCTTCCGAAGTCGATTCTTTCTTCGACCCCGGGATAATTCCTTGAGAAGAGGCATGAGAGGCATACCGGACATTAGCAATATCTCTGACATTTGAAACGCTACCGAGCCGTTATTCCATGTAAACCGTAGAGGGGATAGAACAGACAACAATTGGGTTGCGACGCGTTTCAGTCGCAGGTGCACAGTTAAAGAGATTGATTTAATATTATTTCTTTCTTCTTACTTAAAAAAAACCTTAGGCGTCCGGCACTAGGGGAGCTCGCCCTGCATAGTGATATCGTTCCGTTACAGACAGAGATATATCAATTATCGAAGATGCAATTAAAAGAAACTGAATTATTCTGCTTTGTTTCGCTCTACGATTTATAGATTGAAGGGTATTATCACGTGTACTAAGACTACAAAATTAATATCTACATCTAATGGGCTCGCTAAAGCACGTCTTAATCAACCCCAGTATCAAACCCTGTCGTTTCCCTGTTTTAGAAGCGTGTTCACTTTTAACGACGCCTGCCACGAACGGATATTTCAGGCTTGTTACGCGGCCATCGACCAACTATGGACGGTGGCGAATGTTGGCGCGATAAAAAGAAATTCGAACGAGTAGCGCGAGGAGAATTTCGGCGGGTTTATACGGACTCCCCTTTAACCGAGTATACTGCACTGTTTCTCTTGTGGCAGCTGGCTCGCATGGCGGAACAACGCTAAACTCGACGCTCCCAAGCCCTCGAGCACGACCCTATCGGCGCCCGTCTTATTTTTAATAAAAACTGCGACCCCCGCGCGGGGTGGGCGAGATTAAAAAATTCGTGCTGGCGCCACGAGCCACTCGATGGCCTCGTAACTTAAAATTAAGTAAATTAGGAGGCCCCCACACGCGCCACCACGGTGTGGCATGATGGAAATTGATCAACGCCTTGCGGCTGACGATTTATGCCTCCCAGCCCCGCGTAGAATAATCAACAGAAACGATTCGACACGAGAGAAGTATGACCTGAATGTATTTAACGCAGCATTTAAAGTTCATTGAAGTTTAGCGTCCAACGCTCCCCTATTCATCGCCAGACCTATCCACTGCAGTCCGAGGTTCGTAGAATTTCAACAAGTCTACTTCGTTTCGCGTTACGTTAAAGGTACCCTCGCTCGTCGCGAGAAAAAATAGCAGTCGAGGAGGTATTTATGCGGAAGACGGACGAGAGGGTGTACGGAGAAGTTAAAAAAGTTCGCGGGAAGAGTCAGCGACGTTTGCTTGTTTTCCCAGCAAGTGTACCAGCAGATAAACGCGTCCCGTCGCCATCGGGCGCGGCTTTAATTCCGTAATCGTCCCGGAATATCATCCAGTCATAAAACTTTTCCAATATTAACCTTCGCGTTTCGCGGCCGAACGGGGAAAAGAGTTATTTTCAAGGGGAGTCTTCCTCCGATATCTCATTATTCCGCGAGCTCTCGCTTCGAAAGACACGAGGGGGGTTGCTCGGACGAACTTAATGCAATCGATCGTGAAATCCTCGAATATTAATGGAAATTAATTCGTAACGATTAAGTTGCTCTTTCGGCGAGGGGCTTCGTGTCGGCGCGGCGGTATCGATACGCGATTACACAGGCGATTACGTCGGCTGATAACGCGGAAAATTCATGGCGACCCTTAGCTGGATTTTTCGAAATCGTGCAAATCCAGGGGGCTCTCGTTTATTTCCATCGTGGACGCTTACCCGAAATCCCGTCGTAGGTCCACCATTCGTCCCAGCTGGCCTCAGACTCTGTAACAAAATCAAGCAAATTCTTAGTACAACGTTTACAGTTCTATAAATGAAGTGTTGAGTACCATTTAGCAGGCCTATTTGTATCGCTCAATTTTTGGAAACCAGTCGAAACGAGGTTAATCGATACCTCGCATCCGCATTTATTCGCGTAGCTTTTACGGTGTCTCTCTGGTTAAAATTGACCAGAAAACTGATTTTTTTTATATATTTTAGTAGTATAACATCCCGAAACAAACCCTGGTGAAAGTTTCGCACCAAAATTTGTAACAATATAGCTTCTACAGTCATGTAACCAATTCAAACTCCGAACGCAGGTATGTGTCGAGAACACTTTAAACTTGTTTTTCTCGAAACACGATATTTCGAAACGGTAACCACAATTTCAGAGGATTTAATGAACCGATTCAAAAAACCATTCAGGCATTTGATTCGCAATTGGATTCGTTATCGCAGCATCCTATAACATAATATTTTGAAACACGGTTCTTTTCACATTTATACGTAAAATTACCCGCTTTTCGCAATGCTTCATTCAAGTGTGCAATCTACGTAGTTTTGGTCTTTTTAAGAAATTTTGGGGATTTTTCATTTTGGACGATCCTGTGAGTAAATTTCATGGTTACCGTTTAGACATCTCTTTTTGGCAGAGTTGCATTAAGCGCCACGTAGAAAATGTATCAAGACCGAAAACATGATACAAAAATTTTTTTTAGCACCTTCACGAGTGTATCGATGAATGACAAAAACATTTTTTAGGATATGTTATAACCTCTTCTTGTAAAAAATTCAGAAAGATCACCTATTTCTCGAGCGTTTCGGCCGGACGGTTCCCTTAAGAACATTTTACAAAGAGAAACTTGTGTATCTTTAATTAAGAGCTAGATTCAGAGTATAACTGCTCAAACTCTCGCCGATTATTTCTGTTATTAAATCCCGTAACGATCAGCCCTGTCTTCTTAACTAACCAAGGAGGGAGGAGAGAGAATTGAAGTCTTAACAGACAGAATGTGACCTCGTTAAAACGAAGGGGGCTTGATGTTGATGGGAACCGATAAATAACCGCGGCAGTCCGAAGGATCGTAGAAATCGTAATAACGCTTTACGGCCGCGAGTAAAATGCGAAACCCCGTCATCATCCCCCCCCCCCCACCCCCACCCCACCTCACCACGAAGGAACAATATCTGAAAAATTCGCGATACCGAAGCCCGTTGCAACAACGAGAAAAATGGCCCAACCGAGGGAATAAATTCATCGAAAAGGAGCGATTTGCTATCAACCGGTGTGATTTCTACCTTCCATGCGTGACATCGGGCGATCCGTTTTATATTATTCCTGCCTCTTGCGGCGGCAACATTTTTCTCAGTGAACCGTTGCACGTGGTATTAGCAATTTACAAGTTCCCCCGACCTGCATATCTTCGGCAAGTTCGAGCACGTCGAGGGAAACTTTGAGGCTCCATCACGAGGCACACAGCCGTGAGCATCGATCAATCGAACTTGCTGGTATCGAGTGACCGATCGATCGATTACTCTGGAAAGTGCTCGGAATTTTTTGAAGATACGTGTTGAGCAGGACGAGCGAGACCGGGGTGATCAATTGTAACGAAATGGAACAGTGGCGGAAGCCGGTGGAATTAGTTCGAGATTTAAACTCCGCGTGATAATGTTAGACGGGGGAGTATGTGTAACAAAATTGTATCGTGTATTACGGGGTATTTTACTGTGACGGTCGGAGAGGGAAAAAATCGACCCAGCAAGACTTCTTTGAGGAAAAAGAATTAGAAGAGGATAAGTAGAATTGTCTTCAGTAGATCTGTTTGTAAAACTTTAAACGCGTTTTAGAAAATGGTCGCCACGATATTTCAAATTCTACTTGACCGATTGGTCCCACCTTGTGCACACTTCAGCAGATGTGTCGCTATCCTCCCTTGCAGAATTAGGCGAAAATATTTTTCTTTTCTAAATTTCTTTTAATTTTATAGCTCGAAAAAGAAGAAGAAAAATCGCCAAAGGCGACATTTAATTTTCTAATTGCAGCCATTTTAAAATAATTTGAAATGTCAATCCAAATCTGCTACATGCGATAGTCGTGCCCCAATAATTTAAGAATCTCTTTGCTTCTTTTTATTTCAGACGAACAGAACGACCAGAGTCATGGCAAAAAATCGGGCAATTTTTTTCGAGGTGGTCCGCTTTCATGGGCGTGATGCCTTCTTTATTTCATATTTCTAACCAAAAAAAATTTTTATTCATAGTTTAAAACATAATAAATGTACAGAAAAAAGTTCGGTATAAAAATCTTTCATTAAGTCCATAAAAATAATTCGTGAAGAAAATTAAAAAAAAAACGTAAGTCACAGTAGAATACCCCCTTAAGAGAAAATCGAGGTGTTGTTTGCACTGGAAGCTCCATTTGGAGTCGGTCGAGGCACGCTCAAGCAGAGCCTCATTTCAAGCCCTTGGACACTGGCAAAATTGAATTCCCGTTGCAATGAATGAATTCCCGGGCGCTTTATCTTCCGCATTACCACTTGCGCTGCAATATTCATTACTTTTTCTATCTCGAAGCCAGCGAACGTAGCGGCCAGTATCAAGTTCGTCGTCGTTTTTCTGTATGCAAATTTCCCCACGAGGGCCACGTTCCATCGCAGGAACGTTTTAATGCTCTAAGCGTATCGAATAGTTCGAGATTCCCTCCAACAACTATTGCTTCAGGCTGAGCTCTAGTTGACCCTCGTCCACGCGTCCACGTCAAACTCTCCTCATTCTCTCTCTCTCTCTCTCTCTCTCTCTCTCTCTCTCTCTCTCTCTCTCGCTCTCTCTCTCGCTCTCTCTCTCGCTTTCTCGGTCTGTCTCTCGCCCGTTCTAATGGTCGTCTGACCAACACGCGGCCCATTCCACTTCTGACGGTGACCCATATTCGATTATCTGGATGCATGCCATCCAGAGTCCCGTACGGCAAACTAATTGCCTCAAATTGGAAAACTTTCTCGGCCTATCCTGATACCCCCCCCCCCCTCCCTCGTGCTCCCCTCTCTCCATTGTCGAGCTCGTACGCTTTAATGCAGCTTGTATCATTTTGCCGCTACCCTCATCATTTTATGCCCCGTTCTTGTCAATCACAGATGCCCGTGCACCTTTCACCGCGATTGCTTCCTATTTTAAGGTAAAATTTCTCCTGTCCCTTTCAGGAAGGGAAGCAGAATTGGCAGGTTTAATATAATTTCGAGTAATTCTTCTCACAACCTGCACCCTTCGATCAATCGAGCCCACGCCACGGTGCTCGGAGAACGCGGGTACCTCTCGAGCGCAATTTTCACGTTACTTTTTCGCTCGTTTACGTACCCTTGCGACGAGCGCTGTTAAACGTCGGACGGGAGAGATCAGCAGGTTTGTTTGGCGAGGAGGCGCGGGAGAAGGGACGAGGGGTGCCGATAAATGCGAGCATTCCTATCGAATGCATGGATGGGCGGCGACGCGTACTCCGGCAACGAGCACGAGGAAAAGAAAAGGGGAGAAGTCAAGCAGCGGAATGGAGATAGCACCTTTTCTCTTCTTTTTCCCCCTCGCAGTAATTTCACCCCAGCTACGCTTTTCACGGGTATCGCGACGAAGCCTGCTCTCGCCTTGCTGCAATTTCTTTCCTCGCAGCTGTTCAATAATATTTTGCGCGCTCGAGGACAACGCGTCGCGCGTTCGGGCTGCGACACAATAAAACCGGCTGAATTTCTCGTCGAAGGGTGGTCCTGTATCGACTTCGGGGTGCGATTGTTTGGAGGGCGATCAACGAACGATTAAAACGCTCAGACTCTGTTGAGACTCGTTACAATTACGATTTACCGAGGAACACCTCCGAATCTTCTGTGATTTCTCAGTGAATCCATAAAATCTGCGAAGATATAGGAGTGATTTCTCAAAAGGCGATGCCCTCAAAATTTGTTTCAAGATCAAAAACGGAAATATATCATTCTGATAAATCACCCCTTATATGCATTGCAGTTAATCACTTTCATACGAAAAAACACACACCCTTCCCAGCACGGGACAACCTAGCAATCCAGTTGTACCGAACTATTTAAATACTTCCTACCTTTGCCATCATTACTAAGAAACACTTCGAGCTCGTGAACCCTGCTCTTAGACCTCTCAAAGGGCACTGAGAACAGCGTCGACCGCATCGGAAAGAGGTCCGAACCCACGACTCTCGTATAGTCCGCGGAATAAGCGTCCAGTAATAGAGGAATCGGGGTCGAGAATTAATAATTCCGCGCGGAGGATCGCCAGCCTTGAGGGATGAGAAGGGGTTGGCAGCAGTGTAATTATGGTTAACCGAAATTTCTATATTCAACGACAGCCGCGAAGTAACTGCCGGCTCCTGGGAGACGTTGTTAACTTTAATGACGAAATTATGGTCGGATTAAACGTAACCCCCGTCGCGGTAGTTTCCTCGCCGCCCCCCCCCTCCCCCCCCCTCCACCCTGCCAGCTACGTTTCGCACCTTCCTCAACCGGCGTACCGCGATAGTTTTTATTAAAACGGCAATTCCGCCGCGGGAAATAAAGTGGATGGCTTCCTTCGTAACGCAGTAAAGAGGTTTATTAGCCCCGTAACTCCTTCCAACTTCCGTCGGCCGCTTTCCATCCGTTTCCACCGGCTGGCCAGCTTTTTCGCGCGCAGCGGGTGTCCCTCCCGCGCTCGCATTGTAATTCGTCTATTACTCGCCTCGCAGCGATAAGCTGGCGATCGCGGAACCGCGAACGTGTTGACGCTTGTTTCCCCGCGCGTGACATACCGCTTTGACGACCACGTGAAACTACTTCGCTGACCCAATTCCCTTTTCATTCGAGACTATCAAGCAGTGGTGCTGTGCTGGCTGATTACATCCTGCATAGGCTTCTCGAAGAGGGCTCAAACGCATTTCTCTTATTGCTCCGTATAGAGTTGGTAGTTCAAGATATTTTAAGGGCATTTGTCATCTACGAACCAGTGATCGTACCTCGCTCATAGTCGGTGCTCCGATCACTCAATAATGCATCAAAGTTCTCTGATATTTCTAATGTCCGACGTGCAAACGATTAACCGAAACTTCTTTGGTAGCCTGGCCCCGCCGAGACCCGCGAATCGACTCGCAACCTCGCGGAACGAGAGCACGCAACCGCATAGATTAACCGACGAAACGCGTCGAACCTGTTAACTACCGATTCGATTCGATTCAACTGGCTGTTCCTACGTTCAGCATCGCGTGACTTTTCCGCGTTTTAAGCCGCACGCCACGGAGTCGCTGAAGTGCCCCCGCTGTCGGTGGTTTCAGAAATAATTACAAACGAATGAACGACTTTGCCAGTGTTTAAATATCGAACACCCTTCGATAGACCCTTCGTGGCAACGCAAGATAAATTTCCGCAGCCATTCGTCCTTCGTTCGCAAAAAATGGTACCTGAACCATGCAAGCGTAGAGTTGTAATTCACCCTCAGCTATTAAACGATTAAATTTAACAAAACGAATCGTGGCAACCCCCTCCTGCAGTCAAATTAATCCCCTCCCAGCCGACGGTACCCAGGTTTAAGAGTGGCGGAAGAAAGCCCGAAGGTGTACAGTTTAATTCGCAGTAGAGACACAGGCAAGATAAAGTCCAGATTAAGAAAACCTCCCTGGATATCGCGACGGTAATATACGACGCTGGCAGCCCCCGAAATTATTTCCCCCTTTCTTTTTCCGCGCAGCTGCGCTTTCCCCATCGCGCCTGTGCTTCTCGTGGGCCCGAGGGTGGAAGGGAATTTTTCGAAAATTCCCGCGGTCCGAGCGCGGTAAACTCACCCCGTGCTCCCTCTTGATTACATTTCCACGACGGCCGCTAAAAAGGCAACCGCTACGCGTTAAGTGGCTGGCAGGAGGGGGCAGCATTCGGTGGCATTCGTTTAAGTGAAACGTGAAAAATGCGCGCGGGCAAAGGAAAATCATATTACGCCGGCTGGGAGCGTAGAGGGCGATGGGGTTGGATGGGAAGCACGCCGCCTCCCCCGTCGCCATTCTCCTTCCCCTGCCGCTTGATTTTCGTGCCCCTCTATTTCCCTGGTAGATCCCGACTTGCAGAGGAATTGCGGTTACCACGTAGCTGGTATTATAATTAAACAACCGACAGTTCGCCCAACTAATCCGCGGGGGAAATGAATAGTTGCGCGTGTAGAGACACAAAGGAACGCGGCTGGATGAAGCATGCCGAGCAATGGCAAGTGGCTGGGTATTTTCAGAAGAAACTGGGGCATCGAGGTGGATGGAGGGCCGTGGCATAGTATTGGATTGAATTTTGCGAGGATCCAAAGTGGTCATTGCTTTGGATACTTTATGCACGACTTGGCATCGCCATGGAAATCGCGCCTAAGCGTGAACACGCGCCCGGGGCGAGGCGTGGATCGAGAGATGGAAAGTGCACGCCAACTACGAGTGCACTTACGCGATTATCGACGCTGCACCTTCGCCTGCTGAGCAAATTGTCAGCCCTGTTAAAGGACGAATCGACGGAAACGGCCATCTCGTCGTCGTCCCCCATTATTATCCCACCTGCTCCAAACACTTTTCCCAGCGGGAAAAGCCTTCGTGTTCCATCCCCCACTTTTTCGCCCCTCTTTGCACACGCACCGGCAAATTGCCCCAAGGTCGGCTCGGAATAATTTCCCAGCGACTTTTCAATAATTCATGGGACGCGGGGGCCCCGAGGTGTCAGATTACCAAGACAGCCAGAGGATCGGTTCGATAAGGGGGCTGATGCTGCACCGTTTAATAATTTGCGGCGTAACAATGTTTTCTCGGGGGAGTGAAACGATTCGGGGAGGATGAATTGCGGCTCCACGGTTCGCCGATCACATTGTCCAAAGTTGGTGGGATCGGTGGAGGATAGAAGGAGTTGCTAAGTCACGCGGATGCAGCTGTGAATGGTCTTACGTCTTAATTTTAAAAGGTGTAGTGTAACGAAAGCTGTGGAAGGTAAGAGTGGCTTCTTAGGTAGCAATGGATAAGAAAGCAATTGAAAGGATTTCAAAGTAATGCTCGAGATCGGAGACAAGGGAAACACCGTCGAAATTGAAAGCAAAGCGATCGCTTTGCTTTCAGCCAGCCAGAGAGCTCGACAGACGATCAGTGGATGGAACACGGGAACCGAATCAGAAACCCCGTCGAATCTCGGGAATTAATTTAACGGAAGGGAAAGTGAACACGCGGTAGGTGGCCGAAGGAAAATTGAATCACGTATCGAAAGTCGTGGATGACGATCGAGAACGCCGGACATGAATTAAAACCACCTAGCTCGATAACTTAAGCAAATACTTCGCGATACCAAAGTGAAGTCCAGACGGTGAGCCTGATACCGATTAAACATAATATCGATCGACTATACTGCCTGGAAATTACATAGTCCGCGAGGGGCCTGGTCCGTTTCGCCAGATAAGACTGGGCAAATAACAGGGGCGCAGATACTATCGGTTCTACCTTCTTTCTTTTATCAGCCGGGCATATCAAATAAGTCTATAACTAACCGCGCGCGAGATCGTATCCGCTAACGGGGAGATGCCTGCTCGTTCCACGGTCAGAGTTACGTTGCACGAAACATTTTCCTGATATTAATTGGTGGCTGATACACACGGCCGATCTTGCAACCAGAAATTACCGGACGTGTTCGCAACATTTCGATAATAAGGGCGATCGCTCGCGTGGGCGGCTCCTAGACACGCTGTTGGCAAGGATTTATGGAAACGAACCAAATCGTCTCGCTTTCTGGCGAAATTTATTTCGGGGCAGTAGATCATTAGTATCATTTCTTCGTATTTCTTTGCTTTCACCCCCTAATATGGTTCCATTTCATAAAAAGATAGTCTCTGAAAAAGTTTTTTGCAATCGGACAACAGGAAGGGTGCCGACCAGGCCTTAGAATTTAAAATTCATCAATAGTTTGGATTTAAAGAATTTTTCAAAAATGGTAAGCCATATCGAAATTTTGTTCAAATAATACTAAAAGAGCATTCAATTTTCTACAATTAATGTACATATATATATTTCTTGCTTCCAACCATTTCTTAGATAATAGCGTTTGAATATAGAGAAGTCCGCGCCTTGGGCGTACCACTTGTACAGCGTGACGTACTGTTTATACACGCGTAGTGCGGACCTTTGTATATTCAAACGCCATTGTCTAAAAAATGGTTGGAAGCACGAGAAAATTGTATATACATAACAGATAATTGTAGAAAATTGAATGCTCTTTTAATATTATTTGAACAAAATTTCGATACGACTTACCATTTTTGAGAAATTCTTTACATCCAAACCATTGATGAATTATAAACTTTAAGGCCTGGTCGGCACCCTTTCCTGTTGTCCGATTGCAATAATCTTTTTGAGGGACTATTTTCTTATGAAATGGAACCATATTAGGGGGTGAAAGCAAAAGAAATTGCATGTTGAAAATAAGGGCCACCCTTATAGATCGTACAGTAAATGAACCTCCACTGAAGAAACTATTTCAAATAAAGCCTCCGAGAGGATTCTAATTTCTTTCTTTTTAATGCTCCCTATAGTAATCTTATAGCCCCTTTTTAATCCCTTTGTGGTAACACGAGCCCTATATTGTTCAAAGCAAGAGCTACTTTTACCTAAAACAATCCACGTAGAGTGTATGCTGAAACTAGCCCGGAAGATGCACGAAAAGGTGGTAGTAAACGAATTCCCTGCCCCGGTCTGGCTGGAATGAAAGAGCCGGCCGCAAAAGAGGGGATTGGAAAGAACGGAAAGGCGGAGAGAGAAAAGAAAAGGAGAAGTGTGTCCAAACGAGTGGTCAAATGTAATTTAAAGAAGGAAGCCTCTCCCGCCGCCGGCCTGGGAGCCCCACTTCACCCCATCCTCGGGCAACGACCAGAAAAGAAGGCAGAAAGTTCAGGCTGGTTTACAATTCAGCTCGCATAGGGCAACTCTTCCGCACCCTCTCTTGACTAACCCTCTATCACCTTCATCCTACCCTGTATCGCAACCCCTACTATTTGACTTGGTGAACCTAGGCGTGGTACGCGCTCCTGCACCGTCCAATTCACCAACACCCCCCGCACCCCACTTTACAACCGTTACGACGAGGCATCGATCTGGCATGACCAGCTCCGTTCACCACTTTACTCCTCGCCAGATGAATTGTCGCGGATTTAACCCTTTGGCTGTTATCGGAGCATACATGCGTTTAATCAGTACGCGCGATCTGTGCGGAGAACACCTATTCATTCAGGTACTATGGTTAAGAGATGCGACCAGAGTAGACCCGCACACGGCGTACGCCGAGCGTTCAAATTCTCAGCATTCGAAGGGTTAATTGATGAGGATGTCTGCCACAGTGGGACCCTGATTCGGGAGTATTTTGCTGCGTTTGCCGCTGTCTTTCGATGAAGTTTTCCCTGAATAGAGGGAGGGAAAAAAGCAACTGCAACTTCTCGAGATGAAATGGTCTTCTTGGTAACGAGTTCGAAGAGGTGAATAGATCTCGGCAATGGCAACGAGTGAAATTACATATTCCAGTAATTTTTTCCCTCGAAACGACTACGATCGTGCTTCGAAGAACCAGGCTACAGTTGGCTTCGCCTCCCAGGCAACATAATCGCTCGAGCGCATTACATCTTGCCGCGGAATACAATTTCCTCCGGCTCAGCCCATGCTCGGCGCGCGTACGCCATGAATTAAACGATATTCATTACGCGAATAATCGTGCCAGCTAACTATTCCGACCGAGCACTGCGGTTCCGACGCTAAAAGTTAGCCGAATTGCTTCCGGCGCCGCGTTATTTCCCTGCACCGCGTCGCGAGTCAACCTCCCACGCAACCCCTTGTCTTTACGAGCCAGCGGATCGAAGCGCGATTCAAGGCGTTCGGAGACGCCAGCTCTCGTTGCTCTCGACTACTTGCCGTATTACTCAAACAGGTGATATTCGATGCGCGGAATGAGATGGGTGCCCTACGAAGGGGGAGGCGAAGGTCTTCTGGTGGTGCAAGGAACGCAAGTGCTGGAGAGATTCGAGAGGTTCGCGGGCTTCGTCAATTCTAATCATACAAATGATGCCCTGTTCCAAATCCTCGGCTAATTGGATCAATGATTCTGCATTTGAAATGCTCCCGGTCGAGGCTCCTGCAAGGTCTGAGCACAGTTCCCGTTTTGGATACTGATGGATAAAATTATGCACAATAATAGTTTAACAATAACAACATATATTAAACAAAACCAATAACACTATAGCAAACAGATAGTGGAGCTGTTTGAAGGCATTTGCGGCGCCCTCAAAGCGGATCATCGTCCACGGGGTATGCTTATCGAGAGCATCTTTCTCGCGGTCCGTTTGAAGCAGCGAAATTTTCACCCAGCCATCCCCTTCCGTCCCCTTAATCCCATTGACTGGACCCTCAGGGAGGCTGCTCTGGCTCGGGGTGTCGAGATCGTTTGATTCGGCCCTGTGCTGCCCCCCACCCCCGAAGCTATGCTCGATGAAAGCGGAAGAAAATGCTGAAAGGAGGGAACGGCGAGGGGGTCGGTGGAGGGGGAGAGTCCTCGAGTAAACAAAGGAGGAAATGGAGTAAATAAAAAGCAACCGTCGAGAGGAGGTTGAGATTCGGAGCGCACCCCAACGAGGGAGAGAGGGGGTGGGCTGTGTGTGTGTGTGTGTGTATGCGCGCGCGGGCGAAACCCTCGCCCCACGTACACAGGGTTCGTGCATTAAGAAAAGTAAACTGGCTGGAGAGTGTACGGCTCGCCACACACCGGCGCAGACATAAACTTCCATCCCCTGTCCTCCGGAGCGGAGAGGGAGAGAAAGAGGGAGAACAAGAGGGAAAGATGGGGCTAAGAAGCGGCTAAGAAGGGAAGAAGAGCCCCGGAGCTTTAGAAACGGACCCACGGAGAAAACGGTGGAGACAGCGAGGGCGAGACGGGGAATATACAGGGCTGCGCGGAGCAGTGAAGGGCGGGAAGAGCCGAAGGAGGGTTGGTCACTGGGAACGACGAGGGGGGAGGGAAAGTTGCGGAAAAGTAATCCGAACCGCGGGCTTTATAGTTTTGTTTATTCCCTCGCATACAATTACGCTGATGACGCGGAGTAAACCCGACTCAGACCTTTTATCCCCCCGCTATCCACACCCCCTCGCCGACCCCTTCCACCTACTTGCCACGGCTCAGCGATAGCGGTTCCGCTCAAACGTTTATACTGGCGCCGTTGAAGACGAGGATTCCGAAACGAGACTCCTAGGAGGCTGTAAATTCTCGGATGACTACCAATGTTGCTCTTGTCGGGGTTAAGAGCATCCCCCTTATCGGCGACATTGAATGGAAGTCAGTTTACGGTACAGGAATTGTTTCGTGCGCACCATGCCCCAGTTCTTTTAATCGATCTTAGTTGGAAGGGGGTTGGAGGCTTAGGAATAATTTTTTTATCGTCCTCCCAAAGGATTAGGGTTTAAGTATACGTGAATTACTACGGCTACATACGTGGGTTAAATGATACCGGCAAGCGTTTCTCTGTCCCTCATAAAATGTTCTAAGGGGGATCAGTATGTAGAAGACTATGTTGTGCTTATATTAGGTACTAAGGAATTATAGTATGATTTAAGATATCCTAATGTGTAATTAAATACCTGCTTGAATTAATTAGAAAGAAATAAATTGAAGCTGAGGCTTGTTCTTTGACACAAAGATTATTAACATCATAAGCTATAAAAAAAAACATGTTTGTTTAGTCAAAAATATGTCTTATATATGACGCTACAGATTGAATTACACTGTAATTTAATTATGTAATTTAATTACATTGTATTTCAATTACATAATTCAAACTTTTCAATTAACTCAATTCGTAATTACTGTAATCATGCGTGTAAGTGAATTACAATGTAATTGAAATACAATGTAATTAAATTACAGCTCAGAACTCTGAAGAAGTGAGATAAATGATTATAATTATCTTTCATATCTATACGATGCGACGTATCCCGTTTCCCGTTCATACCTGAGTCAATCTTATGTTTCTCACCTCTTATTACCTCTCAATTTGGTTACCTCTTAATTCGTAATTCTAATTCAATTACATTGTACTTTGCAATTGTACTTCAATTGCAATTACGAATTGCGATGTAATTTTATTGAATGAGAGAACTGAATTACGAATTACAATGTAATTGAATTATTTTGTAATTATAATTCATGGAGTAGTTCAATTGTAACTCTGCACAACTCTGGGACACGTTACCTACCAATATTTCATAAGGATAGAAGTTGACGACATGATCAATCTCCTTCGTTATCCGACTCTGACTCCAAATGATGTTACTTTAAGTGGATCATTAAGGAGCTTGCAAACTTGCGACGCAAACTTACTCCAGCTCTTTTAAAATATATCCTCAAGCATCATCAGCTTACAGTTAAAAGGGACGCGAAACGTTCTAAATTCTATTCGGCTGTAGAAAGTACAGCTTCCATTCTCTACCCAATCGCAACGGTGTCTGGAAAGGTACTTTCCAGCTTGAAAGAGAGGCTCTTAGACTAACTGCTGTTTAAAATGCATTCTCGAAGGAGGCCAGGCAAACACGCCTGCCACGAGGGCCGAGGATATCATCCTCGATGTTTGAATCATCGCTGGTAATCGTCGCCAAACACCATTCCGCGCGGCAAACTATTCCTTCAGCATAGTTCCGCAAACTGTCTCGTTCGCCAGGAGCAATGCTATTACTAGAGAATCAGGTCTGTTGTTTATTATGCCTCGGTTCCGTTCGTGTTGGGTATCGAGGCTGATAGTTGTGCCCGCGATTCCAATTCGACCGCTGCGAATCGCAATACCCGAAGTTTGAGAGGCCAAACCGCAGTGGCAAGTGGCCTTGTATCAAGCTGCTCGCTGCCGTGTACCATTCCCATCGTGTTCATCTGTGACATTCACAATTAAAGCTGGAATTCACCAATAAGAAGTGTACGTTACATTGGTGAGAGCTATGATTTTATGCATTGTTCCGACTATCCCCAGTTTCTATACTTGGAAGGATGATTAATAAAGTGTAATCGAACGGTTCATTATTTACCGTACATTCGTCTCGGTTTGACCCGAACTCGGGACCAAGCTTGCGATAAAATTTGCGTCTGCGATGGGTGTTTGTCGATACCAACATCCATCGTGAAACGCCAGCTTTCCCGCGCTCGCAGGATCTGATCGTGAAATTTTAATCGCGTCGCGCTTTCTTCGTCGGCGAAGCAATCACGTGGAGAATATCTGAAGGCACTGGTAAAATGCTTTCCGCCAATAAACTCGTGTATCGCGATAACAAGTCGCGTGAAAGCCCTCGACACGGTGAACGTTGTGAAGAAATCTCGCTTTATTGCAAACACGGCGCAATATTTATACTTCGCAGCGATTAAACCCGCGTCCACTGATTTTCATAGTGCTAAACAAACTTGTGCTCGCGCCTGTGCACGGCTTTACTACAAAACAATCCGACGTATGCAATTAATTTTGAAACATTCAACGCCGCGCATATTAATCCCGAAGATTCCACGAAAGAAGAAGAAGCGTTGAGAGGTACACATCCCATATTGGTGGTAGCAACAAAGTGCCAGGGAAACTTTTATATTAGCAAAATTTTTGGCGAGAAGGGACCCCAGGAATCGAGCCAGAATCAGCGGGAATCAGGCCAGTTTGCCGGTGGTTCGGGGGTTTCATTTGATTCATAAACGGAGGCAGCTTCCGTGATTAAATTGCTTAGGATTAAAATTATACGCCACGCGGATTATTTCGTTCATAATTTCCCGGGCCTACGTGACGTTTGCGGCGTGAAAATAATTGCCCATATGTTTGAGCTTGTTCCCAGTGTTCGAGAGAAATAAGAAGTGGTGTAGCACCCTCTTTTCTCCGAACTGTAGAAAATATGATCGTAGTCCCGTATTAGAACGCTTCGATATTCGATATCGATCTTCGTGATAATAAATGCCCCAATTATTTGACACTCTTCGTCGCCCCGAACTTCCTCCCTCGACTTTACAAACCAGATGAATTTCCAGCAACAGTAAGGCTCTGCGCCACTGAGTTAGGTCTGCGCGAGGAGAAAACGAGGATCAGACAGAGTGGTGTGTACTATACACCCGTAAATATAGTCGCGTAAACACGTGCTGGTGCGGTGACATTAGGACGCGAAAATGAACTAATATCGCGTCTCGCCTCACCCTTTCGCCGACAAGTGCTTTCTGGGCGTCGTCCTAATTACAGCCGTATAATGAACTCGCGAGCTACACTCCAGAGCACACACGATGATCCTATTTCGACGAATGAACGAATTTCGCGATGTCCACAGCTTTCCACGGAGCATCGAAATTAACCATGAAATCAAATCGATAGTTTGATCCTCTTCATTGTTAGACAGTAGGTACATTAAACTCGTTTATTAGACACGCGTCACTGAAAAGACAGGATCAGATGTGCGCAGGCGAAAGAGTCAGTGACGAATAGAATCGTAAATCGAAGGGTAGCATAGACGAAATTAAAATTCAATTTTGTTCAACAGCATCTGATTACCAATTGCCCTTCATAAATATCCTGTAAAGCGACGAGAGTGTCCAGCACTTGACACCGGTCCTGTGCAATGCAATTCGGGCGGGACAGCATTTTATACAAGTTGCTCGCGATGATCTACGAGTGACATTTGTCTCGCGAAACGCGCGACCCATTTCCCTGGTGGGAAATTAGGGCGGTTTAGAGGCAGAAAAGACGAGTGATTACACGTTCGTACGTGTGAAACGCGTGAACAAACCAGTAACCTCGCGAGTGTTCGCGTTGCTGGATGTATGTCAGGGAATTCGACAATCAAATGAAGAGATTGATTAATTGGGATTAGTCACGAAATTTCCTCGGCTTCCAAGTGAAATTATTCATCAAGTTTCGGTTTACTTGTAACAAATATTTTCGTATTACCCAATGTTTCAGTCATTTGCATAGAATTCGCAGGGACTGTAGCGCGCCGAATATGTACATGGAAGTTTGGTACGGCAGCAGCTGATGACAGCAGTCCACGGTATAACCATGACTTAATCAAAGACGGTTCTCCTTTGAATTAAGAACAGAGGCTTGGACAAAGGAAATCACTCGCTGATTCCCTTCGTTATGTTTCGCTCCAAGTTCCTGTAACAAGTGCAGACACAATGAGGACTTTGTGCTGTAAAGGCAAACTGAGCCACGCAACTGTTCTGCGACTATCGTTGCAGCGGAGTCAACTGGCCACTCAACAACACTTTCCCAACTATGAAAAATTAAATCCCGAAATCTGACTCGCCAATTCCACTAATCGAATCCTCCTTTCCCTAGATAGGCTATTGAATGTTACAGAACAGAAGAAAAGTTAAATTTTGTTGGACAGTGTAATTTATCTAATTACTTTGCTAATCGATTCAAGCTTAACTGACCAAAAGTTGCCGCTTATTTGCAAGATTAAGGTGAGCTCGAATCGATACGATGTAGTCCAGTCAGGGGTACACAGAGATCGATTGCAATCAAGAGCGCAGATGTATCCTATAGCAATCTCTACTCAAGGAATTCAGATTGTACGAGTTCAGACCGCAGCGGAACGTACTTGAAGCTCCCACTAAACGACCGACGAAGGAATCTGTGTTTGCGGGCTACATGGTATCAGGGCAGAAGCCGTCGAGTGACAAGTGCCAACACTTGAAAACTTCCAACAGACACCGAGGACGAACTCTATCATAACTAGTTGAACGCTGGTGTAGCGTGTAATCGACGATGTTTCCATACGTCTACTGTAGAGGTAGACATTGGCAGCCTCATTTCGAGCAGGGACACTGTCACGCAACCGTAATAATCTATTGGGGCAGATTTTCTTCTAAATCACTGAACAATCTTACGAATGAAAATTACCCGTTTCAGCTGTAGTTCAACTTGATAACAGGACTTTTGTGAATCACATTTTGACAAATTATTGAGCGCCAACTATTATTGACATAGGTATACAGAAGCATTAAAAGCCGGCAGTCCTCGTTTAACATCCATTAAAAGTGTTCAAAGCCACGAGGACTAATATCACAGTAGTGATGTCAATAATAAAGCCGACGTAGGAACCAGTGGGGAGAAGGTGTGGCTGGAATGGCGTCAATGGCAATCGTATCGTTAAGTTCAGTGGCATTAGAACGTACGAAAGGATTGAGACGCGCGCCCCCTGACTTAAGCTGCTTAGAATTTACGAGTTAGGTAGCGAGCAGAGACTCGCTTCCGGTTCTCCTCGTTCATTTCTACTCTGAACTTTACTTCGCGACTACGCGGCCGTACCTCATGAATTTCCATCCCATTAAGAATCGCCGGGTAGATTATCATTTGAATTGTAATCAAAGAAAGACGGTGTATAATGAATACTAAGCGTAAGAAGTTTTACGGTTCAACTTCAGAAGCGGCTCTAGTCTGCGCGACAATACCGTATTTTTTAAGTGGCTGTCGCTATCAACCTTTTACCAAGCATCTCTTCTCGCAGTCTCGAAATCAAATAAATTACTGAATGGATCTCGCGAGTGTATTTACATCATCTGCAAAATAATACCGGCTCGAAACGCCTCGGTTTTGTATTTTCACTCCACGCTATGTGCATAAATCTGTTGTCCTCCAATCGCAGCTGTAAAATACAATGTGCTCGAGCGGGGTGATTGACGGGAACAAAGAGGATAACGTCGTTCGCGTTACCAACAATTCGATTTATCTGTAAGACCAGTGATAAGGGTATCCGATACGAGCCGTGACACCAATGCGTAGTTCACTACTGTGCAGTATCGTGTTACATGCGATTCACCTACTATCGATTCCGTGCGTCCCAACTTTTAAGCGTGTACCTTCGAATACACGTATTCCGAAGCACATCTCCTCTTTCGTTGCAGCTCTGTATTATCTGGCGATCTAATGTGTCATATTAATAAAAATTAATATTTTTCCTATAGCATTTCGAAATTCTGTTAACGCTAACATCTACTCATAAAAGAAGACCTTCGATGAGAGATAAATATTTTGCAAGTAACCTTGAGGAAATCAAAATTTCCGTGGTCGGCATTTTCAGGAGCGACGTCGCGCAGGGGAGGAGCGAAAATTTTCACCGCAATTACATCCATTGCCGTGGATTAAGAACCAGACGAATTGTTCGAGGTTACCAGCTCTACGCGCTGATCCGGCGTTATAAATGAAACCTCTCGCAGGTGGTTCTTTCAAGCCTACAGCTAGCAAGGGGACCAGACTAAAATGGATTACATATTGCTGTCCCAGCTTGCAACGGACAGCGCACACTTGACCCTGCTGCTGCTGCTGGCCATCCGGATAAATCGAATAACCCCTAACACAAACGGTATTATACTCTGCGACCCGGCGGTCTTCGAGAATTAAGGGAGACTTTATCCATGGAGGATGCTCTGTGTTTCACGAAAATTTCATTCGCTTCGTGTACGATCGAGAAGAAGGAGACAGGAGAAGGATTCTTTAGGTAGGTATTACAAAAGAAAAACTATTTGCGGAGACTGGAAGCTTCCAAAAATAGGTAGAAACTCCGGTGTATTTGGGAGCTTGGGATTGCGAACACGAAGAATAATACAACGTTCCCATTTTGCAAATAACGGTTTCTAAATTAAACTACATGCACGCAGAAGCTTCGCAAAATCGTTTCATTGCTATAATTACTTTTTTCCACAACATTACCTCGTTTCAGCAACGCCAGTTTCACCCCTCTTTCAGCCTTTTGTTTCCCCCGTGTGTTTTTATCGCGCAAAAAAAAAACCTGCCGCAGCACACTGGGCGCATTCGAAAACAGCTAATGCAAGGAGGCAATGAAAATTTCAATCACGTGCTGGTCTTATGCGTTCCCTGGAATACGTACCCCTGCAACTGTGGCAATACCAATTGCTCGTAATGCCAGGGTCTGAAATCCGAACTATGCCGAGATTCAAGCGGAATGTGACTTGTAAACACTGTAGCATATAAAGGCTTGATAGAATCTAACGAATATGCAATTTACCAGAAGCAATATTGCACAATGTGACTGCCATGTAACTTCAAACTCTTCTACTGAAAAACACTTCCACCGTCACACATCTTTCGCGGAATTATATGTGTACTGACTTGATCGATATAAAGTTTGCAATGTGAATGACCGCAAAATATATTTTACAGGAAGGAAGTGCATCCCTCAGAAACGGAAGAGGAACAGATGCAAATTCCAATGTATACCCAGAAGATCAGAATCACTCGCCACCGTCACCACTGGAGAATCTCTCAAATCTTCGCCGATCACATCGTCCACCACCTTCCCAATTCCCTTAACTTTCGCCATCCCCAATGAAAATCAATTTCCCGCTGTTCGGTAACGCGGGGAACAGCTCACGATGCTTAAGCCACGTTAGGTGGAAGAAGCAGCTCGCCAAGGGTCCGGAGCGAGATGCGACGAGAAAAGAGGATACCCTTGGTCGAAGAAGGGTCTGGTGGATGTACCAACACAGGAGGAGGCGGAGGTGGTGGAGGCACGAGGGTGGCGTGTGTGGTTAAAGTGGATTACATATTGCTGTCCCGGCTTGCAACGTGTTGTACACTTGGCCCTGGCTAGCCTTCCAGGTAAATCGAATCACCGCTAACCCGAACGAAGTTAGCCTCGTCGTCCCTGGCAATCTCTGCCCACGGGTCGCAGCACGCATCGTGGACACACGCCTGCGAAGAAACTGCACGCCACGTTGCTTTGCCCTTCCACGAGCACCGGCCAGGCCCGCGAGTCCCGGTACCTAGGCTGTTAACCTTTAGCAAACCTTCCGCGAAATGACACCCTTCCTTCCCGGTAAAGGGGAGGCTTTAAATTTTACGGCTGGGATACGACCTGGCGCAAAGCTGTTCCTCTTACCCGTCCAATCGCTGCGTTTCTTGTTCCATGAACGATCAAAGTGTGTGCAGAATGGAAGGATATGGTTTATTGGGCAGCTGCTGCTTGGGGATTAGAGGTCGGCGAAGCATAATGCTGACGAGAGACCAAGTTTTTAGCGAGCTGTTGGCGTTTTAGGAAATTCAGGGGGATATCTTGTGGTTAGCAGTTTGAGGCCGATATTGACAAAATCGGGGATCGTTTCACCACCCTGTGCTCCCAAGGAAATAGTCCCTTCCGAGGTACTTGTAATAAGAAACGAGCGACTTGGCTAAAGCTTCCCTTGAATCTATCAGACAGAAAGTTCCAAGCATCGCAAATTACTACGGACGTTCTGTAATGAATTTAAAGAATCCATTAATACACCCTGTTTGCTGCAAGAAACGGCACCCCGTTCCAATCGCTTTAACGATTCGCTAATTTTGCAAGAAGCTTACAACTCCCCTCGACCGAACTCATCCGAAGCGCACAGCGAAGTGGACCCCAGAAAACTGCAATTACGAAACGTCTGGCAACACAAAATTCACCCCCGCCGCGGCGAATTTACTTTAAACAATTAAGATAAGGGAACAATGGGCACGTAAAGGGCTGCGGGGACCATCTGTTCCCTGAAAACGTTTACGTGGAATCCAACGAAAGTGTCTGGTCGTAAAAGGGTCGGGGGGCCATTTCGTCTCTGGTTAATTAACATTCGCGACGCGTCGATCCCTCTCCCGCGATGTTTATTAACGCGAAAGTGGTTCGGGGCGCGTGCCGGGCTCGCCGCAGAAAAAGTGGCGCAATGTTTGTCGACGGATAACGGTAATCGAGAATGCCATAATCCTCCGAATACAAGGCTCGACGACGTGGCAGCTTTTGGTCGCTCGATTTTCAGGAAACCAGAAGGCCGCTAATTGGATGGCGACCGCGTGTGGCAATCGGTGGTTTCGATCCACACACACTTCCGTTTGACGATCAGGTGTAATATGAAACGGAGGCGGGCTCCCCCGAAAGAGTCTCAATGCCGTTTGCAACTCTGCCTGAGTTTATTCATAATAATGTGACAGTGTTGACCGAATTATCGGAGTGGGTTTCCATTGCTTTGATTCGTTAATTAGTAGGGGTGTCTCGTTGCTAATTATTGTGGAGATACGATCGCTTTGAGACGCTTTATGGGTGAATTTTAATTGGGACATTTTACGTAATTGTGCCACTCGATTGTTACGAGAAACGTGCTGGTCTTCTTTCTTTAAAACAGGAATTGTGGGCAACGCGAGCCGCCTGTTCCGGCGTGCGTCAATTATCGTTGACTTGCACTACTGGGAGTAGCAAGTGGAAATGAAATCCGCCTCGAGTGGGGACTGCTTGACATTGATCTGCGCTACTGGCAATACACGGCGTAAATTCTTATCGATCACCTTCCTCAAATTTTTGTAACTCTTTATTGAATAATAGTACCTATGTGAAAGTTTAAAACTCTGTAAGTATATTCACATCTGAAAGATGTCACTGCAAAGATTCAAATGAAGGTACAAGTGAACGTTGAATATTTCGCCAGGAGTGCCTCAAGCGTGTCTGCTTAGCGCTGTCACAGCGTCTGAGTTATAATGACAGGCGAGGTCGCGTGACTATTTGCGAATGACAAACCCCGTTTCAACGAGAAGCGTTAGTGTTTGGCGTCTACAGGATCGGTTACTCGAGTGCATTAAATCCAATAATCCCGACGGGAACAACGATAATTCTCTAGCTGACGTACACCTTAACGCAACAGTGTCTCTGTCATGCGTGTGTGTGTGTGTGTGTGTGTGTGGATATAATTCGAGGACGCGGTGGCGAAACAGACGCGGAAAGTAATTCACTGAATCTAAATGTCGTGGCACTTGCGATCACTTTGTAATTTTTAATTCCTGTGATTCTCACGCATTATGCGCCCACATATCGTAATTCCAACGTTAGACATTGATCTCGTATCTTGTGATTCCTACGCCTAATGACCCCTACATCCTCACAACTCATGGTTCTCGTATCTTACGACAAATACGTCTTATAATCATCACATCACGTATATTCTGTGTATAGGTACCACGCCTTCAGATCCCCAAGCTGCCCATTTCCTGCCCGTGAGCGATCCCTCGAAATCTTCATTCACCGCGAATAATTCCACGTTGAATTTTCCCAATTAATCCGAGAAGCCCTGGTTCCGCGTTATTTGCGATTCATTGTAAATAATAGTCGTACAGGCGCCGCGATCGACAGCATAATTTCGTGACGCGAAGCCAGTGGCAATCAGGATCCCGGCGATTATTTGTGGATAATAATCGACACCGAGCGGTTCACACCCACTCGATCGGTTACGTGTATTTAATCCAATAACCCGTTCGTTCCGCGGCGCGGCGGCATTACGCGCCGCGTCCAATGCACCCTCGTCGGCGCGTGCACACAAAGCGTCAGCTGCAAATCGCGCGCTTGTACATTCGTTGCGTGAGCTCATTGTAACGAGTACCGCGCGCCGTTCAAAATTTCAACCAGACTGCTACATCGCACTTCTAATTGCATGAAAACAAATTCAACGGCCACAAAGGGGCTTTGCTCGGGATCCCGTTCCCTATATTTAATAGAATTTACACCGGGCGAAACGGCTCGGCGACAAATAACGCAATTACGAGAGGTGTTTTTGTTTTCGCCGGTCATCGTAACGCAAACCTTCAAACTCTACGATCAGGTTCATTTGCGCGAATTACGGTGCCCGTCATTGCTCTTTTACGCGGAAACAGAGCGCTCGAATTTTCGGCGATTTCGAGAACTCCGGAAGCATCTTCTATCGCGTGCAAATCGAGGACTGTAGGTGAAAGCTATCTAAAACGATCCCCTTAAGGCGTAATTCATATAACAAATACAAATGCATATTATTTAAATAAAAGTAAAGTAGTTTTTGTAAGTTAATTTATCTACCTTATTGGCTTAGATCAAAATTAGCTACCTGAACAATTATATTTTTTATTCGCATTTTTGTGAAAGCATACTAAAGGATCATTTTGTGCACCAATGTGTATAAATTGATTATTTTATACCTACTGATAGTAAATAAGACGAACATTAAAAAGCATTGATTTATTTAAATAAAAACAGAAATTTAACTCAATCACAAAATATGCGAACATAATAAATTAAAACAGTTTTTTAAAAGGACCAAATTTTAGATAATTTTTGGTACATAATCAATCAATAGAAATACTTAAAATCGACTAACAAACATAAGAAAATGAGATCAGCTTCACAGACTCAAATTATTTCGCGCACCCCCTGGGATTCCTGGGATCATTTTACCCTACTAGAGAGAGATCATATGACCCTAAACATCCAACTCAGATTCAGTGGTTGCATATAACGTCAAATTATTACATTCGGTAACGAAATATACATTAACTTATTGTTGAATTGTCATTAAATTCACGAAAAAAACAGCTGTCACGCTAAGCCGTTTGTGACAAAAGTTACACAACACTGTAAAAGACCTTACCTTAGATAAAAGGCAGTAATTTTGATTTTTTCTTGTTTATAACACACACACAGCGCTGATATTGACACTTGACGACGGACGGGCTGAACTTTTGTACATCGATATTAACAAATAGCAGCACTAATAGCCGCAGAAGAGCCAGGAATCATTTTACCCCAAGGGATCATTTTAGACACGTTTCCCCTACACTTTCCTGCTTCTGTGAAAGAAGAACGAAAATACAAGTAATGCAAGTGACACTAGTCTGTGTATAGTCAGACATATACTGCATCTACTACCAGCCTGCGCGAACCATGAACACGTTTACCAAAAACACCCTATAATTGACTTCGCAACAGTTGAATATCCCGCGTGACGCGAATCGGTCGTAAATTCTCCCAGGGAACGTAGAGGACCGTTCCGTGGACATAAGGTCGACAGGGTACGATTTCTCGTCGTGCAACGGTCAAAGGACTCGTTCCGTGAGGGAATGGCTAATTCGACCCAGGGCCAAGTCCATCGAGTAAAATAACGCCTCCCAATTCGAGGTGATTCCCTGTATCGAAACACGCGCCAGTCACAAAGTGAATACGTCACGGGGCGAAGTAGCGGGTAATAACAAAGACGCGACTATTTGCGTAACGAACACGATTTCGGGCGGATGCTTGTTCCCGTTGATGGCTTATTCGACTGTACAGAATCCAATAACACTAACGGGACACCGACGGGACCAACAATTCCCCCGTCGACGACGACGCGTACGTGCACGACCACCCCCTTCCGCGGCCATAGTTTCTATTCCAGTCGCGTTCCACGTATGTTTAACAGTCCTCTCACGAATCGTGACTATTCATGCGATGCGTTATGTTTTTTTTTCTATACACTCCTGACGACTGTAACAAAACTATCCCCCTGCTGAAAAATCCCCGTCCCTAGCCACGTGAATTTTGGGCACAGCGATATGTGCGATAAGAAAATGGAAGTAGGCAAGTGGTTAATATCGACGCGATGAATGTGTGACGAGATCTGCTGGGGAAAACACGTTGCTCGTACGAAATAGAACATCGAATTCAAATATTGGTTAAATTCATAGGTAAGAGTGTGAAAGGCGTATAAAAGAACGACGAGAGCTAATTCCGCTGAATTGGTAAAATAGACGAAATTATACGAATAAACATGAGCGATGAATAAATACAACCTCTCAATTTGCCAATTCTGTGCTCTACGATGAAATAAACATTTGCCGCTGTTTGCGATGAACATTTTAAAGAAGTGTGTTGCGAACGAGAGTGTTCTGCATTTGGGTCTACGCTCGAGCCAGAGTTTCTTAATCAAAGGCCCCGTTCTATTTTTTTTTTATCAACAGAACAGTTCAATCTTTCCATGAGATATGAAATTTTTTTCAGTGCTCCGCCATTTTGTCATTTTTTGCGGTATTGAATTTTCCCTACGTGCTGTAATAGACGTAGGCTTCTAGTTTCTAAATATTTTTGTCATTTTGAATTCAGATTAGCCGAATGGCTAGATCAATGTCAACGCCAGAGGATCGCAGCGCACATTTTGACGAGGAGTACACCGGAAATGGATTCACGTATTGGAAAAAAATATTTTTACCCTTCAATATGTACATATTAACTATAACATATACGTTGATATACTGGCATTGTTTGCTTGAAAAAATTCCCGAAAATACACTTACTTTTCAGACTGTTACAGTGTTTCCCCCGAGGATTCCCCGAATAATGAAGTGAAAGAAGATCCACGTCGCGGTGATGCGCGTCAAGGGAGGCTCCTATCACCGCAGGCAACGATCACGGTTCTATTTAGACCTCCCTTGGAATTAGAGAATGTGTTTAATCCGATAACACTGACTGGACCAACGGTGCACTCGATCGCACGCGTATGCATCCATTTTCGTTCGACGGGCGCGCACGAGCTGCCAGCACGCCTGAGACGAGCGCACCTGTTTCGGGGATGCGAGTTTACGTATTCAACGCGTGTTTATGTACACGCGGGCAACCTGCCTCCGCAAGAGCGCGTGTATATTTGAGGATCGACGACCGTGCTCTCGTAAGGGTCGCCTCACAGTAAAATATCTATGGCCGACGCGAGAGTGGCGAAACAGGGGGAAAACTACCCTTAAAATATTTTGTTAACTTGTTTCTATTCGTTCTTGGCTGAATTGGAGAAGCTTCGGTCGAAAAACTTGGCGGAAATTGTAAGATGTGGATTCTGAGTTTGCAGATAGTAGGGATGGAGTTTCGGGGAAGTTGTATTTTGAGTAAGAATCATATTGAAGTTAAGATACTTTTGAGTTGATAAATGGTGAGGAATAGTACCTACTCGTTAACTTTCCTATCAGCTGCTGGAGGGACGTAATGTGTGAACTAAGCTTAAGGCAGTTGCCAGTACGTCTGGCTTATGCGTCCATATACTACTTAATCACCCAGGTATGTATACAGCTCACAGCGGTGAAAGTCATATACGCGTGAGTTGAGTGAATATTTGATGATTAACTTGCGCCGTTACCCCCTTCGGCTATTATATTTTATCAGTACATTATGCATTACTGACTTATTAATAAAAATGGCGACGTAAAATAATCTGTTCTCTTAAGGGGACTAGGCAGTCAAATCGCTTGAAGACCAAGAACATTTTTGTGAATTTTGCGTCATTTGTAAAAGAGATATGTAGACAAAGAAATATTTTTTTACTCTACGTGATAGTAATAAACATTGTGTAAAAGGAAAAGTCTGTGCTCGCGTTCATCCCCTTGTAATTAATTCGCAAAAATACTTGATTTTCGAGCGATTTGACTGCTTAGTCCCCTTAAGAATTCCATTTCACTACATTAGAAATTCTTAATTACCGTTTGTGGCAATACTCGTTTGATACTGATCATCATCGAAGAATTCCATCATTAATTACATCATCAACCACCATGTTAGCTTCAGTCCTATGTCCCTGTGCCCTTTACCACATCAATCATGACATACCAAAAGCGACACAGTGCAGTTGGCACTGGTGAGACTTTGAAAGAGTAAGTAAATCCACTTGACCTGCCAGCCAGCATCATGAATCCAAAACATATGGTATCAATTAACTACTTCCCTAATATTTTATGCTGCTTTTCGAATCTGAACCTATTAATCTTCCCATTAGCGGTGTCCGACGATGGACCGACCTAAACTCCTTAAAACCTGAATTACTGAATAAAGATGACTAAGTAACTAATCAGCGTAGGAAGTTATGGGCAAACGAGGCATTGTTGAAAACCGTAGAAGCAGTCCAAAGTGGCAAAATACGTGGGTTGTGGGGAGCAATACAGCTGTACATCGGACCCCAACACTGGGTTCGCTGAATGAGCTGTAAAAAATGGTTTCACGAAGGATGCTCAAAATTTTTGAACTTACGCAATGAGCGTGGAAAAGTTCTGTGCAAGAAAAATTTTTTTTCGTCTTATTAACCTCGTAACATCTTATCTTTTATATGGGCCATCTCACCCGAATTGTCTTTCGCATAGAATATAATTTTTTTTTAAATGCATGATTATTTTTTAAACTCAATTTTATATTATTTATCATAAATGTATTTCCTTTTGCAAATATAGTTTTGTCCTTTATAAAACCACTAAATTTACGATGTATTGATTGTTTTAAAAAAAGTGGGCCATCTCTCCCCGACTTACCCTACTGAAAGAACAGCTCTGCCATTGGCTCGTAGCCACGACTAAATTACCACGAGCAAACCGGAAGTCATCATTGCTCATCGGGCCAATTACGACTGACAAGCGCGGTTTCGTTGTGGCTGGCCGTTTGTCTCGCCGTTTCGGATACTCGAGTGTATTTAATCCAATAATGCCAACAGGGGCCGGCGACAATACCCTCGTTGACGGCATACGTTTGCATATGCCCCTATTTCCGTTTCCCCTGCGCTCTCTCTCTCTCTCTCTCTCTCTCCGTGTGGGCGCTTACGAGTGCGTACGAGTGGTTCCGTCTGCCCGCGAGTTTGCGCGCTCCAACCCCCTCTGTGCCTGTATGCGTTCTCACCTACGCCTCTCTATTTCCAATCCTCTCTACAGGGTGTCGAAATTTCCACGAATCGAACATTCAAACGTCCTGAGACGGCCTGTCGTCCGTCTCTTCGTAAAGAATCTTTACCAAAATTAACCTCGCATCCCTGTCACGAAAACGTCACCCATGGTACCTACTCCTGTAAATGATAACGCGCCCTATAGTCTACTATCTTCAGAAGCAATCAGACTAAGTAGTGCCTCCATTGTCGCCAGACCATCCCGTTTCAAATCATCCCCATCTAATCGCGACGGATCGCCAGCTCCATTCTTTAAACTCCACCACGAGACAATGCTGAAACTCCTGCGCTCGACTGTACGCACAGTTTCGGTTCTGTTTGACGCTTGTACACCACAGAGGTGTCCCCCGAAAGCGGACGATCGGGCGCGTGCACGCCACCCCCTGTGTATCCATAACCGTCGCAGGATGTTTCGGGTTGGGATTCCCCCGGAATGCTAGCGTGCACACGCGGGTAGGACTGGTAATCCGCTCGGGAATGGAAGGGCTTGAATTTGGGTCGCACGATAAGGGTAATCCAAGGGTTTCGAAATGCCGGATAATTTCTACCAGGGACCTTGTCTACCCCGTCTCGCGGCCGACGCACACAAACACAACTGGGCTGCGCGCACAGGCTGTTCCGACGCGGCGGTCGCGGCAGAATGCAGGCAATTCCGTATCACGGGGCGCAGTTTCGAACGGACGAAACTACTGTTCACCGCGGCGGCTACACATTTTCGAGCTATTCGCCCGGATAATTATTATCGTGCCAATGAAACGCGAGGGTATGGCGTCGTCCCGAGGATTATACGACGATCGCCCCGATGGCTGTTGCCCGGCATCGAGTAAACCGGGAATTTACGAGTGGACGGGCCTGGAATGTTTCCTTGCCTGTTCCCGTCGCCTCCTTTTTATGGATCGCCGACGAGACGCACGGATTTCCGCGATCGTTCCGCGTCGATACTCGAAATAAATCTACCGGTAATTTCTCGACCGTCTGTGCGCCCCCGGCCGAGGAACCGTGGGGTGGGTGGGTCGATTGTTTCTCGTTTCGCGTCGGTGATATTTTCAAGACCGCGAAGAAACGTACCTGGGGTGCGTTCAACCTGGAATCCCTGCTTATGCTTTTCAAGTTTCTAGCAATTCTGTGTAGCTCTTATTCTGACGAGTTTGGGCTGTGTTTAATGGGGATATTAATGACCGAATGTAACGCGAATTGGGGAAACTGACGCAAAACTCAGCGTAGAGGGCGCCACTATAGCACGTGCCAAACTAAAATGCTACAATATTAGAAGTTGTGTTTATTGACATTTCTATCGTTATTTGCTGACTGTTGATTTTAAAATTAAAATGACAACAAAAAGTGAAAATTATGATCATTTAACTGTTGTCCAACTTGAAGATTTATTGCGGAAACGTGCATTAAACCAAGAGAGCACGCACGCACAAAACCGCCCGTCGTTCGTACACGTTAAAAGATAATAATTCCTTCGCCGGAAGAGGGTCACACAACACGATGACCAGGCAGTGCCGCGTACGTGGAACGCAATTTCTTCCCTCCACTCCCCTAGCTTCCGGGCGCAGCTTCGTTTCCCCTACAGAAATACCTGCGAGCCATGCAAATACCTCGTCGAAATAAGGTCGCGCACCGTTATTTCGTCCCTTTTTCTCGCGCAACCCTCCACGCCCCCCGCGTCCCCCGTTCGGTATTCCGTGCCCAATAAATTCCTGGTGGATTCCCGAGAATCCGAGAGGGAGGGTTTCAGCGATGGGGCTGCTTAGTAAGGATAATAACGATAATAATGACGATAATGGTTGCGCCATCTAGCTCAAACCACCCTCCCCGACCGTCGGCGTCTCACCACCTCTGCTTCGACGCGAGGACGGCTACGCGAATGCAATCGAAAGCTCGAGCCTCGCGGGACAAGGAAGACTCGAAACTCGGTTATTCCTCGCCGAATTCTTCGCCCGCTGGGACCAGAGGCTGGGAAATATTATTTCGCGGCAGGTTGCCGGCGACCTTTCGTCGCCTTTCCTATCCGTCTCCGTCTCGTCGTCGACCCTCTGCGACACTCGCAGCTTCCGTCCCCCTTCGATCTTTACCCACTCTCCCTCGTCTTCTTCTTACTCGTCACTCGTTAATCGAGACTTCGAACTTTAGATTACACCCCGCCCCCGTACGCTCGAATTCAAAGGGCATTCTGTCGAAACTTGGGAACGGAGGAGTCGCTCGGCGAAGCGGCAGCTCCGCTGGGGAGGGGCGTCGGAGGAGAAGGAGAGACCAGTGAAAGAATCACGGCCGAGTTATTCCCGTCGCGAGAAGAACCGACGGTTTGAGCTTTCGAAGAGGACTTTTCGTGTCCCCGTGCTTCTGAAAAATGGACCCTCTGAGCTTTGCCGCGGAAGCCTCGCGAGTTCGATGGCAGTCGCGAAGCGGGGCTCACGGAGCCGAGTCCTCCTCTTCGGGGCTCTGTTTCCCAGCAGCCGCGCAACGTACCGGGCATTTGACTTGGAAATGGAGGACTACAATGCCGCGAAATGATTTGCGACGAACGATGAAACATGTGCAACTTTTGCCACGGCTTGGAGAGGATGTGCCGCGTTATGGAGTACGTTATGCGCAATTGGCGCGATAACGTAGCTCTGGGAACCCAGCGCCCGATGTACAGGGAACGCGAGTACAGGTGAAATACAGGGGGAATTGTAAGGAAATACGACGGGAAACTTGTGCTCCTCGCGATACACAAATTTCGTAGGGATCTCGGCCCCGTAGTTCACTGTAAACTGACCTTTGTCCTGAATACCCATTGCCACTCGTTCCTCAGGAACACATTCTTCCGGAAAATCGAACGGAACGATGTAACACGATGTTAAGCAGGGTGAATGTTAAAATGGGAAACGATACATTCGTTATTGTAACAGCGATGTGTTTCAGATTTGTGACAGATGACGAAAGTCCGAGGCAGAGAAGGAACGGACCATGGTAAAAGCCATAAAACAGTAAAACAGTTGCTTTGCAGTTGGGAACGTTTTCCTTCGGCGTTCGACCAGAAAACTTTCTCACCCTCTCTTTTTCCAGTACTTTCCCTTTTGTATTAAGGAATATATATAAAAAAAACGATTTTCTAAAAAATTTTAACCGGTGGGTCCCCTTAATGCCTTGCCACGTTTTCGGCGGAAGAAGCTTTTCGTTTTAAGCGAAAATATATTGAATTGTTCGACAAATTAAAAGACCATTATTTCACCCCGCCTAATCACTTCGGATCATTCCCAAATTATGCAAGATGGGTACTAGATAAAATAGAAATTCATTTCGCATTATTATGTAAAGTGTACTATAAATAGTAGCTGGGATAGTTAATCGTTAATAGGAAACGCGTGACAGTGAGAAAAGACATGATAATCGTGTTCCTTTATTAAATTACAAATTCTATTAATTTAACGATCCAATGAGGAAGAGAAATAGAAGGGTAGCAGGCAATAGAGGCATTATATCGTCGGCTTATTAGTCCGCCTAGTTAAACAGATCGATCAGCACATCAATCGATCCTGCTAACTAGATCAACTAATTACAGGACAGGTCGCAGAGGTGCACGAGGTCAAATCACTCGGTCAATAGTACTTATTACTTGATCGATTTATACGGTTAACTATTAGCTGTCAAACTAATCGGTTTCATCGATTACACGATCCGATCGATCCGTGCGCGCATAACGCGTCAACCGTTGAGGAGTTAGTTAGTCACGGTAAACCGGCTGAATAATTGACGCTGATTGGTTAAGGGATCAAGACCTCCTACTGTGATAAGTTAATCGATTTATAATAGTCCACGAGAATGCACGTGCACCGGCGCAAAACATATTCCACATTCCACAGTGGAACGTAAATTCTAAATACCGTTGTCGTTCAAAAAACTCCCATGTCTACGTTAATTACGTATATGGCTACACCTGATTCTACAGCATTTCCTAATCGCCGATTTCTCACGCCTATTCAACTCCTAATAAAATTTGCGCTCCTCCACACTTTCCTCTCTCCAAAATTGCCATTCCCCAAAATTTGCCGCTCCCCAAAATTTATCGCCCTAGGCTGCAACCTACTCCGCCCTGCCAAATTTATCCTGAAGATAGCAGCCTGGAGTCCCAAAAATCCGCCGTCTAACGAGCGACGAATGCTCGTCTTCCGTGTCCAAGCAGCGTTCGCCCGAAAAATTCGCGAAAGTTTAAGAGAGAGTCTCCCATAAATCAACTTGCACAGAGCCACCGACTCCCGTTCTCGCACACTTCGCTGGCTCGAGCAGCGAGGTGCCCGGCGAATTTCATTCGACGCCCAAACGCATAATTTCCGCGAGTCCATTTTTCGGCGTCATTAAGCTCGCGGCTGGTCGCACGAAAGCGGCTGCTTTTTCTCCTCGGAGAGAAGGAAAAAGCCGCGAGCAGGGAAGCACGCAATGCGGCTCCGTCGTTCCCGCGTCGGTTTAGCGGTAACACGTACAAGCCCATTCCCCCTGCAACGCCGCGTAAAATACTGCTGGAAAATTGTTGGCCGAACTATTCGCGAGCGTTGCGCCAACTATGTCGCATCAACGTGTCTGCACGGTAGCTGGGACCGCGGTGAACTAGCGCCACATATCGGGGTTATTCCTGAGATGACGATACATCTCTGACGATACCTTCTGCCACTTGCAATCGCCTAGTTGCGTGTCCACATACAAGCATAGATCGCGCCTTTTTACCGCCTAACAAATGATCCGTGACAGGAATGACCACGAGGGCGAAGAAGGGGAGAACAATCTTTCCCAGGAGAAAGAATTTTTTAATAGGGTAAAACTATACGATGCGCCCCACTTTTAGAGAAAGATCTATAAAACCAATATTTTTTAATAATTCTATAAATTTTTTGTGAAAACACATTAAGTGTTCATTACTCTTCGCAACTACTCCGGAATCGTGAAGAAAAAATGCAAAGAAATAACCGCAAATAATCATTTTTCTGAACCTTATGTGGGGCGTTTTGTAACCCAGTCGTCAGGGAAAACTCCTCACCTATGTGACAAAACGCCTAGACATAAATAAGTAATTACTTTTTATTATTTTTAACAGAATGTTATAGAATATATATTACAAAAGATATGTGTGAATTTATCGCAAAAACAATAGTGACTTAGAAAATTGAGTTTCTCTCGTACTCACCGCGATTTGCCCGAAAGCAGAAAATATAAATTCTGATATATTTATGTAAAAGCCGTAATATTTTCTCGTATTATTATTGCGGCAGTTGTTGACAACTGAAACAAGTTCGAATCTGACGATAGCGTCGATGTATTCTTATTTGTGCGCGTAAAACAATGGTGGGGCGTTTTGTCAGATGGGGCGTATTACCTAGTTTCACCCTAGAGTCAAATTAAACCTATTCTGGGCGATTACAGCGACGTAGAAATATCTAATAACAAATTTACCATATGCAGAATGCCTAACAACCTCGAGTCTGAATTTTCTAATAATCCATTCCTCGAGTCTACTGGAGCACGAATGATCGAGTCCATTAATTCCGCAACACTCGATCTCCCAAATCTTGCAAACTATTCGGTCCAATAATCCCGCCACCCTGCCTTATCGTCCGGATTTCTCAAAACTTCCCGATGCTACTTCAAGATCCCCGCAGTGGAGGTACGAGCAGAAGAAGCCGTGACTTCCTTTTCGCGAAAAACCTGGCCCCGCAGCAAATCGAACCGGTTTCGGACAGTTCCCCGGGAACAGACGGAACAAACAGAGTAGACGAAGACGGAGGGATGGGAAAGAAGGGCGAAGCTGGGGGCGAGAGGAGCTTCAGCCCCGGAGCTATCGACTGATGGTATGTAGTAGGATAGGATTAGTCGACCGCAGACTAAATTGGGTTTCTGTACAGTCGCCTGCAAACACTTCCTCGACAGACACCCGTGGCCAGCAGACAGGGGCGAGAGGCAGCGCGGAGGAGAGCGAAGGAGAACGCCGGGCTTGGAACCGAAAAGAGAAATTATACTTCGCCCCTTTTTTCCAATTAAACCAGTATCTCCTTCGCGTACGGTTTAGCCAGGCCAGTTGCTCCGAAGCTCATTGAACAAGAACGTTTAGTTCCACGGAACTTCGTAGCAGTCTTTATGGCGTTAACTACCCCCGGGGCGTGCCAATTGTGTCCATGGTCCAGCTAGCCAGATTTCATTCACGAACGTACTTTAAAACCGGGACATTTTGATCAGCGTGGCTTTTGAAACAAACGTGAACGAGATGGGAGCTGTTCGCCATCTGGGTGAGAGCCTCTTTGATCTTGCCTGTGTATCTGTATGAATAGCAAGCACATCCTGGCTCCTCCTTCCCTCCAGTAAAGAGCTTGTTGTTATATCGCAATCAAATCTGTGGAAGCTTGATCGACCAGGAACTGGTTGACATCAAAACTGTCGCCAATTTGTTCTTTAACGAATCACAAATAATCGCTTCTGTATACAACTTCTGTCAATTGAATTGCACTTAAAAACCGATACTTTGGACGAAGTGCGATCAGGGAAAATTTAGTTGCACAGGGACATACAGGCAGTTGGAGAATTTATGAGTAGAGTGGATCGAGAATCGTTCAGGAACTCGTGAAGATATCACCGAAATTGTCTCGTATCGTTGAAGCGTGTATCGATTTCCACGCTTTGTTTTCGTACGAACGCTTTCGAAATCCCCGCTGCGCAAACAGGCGATCAAATATTTGACGACGGTTCAGGGCGGCGGCACGGAGTTATTGCTTATCAATCAATACGCGTCGGGGCTCGATTTTGAAGGTCAATCTAGAAAATAGGTATTTCGGGCGGCTGTAAATTCTCGCCCCGCGATGCAAAGTAAATCACCGTCGCGGCAGACGCTGAACTGCAATTCTATACGAGCATAAATCCAACGGGCCGCCCTGTCCGACACAGTTGCCTTTATACACATGCCACGGATATCGTTCCCTCCTTCGCGAATATCCGCGTATGCGTCCCTCCGCCCGTCGAAATTTCTCTCGCGATCAGAGTCGATTGATTCCGAACTGTGCTACACCCCCCGATTGAAAAATCCAGCTTGACAACCCTTGTCGCTTCGAGCTCTGCTCATCCCGCGGCGATAAACTCTCTCGGCGTTCGAGAATCCACTGGATTCAATCTGAATCAAGTTTCTCCAATGTTGCAGCAATGTTTGACGAGCAAAATTGAGCAACTGCTACTCGGAGATGAAATTTCAGATCAAATAAACTGTTGGCCGCTAAAAGTTATCATTGTGATTCCTTTCCTGCTCTCGTATCGAAATAATTATAATGGACTCACCACGATACATATTATATTCACTAAGGAGCAGTATCCGAAGATGAAATGGGTATTGAGCTTTCAGCCGATGTTCGACAACGAAATGAAAGTCAGATATGCGGGGACTTGGAGTAGAATTTCATGGAAATAAGTGTCGAGCAGAAATTACCCGGCGGCTAATTATGCTAATGACGTGCCAAACTGCGCGGCGGCGGGATTAACTCGAACGTTAAAAAATAGAGGGTGAGAGAGGCAGGCGAGGGAGAGAATCGCGACCTGCACACCTGTCGAATTCAATGCCCCTCTCGATCATATCATCTATAATATTTCACGCTCCCTGTTTGCAGGATGTAAGAAATCTACATCGATCCTAAATTGCGTTGAATTATGCAAACACATCATGAAAAATCTTGCCAGATTCTCTGGCCATCGATCACGAGCAGGAATTCCGTAAATCAGTCGCTTTACACAATACAAGGAAAGCATTGCACATTTTCAATTTAGTTTTTCGCGGTGCTCACGCTGCGATCCGCTCGTTCAAACACGAAAGTTCCCTTTCGCCCGATATAAATCATCCGAAATATATACCGCGGGCTACGTACGATCTTTGGAACCTACAATTCACCCAAGCTCTATCGTTAATTTCCGCGCGCTATCATCCCGCTGGCGAGCGGTGACCAGACAGAACGAACGCGCGGAGCGAGGCGAAAGCCGGCACGCGATCTCCAGCATCCTCTCCGTTTCATTAGAATGAAAAATAAATAACCGACAGAGATTGGCCCCGCGTGGCAACGGACAGAGGAGGAAAAGACAATGGGAAGCGAGTCTCGCGAGTGTTTCGCTCGCAAGCGAGCGGATACGAGCGTGTAACGCGTTAAGCTGCGTCTGGGAGTTCTCTCAGCCCTTCCGCGGCTAAAAGGGAAACAAACGGAATGAGAAAAATGAAAGGGAAAAAGGGAACCCCGATCGATTTCTGCTGTGCACGCGAAAGCTATACGAAATGGTGAATTAGAAAATAAGGAAAGGCAACGGAAGGGAAAGGTATGGCGGGGGTGAAATGTGAAGGGTCGCAGAGGGCCGACGAGAGCGTTCCCTGGTCGCATGAACGCGGATTTCGCCTGGAACTCGACTAGCAGGCTCGTTCGTTACGACCCCGTCGGTTCCCGTTCCATGCGTTCACAGATTCGTCAGAGGAGTTGTCAATCGGCCCACGAAATGCTCGACCGTTGTAAATTTTGATCCTTTGGCCACAAGAGCGCGGATGGATTCTCCGCGATCCACGGGGGAGCACAGAGAGCGGGGAGGATTACTTAGTCGCCGAATGATTACGCGATTATTCTCTTTACTTGAAACGCAACATCGAGCATTGCTGACTCGGGTCTGAGAGCGTCTCGAGTGTCGAAGGTGTCGGCGAATAGGGGAGGGTTGCCGATATCGTGCCACTTAAGATACTTTACGTTATGTTTCGTAATTGGCACTAATTTGAACGCAAGTTAATATTGGATATCGTAGCTTGGTCTTTTAGGTACCTGCTATTAGATGCTCAAGCTATCGTTCAGAACTAATTAATTTGTTATTAATCTTTTTGTGACATACTGTAAAAGGTACGATTTAGGCAACCGGTCTTCTAAATCGTACCCCTCGGTTTCCAAAATCGTAGCTCTTCTAAAAATAGTGTCAATAACAAATAAAGAAATAAACTGGTAAAAAGTTAGATCAATCATCCTTGAGTTTTTTAAATGTTTATAGCATCCGTAATATAGGGTGCAAGCTCGAAGGGTTTTGTTTGTATTTTTCATTTCGCATTTACTTGATATTTTTATCATTGCGTGTCGTTTCAATTCATTAACTGTTGAGAAATTGGTGAGGTACGATTAAGGCGACCAGTACGATATTGGCAACTCTCCTCGACAATTCAGGTTCCTTTCGGGAGGAGAATTTCATTTTCGATTCTTTGTTTGGAAGTTACGGTTTGCATGGACGTTACGCTCACACTTCTTTGAAGACAATTCAAATTCAAAACAGAATTCAGGCGTGAGAATCGTCTGTCAGAATACCTTCTGTGTCATTTGCTCTTTTGAACTTTGTCGTAGCTCCCACCACGGTTACTAAGATTCAAAGTGACCGTTTCACGTGTTCTAAGACGACGGAAAATTCAAAGGGAATTATTAATTATCGGTTTACCTAGCTGTATAGGGTGCACTTTTCCGCGAACGATGTGCCTCGCCTTTCGGGGGCGCGTCGATATATCGGTGGAAAATTTCACACGCGTGGCGATCCCTGACCCGTGAAATTGAACCGCGCGATTTCGTTCCGAACGATGAAGAGCCACGTGGTTAGGCGAAAACGCGTCGCACCAGAAGTCAGTATTTTACGTTGAGAATTTACGCTGCGCTCCGAATTGGTGTTGCTAAACTGAGTAAAAATGTATAAATTGCATTAAATTTTTTTTCTTTCTTTCTTGTCTCAGCGGTGTCTTGTCTTGTTTTATTTATTAAACAAAACAATTAACATTCTTTTGGTTTCGCAGCGCCAAGTATTTTCAATAAACTATTTATTTCTATAAAAATATATCCGCTTAATATTATTATCTTCTTTGTTTCTTCCAATGATGAATCTTTTATTCAATTTAAATCCGATTGTTTGTAGAAATAGCCATTGTTATAATTGGCGCCATTTTTGTATACCATTAGTTTTGTAAAGATATTAATTTACGACAATGTTTTTAAATGGGATTATTAATTTACCATTCTTTGCGCGTGTATACATGGCGCTCTTTTTTGTACCTTTTTTTAAAAAAGGTAATTTTGTGGGGATTGATAAAACCCCGACGTCCCGGCAGATACCCCGGAGCTTGAGCCGAAAATTCGAGCCACGAGTTAAATTATCCATTAAGCAATCGTATTACAAATCGCCCCGACAGCAACAGCGCACTCCTTTCTAATCGGCAGTCAATAATCGCGTGTCGGTTGAGAAACAAAGCGCGGCTAAGTGGGACGTGTGTGACGGTTTCGACAGAATTTATTCGGCCGAGAACGCCGTTGCTCTCGCCTTACCGTTCCCAAATGACTCGACGGGAACGCATTCATGCAGATTTTCCTATTTGCACCGAGGAGAACCCCTGGCGTCGGCCTGGAATTCCTCTCGTCGGTTTCTTTGCGAGGGAGTATAAAGCCATTGGGACGGGTGGGTTTATCGTCTTACACGGTTTAGAGCCGTGAATTACAGCGTGCCCGATCGCATCTCGAAACCTCTTAGGCCAGCCTCGAGAGAACACCGGGTTCGTTAACCTGCGAATTTATATTCAAATTCGCGTAGAAAGCTGTTCGCGTGCCCGCGGCTACGGGCATAGACGGATCCTTCTGGTCGCGGGCTACCGTCATGGCAATGGATTCAGAATTATGTGGTCCCCTCCTGGATACTTGCAACGTTTCTATTCGACTTGGAGAAAGCGTTGCATTCCAGATGGTCGCGTAAGAATTTACTAGGAGCTTAAAAAGACTGCCCCTTTGCAAGAGGACCCCTCGACGTCACCTTCGTGCAAATTAATCAACAGCCTCCATAGATCCATGAACACGACACCTTTCCTCCTCCAACGAGAAGCATCAGCGCAGCCTCCGCGGGATTAATCTTTCTTTAAAGACCCCTGCGCCGCCACCTTTGCCATGCGAATCTTTCCTGAATTAATCACTTGCCAGCGCCCTGCCACCCCGCGGCCCCCGTGAGAGATCATGTTGCAAAATTCAGCGGAGCTCGATTGAATTTGCATTGAAATACGTAGCACTGGCTATACGCCAGAAAGGACGCGAGCCTTTTCCAGGCCCTTTGCCGCGCCCGTCCCTTTCGCGTCCGGGCACAAAGAACATTCGACGATGCCATTATACGTCCACCTCGTGCACACACCCCTTTCATCCTCCCCTGGCTGGCTGGTCCAAACACATTAGGACCAGCAGGTGGAAAAAAAAAATAGCAGGCCCATATCCTGCAGCTTTTGCGCCTACGATGATAACCAAACAATTCCAAGGTCATGCCCCATCGGAAAACTCGACGGAGATGAGATTCCCATGTCGAGCTTTGACTCTGGTGGCCCGCTTCGAGGCTCTGATTGCGTAGTTTCGCGAGAATTACATCTTGTTACCCTTTGTTCGGCAGGCTGAAAGGGTTGAGACGCGGCTTTAGCCTCATCACGCGATGATTGGCTGTTTCGGATTCGCGGAGCACGAACTGCAACGTCTGCGTTTGCCACGCAGAGGATGATGCAGGGGGAATTAATTGTGTGCCGGTAGGGGCCAAATTTTTTTAAAAGGCATTAAGTATTTGCTAAACGATTCATAGAGCGAATCAATTTCATCCCTATGAGGAACGCAGGTGAGAGGAACGCTTTGTGTTACGTACGAAGCAGACGGAAGAAAGGAATTTTAATCAAGCCCCAGGGGGATGATCAAAGGCAATTAGGTTACGAAATTTTTCAACGGTATACCGACGAGACTGCGCTATTAATTGAGGGTTGCCACTTCGACGGCGCGAGACGGAGGACGATAAAATTTATGGGGACCGATAAAGCTGGTAGCTGGCACGTTTTAATAAACGATCGCGTAATTAGCGCGCGGGTGTGTAATATAAATTCCCCCGAAATATCCGCGAAGCAACAATACCGGGCAATTTTGTGTTCGAATAATGGTGTTTTCGCTGTACACCGCGTAACACAATATTTCTCTTGCATAACTGAAAAGTAACCGGATCGTTTACCCCCCCCCCCCCTCCCTGATTATCATGCGCGGGAAATATTGCAAATTGAACGCAGCACCCTCGCAGCAGAACCGTGTAACTTGTCGAAAATCATTTCAATTTCCCTGAATAACGAAGCTGTTTCTCGCGTGACGGTGCTTCCCACGCTGGTTGCGTCGAGTTCCACTCGCCTTGTTAAGAAAATTTTGGCAACCAGTCGATGGGACGAGGAGGCAACGAGGGGAACCGAAGAACCGTCGTGGAATTCGAATAAAACCAGGAAGGAATTCTCCCCGAAGTGCTGGAAAAACTCTCGTAAAAGTTTTACTTAAACTCGTTTTTCGCATTCTCCCGTACCGTGCTGTGTTTTGCCACTCCTCGCGATACCCGGGGTTTTAAAACCGGAAGATCCTACATTTTTAAGCGAGCCCATTTCCTCCGGACGCACGGGGGTTTTACTATTTCAGTTCGTCAGCGGCCTGCGTCGCTAACGCTTTGCCCGCTCCGCAACGTCGCTTTTCGCTCGTCGGTTCCAAGTGTACCGCTTGGAATTGAGCTTGGGGGTAGCTGAACAGCACTGCTCGGTTCTTTTCGATGAGCGTTATTCAGGCTGCGGGAAAATAGCAGCATTATCAGTCGCGTGAACCGCGATCCATTACTGGATGGTAGAAAAGTTCAACTGGCGAAAGTTTCGTTCAACCTTTGCGATTAATTCGACGAGGTATAGGTGTCACAGGATCCCACGAGTTCTTAATAAACGATGACGAATGAGAGTCGATGCGGTCCAGCCCGAAAAACTTTCGCGCGCGGCTGATTATCGTATCGTGTCGGAAAATTTCCAAATTTCCCATGAAGTCCGTGACTGTCCCTCTATTGGAACTCGGAATCTCCCTACGAGGGACTTCGAAACAGATATCCCATCGATCACCCTCGCGTCAATCACTCTCGTATCGTGATCGATCAATATTTGCTATTGCAAATAACGCCCACTCGCTCCTATTTACAATATAAAGCGGTCTGCATGGCCGCGCAGCTGGAATTCGGCGAATTGCGGCTACGGTGGTTGCTTGCGCTTCTTAATCACTCGAATTTCCCATTAGAATGGCTGCGATACACTTTATAGGAATATAGATGTAGAAAATGGCAGCAGAAAATAGGCAGACGGATCTCGAAATGAAAATCTGAAGGTGCAGAGGTGTTGAGCAATTAGAGATTGGGAGGACAATTCTTTGAAGGAGAACGTAGCTTTAAAGTTCGTAGGGGTAGGCAGAGATGGGGAAAATTTTTATTGAAAATTATGAATCACCACGTCGGGTGTCCGGAGCTTTTAAGCTTAGTTGAACTTAATGTACCGCCTAGAGTGTTAAGGAGTACTCCACTATTTATGCTGCGTAAACATTCTACTACCTTTGGCATGAACAACTGTGTTGATAGACTGTGTAGATCTTCAAATTCTGTCACGTTTGTGCGTAATAGTCGTTATACTCTCTCAAGCACTCAGTGAGGAAGAGTGTTGATTTTGTAAGTACAGAAGCAAAGTTGATTTATTATACATTCTGTTGTCTACAATCATTATTAACTTTTTTGTTACACTCTACCCCACCTTACCCTGCTAGTCCTCTATGCTATATGTACCAAAGGATATTCCCGTATATATAATTAAATAAATAAAATCTCGAATAACGAATAAAAGTTAAAAAAAATATATATTCGACTGTGTGTCGAATATAATAGTAAACCGGGTTCACTTTATTCGACGAATAATCTAAAATTATTGTAATTTTTATTTGATCCATTATTAAAATAATTTTTTATCTAGTTAATGCCCAACTCTGGTGGTAGGAAAGAAACATGGAAGTATGGAAGAGGCTTCGGTGAGAAAATCAGAAGACAGTCGGAAATGAAGTGCATCCAAACGAGACTGTATCGTGTTGTTCGTTTCGAGATGAAGTTACAAATTAACAGTGGAGATTTATCCGTGAATTCACGCTCGACTAAATGAGTTTCGGTTTTTCCCGCGAGCATGACAGACGGATAATGAGAATTCGAGCCGCGGCGGAGGCGAAGAGCGTTAATTAGCGCGACCAGACGAAATCCACGAAATTATGAATGCGATCGAGGGGCGGTTTACGCGTTTTGTGCCAATTCAATCGAATCTCGGCCGTGTTTAAGCCCTAGCGCAAGTAATCGAGCCGATCGAGTTCACTCTCTAATTATCCAAGTGTACAGCAAATATCGGGAAGAAAGGAAATCCATCGTAGGGCAAGTGGAAGGGGTTGGAAGAATTTTTCGAGCCCTCCTATCGATGGAAAATTATAGAGAATCCTAGGGGGTCCCCAAAGTTAAGCCATCGAATTATTTCTCACTTAAATTACCATGAATTTTACATGCTAGAAAATTGACCATTTAATTTTAACTATGCTTAACGCACTCTAAGGAGCATGGTCATTCAAGTCAATTAAAACCTGCTCTATTACTTTAATGAAAAGCAATGGAGGCTGATTATTATTTAAAGTAACTGAATTCCTTTTTCTAAGTGTACGAGCTGCGACAACTAGTTTCAGAGAAATACGTAGGTAATGTTTGCTCGCTTGAACCCGGTTTGTTTGACGGAGAAATCCAATGTTGTTATAGGTGATTATGCATGTACCGTTCCGCTGATAATAAGCTTACGGCGCTTGTCTAAAGGTTAACTAAGTATCATAAACACAAACATAGCTAGCGATCAGAAGTTTCCATAGAGACTGAACATTTATCTTGAGAGGGCATCTTGAAATAAATAATTTCTATCTGGGATTACAAACGTCGCAGTTAGAATTCTAAACCAATATTGTAGATGCTGTTGGATGCAACAACGGCCTCAGGACACTCAGGCCCGTTTCGCATAAAACGTATAATTAGATTTCACACTCTTTTCTATATATGGCCTGTAAATTTCGTATCCGTGTCTTTAAAATTGAGAGAGCTGTGGCAAATTTTGTGAATCGATGTTGACCGACTGACACTAACTCGTGACATGACTTGATCACGATCATGACACGATCTATGATTATTTTTATGGCTATATTTGTTCACTATTTTAAATATATAATAAAAAATAATATTAAAAAGCAAAATTTTTTTCTATATTTCTCTATTTTATGCAAGAAGGGCCTAAGAGGACTATAATTAAAATTAATTTCACTGATTAAACTATTACATAATTCCGATTGTCATAATGCAACTGCAGAGGAGATATATCAAATTTTTAAATATTATAAACAGTTTTACAACAACTTCACTATGTATAAATAATATCTAACTTCGTAGTGTTTACAGATACTTTTCTCGAAACTGACTTCTGGCACTGAGACCCTTCTTGCATCCACCAGAACAATTAGGATCTACCTTTGAATTTAAAAGCCCGAGGCATATCAACGATCAAATATCAATTTCCCTCCTTATCCTTCTTCGCGCCACAGCCATTAATCACAACATCCTCGCATGAAAAGCTCGAAGAAAACGATCGTTCCGCCGCGAAATAAGCGTTTCCTCTTCGCAGGGACGGGCGCTGAAAACGCAACCATCCTGCGGCTAACAAGGTCGTCAAGCCCGCAAGAATTTTCATTTCTAACCCAAATAAACTCATCAAGCAATTCCAACCCCTTTCCCTCTCGGGCTGGTGACGCAACAGCTCCACAGTTTCCGTTGAATTAACATATCGCGGCGAGGAATATGAAAGCCGCGAGAACCGCGGATGAAACAGCCGGAGAGGGGCTGGGGGGGGGGGCAGGGGGATCGGAGAAATTTCGCAGGAGCGTCCCTACGTGCTCGACGGGTTTTATTTCGCACGGCGACGCCACCAGCCGACCTTAGTCCGCTCTCAAAAACATTTTGCACTTCCGTGGCCCGTGGGGAACGGGGCTTGCCTCGCGAACTTCGCGTCCCACAGGGGTATCCGTGTGAAAAGCTCCAAGCTCACCCCCTCTGCGCACCGACAACCCTCGACGACGCTCAGCGTTTCGTATTCCACCCCCGTTCCTCTGTCGAGGAGACACACGCGACTCGGAACGATGACGCTCTTAATCATGTGGCGAAATTCTGATGCCCTCCGTGGCTCTTCGAAACACGGGGAGAAATTTTGCTCCATTGAATCGGGATTGATATTTGTATCGCTAGCTTTATATTTCATAGTGGATCCATTTCCTAGTGAATGCTTGACGCTGGATTTCAAGCGACTTTAAAGTTGAAGCTTGTAGGATTTGGAAGCGCAGAACTGAGGCATTTGAAAGCAACAACGGAACGACTCACATTGAAAAAAAATTTATTTTTCCTATTTTATATGATTAGTAGCGTCAGGTGGGGTAGAGTGTAACAAAAAAGGTAATAATGATTGTAGATAACAGAATGTGTCAGTCCACTGTGACGGTTTGAAAAATTAAGCTATTTTTAAAGATTTTTTTCTCCGTAGATACATCATATAATGCAATACATCTTTTTGGTATTTATTAAGCTACTTTTATATTATACAAAAAGAAATTAAAAGAATTTTGTTAATTTGTTTCAAAAGTTGAAACGCGATTATCTCAAAAGAACATTTTTTCAACTAGTGCAGGTAATTGCAAAAAAACTGTTTGAGGAATCAGTCTGAAATTTTTATACGTTATTCAGCACATCAGTGGCTATGGCCGGGACCACAGAAACCTTTTTCGATTAACCATTTCATACGTTTTACAAGGCAAACTGATTGAAAAATTCACCGTATTTCGACACTTAAACTTCAAACCTCCGCCATTTTGTTAATTTTTTATCAGTAAAAATAATCCTGGTTCTGGCAATAACCACACTCATAATGATTACAACCCACTTTGAATTTTCTGTTTCAACTGCGTCATTCTCCCGGAATCACCTGCACCAGTACTACATCGCTTTCTCAATGCGATATATATTTAAAAAAGATTGTTAAAAATTTAAAATAGATTTTTTATACTGTCAATAAGTGTATTAATAAATAGACAAAACATTATTTACGTTGGAAATTCCGTTTACTAAAAAATAAATCCTAAAGAGTAACAATTTTTCACGACATCACAGTGGACTGACCCCTTAAACATCTGACCCTACATCCTATTGGAATACATTATTGCTACTAGCTCAATTTCGCAAAAAATGTGGGTTAGTCTGCACCTCTGGAACGAGGTTTCTCTGTCTTTCATTTAGAATTTTTGCGCGGATAACAATTTTCATAAAGAAATCAGATACGGACTCTTTGTTCAATACCCACAGCTGCGGGAATGAGAACAAGGAGGTTCGAACTAGAGGACGATGAAAGCTTCTGTTCCCAAGGTGGTAGAATCTCCGCGAGCAAGGAACAAAGTATCGATTCATTTGGCGGCGGCCTAAAGGACGTCGTCCTCCTTCATGCAGCGTAATTAATCAGAACTGGTTAACGATCAAAGGAATTTAAATTAGGGCCTAGTATTATTAACGTCAGTCGGCGAGAGAAGCACTGCGGCGTGGGCTGCATGTATCTGTGCGACTACTACTCGAGGTGCAAATTGGATCCTCAGAAGGATCCCGGCGATGCGAATTCCTTGAATTTCGTGGCAACTTGGGGACGTGGCGCCTGGTTATCGCTTAAACAGAACGTTATGGAAACAAGCGTCTCATTAGCCGCTGGCCTGTAATTAGATGCGGCCTAGGCAATGGACGGGATAGTTAGTGACAAAGAAGGGGTGGTAAATGTTAATCGAGCCCATTTTCAGACTATTTCTGCACTCTGGTCCTCCAGCGTAATCGCTAGTCTCGAAAATTGTTCTCGATTTTTCTTGAAACGGATAATATTACACCACGCGAGAGCGAAGCTTCTGTTTGCAGCGGTGCTCTCTCAACACTGTACCTAATAGCTAAACAATATGACGTGGAAAGATCATACTCCCTTAGATATCGATCTTCAATTAACCCACACCTCTCTTTCATTCATCCTGCTCCACCATCGACGTCCCGATTTCCCTCGAATCAATCTTCCATCGAACAGACACTCTCAGGCTCAAGTTCTCCTCTCACTGAAGTACTGAACGAAGGAGGATGCGTGTCGGAGGCGTCTCTCGTGCAAAGCTCCCCTGCGTCTCGTTGTAACCCATCTCTGGCATTCCTCTTCTCGGTTCTTCCGCGCACAATGGAGGAGCCAGCGATCGTACAAGACAGTTGCAACGGGGACACGGCGTATCAGTGCAAGCATCGTTTAAAGCGCAAATTAACGATCGAGGAGACAAGTCCTCTACGTCTCCGTAGTTGGCTTTGATTATCAGTTAAGGGGAAGATTATGGGCGCGGGCATCGTTCGGGGTCATTAGGCTTAGCCCATAATTAGCCAGCCAACCCTCTCGGATATTAGGTTTGCACGTCATCACGGGCCTAGTGCGATGCTGTGAACGAGCAGTGGGCAAAGAGGAGATGGAACGAAGGCGAGAAACTGTGATTTCGGACGCGCCAAACCAGCGACAGCGAACATTTCAATTGCTTTCCGATACAGGGACACCTTCCCCCTCCCTTCGTTTGCCACCATATTGCGCCTGTCGTTTTCTGTCCCCTTTCCTTCGACCTATCTCCTTCTACTGGCTACCCTGTCCTCGCATTTACACGTTATCTGTTCCCTGCTTTCGGTTCTGTTTCCTTATCTTGTACTCGGCGTTTCTCCGTGCTGCCCTTTTCTTTCTTCCTCTCGTTTCGTAGCTTGTGATAGTTTTGTACAACATTCATTTGATTTTCACTTCATTTCTCTCTCTATCAGTCTGAAATTTATATTGTCCTTCCTCTTCGAATCCAATATTCTTGAGCAACTGCATACTAAACGCCCAATGACTTTGTGTCTTCAAGGAAATTACTTCATCGAGTGCTGCGACCGGGAACCTACCGTCTATAGCCAACCACCGTTTTCTCCTTCGCCCGCCGAAGGGGGTAGCTATTTAGGAGCTTAGCACCTCGGCAGGCGGTCGAGGAGGGGTGGCTGTTGTAGCCGGCGGAGCTTGGGTGGCTGGTAGCAGGCTCGCAACCACTGTGTCACCTTTATCACCTTTATCACCTGCTGCAAATTGCCGCCATTTGGATGCTAAACCCCCGAGCCTCGCCTCCCTGACGACTATTCGCTGGGGCGCGTCGAAAGCTAGGGCTGTGCGGGGATCGAACGGAGAAGCTTTATACGGGGATGATCGAAAGAAACAGTAACCAACAGTGGATGGAACGAGGGGAGAAAGAGGGAAAGAAGTGGGCGCAGAAACTGCGGACGCTGATGAGCAGAAACAGTAAAAAATAAAATGCATGGCGAAGCCATCTAAGAATACTGATACAAGAGAAAAGGAAGAAAATGCAAGGTGGAAAAAAGGAGTAAAGAAACAACAGTATAGGGGAGGAAAGAATGTAGGAAGGGATGAAAGAGAATTCTAGGCACATGCAGCCGGCGTTCGTTCTGGAAACGGTTTAATCAGATTACCAAATGGTTCGAGAATACTGCGTATCGCAAATTCCCCTTCGAAGTTGAGACGATCGAGTCTGGGGCGCCTTGGAGGTTTTTTGAGAATCGACCTTGGAGAAGCTGGGGTGCTTTCCTTTCTCTTATTCTTTGTCCGCATTCGCTCCGAATGGAGGTAACAGTGACTTTTACAATTCGAATAAGAAGTCTTGGAAAAAAAAAAGATGATACGGTTGTCCTGCGTCCGTATCTCTCGAAATTTCTTCCGCCAGAATGCCGCGAGAATAAAATACCTACACAGACGTTCTACGGCTCCTCCGGAGACGAGATTCTTTCCCCGTTACATAATGTGCTTTGCACTTCTTCTGCGCTTCTGTAGCATCCATCGTTCCCGTCCGTTGCATCTATACATTCCGATTCCTCAGCCACTATAACCCGCGAGCCCTCCTTTCTCTCGTAACGACTCTCGCGCCTCTTTCACGCTGACAGATTGTTAAGAATGCCGCGGGAATAATGGACGGGCACCCCTAGCCAAGGGGAAATGATATCTTGATATAAAAATACTCGTGGCAGGCGAAGTTTTAAAGTTTTGGAGCGTGACAACGAGCCCGATGGCATCTGGGTGGTCCGTGAATGGTGTCAGAAGTTCGACGTATCTTCTGATAAATCCGACCAAACGGCCCCATAATGTAACGGATTCTTAAGTATATGACGGTAGAGTACCTACTCGACATTTTCATGGCGCGCATCGTTTTAGCGTTCCAACCAATTAGTTCCCGGATTCCTCCCCCTCTGTACATGCTCGCTAACTTTCGAATCACGGGGACCTGTGAGTGCAGTAAAACTTTCGGGCTACAAAGTTTGGAAAATCCCCGCAAATAACCGAACGTTACCTTACAGTTAAAAATATCCGATTCCCGGATAATATTGTTCACAGAACCTCCGCCATTTGGCACTGGTAGCCTGCGTATTTTGCCTTGCCATTTCCAGCGCGATAAATTTCATACGACTGCATACAATTTGACTGCATCAAGCATGAAACAAGATATTCGCGTATGTTTAATTGAATTGGAATAGAGCCGGCGATACTCATTAACAAAGGATAATTACAAAAATAATTCATTTTATTCCTCGCTGTCTATTATGCATGCCTCGTCATCCGTTTTAATAGGCACGATTCCGCGAAATTATTCACATCATCACACATGTGTCAAATTGGCATCGATTAAATTATGGTACAATTAAATCCGTTCAGTGATAAAATAGCGCGGACCAAGAAATTGATCAATCCCATTCGAATCATCCCTTTGTCTCCGTATACGTTTAACACAGCACTCGTGCATGCATGGAATTGATTAATTAACTCTATATATATTTGCACGATGTTTTTTGAAAATGTGACCTATATATTCTTGACATGGATAAAATACGAAGCTAAATGCAGCAGTATTACTAAAGGTTACTGGGGACCTTTATAATAGTTACATGTAGTTACCTATATATTATCCAACTACTCTATTAACTTCTCATTAAAAGAGGATTGAAGCGAGCCTTTAATATTAACCAAAATGAACTCACCACCATGTTTCCTACGATACCACTACATCAGAAAACAAGCCAGAAAAGGGCAGTCACAATCGAAACGGAAATGGCTTGAAAGATTTCGGCGACTTGGCCGGTTCCAGTTAAGCCGGATAATCCGAAAAGTGCGCGAGCCAGGAGGCGTCCAAGCACCGGACAGGATCCTGAGCCAGAGAACGAGAAAAAGAATGTGGAACAAACGAAGGAAAGTACAGGAGAAAAGGGGTAACGACTAGGAAAAGTCAAGGGGCAAAGAAAAGTTCTCCCTTAAACCACGGGTGTATAAAGCCGCGTTCCTGAAACACGTCTGCTATGGCCACGGGACCGAAATTGACCGTAATTAATGTTGCTCATAATTACACACGGGCCGACGAGAAAAAGGAGAAAGGAGGGCGGCGAGGAAACGAGGCACAGTGACTTGAAATCCCCCGAAGACTTTCCCGAGGCTCTCTGTTCGCTAAAGCGGATAAGGGGCCAGGAATGCAAGGGACGACGTCGGGTGTTGGGGGGAGGGGGTACAGGGAGGATATCGCGAAGCGTGGAGAAGAGGAGCGGAGAGATTATATATTCGGCTGCTAGACAGGATAAGTGGATCTCTTCAGCGACGGTGAATTAAGTTTTCACCGAAAGCTAATGTAGTACTTAAACCGAACCTCTGACCAATTTATTCTTCGAAATACGTGCCAGCCGTCTACTCGAAGCTTTCCTTCCTCGGCCTCGAATTAGCTATTCAATTGAGATCACAGATCAAATGGACTGTCTCGATATGCCTATAGTTTCAAGTACCGAATTTATGTTTTACTTCTGCCCTCTCCAAGGGGAAATATCTGGATGGACGAGTGTTAGATATACTTCCAGATAGGCCTCGCGAAATTAACAAGGAGAAGCTGTTATCTTCCAAGGGGAGGTCTTCCTCTTGACAGCCAGAAAATTAAGGAATTAGAAAATTACTTAGTTCGTTCGTGGAAAGCGAGGAGACGAGAATTCGCAGGGAGAAAGAAAGGGTCCATGATTAATTTCGCTTAATCTGATCAAACTCTGTTCTTGACTTATTAGACGGGGTACAGCGGGGCTCCCGTGTGAAAATGCACCACGGCACCGAGATTTCCTCGAGCGCTGGGAAGCATCTGGAAAATATTGTACGAGGGTGAAAGAAGCTGCGCGCTTCTTTGTGGTAACGAAGTTAGAGAAATACGAGTAGCTAACGGAGGGAGTGGGAGGGCGCGCGCGCGTGCAGCTACCGCGAGACTTACACCCCCTATATACCCTCACGATCCCCATAAAACATAATACCGGTATTAAGTACGTTACTCTTGAAAACGCGAATTCCGATAACGTTCCGCGCTGGCTTGTAATACACGCTGCTGCGAGCGCATTTTTATAATACATATGTGACTGGATCAGCAATCACAACTGAGGAAACCTCGTTCCCTTTTCCGCGAAACGTGATGAAATTTTAAATATCCGACTGCAACGTGGAATTAATATAGCAAGCTTTTCAGAAGAATTTGCAACGCGTACCTTGTCCCTTTCAAACTTTCTGCCCCCCCCCTCGAATAGAGAACATAGAAATAAAAAGGAATCATCCCGAATATAGGTAGGTTGCGACCATCCCCTTTATAACGCCCCCTACAACATTCCCCATCAACCAGTCAATTTCCTTCGCACTATGCCTCTCAGATTTACCTTCGCCATCTTCCTCCACCTCGCTTTTACGAACCGCCAAGGATCAACAACGAACCGGCACTCTTCCCTGAAAAACCACTTCCTCCTTCAGCTCGAATCAGCCCCGTATCTCGAGCAACCTCGCCAACCAACAAGGATACAACCCCTCTCGAAATCCGTCCGCGGGGGTGACAATGTTGCAGAAGATGTAACGCAGAAGAGAGCAGATTCGAGTAAGAAAATATTAACTCCCCGCTCCCTGCAGCGCCCGCGTTCCGTGTCTTGGACGCGCGAGCGCCAGAAAAATAGGGTTTTCCTTTCTTGGAGAGGTGGTAAGGGACTCAGGCTGGGTGCGTTTCACAAAGGGTGGCTCTAGCGCCTCTGGAGGGTCTTTTACTTCGCGCCAACGCCGGATAAAGCGGAAAAACGCTCCCCTGGATGGTGGGGCCGGGGAGGGAAGAGGGCAGGGGGAAGGGAGACTCGCCGACAAGGAGGAAGGGTGGGCCACTTCCTATGACGATAAGTTAGGAAGGCGTCTCGCGGATGTTCGCGCCATTTGCGCGAGCGCTGCCCGAGATAATACGGCCCCGATAGACGATACCAGCTCGCGATACCGCTTGCCGGTTGGCTGCCGCTGATGGACATACAACCCCTGCCGCCGTTTTATCTCATCGCGCGATACGCCAACGTTTTCGGAGCTCCCGCGATCAAACACCCTCAACTTCGTACCAATCTTCGCTCGCGCTCCATGGGGGGTGTCTGTCGTGGCATTTTGGAGGCGAGTATAAGGATTGGGAGAAGCTGGTAGGAAGAAGTTCCTGGACCTAGAATTATGCATCTCTGGCTCGGTTTGGCACGAGGTCTCCAAGAACACGGATTCTCCAACCGGAGTTATTTCTGAGCCACATCGGCCGAGTTTCCAAAGACAATCGATCAGGACCAAGGATTTTTCACGTAGGGGAGACCGGGGCTAGTTGATTAACGAGGTTATTTGACTATCAATTCCCTTTAATTGTTGTATTATGGAGTAAATTATGCTGCGATTCGCGACATTGAAGCATATGAACGACCAGCTTGCCATTTAATGTCTCGTCGTGACAAAAACTTGCGTGTTCCATCAGTGAGAATGAAAAATCTAAAAAGGTCGGCGGGAAGTAAATATTTTTTTTTCGACTATTTATGAATTTTTGTCCACTAAGTACTGCTTGATGTTCTTTCATGAATATTTTGTGGAAACGTGATACATTGACTATAATTTACGGTATTTTAATTTAGCCGGTGCGTGGAAGTTTTGTACGTACGGCCCTTAACATGTTAACAATGTCGGACGGAGTTACTTGACTAAGCATAGGAACATCACTAAAAATAGCACTTTTTAACCTCAAGCTGCAATCGAGGCAAAGATTTTAATTACTGAAGTACACTTCCCTCACCACAAATCCATGCAAACTCACCCCTACCAGTTTTACACCCTAAGTACAAAGCATTACAGTACCTAACACCATGATAATTAATAAAAAAAAAAATAACAGTGTGAAGGAAACTTGTATGCACTGGATGAGATTAATATCGATATAGGAACAGTCTGCAATTTAAAAATAAAATACTACACTTCCAGTTGCCAGTGGTAGACAGCATCAAAGCTTGTCAGATGTCAAGCCTATCTCGCGGATCAAATTCCACAGTGTACCCGTCAGGATTCCGAATCGCGATCCACGGAATCAGCCCCACGCACCGATGCCCTCATCTTTCCCCTTTTGATTTGTTTCAGTCGAATTAATACGTTCGACGGGAGCTTGCAGGCGCAGTGCCAGACACGCCAGCACGGTTTCAATTTGCTAGTCGACTCAAACAGGTTCCCCGAGGCGTACAGCCACGATGCGTGCGCACGCCGATGAACCCTCTGTGCACACCTGGAAACACATCCGGCTAACGTACGTCCCGCCCCTGTCACGGGGGCCGTTTCATTATTCCCTGATTTCCTTGTAGGAGTCCATTTCCACCGGGGCCCGCATTCCGGACTTCCTTTGGCGGAAAAACCGGCTACGCTTCAATTTTTAACTGCCCGCGCCCCGTCGACCGTTTTAAAAGCAATCGATCCGGCCACCCCCCCCCCCCCTCCCCCTCGCAGTTTCAATTTCCGCGTTCCCCTCTTTCGGCAGGCGAGCACGCCGCTTGTATTTACGGATCGACATTTGAACTCTTCCGAGAGATCGAATCGATTTAGATTTCCATCGACAGGAGACATTCCACGCGAAAGCTTTGCCAAACTGTAAGTTCCTTCTGCTTCTGGGGGCTCGTTTGGGTACCGCGCGCGACGCGTCTACTTATTTCAACAAGTCCTTCCGCGACTTCCTTTGTCTCTTTTTCTAACGAGCTTCTGTTCCGGGCTTGCCCACGTCTCGCGGTTGAAATGATAATTAAAATTTCGCGGATAAAGTGGCGGGATACTAGTTCTATTTTTATTCAATCTGCTGCGGGAAGCTTCCAGTCTAGTGAATCGCAAGTGGCTACAGAACAAAGGCTATCTGCTTGGGACGAGTGAAAAGAATGCTCCGCGTAGATTGCTGACTCTTCCGCAGCTCGCTTGTGTTTCATCCGCCGCGATAATTAAAAGGCCTCTAATAAATTGGGGGAGCGACAGATTGCGGAATTAAACAGTGTGCCCCGTGTCCCGATACAGAGAAGCATCTTATTCATCTCGGACTGCTGGCGGAGGAAGTTAGAGGCAAGCTCGAGCATCAAAAGGGAGTTTGTAAAGGGTAAAAAGGGACGGGCGGGAGACCTTAGAAGCAACGGGACAGAAAAGTGGAGGATTAATTGAGCAGACGGGGTTGACACATTCTTGTGGACTTATGGAGCTGCAGCAAGCGCTTGATTCTCTCGGGAAGCGTACGTTAATCCTGAACGGGAACGCATTAAGTTTTTTCATTAATTCCCGCGCCGAGGATACCGCTAGCATTAACGATGCATAAATACGAACTTTTGCCATTTAATCGCCCCCGAATCTTGCATGAATTTTTCCACGCATACGTTAACCAGCAATCATTCTGAACTGGAGAATTTGTTGAGGAGCGAACGTTCCCTCATAGAACTCGAGGAGTTGTAGAGGTGTCCTGCGTTTCGTCTGCCTCAGCTGGCAGACAGTTGACCCGTCAGTTCGCACTTCGTAGATTTGGAACTGTTATAAATTCACTTTTACGGCACGGAAATCACGGCTATTAACTCGAGTCAGGAAACAGTTCCCCACGGTGGCCAGGATGGCTTCGCCGGTCGTGTTTACGGCGTCACGGATTCTCAAGATTTCCCTTTCCGGTACTGTTTCCATGATCCATTTCCACATCTCATTTTGACCAATAGGAAATAGTTTCGACTACCTCTTTAAACGATTTTATTTTACAAGTCACACCCCTGAAAGAGGCTCCATAGGTTTCTTGCACGAAGTCAGTCACCTCCTCAGATCAGTAGCCAACAGAAATAGTTAGCGATGGACGATTCCGATAAAAAAAATCGCTACTTAAGAGTCAATTCTAATGAAACATCGATACATGGAAATCGATTATTTTCAAAAAGAATCGATGACTCGGTGAACAGAATAATCAAAAATGTGATCGAGAAAATGATCAGGAATAGAATCAATTAAATGTGAGATAAAAAGCATTTTTTATTGAATCATTATATTAGAAAATATAGTATTCTTTACTCTAATTGTAAGTATATATTATAAAATTCTTTTAAAAGGTTCTAGCGTACCTACATGTACATCCGTGAAACTCACATACAATTTCATTTTTTATATAGATACAGTTGTAGTTTATTTAATTTAGGACATCTGAATTCCATTTTCATGTGTAGAGACTGACAAATAAAAGATTATATGTAATTAGAAAATTCTTAAAAATACAAAACGTTGATTTTTTCTCGATTCTTGTTGAGAAAATAATTGAATTATCGACAATCGTCGTCCAATCCTAAACACAGCCATAAAAACAGAAAATACTCACCATTCCACATCCCCTTCAGTGATCAATCTTTTCCAAGACTCATTACGATTATTAATCATTCCTCTCCCCCTCTAGTAACCAATACACACAATCTCCACTTACTTTCCTCTTCAAACCAGTATTCCTCAACTGCCTCCGATTCCACGACCCCCAACTCCACCACCCCAGTTCGCCCGTGGGAAACTGGCAGGAGGCGCATTTTTTTCGTACCTCAGCTAGTCGCCATTTCGACGAGGGACGAGGTAGCGGATTTTAAATTACTTTTCTGGTATCCACCGATGGCTCAGCGTTAGCAATTCTTCCTGCTGGCATCGTTGTACATGCATTAGCGGCGATACGCTCCAGCAACCCCTTGCAACGTTGCGCGGCTGGACTCCTCGACCCGCCATCCGGTCCGATGTCCCGTTAGCGTGTTTTTCTTCCTTGTTTTCGCGAGACAGCCGCTAGCATTATGCGCTCCACGCTTTCCCTAGCGGCCCGGCTAGGCGGGCTCCTCTTCCGGTGCTCCCGTTTTCCCTGGGACCGCCGTCGACGCCCTCCATGACACGCTGTTCTCACGGCTAATGAACTCTCGCTGATAAGCAGGGATGACGTCCATTGGTCGGCTCTTTTTCGTGAATCAGCAGCCGCGGCAGCGAAGGTTTCGCTGGCTCGCTCGGCGCCGCCGCTTGAGACCGCGCCGCGCCGGCTCGAGATAAACTGCGAACGTAATAATTCAACGTTTTTGCGATCGTATATTCCTGCGCGGTTTCGCGTCGGTCGTACGTATGCAACTTTTATTTATCATTCCTTTCTCTGTTTTCCCCCGCCGCATAGTTTCAGCGCTTTGACATGAGGCATCGTCGTCGAACACGTTCTGATGGATTTAATGGCGAAAGATCCGCGTGCTCGGCGCCCGGTTTTAACGGGGGAAATAAGGGAAGAAGGAAGAGTCGTCGCCATGATAATTTTCGCGATGTTAGACTTATCGCGCTGTTCGGTCTCCACCCCCTGCACGTGTGCAATGTTTTTTTCCCGCCTTTTTTTTTGAAGGAGGATGGAGAATTTATGGGCGCAGAGGGTTTATAAAAACGAAAAATGCTCGGTTAACAGAGGTCCGCGGAGGCGAGGGGGAGCTTCCTGCTCCGATCATTTCGATGATTTACTCGCGTGCGGTTCTGGTAGGGGTGTGCAAAAGTTTCGCCTGAAATTGAGCGTTGCGCTTGCCCCTTTGTCAATTTCCACGCGCCAGGTAATAGCAGAGTGATCTAGGAGAGGCGTATGAATTTAGAGGTAATGGAGTATTCGCGGAGATCACTAATTTCTGATATCATTGAGCCAGAACTTCGACAATCTTACTGCCAGCTCGCCTCGCGTTAAACGCGGCGTTTCCTTGTATTACTTTCACGGTGGTTTCCGACGGCGAAGCCTCCACCACACTGGCGTAAAAAGGAAATACGGGAAGTTTCGTTTCACACAGATACGGCTTGACTCGCACTTCGAACCAGACGCTAACAATACGCCACTAAACTTCCAGATTAGCATCGCATTAAAACTAACCGTGCTCCTCCGTGTTATTCCCCGCCTCGGCCATTGCAGTAAAAACTTGCCTATTGTACCGTAAAAGATTTGTCGAGCTTATCTTCGCCGAGGATTTGTACCTTCACTGCCACTGCTTCGAATGGTTCGCGTGAAAAATTGCCAGTCATTCGAAATTGGAAGTAAATACGTAATAACGTATCCGATGTAATGTTCGAGGCAAGAACTTCATTCCCTTAACGCTACCAAAACGAAAGAGAAGGGACGACAGAAGTTACATGAAACGTGAAAGCGTTTTTCTACTCCCGCAATCGATATTCAATATTCTCCCACGAATTCATGACACCTCACTCGAAAGCGAACACATATTCAGCGGTAGTTAAAGCGAGGCATTAATTACCCACCACCCGGCCAATCGATGCATACGTTCAATCGCTTTTCAAGGTTTTCCTCGCGTACCGTTTTAACACTCGTCCTCCTGCGTCTCCTCGAGTTTCATCGATTCTCTCATTCACAGACACGCTTCGAGCCACTTTGTCCCATCTCCCCGTTCCCGCCGCGACATCCTGTAGTTCTATGAATTTCATTTAGTATAGAATTTCTAGGGTGCATCACCCCTTTAAATTCTTTATGAATCATCAACCGGACAAGACCAATGAATTAAAAGTTGATCTAAAAAGTAATTCGAATGAAGCCTTTATACAACGTGCCTTGCGTTAATATTAATACTCTATGATCTACTATAAACAAATCCACATTCAATACGATTAATAACGAATTGTTTCACGTTCAATGTATCTACCACTGAACAACGCGGCCACCCACACACTAACCTACACTGCTGGAACCACGCGGTGTCCACTAACGCCGCGTCTGGCCATAAACAATCTCATACCACTTGGGCAGCTCTATCGCTACGTAAAGACACTTCCCATTCGCAATTACGCGAGCAGCAAGGCGAAACCGTGACAGCAAACCAAATTAGGTAACATCTACTTTTACCAGCCAAGCTTTCCGCCGCGGCTGAACGCACGAAGGCGAGGGGTGCTGATTAGAAAATCCCGGCGCGTGCATGCAGATGACGCTCACCCTTCTTTGATCATTAACGCGTTCAAGGTTCTTGCCTTTGGCGAGCGGGAATTTCGACGCGAACGGCGAAAACTATTTGCGGGATGCGCCCCTAGCGAATGCACAACGAATCCTGCTGGTTCTTCCCTTTGGAACGAACCCTTAACTAACTCGGTGCTCTAAGTGAAACTGGTGGAGGTTCCAGAAATAAACTCTTGCCTATCGCTGTCAGAATATTCTGCTGACTCTCTCAGATCCTGCCAAGAATATTCGTCGACACGGAATTCTCGGCCGCCGGACCGTACACGCGGCTGGGTATTAAACGCGCGTCTTCGATCACACTTTTGTTCCCAGACACACGCCGCGCTCTGCTGGCACGCGAAACGAAGAGAGGAGCCGTTCCATGGGAAGCAGGGCAGAGCGTCTTGAAGTTCGGCGATCATTCGCACCCGCTCCACGCCTCTGCGAATCGATTACAACGCGGGAAGCCGATCAAAGAAATCTTGGCGCAGTTCAGCCGGCCATTGGCCCCGCTCTATCCTCTTGTTTGGCAAGCCAGCCCCTGGGTTGCCGTGAAAGAGAACGTACAATTCCATCTCGTCTCGTTTCACTCTCGTAAAAGAGGAGGAACACGGAGCTTTTAACGGGCCAAGTGTAAACCTACATCCTCGGGTACCGTCACCTGGCCATTTCTCTAACCCCCCTCGACATTCCTACCCTTTTCCACCGTCCCTTTGCTTTCTATCGCGCGTGTCCCGGTGAACGATGCCCGCAGTTTGCCCCCGCGTTCAAGCTTGCCCCCTGGATTCCGTCATCTCAGCTCTTCCAACCCTCTCCACGTCTCTCGCCGACCCTCCATCCTTCTCTGCCAGTGGTGCACGTTATTCGTGAAATTAAACGGCAGTTGCAGAGACTGCAGGAAAAGATTCTCAACTACGATCCTATGATTCTGATTAAAATGGGAATGTTTTCCCATTCCCATAGATGAATTCCCGGAAAATTGAGTTCTTTTCAGCCGTCACACTAGGAAGACCCCTTAAGCTGTCAGACATTGCAGGAGTTAAAGTGTGACACTTTGTTGATCGAGGGCAACCGAAGGAAAATCATTTGTCGTGTCAATGGAAAGAACAGCAAGCTTCCTATTAAGTTTTATTTTTAAACGGGTATACATTGACACTAACGTACAAGTATTGACGTTCTTGTCGATGAATCTTTTAACGTCGGGAGAATTTATACACCGCCGTGACGCTGAATGAACGAGATTCCGGCAATACCTCTATCCCGAGCGAATATATTCAGTATAGGAGCATGTCCATACGCGATATCAGTGAAACAAGCTCCGAAATAACGGCCCGCGGGCAGACAGAAATAAAAGTGATCGAACAGCGCCGAGATACCAGCATAACAACCAGTTAGCATCGAAGCATCGCGTGTCTCTCCAATTTCCGTCTATGAGAGTGCACGGTACACTGAATTAGATATTATAGGAACATGCTTTTAAACCTTGCAAACCACTGAACCACCCTAATTGGAAGGAGTCTCTGAACTTCAAAGTGCGGAGAAATTTGTGAAGAAATTCAAAAGGGGTATGGAACGTTGTTGAGCGTTAGCTCGTCGCCGGACCACCAAGGACGCACAAGGGTGCCTTGTAATTTTGAAACTTTATCTGGCAGACACTTTTTCTGTCAGTGCGTGCTTGGTAGGCTATTGTTTTTTTTTTTAAGCATTAGCTGGTGGACATTCCCTAGGTTTAACGATGCATCTGAAAGAAAAAATTCAAATAGATTTTAAAAATAAATAACTTTCAGAAGTACCTGACGTTCTAATATTTTTAAATTTTGCTTTGAATTTTCCAATAATGGAAATACTTGCAACGCCTTCTTGAAAAAAAAAAAACAGAAAAAAATTTCCACGAAATTCGATATTTCAACTTCAAACGGTCGCCCTTTTTTACCAAAATACAATATTAAAATTCGGAAAACGTCCGTGGACAATTACATGCATCGACAACTACAGCGGAAAATCAACTCTTTTGCGTTAACAACGAGCCTGAGAGCGCTTCCCCTAAATATCAAGTACCTCTTTCTCCCCGTCCGCGATATTTTTAGGCATTCTAGAAATACTTTGTCGCGCCTTAATAAAATGGGCGAATATCACGCGTCATTGTCGCCCTTTCCGATCTATTCGTATATTCCACGAAGCTCGCTAATCTCCTCCCAATTGACAATGAACGAATTCAGGTTTAGATCAAACTGAAAGTTGATCCTCTATGGAAGAATGCATTGCAATGGAATAATGCAATAAAGCGGTACGAAAAGCAACTGTAAAATTGAACAAACTCCTCGCCTGCATCCTCCACTCCGTCAGCTCGCAGTATCTAATAGAAAGTATCCCTGATAAAATTGCTGAATCGTGAAGATCCCAGTAAGTAGGAAGCTGTTTCCCTCAGAAGCAAACTTCCGTCCTGGTCTAATCAATTTCAAGCCAAGAGCCGCACATAATTTCGCTCGAGGAGCCAGTCGTTAATCGGGACGATATCTCCCGGGATCTTTAGGTATGTAAATATTCCCCCGCGTTAGCGGGGAATTACACGCGAATAACGAGTCGTCCTCAGCCACCATTAGCGCGCGATTATCGAAGTAATTGCGGCTAAGCAATCGCTGAAAAGTTAAACGGCGCCCACCTCTGTCCGAGTTTATTGTATCGATTTACACTCGTTAATTTAACCACTCCCGGCGCAACCCCGACTCGCTATTAACGAATGCGATAATAAAACACTCCTCCCCTGTGTACCGCCCCCCGTCGCCTCTGCTGCAACGCTCCGCGTCGTAATTATATCTCCCGCCTCGCAACGAAGCGCGACCGAGACTTCGTCGAGGATCCATAAATTTCCGCCAAGAATTCGCGGCACGCCGCTCCCCGCCGAATTCCCCAAATTCTCTCCGCAAAAATATTTCAGAAATTCCTCCTGCTCGCTCCCTCGACACCTTCTCCATTCTTTTTCTCAACCCCCGCGTTCGCTTTACGCCCGTTCCTCTCTCTCTCTGTTTCATACTCGTCCCTCTTACCGCCACCATTCGCACTCGGTGCGCATGCGCAGTCACTGGGCGGTAGAATTCGAAGATGCGGGTGCTAGATGAATATGAGGAGAGGTACATCGGAAGATAGTCTATGTACAATTGTCAATCGGGGAATCAAGGGTCCATTCTCATTTTTCACATTCAGAAGATCGATCTTCTTAAGTAGTGGATGTCATGCGCTTCAGAATTCCTCCATTCACGTATAGGTATTCTGGTCGATTTGAAATCCCCGGTAAAACCTCCGAACCATTATTTAAAGGCAATCGCCCCGAGAGAGCAAGAAAAATGCAACGCGTTCTTGGAAGGCATCGGCAGTCCATTAACAGCAAGGTGGAGGGTGCTCCAACGGCAAGGAACGTGCTGCCAGTAGAATTTGCATGAAAACATAATCGATCAGTGGCTACGTCGACTGAAAAAAGACCTTTTTAAAACAGCCTATCCGTAGCCACGTATGCCAGGCAATCTGTCCCGGCCGGACCACCCCCCCTATACAAACTTTTATTTCCTTTTCAACACACACGATTACGCACAGCGCGACAAAGGTGCACGCTCAACTTTGTCCCCAATTTATCTGCTATCTGCTGACATTAGCGATTCCGTCTTCGCTTAACTGGGACGATTGTTTCTTTCCCCACAGCAGCTTTTATCAGTCAACCGTGTCAGACTAGTAGTGAAGCGGTTCCATGTGAATTTACTTTCATTAAACCTCTGATTCGCGTTTCTAAGCCAGTGGTTCCCAAACAGTGGGGTCGCGAAATGTTTTCTGGAGAATCGCCGCGGTTATTTTTAGTTGACGATTCTTAGCACTTATTTATTTTAATATAGTTACATTGCCATGTTTTATTAATGGTGTAACACTGATTTTTCATTCACGAAAAAAGGAAGAAACTGGTTACCTAGATGGAAGCACAACCATCGCACTAAATAAGATAATTAAATATATTAAATATCGTTCAGTATACTTATGAAGATAATTAAATATTATTAAGTTAGAATTATATCCTGTAGTATTTATTTTTAATTTGTTTTCTTTAGCTTATTAAATTTACCTTACCCTATATGAGGGTTGGGTTATTTGGTCGCAGGTTATTTGAATATTATAAAAAGGGGTCACGATTCAAAAAAGGTTGGGAAACACTGTTCTCAGGGATGCAGCAATACAGAATAGAATTGGATATGCACGATCAGTTCTACGTGGTGGTTAGATTTATAACAGAAGACCATCGTGATTCACCTTTCTCCCAGTTTTCTGGCCAAGAGCTGTCGTCGCGTGTACACGAGCAAGCTCATACGACAGAACGTCAAAATAAAAAAAGAAGAAACGAGAACAATAATTGGAGATGGCATCTATTTGCGCTGGAAACAGTGGTGCACTAAACAAGCGTCGCCGCGTGACAGCTAACAATTGAACATTTACCGTGATCGACCGAAATGCGAGATATTATTGTTATAAATCGTATCGCAACCCCGGCCGACTACGACCCGCCATTTATACGACCCGGTACGGGTTATTGAATTTCAAAACATTTCCATCGGTGAAACATTCCTCCTCCTCCCCCTGCCCCTGCCGCGAATCGATTTTAAACAGGTTGCTTTTTCAAAGAGCGAACGAAACAAAAAAATTGGTTGGGCATTTTGTCGATGCGATACAATTGCAGCGTGAATGTACAAGATTTTGGGAAGAGAAGTATAAGAAAAAGAGACTTCATCCAGAAGTATCTATACGAGAGTTGGGCATTAACTAAATAAAAATTATTTAAATAACGGATCAAATAAAAGTTACTTTAACTTTAGATTATTCGACGAATATTGTTAATTTTATTTTTTTGACGAGAATTTATTCCACGAATAAAGTTAATTTTTTTATTCGACAAAGTTAAAGTTAAAGTTACGGTTAAAATTAAAGTTAGAGTTGAAAATTCTATTCCACGCTCAAGTTAACTCGGGTTAACTTTATTCGAGAAATAATGACGAATAATTCTTTTAAATTGTATTCTTTATTCGAAATTTTATTTAAATAAAAATTTTACCTATCGCCGATCTATACTTTCTGTCTTTAAGGATAGGTAGTCGTCAGATGAAGTTTGCATGCAGATTAAAAAAATTCCACAATTCGCAGAGCAATCAAGAGACTCGCGAAAGAGAGGCACTCCCGGCCTGTCCCTCCTCGTCGTAATTCCTCAGAGGTTTCATTCGTCCAGACAGCCTCGCAAACACTCGGAATATCTGTCGCTTCACGTTCATCCTGTCACTAGAGTACAATGCATTCGCGTGTACGTGGCTTTCCTAATCTCTCTTTAACGTAACAAACACAGGGTGGTTTGGTCGGTCGTGAGATTTCGCGTACGTGAAGCCGGAGACAGCTGTACTCGCGGGCGGTACAGCCAGCGGTGATTAATAATTATCCTGAGATCGATCCACACATGCGACGTCTTGGCGTATCAGTGAAATCGAAATTGGCACACGAAAACACAGAATTACCAGCAAGTTCGTTACCCCCCCCCCCCCCCCCCCCCCGACAATACCGATAATTGCACGAGAATTTGGGGGGAAAAAAAGCGCTATCTCTCTCCGGCTCGTTCGATTAATTCGACGTAATTCACAACGTAATCCAGCCGTGAATTGCGGTCGCGATAACCTTTTTGCAAACGCAAGTGAATGTAATGGACACGTTTCGTCCGCGTCAACAGTAACGTTTCAGAAGAATTTCAGCCGCCAATGTGATGGGGTGAATTGAACTGTAAATTCAAAGAACCCTGGCCAATCGTCACACACGAATTAACGAGCACACCGCCCTATACAGGCGTATAATTCGCTAATCGGTGAAACGCGGTTTCCTTCCCCCGACCCGTGCCCTCGTCGCAGGTTGCGTTAATTAAAAATATTAATTAATCGGGGCACGCGAGTTTCGCGGGTCGCGAATTAAAATCGAACTCGCCGCGTTAATTCCGCGCGATGGGCAATTTTCGATATAAATAATCGGGGGGCACGGGAGCGATCCCAGCGAAGCTCGGGAGCAGGGGCGAAGCCTGAACCGCGTCTCGATAATGGAATCTAATTTCGCCGGCGTGTAAATCATAAGGAGTCGTGTCCTGATGCATTTTTAATTAGGGTTGGACGCGTCGATTGCGAGAGGCTTTTAATTAGCGCGCTTCAATCCGCCGTTTTTCGTGAAAATTTGGGAAATGATATTACCAGTGGTAGTGACGCGTGCGACCAAGATTTTTCCCCAATTTTTCACTGCTTTCGAGGACTATTCCGCGTGAATAGAAGGATGTGACAATGAACAGAACAATACAAGAACGAGAAAATGTGGAATCATAGAAATCCATCATATCGTTCACTACTGTCCACAACAAACCGGATACTTAACCCTACGTGGTCACCGGGATGTATCGCACCCGAAGAACAATTTTCGAACTCAAATGTCGCGCCTTTACGACTTCCAAAGGGGATTCATCGTGAAAAAAATAAAAAGAAAATAAATAAGAAATCGTTTTCTCCACAACCGTGAAAAATCGCTCGCTTTTTCAACTACAAAATTCATCACATCAAAATTTACATTTCCAGAAAAAGACTATTACCTAGAGCATAATTGTGTGAGTATTACGAATATACAATTACCGCTCAAAAGTTAAAAGATTCAAAAATACGAAAATGGTAACTCGCTGAAAAGACGCTGGGATCTGACCAATTTGTGATTATAAGCTGTGACCATGGAGGGTTAATAATTTTAAGAGATATAGAAATGAATACACTGATTATGCGAGTGAAACAACTCCTCGATCATCTGTGGCGCCAGCGAAATAAATTAACATCTGCGGAACGAGCAAACAGATTCTAATTGCAAGCTCAAGCGTCACGAGTTGTGTCATCGAAGAGCTTCATATTCGAAGCTCAACCCCGGGGCTGTCGTCGCGCGCGAATCGTTAGGGGATGCACGCGTTCATTACGTCACAAAGACAGATTAGGAAACACACATGTGCCGCGTGTCATTCGCGCCAGAGACAAATGACAGTTGGCAGATATTCCAGGAGCTAAAGGGGCTGGGCCGCACACAGACGGGATTCCAGCCGCCTGGCGAGAACAATCTTTTTCGAGGACCGTGGAATTTCCACAACTGCCAAAGATATACACTCGACCGAAAAAACCGTTAATTGTTACTTTCGGGACAAAAGACGAAGTAAGCTGCAATTAAAGTGTTTCTTTACTCTTTCTCCTTCCACTGGTCGTGGCCTCTGGCTTTCATACGTTTATACGGTCTTACCGTCCGTGGGATTTTCGACCTGGTGCCTTTACTTCATTGTTCCGTTTCGTTTTGTACGAATCTTGCTTTGTGTCGCTTAAATGGCTCGTCGCCTGTCTGCGTTTAGGTCCAACGATTGTCTTAATAAGATCTTCAACCGCTCGTCGTTGGATGACTTTCGGACAATTACTCACCGTACGCTCAGTTTCTACGTTTTCGTAACGAATCCAGTCTCGTTCAATGCCGTGTACACAGATTATAGAGCTGCTAGTGCGCGCGAAAATTAAGGGGTTAGACTACCTTGGCCAGGTCAATGAATACCGCATCTTTGGGAATTTTGAGCGGACAGACCCCGATTTTATTGGACTGTGGTAAGAAGCTAGGGAGCAGTTATCAGAAAAATATTTCAGACGTATTTTTTGTTTTCGGCAATCGTCCATGTTGAAGGGATAAGAACACCCCCTAAAGTTGGGGGTCGAAAACATATTTTTTGCAATATCTCGAGTACTATTAGGCGTAAAACATATTTTTTTGAAAGACGAATCCATCCACTGTAACAGTCTTTTGAAAATTCCTTTCGTTTAAAGAATATATTAAAAATTAACACTTTTGGATCATATTTTCTTGCATTTTGTTAACCAATTTTCACGTAAATTTATATATGTAAACTGTGGTTCTTAAGAGGAAATATGGATATTTTGAATTTTGAATTATTGGTCTTACAATAATAATTATTGTATATTTATTTTGCGATATATTTTAATTTTTACCTAACTTGTGTATAAATAAAGGTCCATTTTCTTACACACGAAACTGAGGTTTCTGCTTTAAAGTGTAGCTATTTTGTTATTTTTCAACCAATCGGAAAAACTGAATGTCGGCCGCGATTGACAACTTAGATTTATTTAATATTATATTATTCCAATTTTCTTTCAGAAACTTGTTCATTAGAAATAACGTACAACGTCCAACCATACGCGCCATGGTATACTCTCAATTGCACTACTTATTTTTAAAGAAAGCTTGAAAAAAATGGTGTACATTATTCCAAGAGGTCTCTATCTTTTTTAAAAAAATTTAATCGAAAAAAGTGTTTTTTGTCACTTGGAAATCAATTCTCAAAGATGCGGCATTTCTTGGCCTCACAATGGTGGTCTAACCCCTTAATGTTATTCATTCTCACTCGCTACGAATTTTTAATCCTCACTAAATGTACCGCGACAGGTTTTCCAGGAGAGCTCGTCAAGAATCCTGATTTGCAAGGAGTACGTCAGATAATGACGACGGCAGAGGGCTTGGTTGCTGGGGCTTCAACTCGCAAGCCAGCGACGAGCTAGCGAACGAGCATGGAAAGCGAGCCGGCGAGCAGATAACGCGAGTGAAATGTGCAGGGGCATTATTTTCCCGGGGTAAATGTCGCGTAATAGAAAAAAGGACGACTGGGGAACGTGCTGGGGTGCTGCGGCAGCCCTGACTTATCCGTGGAAGGGTGGTTTTTCGGTAGGACGAGCGGGAATGAGAACAGAACCGAAGGAAATCGTTCCGCGCACCTCGAGTATCTCCGTAACTAAATTAGCGGTCGCCGTAGCTGTTGAAATTGGCCGCAGAACCGCGCGTTTTCTTCATTTCCCGATTTCCACTTTGGCTGGCCACCTGGTTCAGAGTCGGTCAATCAGTCAACCGATATCAGCGATCAACCCCGAAGAGCGCCGCTTTGCGAAACTCGACCGCGGCCACTCGAGAGATCGTTCGCCTTCGATACACGCTCCCTCGAATATAGGGTGCGCCGTTACCGCGAAATATCTCCCACACTCTGGAGGCTCGGGAAAAAAAATTGACCGAAGTTTCATAAAATCGACTAGACCGTCGAAAAACTACCGCGATACGTAGGTAATAGAAGCGATGTGTATTATTTTCCAAATCATAGTTGAATTCCAGGAAATAGTAGAAGATAACCAATTTACTATATCTTCGTCCTTATTCAATATCAGCCATCCCAAAGTCCCATAATTTAAATTTTATTTAATAAATTTATTTATATAATAAATACCCTCTTCTCTCCAATGTTTTAAATTCACCCGCCGAAATATCCACAGGCAACTGCAAACCACCCGGTAGATAAAGCAGCAATACCACCAGCCGAGTACGATCGAAGGAAAAGGTTGCGGTTGCACGCGAATTGGTGCAAGCGGAACCGACGAAAGCGGAAAGTTACGACTGACAGGTCGCGATGCCTCAAACCTCCATCCGACTGCTCCTACGGGACTCGGAATATTGCGATTATCGGTGCTCAAAATGCTTTCTGCAAGGGTGCCCGGACGACAGGCTCCAGCGAGCATGCGGAAACTTTAATTGGAAAGGGGCAAACAAATAAATAACCGACGATACCTTATCGATCACCAGGCGAGCGCGATTTAATAAGTACGATCCAATCAGCCGCCGGTAATTGAACCGGCCACGAATATCAAGTACTTCCGCGTTCGTTAGAGTTGCCGATTCGACGCATCCGTACGCTTCTTCCGTCGAACCTCCCCTGTATCGTTTTATCTGCTCTGGGTGTGGGAAGAGGGATGATATTTTGTCCCATTAACTCCTATATCCGAACGAACCAACGAACCGCTGCTGATGTCATCAGGTTGCAACGAGTTGCCAATTTTGCAGTTTTCTGTCGACCCTATCGCGAAGGCCACGTTAATATCATCAAGCTCGATAACCGGAGGACACGTCCTCCGCGATGGAACACCGAAGGACAGGACATGCATCGCGAATTTTCCTGCCAGTTTTCATTGTGCACCGATCTTTCCAACAGGAGAAGTCCGTGACGATTAGTGCCATAGTAATCGTATGATTTCTCTTTGGAATTTTTTCCTCTCTAACAGCAGAATGAGAAATAGGTTTTAAGATCGATGAATATGTACTTTTTCCATTGATTATTGAAGAAAGAGGTATGAAATGATCAGCAGGCGCCACAGAAGCATCGTTGAAGCATTGAAAAGAGGCGATCCGCCTGGACCAGGGTATTTGGAGGAAAATATTTTCACGGAGGAAGGCGGATACAAAGGGGTCGTTTCTTTTATGGGACAAAAATGAATTTACACTGGCGTTGTTCGCGAGACGATGCACCACGGGCCGATCGAGCGAGGAAAAATAATTGGAAAATAATTCTGTCAATCGGAAACCTATCCTCGGTCGCGAAACGAACAATACTCGCAGAATCAAAGCTTTCTTGTTACTCGTCTCTCGCTGAAGACCGCTATACACCCGGCGAAACCTGTCCAAGTCTTCGCTGTTGTCGCTTGGAGAAGAATTTATTTTTCCTGGGACCATTTAATAGCGTGGCAATTAATATTCTTCTTATTTACTCGTACTCGATTTATTATAAGAACGAACGTTACGTGTAAACTATGGTGGCTCTTATTTACTCTTGGTGATTTGTTTTTTCAAGATTTTCTTCGCTGCACCCCCAGAATAGTTCCAAATAATAAAAAAAAATCTGTGTAAAGTTTGAGTCCGATCGGATAATGGGAAAAGGGACCTAGGGGCCCTTGAACATTTAAATAATTATTAACAACTCACAAAGTCAATTTTTTATGATATCCTCCAAGTTATTGATTACATAAAAAAAATATGTCCAACAGAAGTTGTAGATCTAGACAAGGAGAATTTTTTATGATATATTACTTTTTCTCGCGCGACAAACGGTTTTCGAAAAAGCGCGAAAAACTAAAAATTAAATTTATTTTTCGAATTTTGAAAGTTGAAAATCCTTCTCGAACACTTTTTATTTTTGAAGGTGGAAAAAATGGTAATTTTTATTTATATAAAATATCTTCGGTATTTTTGCGAATTTTGGTCCCAAATCTTCAGGAAACATTCATGACATATCAAACACTGAAAATATGGAAAAAATGTATATTTTGGCATCTCTCGGTATATTGCCCCTCCTTAAATGTTTAAAAAATAGTCTCCGAAAATAAAAATGACAAATTTTTTCTTCACCTTCATAAATAAAAAGTGTTCGAGAAGGATTTAAATTTTCAAAATTTGGAAAATAAAAATATATTTTTTCCCATTTTTTCGGACTTTTTTCGGAAACCGTTTGTCGCGCGAGAAAAAGTAATACAACATAAAAAATGCTCCTTGTCTGGATCTACAACTTTTGCTCGAAACATATTTTGATGTAATCTTAAACTTGGTCGGATATCATATAAAATCGACTTTGTGAGCTGTTTTATAATTATTTAAATGTTCAAGGGCCCCTAGGCCCCTTTTCCCGTTATCCAATCAGGCTCAAACTTTACACAAATTTTTTTATTATTATTTGGAAGTATTCGGAGGGTGCTGCGAAGAAAATTCAAAAGCCGAAAATAAGAGCCACCCTAGTGTAAACATTTCACGCGAAACGTTAAAAGGGTATTCAATAATTATATCCTCGAAATTTTATATTAAAAGTGGCAACAGAGCTGCTTGAGATACCGTCCCTTCCACGAACTATGCCCACGAGGTACTCGACAAATCGCTTTTCACGGGACTCGGGCAATAAATAAATAATGCAAACTTATTGGATAGCCCCCCTCAAATCGACCCCAGAATAATCGGGTACTAAAAATTTATCGTGTATTTGATACGAGCCCGTACGACACCAATATACGCTCGATATTGCTAGTTAAATTCAAACGGCACTTTCGAGCGCGTCTGCTTAAGGTGTCTACAACCCCTCGTATGGGATCCTATTCTGGATATTGTAAGGTCGAGATCGAATTCCAAATACTTTCTACAAAGCCATGTAACACCTTCGTCGGATTTAAAAACGATTGTACGAAGCAACCATTTGTTAAATAAAAATCTTCATCATTTTATTTCTACTAAAATATTGTCCAGAGTCCTACACAAAGTTTCTGCTAAAAGTACCATTTAAGGTCCCCACTAATTGCACCGTGCATACCAGAAGGAATTCTTCGGACATAAATGAACCAATATCGTATAATTCCAGGTTCAACAGAATTTTAAGAAAACCGCCCCTGAGCTACTCCTCCCTTAAGCACACATCCTCTTCAGCGAAGTATATTCCATTACTTCGCAAATTTCCGACATTCCCTCAAGCTTCCAGCGATCGGCCCCATCCACCGCGCAGGAACAGAGCAGGGGTAAGGGTGAAAAGATATGACTCCCCTAAAAATAGAACGCCTCCCACCGCAGAAAAAAGGAAGGAGGTAAAGGGAGTCGGTGTTCGAAGGATCCCGGGTAACGCGGAGTACGCGCAAAGTGTACCTTGGCGGCGCGTAAAAAAACTCATCGGGAGTCTGAAAGAAGTTCGGTTTAATTTCAAGGGACTGCTGGAAAGAGTCACAGCCGCCGCTCGGGTGAAAAGCAAACCGGGGTGGGTCCGGGGGTGGGTGAGCTCGCCGCTCGACGGACAACGGTTGTCCCGTCGCGCTCCCCTCGTTCGCCGTGAAGCTACGGGTTAAGAGAACGAGTGACAATAACGGCGGAAAACCATAACGCCGTAACACCAATAAAACCGTACTACCGACAGCCGGGAATGAAATGAGCTGGCAGTAAAACAGCCTGGAATCCGCCGTGATGCATACAAGTTCCCATTCGTTTCAATTTACGCCGCTTGATAGAGGTGCCATTTTCTGCTCGCCCTTTGGAGCGCGGTGTCCGGACACTTGCCACGCGTTTTCTGGTGGTATTTAGGATGTTTCTGAGAAATTTTTTAATAGCTTCGACGGGGAAAGGGGTAATTGCTTTGAGAGCGACTGGGACAAGTTTTTGTAGAAATTCGTCGAAGACAGGGGGTGAGTAGAGTGTAAATAGCGAAGGAGAAATCGAAACGATGAATAGCTCCGATCATGGTCCCATTTCCCTCCTACTTCTCACCGCTAGGCAGGCTCTAGCGTGTGCGAACAAGCCATAACTCAGGAATTCTATTGCCGAACTTGGGTTATAACCGCAAACTTCGTTTTAAAGGTCCATCGATTCTAAAAGTTCTTTGGTTAATTCCACCTCCGTTTCCTTGGTGCCATTAACGGCCACCGCTGGCAATCACGCGCTGACACACTGTCGATAGCGAACTTCTTTTTCAGCCATTCTTTAGACTTATCATCGCGTGCTGTGGGCGAGCCTCTATTTTACCTTGACATCACTTTTTAGAAGGTCCTATGAGCAACTAAATTGAAATCATCGATCGTGTAGGCTTGAAAGACATGTCCGAGCTACGTTTGAGAACCTCAATGATAATTTTATCAATTGATTTCTCAACTGCAGTGAGCATTGATTAAAACTTATGAAACTGGCGGAATTATTTTTAGGAGACAACTTTCCAGCATCTCTGTCAGTCAGCTAAAGAATCACAATTAGTCCAAGTTGGACGGCAAAAGGCGCTTCAGTGTTGGGTCAGCAGAATCTTGCTTTGAAACTTTATTCGTCTATTTCCTGTGATGGAACATCCGGCTGTGAATGTCTGCGAAACTGTAGCTTTTCCTGTTTCCTGCTGAATAGGGAGAAATGGGATTTGGGGATAAGTCGTAAGTCGACTAACGGAGAATGGGGAAACGAAGGGGGTGGTAACAGTAGCCTGGGGGTGGTGCAAGTTGCAACAAAAGGTCGGGAGTGAAATTATAGACCTTCACGGAGCTTATGAGATTTATCGTAATAACGCGTGTATATATAGATACACTATGTACCCACGTAAATCGAGACGAATTCAATCCTGTAAATTTTTCGCCGGTATTCCTGAATTTTACACAGTTTTCATTTCCATGGAACTACATATCATATTTTACTACAATAAAAGTGGCTAAAAGTCAGCTAGATTTGAGATTCGAGCGGTAACTGTAATAAATACATATTTCATCATTAACATCTGAATAAAAGAGAAGATTATGTAATTTTAATATTTGATTTTAGCTCGACACATTTAACATGTCGATGGACTGAGAAACACGTGAAATGTTTTAAGGGGGTAGACTACTGTGACGGCCCGAAAGGATAGGTAATCTTCTGATGCAAATTGTAGAGAAACTAATCAGCCGATTAAATTGCGGTTTAGCACTTGATTTTTGGCATATTGTAGAGCATTAAAAACCATTATAAAAATTAAGAAAATAATATAGATATATTACTGTTCCAGGAACAAGAAGTATTCTCCTGCTTTCTCATAAAACAGAAGGGGAGAGATCGAGCGGGTAGAATGTAAATCATAAGCGTGTCTACGTTAAGAAAAAGATACGAGCGAGAATGAAAGTGGAGCAGCGTTCCGCCAGTAATCTCGCAGGTCAGTGATTTAATGCCTATCGATCTCTCCTCGAACATTATCGAATTCCATTTCTCTGGACTCGAGAAGAAACAGGAGGAAGAAGCACGGAACACATAATGAATAATTATTCGAAATAATCCGCCCTGGAATCGGTCACCCTCAACGATTTTTTGCGCGGTTAATTCAGCACAGTCGAAGAAGGATCTTACAGATTTTCTCTAGGAAATGTCTGAGAACACAGTTCCCCGGGTACCTATATTTACCGAAGAACTTCACTGCTTCTCAAATCCACACAACAAGCAGAAAACCCTCGCCAATATCAGCCCATCATCAAATCCCCGATGAAACAGGAGAAAAGCTTCAGTGCCAGTAAAAACATCGAATCACCACAAAAGCCTTTCCAAAAGGGTACGGTACACACCTACAAGCCTCAGACAGCATTCACTCTAAGATGGCAAAGTCGGCGAGAGCCTGGAATATCTTATCAGGTCTATTCGTGGCAAAGAAGACCAGCACCGCCGACAGAGAATCTGATCCTCGTCGAGAATACGTGACTGAGGGAATTGTCCACGTCCGTGGCGATACGTTCGACGATAATTCCCTCAATGGTAGCGCTAAAAGCTGCCTCGTGGGAACGGCGCGACCCGAACCCTCCGGGATATGTACATAGCAATGTAACGTTTAAGAAGCGTCTTCGTTGCTGCATCGTCGAGCAACTTTTCCCGCCGAAAAGTTGCTCGAAACAATGAAGAAACTACGGCGCCTTCTGTCACCCTTCTCCCCGGCGCGCCTTCTTCGAAAGAGGGAGAGAGAGAGGGCAGAGGGAAGCACGCCCCCGTCGCCTGGCTGGGCTGTCTGCCGCCGATAGCAAGTTTACATCCGCGCGATAGTTCGAAGGTTCGAAGTGTTCCCCTTTCTCAATCCAGTTACTTTTATTCGCGCGCCGACTACTATTCCTCGTAAGTCTTCTAACCTTTCCGCGTTTCGTCTGGCGACTTACAACTTATTGTTACGAAGAAGGAAGGCCTCTCTCTCTCTCCACGAAATCCTGCATCTGCCTCGTCGCTGGGATGGTGGAGGCTGCGTCTTCCTTGGACCTCGATAACAATTCGGCTGATTGGATACAGAGTGGCCATGGATCACAAAAGTACTACCATTATTTCAATGACAGATATTTTTAAATATCCTCTACATCGCCTCCGTGCATCGAATATTCGATCCACAATCTGTTCATAAGATACTTCTCACAACACTCACGACTCCCCACTAAACGTGCCCCGTATTTCGTCCTGCAACCCCAATAAGCCCCAGATGAACGCCTCTAGAGACTCGTCGGAGCAGAGAATCCCTCGAAGCGGGGCGAGCGAGGACGGCAGAAAACACTCCTCTAACGACAGAAATTAATACCATCTCGAGGACACGTAGGGAGTCGTTGATTTCCAACGAGCCGGACGCACCAGCCCGGCGGATGAAGAAGGCGACAGAGAGTGAAGAGTAGGACGCGCTACGGCACGTAGCTATTGCCCGGCGAGAGTTTGTCAAAGTAATTCGAGCTTTCTTCGGACCGCGATTCCGGTCACGTGCGTCCAAGTTCTCGTCTTTACCTCCTCGGATCCTTATTATCCTATATCCGTGACCATAATCTCCGTGCTCCCCGGCTAACCCCGGCCGCCCCATGAAATCGCCCTAATAACGCCTTTACGTTTTCATCATCTTTGACGGCGCCCGGGCGTACATAAACGACGGTGTCCCGGCGTCGTCGAGGATACCCACCCCGGGGAAAATTAATTAGCCCGCAGGATGATGATGGGCCGCGTGGACGGGACCGAGGGCGCCGCTTTCAACGGACGTGGAGGGGAAAGAAAGATACTGGAGGTCCTTGCAACTTCCGCGCTACGTGCGCGGCGATCCCAAGGAATCCAGTTAATCGTTTCCAGCGCGAGGAATCTCGGTGGAAACGATATGTACTCGAGGGAAGGGGCGAGCGGAGAAAGAGAAAGAGCCGGGGCGATATATAAAATCTGCGGGAGTCAGCGGGTTTCCTTCCCCCGCTACGAGTTCCCTGTAATTTAATGAATTTCACGGGGCGAGCTGCGGACTTAGACAACTTCCCCGCGCGGAATTTAGATCGAGAGATTTTTACGGCCCGGCTGGATGGAAGTCGAACGTCGAATTTCCACGGGAAAATTTTTAGTTTACCCGGCTTCCTCGAGAAGGGACTCGGGGCCGAGTGTGAAATCGCCCGCGTAAGAGATTCGGGGCTTTATTCTTTCGCGACTTTCGAAAGATTTTTACGGTGGCTCGAAGGAAAGTATCCGCTTCCCATGGATAATTTCGATGTACTCCAACCTCTCGCGAGGGTCTCTGTCGATACGGCTGCGCTAGTGAAACGTTCGAATGTTTCGGAAGAGAGTTCGCAAAACGGCGCGTAATAATTCGCCGGCGTCGTTTGTTTATTCGAAGCGACGGCACTCGAACGCACTGTGGTTTAACCGTGCTCGCCGCTATTACTAACAACACGCAAAACGCGAAACCGAGCCGCGGCGATGGCAAAACGAAGATGAACGCCGAGGCTGCGTGCGAATTTTAACCACAAATTGCGACCATAATGGTGGCCGTTTCGGTGTGACAGGAAATTAATGCTGTACCAGACACGATGTTATTTGCATTATAATTTAAAGTAACACGGCACTTCCTCGCCTTTCTCGCGATTATACGGGTGTCTCCGACACTGTTCCGCCCAAATCGTAAATTTCGAAGATTAATCACTCGAACGTTCGTGGAAATAGCATGAATGATTTTTATAAACCTCGCGTTCGAATCATATGGAATATCTAGAATCTAGAAAAATGAAAAGAACGGGGGAAAAAGCACGACGAAAGCGAGGGGGGGGGGGGTTGGCGGACGCTCGGCTGCGCCTTCCGTTTCGATATCGCGAGAACACCTCTTTGGTCGAATTTTACGAGGTAACACGAGGTCTTTTTCCGCGCGGTGGATTACGAGGCGGCGTTCAGGCGAAAACCCTGGGCGAGACACATTTAGGGGCGTCGTACGAATATTGGCAACGAAACGTAGCGTAAAACAACAGTGGGAACGTGTAAATAGGAGCGTGCACGCGGCACGGAGCATCTCGACGAATTTTTCCAAGCTGAAACACGCGATACACCGTGCCTCGTGACGATCAAACGACGCGCGAGGGAACCGAGCTGAAAATTACGAACGAGAGGAAAGGAAGCATTCCATTTTTGCCCGAATTCCCCGCCCTTTACTCCCCGAAAACTATCGATTGAATTCCTACGTTCGTAAGACTACCCTCGATCTACATAATCCGCAATGAGCTGGAGTTAAACACGCGTGCAACTTAAAAGCACGCCCCGGTGGCAACGCAAAATATCGCATCAGCATTATCCACGCGCGGCACGAAACCACGTATCGGAAATTGTTATCTGAGCTTCAATTACCACTATCCACGATAAATTAGAAATCACGCTCTCCAAGCCACCCCTGAATGTATGAAATACCGTTCGGTTAACGAACGGCGCCGATAATAAATTAGAAATTGCGATACAGTTACTTAATCCCGCAGCTTCGCATCTAAAAACCGTCGAGCTGGGGCTGGTGTGTTCGAGGGAGGGAAATTATCGCGAAGATGTGAAACCGTTGCGATGCGTTTTCCCCGCGGGGTAGAAGGAAGTTTTTTCGATAGCTCGCCGCGCGAAACGTTCCGTGATAACGAGCGAAGCGAGTGCCAGCTTTTTCGAATGGCGTCGCGAGTCGCGTTATTTTGCCAGGCAGTCGGGCATGTTAGGCGGGCGAAACGTTTGAACGGGATCGATAACACGCGTGACTGTCTCGTTTCTCCTCGTTAACGCGCGCGAGCGCGCATGAAAACGAAAGGGACGTTTCGTGCAAAAAGGGTGGGGAAAAAGGCAGGGCGCTAAGCCACAGCCACCGTTTCGGAGCGCGGGGAAAATTGAAAAATACGAGATATCGCTGGAAGCTTCGCTGCATTTTTCGAGAGGTTACCCGAACCGCTAGCGAATCTCACGGCGATTTATGCGAAACAGAGAAACTTCGCGCGGCTGTTGGCAGCGATATCGATACATTTCTCCTTCTGTAATCGTTTTTCAGGCTCGATATTCAATGTTTCAGCAATTATCCATAGGTCCGGCGGCGTGGATTTTCATTCGAAACTGGGCACCGTTATTTCTTCTTACGCCCTGTAGACTCGTGTCCCCGGAGCCGCCGTTTTGAATCGCGCCGCGTTGAATTACGAATGCTGGGGGGTCCTTCCGACTCTATTCGGTTACCGAGCTTGCATATTGCGCAGTGCATATTACACGCTGCGCATTACAGCGAAGACGTCTCGCCCCGTTGCAAAGAATTCGTTCTGATCCCCGGTTGCTTATGAAACCCGCCGTCGTACCGAGATTTCCTCTCATTTCCGTTCTCCTTCTTGCTTTCGTAATTCAACCGTGGAATTAAAGTCGCCGCGCGAGCCGTTCTGGATCCTTGTTTCGCACGCGTTACACGCGAACACTTCCGTGCGGCGAGCAACGACCATTTTACATTCTGAGCGACGCAAGATCGCATCCGAGTGATCCCCGAGCTTTTCAAGTCGTAACGAGCTCTTTCTTCAGCAGATGGAGGTCTCTATTATTGCATAAAGAACATCCCTGATGGCAGCAGAGGTCTTGATAGATCTTAATAAAGATCGGGATCGAAACTGGTGCCTTGGATCTCTTCCCTTCGATGTGCTCTAGAATGCCTACTTAAGCAGTCTAGGAAAAGATGGGGAAACGGTGGCAGACGACGTATCGATCTGTCTAATCACAGGAAGCGGGCTGCCTGTCATGGAAACGTCTGCAGGTCGATGCAGCGTCGCGACGGAGGCGTCCTTCCGCCCCGAGGACTATAAGCGCGCGTCCATCCGCGCGGAAGCTCACGCTTCCACGGGAGACATTCGCGGGAATCATACGAACATTGCTACGAGTATTGCACACGAATGTCGAGAAACTGGTGCACGGTGTAAGTCGACAAAGAGCAGACCCATACCTACGTAGGTGGATGCTGCTGAATGTTTACGCGATGCAGACCTCCTGCACCGGTGTATCGAACAAAGGAATTGGAATGCGTGATATTTTACCAATTCTAGCAAGCTGATATTGGACGTAGTAATTTTTCATACACTTCATTGAAGAGAAGGAAGCAGTTGTTCATTTGATGATTTAATTAATGTACAGATTAACTATCGCAGTTCTGAAAACCAGAAAAGAATCGTACCTACTTCTTCCAGCCTCGGTTTCAAAATTCTGAGCTGCGAGTGTTGTGGACTAACTTGATAGGTAACAGTTATTTAATGGGTCACATGCGTTCTCGGCGCCTAATAATTCATCACATTTGGGATTTCTTTCCTCGAGAGGTGTGAAATAAATCGAAAATTTTATAATTGTATCTTGTTCTTGGGACATTTATTCATATAAAAAAAAAATTATTTGACACACTTGTGTCACAAATTGCTGTTCATTTTCTTAACCCCTTAAGTGATTTAATCTCGAATCTCTTCGTTCCTCATGCTTGCGACCTTTACGAAGTAGTAATTTTAATTCCACTGATTCGGGCGTAACAACGAATTCCAGGAATAAGGAGCTACACTTGACCTGTGACTTTAAGATATCCGTCCTTCAAAAGTGGTGGAAATAAAGCGGCTAAAATGCCTCGTTTGTTCGTGGAATCTTACTAACAGTGTATAAAGTGATCGATTAGCTACGGAATAGAGGACGAGTATCCTTCAAGAAGTAATAGGTTAAAAAAAACATTCGAGGCATCTACTACCCATCTATGGATCACCTTACGCTTCAACTAACCCTGGCCAACTACTAAGAAATCGCACTGTCAAGAAACAATCAGGGTAACTGGTGAAATCCAGTGGCTCGTGATTGTTCGCGAAACCTATTGCCTTCAGGCCACCCCATAAAACGGCTCACTACACTCCATTCCAAACTGTTGGAACCGTCTCTACCACTTGCACAAAGGGATGCCCCCTCTATCTTTTTCCTATCTCGAGCTCTACTTTATTGCGTTCGACGCACAACTTTCCCATCGATCTCGAGGGCCTCCCATTAACCACGACTTTGCCCCGTGGTATCAGCGTAATCAGTGATCCCAGCGAGAAATCCACGCCAGGTTCCGCGCATCGCGGAGGCCTGAGACTGGCAACGCGATGCCTCTAGTGGGGCTCGAGTGGCTCGTGAGGGCTTCAAAGGGGGACGAAGAACGCTGATGCAACCGCTATTTATCTCCAACCACCCTCGGGCATTATCATTTCAAATTGGCGAGCGGTTCGGGCCTGCGTGAGGCAGTTTCGAGTTGGTTGGAAGTCGACGAGAGGATTCGTGACCATAATCTGAACACCCTTTCGCGGTAGACCGACTAAACCCTGATTTTTTACTATCTCAGCATCGAATGTCCAATCCAATAGCGTGATATTAGCTTCGTCCGAGCAATGCGCGTTCCGCTCCATACTGTTTTCCACCGATCGACGGCGGGAAGCCTGTCGCAGCAGCAACCACAGCGACAATCCTCGTACAGCGCGTGTACTCGAAGTATTTAGTGGAGGCACTTCGCACCTCGGTCGGGGGAGGGCCGTTTTAGCGACGTTCTCGCGTAATTACGAGGCGGTACCCGTCAATAACGACGATAACAGTCGACGAGGTTCGATCGGAGGTGCACACGTTTACGCGATAATGCGGGCGATTAGGCGCAGACTGCAGCGACCTGGCGTCCTAGAGCCTCCAGGGACCAGGCTGAATATAGCGGGTCTGTCTTTGCCTGCACTCAAGCGAGGATAAGAATCTGCGGGGCAGAGATTAAAGTCACGCTTATTTCAGTATATTACTATTGGGCGAAATACGCTCAATCGAACTTCGGCGGCCGAATTCTCGGTCATCGTCCGCGGAACAATTACTATCGCCCAAGCAATTCACGTAGCCAAAGAAGTACGTATATACATGTATTTGTTTTACAACACGCTGGCAAACGCTGGCTGGCTGAATAATTCATAAAGGGTGCGGAGGAACGTGCAGAAAAGGGCGGGATGGCAAGTGGCCCGTTGGACGCCTTTGGCGACACGCGCGAGCGCGAGCGTCGCGACGCGCCGTCGATCACCCTGATTGACGGTTCGAGCCACCAGCGAATAACAATTTGCTCGAAATGACTGACAGCCGTACTCGTCTGACACGGCTGATAATGAATCGGGACAAACACCAGCACGGCTGCTCGCCTTTGTCCTCTTTTACCCTCTAACGATCCTCCCTCGCTCATTTCGGCCTGCTGCAAGCTGATATAACTCGTATCATGCTACGGTATATCGTGCTTGTCGCTCGTCGGCGCTCAATGCGTCTTTGAAATCCACAGAGTAGGATGATCTTGAAAATTACCACCTGGGAATATTGCCTCCAGAGAGCAAATTAAAGATTACGATTAATGTTCTTTATAAATTTCCGAAACCCTACGGGAAATTTGAACGTAACATAGTAATCCACGAATTGTATGTATTAGTCCAGTGAAATTAGAATCTGTCCGCCGGAATAATTCCCAGCAAGCTAAAATTTTGTATGGGCCTTTATCTCGTCGTCTTAAACAATATGTCAAAAGTTTCCATCGATGTGACCGCTGCTAAAAATTTTACAGAGGGTCAAAGATAAAAAGAAAAATTTTCGCGAATATCTTTTTAGATATCAGTGTTATGACAAAAATAGTTATTATGAAATTCGTAGCTTATGAAATTTTGTAAAAAAAAATGTTATAAGTACGAGAAAAACTCATAGAATCTTTTTGGTACAGAATTTTCCATGCTACAAATTTTATAATAATTATTTTTGTCGTAAAACTGATATCAAAAGAGATAATCGCGACAAAGTGTTGTTTTTTTTTTACAAATTTTTTCATACAAAAATTTAGCTTGCTGGGAAGTACCTATTCCGCATATTGATCACATTTCCATCTAATTTCACTGGACTACCTATATAACTTGTACGCTATACGCAAGTATTCCGCTACTAGCGAGCTGTTATACGAAACGACAGATTGAATTCGCAAGCCTTAGGAAGCTACACAACTATTTCAATAGATAATCCTCCAACCGTTTCGATCAGCCAGTTTCAATTCATCCCCAGTTCCCCTCTTTTTTTAACAAATTGTAGCCACGCGAGAACTAGTCCCATCCCTCAGCTGTTGCAATTAACAGAATCGCTTTTCAGAGGCGCCTAAAAGGCCCCGGCGTCAAGAAACTTATCTGTTTGGAATTTATTAGACGGATGAATTACACGCGTTTCTCTCTCTCTCTTTCTCTCTCTCCCCCTCTCTCCCTCTCTCTCTCTTTGTCCCTCGCGTAGTAACTGTTGGATTGTTGGTAACAATTACGTTCCAAAGAACAAAAATTGAATTTGGTTATGTGTGAGAACCACTGCCTAAAGCAGTAAACCAGAGGCCAGTGGCCATAGGTCTGCTGGGTTTTTCCTTATGCCTAACTGTCAGGGTAAGAGACAGAACGTAGGTCTGTTTCCTTTATCTAAAGTGGGCAACGGACTTTTGAATTGCCTTTGCGCTTTCACTTCACTTCGAGTCTAGCTTTCCGTGTGACATGATGTCCTTCCAAGCTTTGTGAATAAAGCAGAGTTTATAAAAGTTTATATTGTGATTTCTGTTTATTTCATAACCCATTTCCAATAGGTTATGGGCCCAGAGAACGTTTTTTATTAACTGTGTGTTTTAAAACTATAAGTGTGTGACAATTAATATAGTTAGTGTAAAACTAGATGTGATAGTGTTTATGAAAGAACTGTAACTAATATATCGAAAGGACAGAATTATGGAGAATCATAAAATGAAAAGAAACATTAAACCATTTGACGGTGAACGGTACAGTGTCTGGAAACTGAGAGTGCGTGGTTTAATGAGTGAACTAGATGTAATACAAGTGATCGACGAAGAAGTTCCAGAGATGTTAACTGTCGAATGGACTAAAGCGGAAAGAATTGCAAAGAACACGATAGTGGAATATTTATCAGATTCCTTCCTCGTGTTCGCGAGTACAGCTAAGACGGCAAAAGAAATTTTTCAAAATCTCGATGCAATCTATGAGAGAAAAAGTTTAGCTACTCAACTAGCTGTGCGGAAACAACTATTGACTTTAAAATTGCAGGGTGATACACCCCTTGTGCGTCACTTTACAATGTTCGAGGATCTCATCACCGAATTATCTGCGGCGGGATCAAGATTGGAAGAGACTGACAAAGTGGCTCATTTACTTTTGACTCTTCCAAATTCATATGATGGTGTCATAACTGCAATTGAAACATTGTCGGAAGACAATTTAACGCTAGCTTTTGTAAAAATAAGACTTTTAGATCACGAGATAAAATTACGTGAAGAAAGCAGTGACACAAGTTCGAAGGTATTACACGCACATACCTTGCAAAGTGTTAATAAAGAAGTCAACGAAGGACAGAAAACATCCAGGAGTAATCACGGAAAATGGAAGAAAAAGAAGCAATTTCGCAATAATAACAGCCAACAAACAGTGAAATGCCATCAGTGTGGTAGAAGTGGTCACAAAATAAAAGACTGTTATTATTATAAGAAAAATCGCAAGTATAATGAAGAAAGGAAGAGGACTGTTCAAACAGTGCAATTGACAGAACAGTCGCATAATAATTCTTCAGGATTTGCATTTATGGCCGGTGGCTATCAACCGGAAGCTGAAGAAACGGTGATTTTTCTACTGGATTCGGGAGCCTCTGATCATCTTGTTAATCAGGAAAATTTGTTTTCCTCCTTTACAACTTTACAACTGCCGCTAAACATTTCTGTGGCGAAGAACGGCGCCTACATCACAGCGACGAAGAGGGGGATAATCCACGTGACCAGCAACAAAGGAGTTAATGGTGTGCTGGAAAATGTCCTCTATTGTCCCGAAGTCCCGTACAATCTGCTGTCGGTACGAAAAATGCAAGAGGCCGGTTTGGATATTGTATTCGACAGTGAGGGCGTACACATTTCCAAAGATGGTAATGTAATAATGTCTGGTAAGCCCTTAAACAATTTAACAGCCGTTGACTTCAAGGTGAATATAAAAAGGGTAGGTAACAACTTGCAGGTAAATAGTATGGTGAGTTGCAATTATGAATTATGGCATAGACGGTTGGGTCACATGGGAAGATCGAAATTCTTAGAATTAAAAAATAATCAAATGGTCGAAGACATGCAATGTATAGAAAAGGTAATACCGGATAATAACCTATGTGAAGCTTGCATAAATGGTAAGCAAGCACGGTTACCATTTGAAAGGGTTAAAGATAAAAGTCACATTAGTCGACCATTATTCATTGTTCATTCAGACGTTTGTGGTCCTATTACTCCACCTACTATAAACAATAAAAATTATTTTGTTTTGTTCGTTGATGAATTTACTCACTATTGTGTTACATATTTGATTACATATAAGTCAGATGTATTTAATGTATTTAAAGATTATGTTGCAAAAAGTGAGGCTCACTTCAATTTAAAAATTGTTAACTTGTACTGTGATAATGGAGGAGAGTATTTATCAAAAGATATGAAAGACTATTGTGTACGAAAAGGTATCAGTTACCATTTAACAGTTACACGAACCTCACAATTAAACGGCGTTTCGGAACGCATGGTTAGAACTATAACTGAGAAGGGACGCACAATAGTAAGTTGTGCTAGTCTAGATAAGGTGTTTTGGGGGGAAGCAGTGCTGACTGCTACATTTCTTATTAATTTAACTCCAACTAAGGCTTTAAAAGAGTCAAAAACACCATATGAATTGTGGCATACTAAAAGGCCCAAGTTGAGATATTTGAAAGTTTTCGGTTCAACGGTTTATATCCATAATAAAACTAGGAAAGGCAAATTCGATGAAAAATCGTCGAAAGGTATACTAGTTGGGTATGAACCAAATGGTTACAAAGTATGGGATGTTGAAAAAGAGGGTTTTGTTGTAGTTAGGGACGTAATTGTTGATGAAACCAATTACTTAAAAACTCGACCGATACTGAGACTTGAAAAGGATGAGAACATCTATAATAAAACTGATACATCTGACATATGGTCAAAATCAGTAGAAATAGATGGAGAGTCTAGTAAATCTGATAGTGATAAATCAGATGTATCGGTGTCGAGGGTAAAAGTAAGTTCAGAAGTAAAATTAGGAAAAAAACCTAATAAATCGGTAATAGAAACAGATATGCATAATAAGTCTTCCACTTCTAATAACGATAAAAGTATAGTACAAGAGAAGCCTGAGCTTAGGAGGAGTGAAAGGATAAAACAAAAGCTTTCTACATCGTATGAAGAATGTGATTTGCAATATGATCTTCTTATGTGTGCACAATCGTTAATATGCAAAGTTCCCAGTTCATTTGAGGAAATTAAAACTTTAGCTGATAGAATTCAATGGGAACAAGCCATTGATAGTGAGATTAATTCTCTTTTGATGAATAATACATGGACATTAGTAGAAAGACCGGTAAATACAAATATTGTAGATAATAAGTGGGTATTTAATATTAAGAACGATGAGTTTGGAAATCCATCGAGATATAAGGCACGACTAGTTGCTCGTGGTTTTAGTCAAAAGTATTTAGTTGATTATAATGAAACATTTGCACCTGTAGCAAGAATAGCAAGTTTCAGATTTGTAATAGCTTTTGCAAATCAGTTTAACTTAATGATACATCATATGGATGTAAAGACGGCATTTTTAAATGGTACATTAAAGGAGCAAATTTATATGAAAGTTCCTGAAGGAGTCGTCAGTAAAAGTAATCAAGTTTGTAAATTAAATAAAGCTATATATGGTTTAAAACAGGCAGCAAGATGTTGGTTCGAAGTATTCGAAAAATGTCTTGTAGAAAAGGGTTTTCAAAGCTCTTCGGTTGATCGCTGTATTTATTTATTAGATAAGGGAAATATATCTGAAAATATATATATTGTATTGTATGTTGACGATCTTGTGATTGCTACTGCAAATAAGGAAACAATGACAAATTTTAAAAGTTACTTGATGGATCGATTTTGCATGACAGATTTGGGTAATATTAAACTTTTCTTGGGGATAAAAGTTGAAAGGAGTCATGGCAAGATCACGTTAGATCAGAGTGGATACATAAAAACAGTGTTGGAGAAATTCAATATGGATAACTGTAAACCTGTTAGTATACCTCTTCCGAGCAAATTAGACCATATAGCATTAAATTCAGATGAAAAATATGAGGCCCCGTGTAGAAATTTAATTGGTAGTTTAATGTACATAATGGTATGTACACGACCTGATTTGAGTGTTGCTATAAACATTCTAAGCAGGTATACCAATAAAGAGAATAGGGAGCTTTGGAAAAATCTGAAACAGGTACTAAGATACCTGAAAGGTTCAAGTGATCTTAAGTTAACCTATGTAAAAGGTAATTATGGAGAAATAATAAGTGGTTTTGCTGACTCGGATTGGGGAGGTCAAGATAAAAGTGATCCAAGAAGTACATCTGGGTACTTGTTTCAATTATTTGAACGATGCACAATATGTTGGTCGACTCGGAGACAAGCATCGGTCGCAACTTCATCTACCGAAGCAGAATATATGGCACTTTTCGAGGCTATAAGAGAAGCATTGTGGTTAAAATCCTTAGCAGTTAGCATAAATATAAATATTTCAGAGCCGATTATTATATATGAAGATAATAATGGCTGTATTAGTATAGCGTCTAACCCAAGCAATCACAAGAGATCCAAACATATTAATATCAAGAATCATTTCTCTAGAGAACAGATAGAGAAGGATCAGATTAAACTTGAATTTGTTTGTACAGAGAACCAGATTGCCGACGCATTTACGAAGCCATTGCCTGCAGTGAAATTCTTGAAATTCAGGACAAGGATGGGACTAGAATAATTTTGAAAAACAATAAGATATTTTAATCAAAATAGTCTAAGAACAAGTAATGGTCTGATTAGGTTTTTCTGGGTTTCCCTTAATCCATGCAACAAATGTTGGACCATATGTATTTCCCAGGAAAAGCAAGGAAGGACAGTCGTTTAATTTTTTTTTTTTGTTTGTTTTTTGTTATACACAATATGGAATTTGAATATAGCCGATTCATTTTTGAGGGGGCGTGTTGGATTGTTGGTAACAATTACGTTCCAAAGAACAAAAATTGAATTTGGTTATGTGTGAGAACCACTGCCTAAAGCAGTAAACCAGAGGCCAGTGGCCATAGGTCTGCTGGGTTTTTCCTTATGCCTAACTGTCAGGGTAAGAGACAGAACGTAGGTCTGTTTCCTTTATCTAAAGTGGGCAACGGACTTTTGAATTGCCTTTGCGCTTTCACTTCACTTCGAGTCTAGCTTTCCGTGTGACATGATGTCCTTCCAAGCTTTGTGAATAAAGCAGAGTTTATAAAAGTTTATATTGTGATTTCTGTTTATTTCATAACCCATTTCCAATAGTAACGAGTGAAACGCGGACGAATTCTCGGATGTTCTCCTTATTCGTGCAACGCGCGGATTACGACGGCAAAGTCGCGCGAGACAAAGGTATTCCGCGTTGCGGAAGACTGTGCTGCAGCGTTCAGTTGTTTGTTTGATTGCGTTTCAATGTATAAACCCGACGGCGCGTTCCCTTCCGCCTAAGGAAAAGCGTACCTGCTGCTACTGTAGTTCGGTTTCAAGTTTTAAGTAACGCGAGACACGCGTATCCGCCTTTTATCCCAAGTTAAACGCGAGCGTCAGCTTGGTATCTTTCCACCGCGAACTTCTCGTACTGCCTTCGCTTGTTTCCCTATTCTACCTCCTTGCACGCTGATTCGTATCAATCAGGCGCCATACAGCTGGATCGAGGCACAAGATATTTCGTTACGAACTCTTTAATTGCACGGGGTACTTGGTTCGTGTAATCGTAGTCGAAGAATGAAATCCCTAGCGCGGCCTTTGCCGTGACTGGTCCAATGGATGGAGAATCGATCTTCCCCTCGACGTTCGCCGAAAATTTCCACGACGAACGAAGACGTTCCACGCGGAACTCGTTCCAACTTTCCCCTCGCGAGGTGAAACAAATTTCCTTCGTGAATCTCGATTTTCACGCTCCGGCCGCGCGACGAACGGAACAGAAATACGGGAAAACTTCCATGGGAGCCAGATTTTTCCGAACGGCGTGTACTTTTTCGGTTCTGCGATAAAAATTCCCTTGTTGACAAAGCGAAGATCTATCGCCGATTTGTTGAGATATCCTTTAGATCCTCGAAGAAATACGCGACCAGATCGCCCGCGGTTAAATTTGTGGACATTAAAAATCTGAAGCCAAGCAATTCATTAGGGAGACAAGTACGGAACGAGTGAAATACAAGACTGTAATCACATTAGCGGGCAAGTTAGCGTCGGTTTATGCGGCATGAAAAGTGGTAAGAGATTACAGATAATGCTTCTTAAGTACCTACTTGGGGTTCAACGTTCGCGGGCTAGACTTTTTTAAACGCAAATACCACATCCTAAATATTAACCTGCTTTAACGCAATGCCTTCGGGGCGAAGATACACTCGTCACGGAAAATTTCGTGTACTTTAGTAAGTGCCCTGGTACTTATTCGAGTAGTCGCGAAATTTTGCTCGCGTGCAAGCAGGGACAGCAGGCCCGCCCTTATTTTCATAGAAAATTTTTCCCCGAATATTATACACTCGATCGACAAGCTCGTCGAATCGTAAAGTTGCATGGGCACTTCAAAGAGATATAAACGGGAAAGACGAGCGGGGAAGCCGATGCCAGGAAACGGAGAAAAATTTACTTCCTTCATTCCGACCGAGTACAGGATGCAGCTTTAGAGCCCCTATAAATATTTGCACGCCGGGAAATATTCGAAAACACCGTAACGATCGCAATATTACGGTAAATTTCACGGGGTAGTATTCGCGGCACGGTGGGCAACTAGGTCGATCAGCCGGGATTAATAAAAATAAATCTGAGATTACTGTGCCGACATCTCGCTCTATCTAGATTGATTTCCGTCGCGGTTATCTGTTTGCCATTTCGCAGTTTCAGTCAATAACGAATCAGTTTTTTTTTCCTCCTCTTTTTTCACCAAAAACAAATGGACGCTTTTAGTCACCGCGACGTTCGTTCCGCCCCGTGGACAAAATTTGCCGAAAAAATAGGGAGGAATTGACAGCGTCCAGTAAGGAATGAATGTCAACGACTCCGATAAAACTGAAAATGCAATGTCGATAAATGCGATTCGCAAGTGGACTACTTTTAAAACTTATCACTAACAGGAATTGTCCGAGCTCATAAAAATCTGAGACTCACTCGTGAATCTACTTCCTTCTCTTCGTGCTTCGAGTTTTCCACAACCGAAGTTACGCCGATATCGTTAATAACACGTCCACTGCGAAACATTCGATAATCGAATAGCAAACAGTTTTCATCTCCGAACGATACCCGATCGTTTCGCATAGCGCGCATTAACAAGGGCGACGTCGAGATTTCTCCAGCAGTTTGCAGCCAAGTTTGTTATCTTTCCGGCCGGCCCGTAAACAAGGGAAAATTTATGCCCAGCGATAGAAGAACGGGAGCAACGAAACGGTGCCAGAAAATGAACGACTGGCCGGCGAATCGCGGCGAGGAGAACGCTCGGGGAAATGAAATTAAGCGGGCAGGCGCCAGTGCATATTTCATCAGACGCAGTAATCTTGTTTATTGCAAGCTGCACTCTTAAGTAATTGAATGTAAACAGTGCAATTTCCCCGGGTGCGTTTGCCCGCCCGATTTCCCTAGGATAACGATCGATCCCCCCGCACAAGTGCCGGGCTAAACGAATCTCTCGGAGGAACGGGACCGAAAAAAAGCCGGCCAACGAAACGAGAAAGGAAGAAAGGGAACCGGGAAACGCGGCACAGACGACGGAAAAGCAGCTGGAAAACGGACTCTTGAAAACCCCACGCGTTTTCATTCATTCGCTACCAAAAGCGAATCGACAGCGGCTCTCTCGACAAAGAGAGTCTGTTGTCGGGGTAGGAGAGAGAGAAGGGTGGGGAAACAAAAAAGAGGGAAAAGGGAACAATAACGCGTTTTGATTCACTTTCACGGGTTCACGGGTGCTTTTTCAGGTCGCAGATTTTTTTAGGGTCGACGGGGAAATCCACCGTCCATCCATGCATATCGCTTTTTATTTGCCCAGCACGAGAGGGCCGTTAATGCGCGCGTTAACGCCCCGCGATCCGCGTTGGCTTTTTTCTTCTCTCCCTCTTCGTTCCTTTTTTTTTTTTACTATCCCCCTTTTCTTCACCTCTCCCCTTTCTCCTTCACCACTGGTGCACGCTTCCGCGTAGATTATGAGGAGAGGGTTGGTTCGCCGTAAAATCTGCCGACGCGTGTAAAAACGACCCCCGTTAGCCACCCCCCACTCCCAAGCTGTTCCTGCTTTTATTTTCCTTGTAACTGTTTGCTGTAAACCGACGCGCCGCGGAAAAGTCTCCTCGGGACGAGCACCTTACCGTCCATTCGAAGACGTAACGTCTGTGCTCCGGCTATACTTTTAACGTTCTTAGGACGTCGCTGGGTGCTTGGGTTCCTTTCGTGTTAGGGATTAAGGTGTTTCAATCCGAGTTACGGGCTGAAGGGTTATTTGGGGATTAAAGGTATCTCTGGGTTCGTCAATTGTCAATTTGCAGTGTCGACGTTCTAAACGCCTGATGCCTGTAATTGATTGATAGTTTTAGGACAGAAGTTACCTCCACTTGCTTTAGAACCTGTCTCTTCCCCTTCTAACTTTACAGCCAAGTTTAGAGTTCCAAGCTAGAGTTCCTCTAGCCACGGATACTTGAGTTTTATAAATCTCGGATGTCGCCAGTTGAAGGATCAAGGGCACCCCCACTCCGTCGAAATAGATTAACCAAAGTTTCTTTTTTCTGTAACTTTATCAAGTAATTTAGAACCAAGCGCGAGAAAAAAGACTACCCCCTAAGAAGTTTCACTCGCAAGCTGGCCCGAACTTTCCCAGCCCGTTATGGCAGTTTCCCAGCTCGCGTTCCTCCGACGAAAAAAATTAACCCCATTTCGCGGGTTCCCCGGCAAGTTCACCGCGCACAATGCGAGCAATTCTCTCGAAGATCAGAGCGCGTCGCGAACAAACAAGCGGAAGCTATGACTTTCATTTTTTAAGGGCCAATAAAACAAGCACCACCTCCGCAATTACTCTGCCCAAACAGCTCGCTCTAGCAGCGCAGTTGCGACGCAATTCCCCTAAACCGTGCAACAGTCGCAAAATATCCGTGCGAAAGTTCCCCGGTAAATCACGTCGAACAAAACCAGCCGCGAATGGGCCGGCTCTTACTAAGCCAGCCGAATAAGACGTGCCTACAGATCCCAGCCGAAAGCTGGCGACACGTTTCGCCAGTCGAACGTACGAAATACCAAAGAGACATCATCCGTGCTGGATCGAGAGTCGATCTGTCGCGAGGGAAAAGAACTAGCCTCTGGTCCCTTTCGCCGCGTAAGCCAGGGATCAGGGTCTCGAAGAAAATACGCAAAAACTCACCGTTCACGGCGACGATGACGCCCAGCAGGCAGAGCAGCAAGCGTCGCGACAGGCACATCTTCTCCCGGATCGTGCAGATAGAGAGGGAGGAAGAGAGAGAGAGAGAGCGCAGAAAAAAGGGAGCACGCGCGAGAGGGGATGCTCACTTGTCCCTGTCGGACATCGTTTCTTTTTATCTCGCTGGGGGGAAGGCTTCTCTGTCGAGGTATCTCTAGCGATCAGTCTACCAATGACGCAGGAACGTGGACCCCAACGATGACACTTGTTATCATCCTGGAGGAACACCGGGATCCCCAGCGGCTTTCCTCGATCCTGCAGGTCTCGGGACAGGACCGAAGGGGCCCTGGCCTGCCACCAGAGACACGGCGACGGACGACAGCTAATTAGTGCGACTTAGGTTGATTCAGACACCGATCGGAGAGAGGCTCGATTGAAATCCGATTCTTTCCTCGCAGCTCTGTCTGCCCGACTATTCCTCGGGTTCCGTCTCTGTGAACTGGCCCTTCCGCCCTTCCCCCGGCGAGGAACGATCCACCGTGCCTCTTTGTCCGCCGTCTTCCAGCCCTGGGATATAATATCTCCACTCCTGCGGATCCTCGATCTGCTTGTTTGTTCTTGATGACGTCAGCTAGCCAGAAGCTGCCCCGCGGCCCTTCGCTTCCCCCTAAGAACCGGGATCAGACCGGATCCCCCCTTTCTATCGCTTTCTATCCCCTTTCTATCCCTAGCAGCCGAGGATTCCTTGGAAACCCCTGGGGACCTTTTAATGTGATTACTTTCTCCGTCAGGCTGTCTGATGTTCGTCGAATTTTAACGATCAAAGGAGCCAGTGGAAGGCGAAGAGTCCCGGGGAGCGGACTGGCACCAAAGATCTGGTCCTCGGTTCACGCATCACGGGACACTGGGCGAGGATCCCTTTATCCGTCAACCGCCGAGGGACGAATAAGACTTCCGAATCTGACGGGTTCGATCGATCCTCCGTCTCCGGAGAGCAGCCTGCAGGTGGTCGTCAGCTATTTGTCTAACGATTATTCCGTGCGACCTGGCGAACGATCCCGCCGTGAAACACCCAGGATGCGGGGTGGCAGAGTCGAAAAGTGGCGCGCTGAGGGATTCGCGACTCCCGAACACGTCTAACGGCCACGCCACGAGACGCTTCCGGCCACGGCGAACTCGCGGCGCTCACTGAGTCTCTCGAGGCGCTCCTCGAGGGTGACGAGCACGTTTCTCACCCCCACCAGCACGGGGGTAGCCGCCACACGACAGGTCCGCGCGCTGATCGGCCGGACATGCGCCCTAGATCCCGGCGAGTAAAGCGCGTCTCGCCGATGGAAGCGTCGCGACGCTTTTCGAGGAGCGAACTGACTGAGCAACGGTCAAGGCGGCCGATGGTGGGGTGGAATAGGGTAAGGGTAAGAGAGACAGAGAGAGAGCACGTAAAGCGCAGCCACCAGCCACACACCAACACACGCCGGACTTGCGGCAAAAGTTATGACCTCAAAGGGGTCGTTAACGAGCGTTCGCCGAATTAGTATAACGGCCACTCCTTTCCCTCGATCTCACCCCCGTCTTTAGTTCCCTGTTCCCTGGGCCTGGCTACTTTTCCATGGCTTCTGCTCGGATCATTTTCGAATGTAGCGAACGGGTGGGAACTTGGGAACGCTGTTGCTCGACGTTTGGGTATGAAGATCTGAATGCCGGTGCTTTTGGTGGCTTTGGGGGTTGGAATGAAGCTTGTTAATTGAATTAGCAATTTTTTGTATCGCTAGGTATTCCAAGTGGTGGGAGAGTGAAACGTTTGCGAGGAACCTAAGAATACCTAACCTGAATAAACCCTTTTGATATCCCAGTGAAGAATGTTAAGGTTATACGGGAGACTACTTCGAATGCGAGGTTGCGAATAATTTAATTGAGTAATTATTCAGTAGATACTCTCTGCCTCGGGTTTACATTAGCACTCGCGTCGGAGTTGATACAATTTTAGCGTTAGTAACGGCACGATATCGTTTCCACATTGTCGTATTTCTCATCGAATTACGAAATTACATGAGGAAAGTAACACGACCCATTCGAACATCAGTATCATAGTATCGAGTGATCTCGATATGACACCTCGGCGGTTTTCGTTAGCGTAAAAAAAAACTTCCGCAGACATCGATACTCGTAGCCATCGTTAATTAATCTTTATAAAGCGATCACGTATCGAGACCAACGCAAGCTACTCGTATACTAACGAACTGCGCGTCACATACGTGCAACGTAATTAATAATTAATTTCTCTGTATCAAAGCAATGCGGTGAACGCTACTACCTCCGGAGAGCTAAATAATTATCCGATATTCGTGTCGGTGCGACCAATAATCAACAACGCGTCTTAGTCATAGCTCATTTGACAAAGGAACGCGGTTGGTTAGGATTCGACGGGTTTCGCATAGACGAGCTAGATTCGAGAATCCGTGAGAATTCGCTTTCAGCGCAATTCGATTTATAAACAATGGAACAGCACATAGAATCTTCCCAGCAAGTGTCCTAAAATCCTACAATTTTTAATTGCTACATCCAGTTGAACAGGGGACACTCGAAATACAAAACAAGACAAAATACACTCAAAATACAAATGGAAGATCGGGGGCTCGTCTTAACTGGGCTCAACGCGAGGATTCCGTGACGATCCCTTCAAGGATCGAGCAGTTTTTCGCCCGACGATTTAGCAAGTTCGAGCAATAACCGAGAGGAACAAGGCGGAGACGAATTCGCCGTGAAAAAGAAAAAGTTTACGTGTGCTTTGAACGGCGCCCCTTCAAAGCGCCACCTGCCTCATTTCGATTCTGTTTTACTTCGCCCGCATATCGATATTCCTCTGCTTTCCGCCCACCCGCCCCTTACTCTCTTCCCTTTATTCGCGCCTTCGCCGTCGACCAATTTTCGGCCTCGCGAGAGAACGTGCGCCGGGGATGGAAAATATAAAAAGCAACCGCCCCTCATTAACCGCTGCTGGTACCGCGATGGTACGACTTACATGCCTAAGGGGGTGTGAAATTTCTTTCTGCGCCAGGAGATGGATTTTATTGTGCAGATTCGATCAATGGGAGAGGGTGCCGCGATTCGGATCGTTTGCCGCGATTTTTTTGGCACTCGAAGCGAGATACTTGTGCAATACTCCCTTCTTACGCGAGAACTGAATATAGAAAGGTTTTCCGGAAGGCTGGAGACGGGAATATGTGTCACAGTGTGTGTAATCTGCGAAATCAAGAAGTCGAGCTCAATGATTTAACCCTTCATGGTTTTACACAGATTTACAAAGTGCAAATGATGAGGCGCCGACATAAAAATATTGAGAGTCGTAGATTAAGTAAGGAAAAAAATTATTTTTTACTTTTTGGTGCATTTTTATTTTTTTGAAGTCGGTTTTAATCTTTTATTAATTTTTTTTTATGTACATCTTCTTATGAACGTCGAAGGGTGGTTTTTCACTCCTTACACATGCAAACAGGCTGCTTTAAAAGAACATGTATATCTTATTTTTCGGCTCTCTAAAACATATCCAAAAACCAAAGGATTCGGAGGCGGGCATCTAAAAACCTCTCCTTGCGAGTCATACCTACTCGAAAAGTCAAAGATAATGGACGACTTGAAATAGTGACGGATTACAATCATGCTAAATCAAGGCCCAATCTAAATCCATTCCAGAGAGGAGAGTCAATGAACAGACCCAAACGCAAAGGGATCGCTGTTAGTACAAATGTGCAAAATCGAATAAAGCGTGTGTGTGCTTGGACCATTGTCTGACTAATATTTGCGCAGGCTGACAGGGGACACACACCCGCCATTCCACAAGAGCCGTACATTTACCGCATATTATTCATTTGCATGTATATTGACGGAATAAATTACAAAATTGCTCGATAAAACCATCCCGATCGGCCCCCGAACAATATTTCCCCTCGATATTGTAACACGCTGAACCAGCAAGTCAATTTCAAAACGATTATGCAGCGAAACGTCACACTAATTACGACCTTCATTCGCGTCTTATTCAATTTGCCTGCTGCGCCTCGGGGGTTGCTAACTTTCACAGACGAATTTATCGCACGTAGCCATTTTTAGGTATGTCGAGTAATGCATCGTGCAGAACGTTTCAGACATTGGGAGCCGAATTTCCGGTGCCCAATTCGAAAGGGGATGAGGATGTGTTTATATGGAGTAACTCTAACAATTAGGCAATAACAACGTTTTCTAAGATCGCGATGTGAATGGTTCAACGTTAATGGACGGAGCGGGGAGCAGCGTTCATAATATTACGGCAAATAAACAGAAAGCAGCCCGTTTACGGGCTGTAATAAAGAAGAAAACGCGGGCACGGTGAAATATTGAATCGGTCGGCAGCCGTGGATTTCGCAGGCTGAAGGGATTGTTTGAAAGCAGGGGCGTTAATAATTAACGCGACGCGTTAACACTGTTCCGAGTCGTGAACAAAATTAATGTTTTAACGGCCCCCCCCCCCCCCCCACCCGACCATTGCTGTCCGCCGAATTCGGAGTACAGCGCGGAGGGGAGAAAAACAAACGCGTTTTCCGCCTCCTACATCCGCTGTGGATGGGCCATATAATTAAAAAATGTATACGCGCCGGATAAACGGAGGCAAAATGGATGCACAGGGAAAGTTTAAATATTTACGAAACCAAAACACTGGCTAAGCGGCGTAAAGATACGCGAGTTTGCAAAAATGCAACGCTTTAAAAGGAAAACGTAGAGAAACGTGATATCAAATATTCATAGTGCTAGAATGGATCTAATGTCTAGATGTTAAATGTAATAGAACTCAGATTCTATTGATTTTATTAATTACATTTCAATTCATACAAATCAATTCATCTACTCATGTTTAAGGGGTAACGCCACGATGACAGGCCAAAAATGGTACGATACTTTGGGGGTGATTTTAAAGAAATTTATGAGCTTTATTAAAAATGTAACATAAGGGTCGTATGATATATATAAAGAAGAACAAACGAATATATTTTTCAGATTTACACCTTCAAAATTATTCTACCATTTTTGGCCCATCATCCTGGCGTTACCCCTTAAGGACTGCTGTATCCTTTAATTTGTTATTCAACGATTAGCCAAGGTGTACGCGAACAAAGTTTCACGAAAATGATTCCCCTCCAGATGGAATTTCTGCTTCGCCCCTGGTGCGCTGGAATTACCACGATAATGCTCTCTGGATAAACTGACCACCCCGTATAACTGTCCAAGTTTATCCAGCCGCGACGTATACCGTTCGCCAACGATTATTGTGACAATTTCATTTCGCATTATCCGGCCGAACGGCCAATGACTCTATCGGCGAAAACTACCTCGTTTCCCTCCGCCCCCATTCCGTTCCAGGGTCCCTCGTTCTACAACGCTCGGTAAATTTCCCTTCGGGACATGTTTCGCGCATATCGAAATCCCATTTAATCGAAATTTCGGATGAACCACGCTGGCTCCGTGCCCCTCTCGCCCTCTTGGCTCGCGTACGCCAGCACTCGCCGAGAAGCGGAGCAGAGGAAATCGGGGGAAAAGAAAGGGGGATGAAAGCCAACGATCGGGCAGTTTCGCGTGGACTCACGCTGACTCGCGGATTTGTGCCGGGGCGGCTGAAATATTCATTCATTCCGAGTGTCGAAGTAAATTTATCAAATGGGATATTTAGATTCTGAAGATTGATTTTGTGGGTACGATTTCGCGTAACAGGGGGGCGAGGGTGGCATTAGAAGAAGTGATGGATGAGGGAAGTCGATGACTACGAGTTTAATAGCGGAATGATTGTCGCAGCAACTCCCACGAGCTTCTGAAAAGTGTATCGACTTGAACGTTTCGATGGGATCAAAGGGATCGAGACTAGCAAATGCAAACGAAAGTTTGCGCGAATAATTATTTCGTTTCGATAAATCGGCTTTACTCGTGGTGACTTAGTCGATCCGATATTTCTGGCTGCAATTACATCTTTCAGCTACAAATTTCGAAAGCGTGACGCAGCGACGCGATTGGACGGTTCAGCGGGCAGGTTTTTGACTGATACCTTGTTCACTCGGAAATGTTTCGGGTTGGTCGACGATAACGTCCGACTGACGTTCGTTTTTAAACGTTACCATGTTAATTAGAGACACGGCCTCCCAAACTGTATTCGCATCCGAGCGAGATAGAAAAGCTCCGCGCAGAGTGCGCAAATAGTGTGTAACTTTAATGGCCGCGCGAGGATAATCGAATAGTTTTGATTTTAATTTCAATTATACGGAATGGATACCGACGCCAAGCGAAAGCTTTTGTTACAACGTTGTCGATAATTAAGGGTGGACTCGCCAAAATCACTCATTTATCCGTTTACATCTAACGCCTCCGCGTAACCAAACATTTTAATGCGATTCTAGCTGACAATGAGCAAAATTATTTTTGTCATTATTTTTTCCTGTACGTTTATATACTTTAATAGTATTTACTCATTTATTATTTTTAATGCTTTTTCTACTTGTTAATGATTATTTTTTGCCCGTTTTGTGTGTAAATAAATCTACTGATGTTCTCGATAAAAGTTCGCGCGATTTATCACAATTAAAAATCAGGACTTCGACTTTAAATAGCCGCCATTTTGTTTTAAATTAATATTTCGGAAATTCCCTCCGTCAATCAGAGGATACATTAATATACTAACGAAATCTTTTTGTTTTTTGATTTTAGATAATCCGGTTTCGAATGGCAGTGCTCAGCGCAAAAGCAACTTTTTAAAAAAGGCTTCTTAGATGTCGGTTGTAACTTTATTATAAACGTAAATATTTTTCTACAAAAAATTACCAAATGTTCTCTTTAAATGTTGTTCTTTTAAGTGCGAAGCATTAAGAAACAGAATTTAAGGACAACTTTTACTGGTTTTTGCAGGTTATTAAGATTTTAAATCACTGTGCGACGTGCGGGTAAATGCAACAAAATCTGAAACCTCCGCAGCGCTCCTGGAACGCAAAATTTCAACCCGCCATACGTGCGGAGCAGGGCAATACAGATGGGAATAATCCAGCGAGGTAGTTGAACGAGTTAGGCAGAATTTAAACAGCCTGTAAACTGCTTGCAAGGGTAAGCTGAAACATTATGATCTCAATAATAAGAGCATCCAGATTTTCCAGGATATTTAAACGACGAATTTATTACGAACCCAGCGGGCCACCTAATTCCTTATATTCATTCATCCTGCGTTTCCGACGAAGCGGCGAGTATCAATTACCATCGAAACCGTGGTTCGATTTCCACGGGAAATCTGTTCACGGCAGACTCGGAATCGCTCGTCACACGGCGATCATCGTCCACGAAAAATCACGCGAACCTACCTCCCCCGGTGCCCTCCGAAAAAGTTGATTGCCTATCAGCGGCCGGCGGCGATAACAAGCGGACTGTTGCGAGAATAAATTCGAGAGGGGCGCGAATCCACCGATCGGCCGATTCTTCTGCGCCCGTTACGCCGCGAAATTCGCGCAAAGTAAACGTTTCACGAACGATTGTCCCCCCCCCCCCTCCCTTGCCCCTCGGTCGATCGATTCGAGCCGATTATACCCCCTCGAAAAATGCAAACACCACACCCCCTACCCTGCCCCTCCCCACATTCTCTTCCTGGACAGCCATCGTCCCCCCCGCCCCTCGGCCATTTTTTTCATCTTTCAGCCGAGAACTTTTCAATATTCGCTACACTTCAACCCTCCCTGGAACGTTCCGGTATCGATATTCCATTTCGGTCGAGAATCGAACGACCCGTGGCGACGGTGCACGGGTCGACCAAGAGGTGGCAAAAAAAAATAAAAAAAAAGAGGGGGGCGAAACACGCTGAGAGATGCGACCAAACCATCGTTTAACTTTATCGTCGTCCTTTATCTTGGTCGTCGTTGCGTGCACTGGTCATGGGGTTGCACCCTTAGCACCTGGACTCGCCGCGGTAACTCGATTCGGGCATCGGTTATGAGGCTGCTTATGGGGGGGTCGTCGATTGAAACGAGCATCCTCTGTTGGTCGCGTATATCGGGATGGGATATTCCCGCAACATAAGGAACATCGTTTTGGGGTTATTTTACTCTCGTTTGCAGTTACTGATATTAATAGTTATCGCAGAGGAATGTGGCGAGAAGAAAAGAGAGGTTGGAAAATGAGACTTGTATTTCGGGGCCAAGTATCGCAGGCGTTAGGTTTTTGGCTTTCGTTTATTGATACCGCCCACAGAAGAGACAATTCGAATGAATAATTCGGATATTCGCCAGTCCTGCCGAGTGATTCGTATTTAAATTTATGCGTGTTCCGATGAAATTTCGCGGCGGAGAGGTCACCGACGCTTGACGGTATATGCATCCGTCGAGCAACGAAAGAAATTTTGAAATGTAAATTCCGCAGTAGAACGGGTGGGAATAATCGCTAAAAATCGGGCATCTGCCGAATACGAGCTTGGGAAATATGTGCCAATTATCGTCACTGATTCTCGGCGTAGCTAAATACTTTGTATCGTTCTACAATCCCATCGTCAAAGTGTATTTTGATTCTCATCACTTTTGTTGCTAACGTTCGTTGCACGGTGGTGTAACGCGTTACGCGGTATCGTTAATGAGTGTTATAATTGAAGCGCGTGTAGGTCTGCGAAATGTATGCAAATAACCCCGTATTATTATAAAATATTCGTAAATAATCAGAGCGCCGTTAATTAGATACAAAATTCAATTACTCTACTAACGGCGGTAATAATTACAACTGCGCGATATTTACGAATTCGACAAATATTTGCTCCGCACGAGTGTATCGTTATTGTATAATTCTCTTGGTATATTCCCCCCTCAAAAATTTAATTAAACCCGTTCGTGAAGCAATTATTAAGGACAGCTATCGTAGCTTCCGGTAAGGTAATATCGATTTCCTTGACAACCCTTATGTCGTTCAAATTTCACGCGACGTGCAAGGATAAAATTAACACAGTCCATCAAACCCAATTTTACGTCATTTTTCATCTCTCTCTCTCTCTCTCTCGTTCACAGCTTTCTCGAAACGTCGACGTCCCCCATAGGCAATGTTCCCGACGCGAACCCCCGTTTCTAAAACCAATGAAATTACTCGACATCCATTTCCTGGATGAATATTTATGCGTCCGCAGCCGAACACGTTACTCTTCTATTCTTATCGCGGCATAAAACCGTCACTCGCACATTCATTCCACGGTTTTGTGTACCGCGGCATTTAATTATCACCGCGGCCGTGTCAGAAATCGTTAATCCTTTCAGAGGAATATCGTCAAGCACTCGTCCCCGCTTCTCCCGCGGCTCGCTCCCCTTCTCGGTTTCTATTTACACCTGTGAAAAAAAAAATTGCGTCTGAATGGCGTCGGAGGATGAAACCCGGAGGGCGGGAGGAGGCAGGGGGAGGGGAAGAAAAAAGAAACATGAACAATTTCGTAGCCACGGCGGCGAACTGCTAAAGTTTTGGGTCACCGGACCTCTATCGGCATTAATTAAATTAAAAGTACGCCACGCGATAATTTAATATTTCAGAAGCGCCGCCGAGCCTCGAAAATTTTCGAGAGAAGCTCGCCCCGCGAGGGATCCTTCCCTCCTCGCCCTTTCTCGTCTCCTTTTGACCCTCTAATTTGCACGCTTTGCGTGCCGCGAAGAAAAATCCTTTCCCTCTTTTTTATATTCATACGCGAGGACGACACCCCCTGGGGATCCTAACCTCTGCACCCCCTCGGTAAAACGTTCCCAGAAGTCCATCCACTCGTTCCTCCACGGCTGCGTGGTATGGGTACGCTTCTTTCCTTTGATACGGTGTTAATTTCATTGTATTTAAGTGCACGTAAGTAACGAATCGTAAATAGTTTTCAAAATTTGACGTCCATGAAAAGTCTATGCGGGAATAATGGTAGTTTTTAATGAGTCGCGCGAGCAATGGGCTCTGCTACGATAGGTCGAGTATTTTTAGTTACAACGGATGGACAATTATGAAATAGCGCTTTCGCTTTATTTGAACGGGTGCAAATTGCAATTAACGCGTCAGACTTTGTTAAATATTTAGCATGTTCATTTCAAGTAGCGGTAATTATTGTTTACTATAGGTCAACTTGAAGCACGAGCCGTGAACTGTAAAACAAGCATCCGCTGCAACTGTTACTGCATAGTGCAGCTTAAATATTTGAATTAAAATAGGCACGAGATGCAACGGTGCACGTTGGAATACTTGGAAAATCATTTCGAATCCTACCAATTCAATTCGAATTGATTCGTGTATTGAATACTTGCTGAAAAAAATTTTACAGATTGACGTTTTCTTATTCTGCTTATTCTTCCAAATGTCATTAGTTAACAGGTCATTTGCCCCTATTATCTACGGTGTTACAAATCAGATAACGTTAGTAGTTTATTAGATACTTCGGTATTCCAAATTACCGACAGTATTCCAAATATGCTGCACTTCCTCTACCGCAATCCCTAACCAATAAAGAATTTTTTTTAATTAAAAAAAAGGGGCAGAATCCGTCGGCTGTAGCCCTGCTGATGAGTGTGGTCGACGTTCCCAAGACGAAACGCACCACTTCTTTTCCTCCCCGATCTGTAACCACCAATCCACCTGCCCCGCACAGTACTTCAAAAAGTGTAACCGGCCTTGGGGATTACGGTTACGCGGAGGCGAGGAAACAAGATCATCCATCCCTCCTCGTCCAGGAACGGCACAAGTCAGGCATGTTTTACGACATCACGCACAGTTGAGCACCCCGAGAACGACAGTGATACAGGTAAAGAAAGTTGGCACATCGAGTCTATCTCCATATTCCACTCTCGTCTCGAATGCCATGGCATAAGGGTTAATACCTCGGAATGGAGTACAATCCACTCGGCACCCCGATCGTTTCCATACATTTGAAAGACTCGGCATGCATCAACTGCTCCCGTTGCAGTCATCGAATCCGTGATTCCCCTCCCCCCGTGTTTTCCCTCTGTTTCCCTTAATTTCGTGTTTCGCGTGTCGCGGGTCGCAGTTGCGAGCGCGTGAACAGCAGAGGAAAAAAGGAAATATTGCGGGCGACGCGTGCTATTCCCCGAGCGCCATCGAAACGTGTAAAATGGAGCTTTTATGAGCGTGGATTCGCGGTGGTGCAAGCTTGCCGGTTTTTTTCTACCTCCCTCTCGTTCCGTCCCCCTTCCTTCGGCCGGCGGAGGGTGACGAGAGCCAATAGAAAATAATATAATGCCCATGGAAACGGGTAGCGCGACATCGCGAATTCCTATACACACACGCGTGCTATCTACGCGTCAGTTTTAAATTGAATCACTGTCGCGTGAAATGTGCCCCGTGAAATTGTCGGTTCCAATTTTGTCAAACAATTTCCGCTTGCACCTTTTACGGCGCCATTAAGACGTCCACTGCAAAACTACTTTACCCTGACAGTAGGTGCCAAAAGAGAACTTGAAGTTTCACTGAAAATCGGCTGACACTTTTCTTCCCTAGTCCCTTGCCACGCGATAATCCAACAAGTAAAGCACCCATAACACCCTTCCACCCCTTCTGTCCACTAGATTCACCTCTCAAACGCGTAGCCCTCAATTATAAACCACCCCCGAGCACGGATCAGCAGCGTGAAATGCGCGCGGCCCAGCCGTGGCATGCTTTCAAGAGCTTTTCCCCGATTTTCGGAGTGGCGATTCGATCGAATGAAAGAGAAATCACGGTGAACGCGTGGCACTCTTTTGATGTCCGCGACGTGCGACCCCCGCCGCGCCGGGTGGGGGAAAAAATCTCTCGTTTTCGAGATTCCCGGCTATCATTTTTCGCGTGCAACGCCCGATACGTTCGGCGGGGGGTCGCGCGAATGGTATTCAGTAAATTTTCGCCCGTGGAATTGCAGCGTTACGAAGCTAGCGGCGCCGAACCCGCGGCCACGAGGAAGCACGTTTGCAGCCGTGAAACGTGACCGTGGCACAGGCTCGCGTTACCGGACCCGACGGATTCAATCATGGCGCCGATCAGCCTTACCCTCCTTTTCGGCCTGATAAACTGGCCGGGGCTTGAAACAGAACGCACAGAGCCGTTAATATTGTCCCCCGACTTATTTATTTCAACGACCAGGCGAGCGCTGGACCCGCTGCTGCAGCCTCCGCGATTTATCCCTCGTCCCTGCCGCGGGCTGAAGGTTTATTCGTCGCGTTCGAAGCCTCTGACTCTTTATCGCATTCACTCTCGAAAATGAATACCATAGGTTCCCTGTTCCGCGCCTGTGGCAGTTAAACTGAAAGGAAATAATCCCCTTCTACGGAGACGCTTCTCAAGATTCGCAGTGCGCCTGGGTACCTACCGCGATCTTCTATCCCTCCACAACGAAGGGAATCTATAGGCAACTAATCAGGTGGTCGCGGCGGGGGTGTTAATAAAATTAATCCGTTTGATAATTCACGCGGAAGTAAGCGTACTGCGGAACGACCCTAACACCCTATAATCCGAGTATTTAGAAAAGTGTCCAAGTTCCGTCAGAGCCTTGCCCCGGGCAGGTTCATGGCAAATAGCGTCCCCCGCTAAATCCACGCGCGCCGAAGAGCCCGTGGAAAAGAAACGAGCATCGGTTAGCATTCCTCCCGGCGTCGAATCGGGAAGTCCAACGGCGGACCCTAAATAAAGCATGAACTTGGGAGAGTTCGGTTCCAATTTAATGGCAAACCGCTGGACTCTCCGGGTGTATGTGGCACCGGCCACTTGGCAATCCGCTTGAATACGCCGCATCCTCGTTCAGGAGCCGATCCGGCCTGCCTATCTTCTGTTCCATCTCACAATCTCCACCCCGCCCCACGCCGCTACCCATCCACGATGGTCGTGGGAAACCACGTCCTGGCGTGACTCCAAATTGCGTGCAAAACCATCGGTGGTAAATGTGAGCGACGAATGGGCGAATCGAGCGGCCACGGGGATGAGTGTACTCGACGATCGCGGATAGATCGATCAGCCGTTGCGGCCGGCATCGAAAAGTGGCCACTCGTTAATGAATCCTTTGGCCGGAGACGCGTCGAAACGTTTACGCCGACGCCTCGGGATTATTCCGAGCGTTTTGTTCCCGTGCATTCCCCATATTTCACGCGGGCGAATCGGCGAACCGCCGGGGGTGGATACTCTCGCCTCGTGGAAATAGAACGGGGGATGAGACGATCGAGTGAGAGTCAGTCCCGTTTCCTTTATCGATGAGATGCAGGACTATCGATTTTTAAATGTTCTTCAAGGAATCGGTAAGAAATTCACAGCCTTTGATTCAGTACGTAATGAGGACCTAACGCTTGGGTTAAGCCCCACGAGAACTTGGTCGAATTTCTAAGTGTTCAAGCTACATCCAATCTTCCCGCGAATGAACCGATGTAGAGTGAGTTACATCCAACCTACCGATGCACTTTGATCGTCCGATACAGCCATTTATTGGCGACGTACAACCTGGAGCCAATATATCTCGCGGGAAGTTGGTCGTTCGACCGTAACATCCACGTCCCTCTGATTAGCCAGGTTGAGACAGCATTAAGTTGGCCCTGGCTACGCGGCGAACAATCGAAAATAGCGCCGCGACGTCGTTCCAAGTCGAAATACGACGCCGACGGCGTCGGAGAGACGGGACGCCCGCAGAGGTTGGCCAAATCGAACCGCTGTATTGGCTGATGGAGGCGTTAGATTGGCTGATTGGTCGTACGGTGTTCTAGGTGGATCGAAACGTTAGACTTCTCGGCGGAATCGTCGGATTGCTCGGTCCAAGGTGGCCGTAGTTCCACCGGAACGTCCAAGTGTCAGGTAAACGCGCTGGGCTAACATCCTTCGCTTCGTCTGCGGAAGCCAACGGACCCAAAGCCGATGAAATTCAGCGAGGAAAAGATGTCGTGCGCAATTCTCCCTAATTTTCAGGCACTTTCGTCCCTTGAGACGTGCCTCTGCTTGCCACTTTAGCTACAACTGGAGGAAGAACCTTTTTTTTTAATTTCCACCGAAATTTCGTCCAAGCAGATAAATATTCGCAATGGGACTTTTCCTAGTTCGATTATTCTTCGCAGACCTCCCACTGTCTGTGGAAGATCCAAGTAGAATGAAAGTCAAAGGAGAAGGAAGCGGCGTAGATTCATAGAAGCTGGCGACCAACTTCGTTGTCTTTTTTCTTAATTACCAGTCACCGCCGATGTTTCGACGGCAATTCAATTACCCTGAAAGTCGAAGGTACTCCCTCGCTCGGTCCTGTAATTGTTGTGGCCATGGCTTTAGCCGACAATATTCGTCGGCGCCCGATATATCGACACCAGATGTAATTAGATCGACGGTGCTTCTAGATTTCAATTTCGTCGGGAGGCACGGTGAATTACCGGTACACGGCACTTCCTGCCGTTCCGCGGAATAACGTGTCGCCGTGTTAATCGAGGGATCGATCAATTAACAGAATCGTTTCACCGGTCGACAGGCTTCCTCGTCAGCGGTCGCTGGAAATTCATCCGGAGCTCCTGGTCCGACGTCATTTCCTTCTTATCGTTCAACTTTTGTGCGAAACGGCAACAAGCGCCGAAGGAAATAAACTATTCCCGGAATTCAAAGGGAAAAGGAGGAGAGCAAGCTAATAAAAATGTAGTACCTAGCCTGGCGACTGAACTTTTATTCCCGTAGGGATGTAAACTTCCATTAGGACAGATTAATCCAGGTAATTGGAGTATTTTGGATTTCAGAAGTGGTAGAAACAGACGCAGAGGGTTATCTGGGAAATGTTTGCTGTCGTTTCACAATAATTGAGACTTATGAGTGGGCAAAGATAGATATGTGATCAGATTTTTTGGCACACCGATGGGAACTTCAGCTAACAACTTCGAATAGCTGGCGGTATTATTATATTTAATATCGAGTGGCGCGTGCGAATGGCGCTAATGCAATGGTAATTGGGTCATTGAACCGCAACGATATAGAATTACACGTAGAAAGACCGTCCACATCGTCAAATATTAGTGAGAGCCGGAAGCATTACATCAGACATCGATTAAATATTGAACAAGCGCCGTTACACGCGGACTAATCCCGTTACTGCAACGTTAAATTTGATTCATTCCTGGTCCCGTAAAATGTAACCACCGATTAAACCAGCGAGCGTTTACACGAGTGGTGCTTCCTCAAAATTTAACAGCGAATTTCGTTGAAACTAGAAAAAAAACGAGAGTGCTCGCCAACGTTTACACTTTTTGTCACCTCCTCGTAGTAAATTTATTCATCGACGATGGTGGTCGCCATTTGTACAAACGACATTAAATACCGTATACTTACCTTAGCCTGTGTGTTTCGTTTTTACATAACTGGCCGATTTCCGAAAGAGTGTTAAAAAAAGAAATGCCATTCAGGACTCAGGATTCCTGTAGTAGAGGAGACCGGGGCTAATTGACTAATTTTTAACATATTCAACTTTTGTAAATTGACCACTGGTATTCTGTTGACTTGTTGCATATCAAAAGATTACAATTTTAATTAGGTATCCAGGCTTAATTTTGAAACTCGTTTGAATTGAGCTCACGTTGTAGTTTTTATTATATTTAAATTAGTAAGAGGAATAAGTGAACAAACCTCGGCTGTGGGGTTAGTTGACATATATGATGGGGTTAGTTGACTTGACATTTACTTTTCAGTTTTACACCTTTAACTGTGAAAGAGTATACTCTGCCAGTTCCATCAATGTACTTAGTATTAGGTATACGACCAATAAATTTTTTTATTTTTTTTCACTCCATCACACTGTTATCTTTTTTATTAAGTATCATGGTGTTAGATGCTGTAATTATTCTGTACTGATTTGTTATGGTCTATTTGAAAAGCCTGGGAGTTTCAAGGGAGGACGGGGTGTAAAAATGGTAGGGGTGAATTTGGAGGGATTTTCTGGTGGGGGAAGTGAACTTGAGCATATAGCTAAACTCTTTATCTCGACTGCAGCTTGAAAATAGGAAGTGCAATTTTTAGTGGTGTTCCCATGCTTACAATTAGTCAAATAACCCCGTCCGACATTGTTAACATGTTAAGGGCTGTACATAGATACAAAACCTCCGCGCAATGTGTCACATTTTCAACAAAATGTTCATGAAAAAATATCAATCAGTAGGTTCTTAGTGGACAAAAATACATAAATAGTCAAAACCAAAATATTTACTTCCCTCCGATCTTTTTAGACTTTTTTCTCACTGATGGGACACGCGAGAACATTACTCTGTACTACAACGTTTAAAAGGAATTAGTCAACTAGCCCAGGTCTCCCCTACACATAAAACTATCTTAAAACGCACTCGCTCAGAGTTTCTGCAAAGTTTCTATGCACAAACAAGTGAATTAAAAATCACTATGCACAAACAAGTGAATTAAAAATCACTATGCACGAGCTCAGTGAATTTATATTCCCTCCTATTCTTCTATGCCCAAAACCAGAGAGCAATCTCTCCTTCAGCAACCTATGAATTCCAACTAAGAAACGACGAAGAATACTCCTTCTGAAGTTCACTGCCCATTCCTCTAACACTCGTCGCGAAACTTCCCATATATCAGCAGTTATGAACCGACATCGATCGCAAATAACACGTAGGTTATTAGAGATGCCCCGAAAGTTCCGCAAGGATCCCTTTAGCGGAGCAGGACACAAGGCTGAGGGTTCCCTCGGAAAACCAAGCTGACCCAGCGGTCCTTTCGCAGGAATATCCAGACGTTTGTCAAATGTTTTCTTGCGGCGACTTGTCGGAATCGGGTCCGACAAATTGGCTCCACTCGCAAAAAAGCTTCGCAGAGCTTTCGCCGTTCCTGTGTGTCCCTCTCCGCGCTAACACAGAGACACCCTGCTTTTTGCTATCGAAACTTTCGCGACTCCTTCACGCAAGATTTCTCAATTACTCTTAATGAAACGTCGTCGAGTTGGCGAATTACACCGATACAGTTCTGCCCGCATCACTTTCGATACCGCTCTGCATGGACGAAATCGTGTGCTAGTGAAACGAGTCCGCGCTTGGTCAGACACTGTGCGAGATGGAAGACGTCGAAGATAGTGTTGTAAGTTACGTTTAATAGGAGTTTGGAGTTTTAACTGTGAATTTGTGTATGAGGGACATTTGAGGCTCTCTTAAATTTAACCCTTCGTTGACACACCTATTTTTCCGATCAACTTTGACATACCTGGGTGGATCACACCCAGAACAATCTTTGAACAACTGCCATTCGCATCTAAAGAATCCAATCGTTATGAAAAAAATTATGGGTCAATTTCGAGGTCGCTTGAAAGCATTCAAATAATTTTTTGATTGAAATTTTATCACAGTTTTTGTAAAAAATTCTAGATTACCATATGTAAAAAAAAAAACACGAAGAAAATCTTCAACAAATTGTAACATTTACAAATTTCAATATTAGAAGCTAAAAATATACAGAGTTGTTGTTCAGATATAATATTTGCAGCAGAAAAATAGTTTGTACATATAAAAGCGTACAGAGCGTTAAAATCGGGTTATGGGTGGATACCTAAAGAAAAGAGATAGAAGTGCTAATGATCAGAACAGTAGCCCTCCTTAGAGACTGCTCTTCTAAAAACTATACGCTGAAAATTCAGTGATAACGATGCCTTCTGATAATTGCAGGCGTAGGTCCGCACAACTTACATCTGTTTGCATGCATTCTTTATTTATCCGGTGGCTGCTTAGAACTAATGTTGATTTATTAGACGCAGGTAGGTACTTTGCGCGTGCACGCTTTCTGCCTCGCCGTCTACGTTCGCGCTTATTATTGTTAGCAAAGTAAATGTTTTAATTATGAGCGCGAAAGCCAAAGTAGTGACAGCCGTACGGCGCCTTATTTGCATAATTATGTATTCGCCGCTATGTTTTACGCGCGTTGATTTTATTCTACGACAACATGTACCTACGCCGAAAGTAAGCTCCTCCAAGTCAAACGTTGCATTTATTGAAGAAACCGATGCAACGACCGTGTGGCTAACTGGTAATCGATCTCCCTGTTAGACGGTAGACAGAGAAGAGTAGAAAAATATTCACCAGCTTTTTCAATTCTGCTTCATCAAGTCAATTGAAAGGTAAGGGAAAAACATGGAACGTCACAAAACAGCTTTATCGAGAAAATTAAATGTTTTGCTCCAGCGCAGAGTGGACATTACCTGCTTTTAACCAGTAGATATACCAAAACTTTAACGTTATTGTACGGGGGCATTTGAACTTTATAACCCTTTCTAATTCTACAGTTCTATAGTACCAGTTGCCACCAACAAAATATGGTATAAATCGCAAAATCACGAAAAATGGACATTCCTCGTTTTTCCCCTCACCTTGCAACTGATCAACTGATTGCTTCTGTGACCCAACAAGTCCACTGCTTCGAGAATCGAAAAAGTCACCGAATCAGCTCAAAGCCCCCTAACACTGAAATCCAGAAACTCGGCTCTGCCAACACCTATCCCACGCATAAGCCAGCAAATTATTTACAAAGAACGATTTCCCATTTAACCAAATATCCCATCATCGTTCTCCAGCGATTCCACCCCCGAGTTTCCCAACTCTCTGCCCAGCGAGAGAGATAACGGCACCGTGAAAAAGGCCTAATACTCGCGCGTCAATCGGAGTGGCGCGCAGAAGCCTGACTCGTAATACACGCTGAAAACTAGCTGAATAGCCTGGTAATTGCGAGGAAAGGATGGCGAAAGAGGGTGGCGGAGCTGAGGGGCAGCTGGCTTAGCCGGGGCTGTACGTGGAAAATTGAGTTTTGGATATGAAATAATTAATGCGGCTTTGCGAACGAGACGAACGTTACGCGTTACCACATTAGCTGACCCGGCCGCCTCCACGCTCCCCCTCGCACCCTTGCACCCTCGCCGCGAACCCACCGGACCAGCTCCTTCCATTTCACCGCCGCCACCGGCTCAACCTCCTACTGCCGCTTCCGGCCATAACTCAAAATCCCTCAGGTGTGCTAACCGCGTATGCCGGCGGTCACGTTGGAATGTTAGGCCGCGAGCTCCGACCGTTATTAAGCCTCGTCCCCACGTTCGCAGGCGCTGCACGTGCGCCGCGACGCACACGTACCTGTCTGCCCGGTCGACCCATTGGACCACTCGGTGGTATTGAAAAGGACGATGCTGGCTACACGTAACGATTTGTGACCGAAGAACCTGGAAGACTGCTACTCACCGTTCGGGGCACTCTCGTCGAGGGCAATGGAACGATAGGTATTTTTTTTCAACACGGATATCTGGTCGGAGTACTTTGAGAATTCGGTAAAGAGATATTTAAAGAAGTTTGAAAAAGGAGGCTTGATCCTGTAATTTTAAACGCTACGCTGACGGTTTAAGTGGGAGACGCTTGCAAACAACCCGCCACAGGCGACACGGATGACACAGACGTCACGATGCCACTTTACGCCCCCTCGAATTAACATCTTAACGAGAACACCGCGCCAGGAAGTTTCTGGAGCAAGGTTGAAGCGTCCCGCGAAGAAGGAGAATGGCTCGCGCTCGTAGATCTTCCGAGTAATTATTACTTTGTAGCAGGGTTACCGCAGCCGCGCCGCAAACGGCTGGCATTTGTCGTCGATCCATAATTGCCAATAAATCAGCCTATTTGCGGCGATATAGTGCAGAGGAGAACAGTCTACTATACGACTAGCAGAGCCTGGTATAAAGTTGCTAACGGAAACTTACCACGATTAACCTCGTTCGGTGCCGCCATTGCTCGTTACCCTTTCACCGTTCCCGCGAAATCAGGGATGTCGGGGACATTCCGTGAGTTATCGTTGCGTTTAAAATACACCCCGCCATTCTACCGCGGCACTGTGTTGCTGGCAACTGTTCGTGAATTGTTCACGCAACCTGATAGCCCAATTATAAGCTAAAGAATTTCCAAATTCAACTGCCACGAGTAGCTAACGTTCAAGTATTCATTACCAGAAAAAATGCATCAAGGCTCGAAACGTTTAAGGTCCCTTGATGTCGACTCCTATTCTTGGCCAACTATATATTCATTCTCCATTTAATTAGCAACGGCCGCGATAGGTTTGTCAGTAATTTCAGTGCAGCCTCGCGTGTCTTATGTCCCCAGCGACTATCAAACGATTGGATCTCCAATGCCCTAGCAGCGAGGAAGAAATGGAACCGCAGAATCGCTTCAATTTACCGTGACCTGTACGCAACGTGATCATGATTGACTGTAGCCCGGCTGGAATTACTAGTTACAGCGGGTTACAATATACTCCGCTGGTAATGCTGTTCCGAAATCGTGACCCATCACACGGCGCCGTGCAACTTGCTCGCTCGTGTTCCATTCTGTTTCGCGGTAACATCTCGTCCCTTCGTGCCGTGCCAAGCAATGCGTATCGGCCGATCGATGTCACGATGCTTGCAAATATGACCATCCAATTTAACCTGGCCACGTACCCATTAAAATCTCAAGTTCCAATCGACCGGTCCCGCACTATCTCGAAGATTGACCGGACCTTTACTTCGAGCTCGTACCCAGCCCGATTCTTCTAACGTTATCATTCAGTCTTTCGCCCAATCAATTGCTGTCTAGCCCCGAATGAAAGTTACTGCTCGACAAACGAGCGAGGATCCCCGCGCGCAGGCAGCCCGAAACTTCGATCAGAACAGAGATGTTGGCGCACACGACCGCGTTATCTTTGTGCATCCTAGAATTCCAAAGTTCCATGTAAGATTAGGACGATCGTTTGTGCCGACTTACAGGCGCCTCGCGGTGCCACCGTCAAAGACACAGCGTGTCTGTGCACGTCGCCTTAATGATCACAGGCTTGAAACCGAAATTCCTCGACAACGGGGGCCGAATCACTTGTGCTATGCAAAGCCGAATCAACTACGCTGATGAGCAGCTGCCGGCGTTGTTTCGTGCGAGCGCGACATGCAAACGTTCGTGTTTTCCCCAGGAAATCGTACGACCGTGTATACGTCGATCAATTATTTAGCGGGCTTCAGGCGACAAGACGGTTGATTCGCCCATGTCTTTCGACTACTCCCGAGTAGCTGCATATCTCTGAGTAGCAGGCGAATGGAAATTAGAATGATTTATTTCACTGTTCTGCGTTACACTATTTGGAATTAGGGACGTAGATTTCTAGAACAGCTCTCTACGATCACCGCCGTGGAGAAGTGTTTGAAACGGAGCCGGGAGAAATCGCCAACACGCTCCAAACTAAAGTAGCTCCACTCAAATTAATTCCAACTTAAGGTTCGTTTCATTTGCTGCCCGATACTTACTCCGTCCGCCAAGTTACGTTTAAATCGTGCTCAAGTAGGAAAGTATCTATTTCCCCCTTATTTCCATTTTCCACGGTAACAAGCCTTTCTCGAACGTTCGAGTTCTGGGAAAACCACTTCGATACTTTCAACGACCTTTATTCCAAGGAAAATCGCGGCGATGGGGGCACAAGAGGCGAGCGTATCAGAGGGCCACGAGCGGATGAAGTTATTAATATCAGGGCGATAAAGAGAGCCAGTTAGAAACAGAGGCTGCTGCTTTGCGGCTGAGTATCCAGGGCGTTTCGTGCTTTAACCGCGGACGAAAGGGTGAGAACCAACGAGGGCTGATTCGAATTGATTCCCGGAGCGAGTGAAAAGCCCGCGGATCTCGTGAAAAGGATGAAACGCAAACTTTTCAGCCCCTGCTCGGGCTGTGATTCCTTCTCCCCTTTCACCCTTTCGCCCCGCCCGCTCCGCCAACTTCTTTTCCGTCAACGTTCCGAGCCCTTTTTCCCCCGTGAATCGCAGTTTCGGGATACTTGAAAAGGCCAACCGTACTGCCGCGTAGGTATCCCCTTTCGCGTCGCGACTCAGAAGAATTAAACAGCGTTGACGCGCTTATTTCTGAATGTATCTCGTGTTTCTGAATCCATCGCGAGCGGGCGTGCGTCGACAGAGGCGGATGGAAAAACAGCTTTCAGAATTCGATTGCCGCTGAAAGGTAGAGCTTCGTGTGTGTGCTTCGGCGTGAAAGCAGAGCGGGTCTCTATCTGTTTGGCGGCCTTCGAAAGAAGAGGCGCCGCGCCGTAAAGCTCGAAATCCCGGGCACAGTTCTTGGATGGTGTCCGCTCGCGGTGGAATATCGGGACCATGCCCGATAGGTGAAAAGGTAAACTTTCGAGGCCTTCCGCTGAAACGCGGGATCGAATTGATTTTCCGCTGACAGAGTCGCGAGTAAATTTCGTTGACGTTAATAAAGTTGCCGGGCAACTAGTTCCAGTTAAAGATTGCTTCCCCCTTGGAAGTTACGACGAGCAGGATCTGCCTCGGACCCGGCGCAAGTTTAATAAAATATTTAGCGAAATATATATATATATATATATATACACCGCAAATATATAGGAGAATGACGAACGACTCGGGGATGAATGATATTTCTTGCAACACTGCTCCTTAAACGCTGCGCATCGAAATGTATCGACAGCGCGAGGAAATTTCGACACAGCACTCGGTGCTTCCTGCGCAAGTTCATAGCTCGGAAGGACGATTCTCAACGGTGCCTGTATGTCGGAACAGTTGACAGGGGTGAGGTAAGCCCGGCAACTACTGTCGTTCAGAGTAACAGCATTAAATTAAAAGCTGCCTCGGGTTTTTTTCCCGCGTAAATCTTATTTCCGTGGAGCGAGGCGATCCCGAACGGTTCGCCGCCTGAAAATTTCGAATTCGGCCCACGTACACGCTAAAACGCCCCCATGATTCAATTCGCATCAGGAACCCCCCTCGGTGTTCTCCTCTTTGCAACCCCCTCCGCGCACATCTACCACGCGAGTTCTCCGCCATTCGCGCCACTCGGCCCGGTTCTCTACTTCCAACCTTTCCTTTCTTACCTTTTCCATCGCAGCCGATCATGGACAGTACCTCCACCCCTTGTAAAATGGACAATTCAAAGGGTGGACGAGGGATTTAAGACGAGAGAGAAATGTTGAACGAACTAGAGACTCCCGGACGTTGTTTTGGAATCGTTGATGATTCCGTACACATTTTATCTGCGAATATGCACGCTCGCCACCCCCTCGTGTCCAGAGGAGCGAGGGTGCGGGGAGAGTGGAAGGAAGGAGGAAGGTTCGTCGAGACAGCATCGATTTTTAAATTTGTTCGCTCGCGTGTAGGAAGAGGAAAGGTAGACCTCTCCTTCAGAATTTGTCCGATTGAAAATTTATCCGATGCGCGTGGTGTACCAAGCAGACCTTGTTCCCTCGTTCCAACCCTCCCTAGCTTCTGCCACCCGCCCGTCGCTCCCCTCACATCGTGCTTTATCCACCTTTTTACTTCGTCCTTCTTATTTTTACTTTTCCCCCGTCGTTCCTGCTTCTCACTTTTTACCCTGGCGGCGTTCGACTCCTCAATAATTTCTCGATCGCGAGAGGCGACAGCGATAGAAATATTTTATTCCCCCGTGTTGTTATAACTTGCTTCGGATCCTGAAGAATTCAGAGACCACTTCCCCTCTCCCGCAGCTTTCGCGATTCGCAAGTTCCGCTTTCCACGGCGAATGGGTGCCGGAGGGGCGCTAATGGCGGATGAAAAGAAAATCGCGTGCGATGAATTAGGAATGACGAGATTCTCTCGAGATTACTCGTCGAAGTTTCGTCAGCTTTGGTGTCGCGATATTCGCGATGAGATAATGGAATTTCCTTATTACCACACTACCGAACCAAAGAGCAGCGATGCCAACGATTATAAGAATATTCTATGAAACTTTCATTAACCATGACTCGAGATTGCAAGATGGGGAGATTAAATGTTCGTGCGTCGAACGGGCAATGTGGGGCTGGACGAATGGCCTGGCAAAAATCAGATCGGATCGAACACGACGACTTCTACAAATCTTTCTGTCCGGGACTCAGCGTCGAAACGCGGCCCATAACAGGATTCGCCTGACCGAGCCCGCATTACGAATAACATTACCATACGCTGGCATCGGGGAGACAGAATACTGCACGGAAGCCAGCGAAATGGAGCGGAATCTGATCAGATCCATAACTCTTTCGCTCAGCTACTCAATACGTGGCCGATGAGCGATCCATCCTCCGATGGAACGATAAACTGGCAAGTTATTCTCGCCATTCCAGCCGTGTACTGCATTTCGTCGCAACTTCGACAAGAAAGAAATGGCCCTCCGTTTCGCACAAACTTTACTGTCCCGTCAGTGGAATTTTTCACTGGGAATCTCTACCCTATGCTAGATTGACAACACCGAATTGAAAGTAGGTGTCCGTTTGTTAGATTTGAAACAGGATAGAAACGTTGAGAGGCGCTGTGTCGAAGATGTAAGGGCGAGAGGTGGACAGGGAAACAAGAACGGCGGAAGTTAACGCGACGAGGATGCGAAACCGTGTGACGACCGAGTGGGAGCGCCGTGCGAAAGTTTGATACGCTTTAGAAACAAAGTAACGCGGCAGAAGTCGGTGAAGGAGGTCGAGTAGTAGGGCGCAGGGGGAAATATGTCCAAGTCGATGAAGGCGGGAAGCCGAGGGAGCAGAGGGTATCGATGAGGACGCGATGCGACTGGATGAAGAAGTTCGAGGGAGCATTAGAGATCCTCGACGGTGAGGAGATGGTCGCGTTGCTGGTGCACGGGGGCGGAAGATCGGGGAGCAGATGACGGGCACCGGCACAATGGGCGAAGAATTTAAAACTGTAAGTAGGGGAGCAGTGGGAACATACAGAAGCGCTATGAAATTGAACAAGTCGGAATCAGAGCGAGCCGAAGCCGAGCCGCGATGGCAACGGGAAGAGGGAAGGAAAGGCAATTGGATTGGCGACTAACAGATGGTTCTGGGGACCTGACGCAGACCTGGAGTAACTTTTGCCAGTCACCCAAGGACAACATAGACCTAACTGAACTTGGAACTAACTGCAATCTAATTGGAACCTTCGCCGTGACTACGTATTTAGAAAGTCACGAGTGAATGTGTGAAGGGCCATTTGAATCCCACATGTGCCCCGAGATTTTGTAAAATCGCAGGATTAAGTACGTTCCCCGTGACATATATGCTTCGTAATTAATGCCGATATCTCCGAGGTACAGCAAGTTAGAAGTTTCCCTCGCCTAAAGAAAATATTAGTCCGCTCAAGCCCCTCTCCAATGTATATATACGTCACGTTTAAACAAACTCGGGGAAATAATTAATGGCGATAATCTGGGGTGCGCGTGTAGACCGCCAGATGGTGAGTTTAATAAGTCAAATTAAATTGGATTAAGAGGGGCGACCGTGCCGCTCGCGCGATGCCCGAGGATTTTGAATATTATATCAGCAATTTTCTACGAGTCGGTGTCGGAACAGCTGCGAAATCGTTTGGCACATCCCCTTCCTGTATGCGCAATCCTTTCTAGACGGCTGGATGCATCTTTCATTAACTTTCGACCTTTTTAACGCCCCTATTTTGAAGCGACTAAAATGTCACTTAATCCACCCCTGCTCGTTACCGTTGTCGGATATCACGTACCCGGATCACCGTTAAACACCTTGAAACATCAGAGACCGGATCACCAATGAAACTCCTGTAATTAGGTACTCGCTTGGCATCAATGTTTCCCAGATCTGTCCACTGCGGACCAATATCACGTGGCTTTTTCAACGTCGCCGTTTCCCACGCGCGCAATTAATAGCGGCCCCCTTTAAAGACCCTTTCAGCGGGTCCGAGGGCCTCCATAATTCATCATTAGCAGGCGACGCAATTTTCATCATGACTGCGATCCACGATAAAATACCAACGAGTCCGCGGAACGACGATGCGACTACCGATATCGGTCAATTTCGCCGTGTAATAGCCGACCAAGGATCTCGATTATTGGCACCGGCCACAATATCATCGATCGTTGAATTCCAGCAAAGCGATATGTCCCGAGGGCGCCACCCACTTGTTAAGCAGCTCGCGCCTCCGTGGCTGGGTATTAATTAATGCAATACTTTGTTCATTAACTAATTGGTAATTGGGCCAAGAAAGGGGCAACCCCGCTTTTGACGTTAATGCGAGCCCCCCGATTTTATAGCTGGCTCGACGTAACGCTCAGGCAGCCTCCTTGCAATCGCGATGATATCGAGAGATAGTGGCGGAACATTATGACCTGGCTATAATCGTCCAGGAATAATTTGGATTTTTTCATTAGCGACCCATTAGAGAATAATTCCTCGAGTTAAACCCGATACTTAATAATGGACATCCACTTTTATACCAGTCCATCAGCCCCTTATCTCGACGTTGATCGTTCCGTCGAGGGGGGGGGGGGGGGAATTATTGCAGGCCACGGACAGGTTTTTAATAAGGTAAAAGGAAGAGTTTTCGCGATAGAAGCGATTCGCGTGACGGAGCTTTGCCGCCAGTTCGGTGTGCTCGGTAAGGGGATATTAGAAAGAAGTAGGGGCGAGCGGGGACAAAGGTAACATTTTTTACATTTCGCCTAGCTTACAATTACCTTTTATAGATATAATAATGAAAATTATGCAGTTTTATGGCAGTTTTCCGCAGTATCTGTCATTGTTACTTTTGTCCTGCAGGGATAGGACGAAAGTAACACTAATTATTTTGAGGAGAATTAAGTAAAAACAGTTCTTCCAACGCAGAATAGAATTTTTTATTATAAAAACGATTGAAAGAAACATTTAAACGAACATATTTTAAGTAACGATAATAACAAATCAATTTTAAATAACGAAAGGTAGAAAGCATAGCCAGCTTCGAACATTTCTTTGGTTTTGTGTATTTAGTTGAATTGTTACGTTTGTCCCCGCTCTCCTCTATTCAAAGTATAAGGGAAAAGGGACGGGTAGGGTGTTATATTTGCAGAACCATTGCCGCCGAGGCTCTCTTCGATGACAGAAAGGGCAAACAGGAGAGGCCAGAAGTCTTAGAACCGACTTGGCCAGGAGTCGTAATCAGAACATCGTACTACGCGATTAGGGTAGTAGAGAGGACAGCAGAAAGGGGGGAATCAAGGTGTATAAAGTGCGGCGTAATCAGTATTCGGCCAGCACCGAGCGGAAATTCAATTCCATCTTGGGGTTATAAATTTTTTGCACCGCTCGTAAAACCGTGCTCGCGGAGCATCATCCTGATATATCTGGTGTCTCGGACAAAAGGATGCCGAAAGGTGCAAAACTTTTCAGGCTTCCTGGCTGCCCAAATATTCAAGAGCAACTCGCCAGCCGAGTAATCAAGATCCTTCAACGAATAATAATTATTAATGGAAGCCTGTAAGAAATGGTGGCCGGGGGAGACGAAAATTCAAATTCCCTGCAATAACCTATCGTCCACGCGAACGTTACCCCGAGCTCGAATTCCTGTTACTGCCGTTAGCGTGGTGGAAAATTGTCTAACTTCTGCAATCGCGAAGGGGGTGCGTCAATAAAACCCCCGAATATCCGGATATCCCGCAAAATCGAGCTGGCTGTCGTCGGTGGGGGCTCGCCGCGAATTCGCCGGCGCAACAAGAAATTCCTGTGGTCAGCCGAACTGGGATCAGCGAAGAAACTTTGCGCGGAATGGAAGTTCCATCGTGGTTGGGATATGAATATTAAACGCTAAGCGCGCCAAAGAAACTGTCGGCCCTGTGGATCAGTCGCCTTCGCTTCCAACGAACTCACGGCGCCCAGCAAATGATCGGCTCCTCTTCTCTAAAAATCTCGCTGAAAGACGTTCTCGACCTGAATATTCTTCCAACAAATTATCTTTCCCACGCTCGTCCGTTTACAGTTGCGTACTTGCGAAAGCCCCGCGCTTTGGAAGCTCGCGTTGCGAACTAAGATCGCGTTGTCGATTGGAAGGAATTTCCCAAGGAATTCCTCGAATTTCACTAACATTTGTCACCCTTCGCCGAGGAGGTAGACAAATCCGAAGCGGGATAGAAGGATCGAGGGGAAAAAATTGGATGAGAGTTAGGATTACTGTATAGGCGGCGGCATAAGACGAAGCTCTCGAATGGAAGCTGACTATCAAGTAGCGAGAATGGATGCCAGGGCGGACGGTATTAACCACTCCGCCTATTGGTATTGGCACATGCACTCGGAGAAAATATCGCCGGGTGGAGGATTCGCGAATAAATCTAAATAACCATCCCGCAGAGGCCTTGCGGCTCCACAGTATCTTCATATTTATTAGAAAAATAGGGGGGCTCGCGATCGTTGCACACGTTGATTTATACTACTTGCGCGCCGTTCGCGGCCCCGCGTACTGGTACCTTTTATTTTGTTACTACGATCAAGAACCACCGAATTAACGCGGCCGCCTGTCGATTGGTAGAATGGAACGAAATTGATAGCAAACGATTCCGTGGGAAAATGAAACATAACGAAGCGGGCACTGTAACTGACAAGGATTGCGGAAAATAGCGCGTAGCTGCTAGCTCGGTAACTAACGATTTTTCTATATTTTTGTCCGGCTGGTCTGTTTACGAAGCTCGATTACTCTGGGTGGAATTTTTCAGGTTGATATTCCACTTCGGTATGGGTGACCAAGTTGTGTTAGCTTTCGTTTAAATTGCTTGCCAATGGAATCTGTTTCTATTTGATCGTTTGGAAGTTGCTTTCTTTAGCCCGGGAGTTTTCGCATGCGTAAACATCTGTTGGAATTATATTTTACAAAGAAGGGGAGAATTCGAGGGGCGAAGGGGAGACGTATTTACCGCGAGTTCGAATAATAGAATGCAAGGCGCTTAAATTTATTCGCAACGCGGGATCCGGTATACGAAGCAATATTTCACCGATCGAATGGAGATCCATCTTTACTACTTGATAGTCGACTCCAGTACGGAGGACTTGCTTTATATTTATGTAGGAAGAGAACGGTCGGCAGTAACCCTGACTGCTTCTGTACCTGTAACCAGCAGCGGCTCATGAATCGTCAAAGAAATCTACAATTCCGAGACACATTCTGCAGCAGTATCATTCTGTATGCTCTTTGTTTTTCTCATCTACACGCTGGCCTGCGAGGTGTTCTCTACTATCTCCGGCTCAAAATGTATTCACATAAACGAATGAATTCTAATCCGGCCAGAAACGAGGGCTTTCATGTTGCGTCCTTTTTAACCGACTTCAAAAAGGAGGAGGTTATAGATTCGACCCGTTTGTATTTTTTGATGACAGAGGTATTAATGCACAGCACTCTGTAAGTTGGAAGCATTTGAGTAATTTATTATTGTCGTAGTACTATTCGTTGAATAGTATTCAGTATTTGTTACAACGATTGAAAACTGTTTGACGAACAAAATATCTGTTCCTGTATAGAGAAATTTTTATTTTTATATTTATAAGTTCCATTCCAACTAGAACTTTTATTTTCAAGAACTTTTACTTTATAAGTGCTCGTGGGAACTTATAATGTGAGAACATTTTTAAAAAAGTTCCACGGTCCATGTTTCAAATAGAACCTATTGAAAAGTTCCAGAACTCTTTCGAACCCGGGTTTTGAGCCTCTCCCCTCGCTGCGAATTCGTGTTACTCGCGCCTTTCCTCCACCACTTTGCATCGAATTATTTAAAAATCCCCCCGGCGTGCTAAGAAACATTCACTTAACAGGCTTTCTCGAAGGATCTTAACCAACTGAGCGAACCCCGAGAATATTGATTTTTAATTGCCACGGTTTTTAAATAGACGAGGCTGCAATCATTTATAATTGAAACGAATCTCTGATCAATTAATATTGCCCTAAAACCTTCTGTCCCTGTTTGGCTCATCGCTTAATCAGAAACCTGGGGAAAAGAATGCCCTCCGCGAAACTTTTCCCCCGAACGACTATTCCAGCCTCGCCACTTAATTGAAGCGCAGAAAGTAATTCACCGGGACATCGTAAGGTGCGTTACGGTGTACCTATAACCAGAAGGCTTACGACGTTCTCCATCCGCGGGAATTCTCCCCCGAGTGTAACTTCCAGAGGCGAAACGGACCCACGGATTATCCGAGGAAGTGCGAAGAGGCTTTTAACGCGGTATAATTTATTTAAAAGCTGGAGCCCCGGCCCCTCGAAAAAGGGAATCTCTGATGAAACAGCCTTAATTAGCGCCCGAGTTTCTTACCCGCTGCTCCACCCCCTCTTTTCTTTCCACGAAAGAAAACCGCGATGCTCCTGTTCCTTCCTCCCACCCCTATTTCTATATCTAATCGTTTCCCACCCTTTATCTGCAGTTCGGTCATTAATATTTTGAGGGTGGTTTTGGATCGAAGATGGTGGTAATAGGTCAAGCGTTGAACAAAGTCCGCTTGATTGACTTCATTCAGGCGAAGTAGGATATCGAGCTATTTATGAATATTTCTGGCAAAGCGTGTTACTGAGACTAGGGAGTGACACTACAGGCAGCCAGAAACAAGGTCGATCGATCAGCCAATGAATTTTAAATAATTGAGGGCGACTTAATGCATGTAACCTGATTAAAGTGACACGCATCGCGAACTCGGATCAAATACCAGGCGTGAGCCTAAAATACAAACACGGGAAGATCGGCTTCCATCATTATTTTCGGGGGATGATAGACGCGGTTGGGTTTAGTATTACATTCTGCGATGTTAAATGCACGTCACTTCAGCTTCGTGACGAGTTCAGACTTCGAAAAGCGAGCGTAACGCCCGCAAATGTCGTGCAAAAGCAATTTGCATCGGGGGCTGGGTTTCATAATTAAATTTCGGTAATTGCGTTCCCGTTGCAGCTCTATTTAATTCGTATCGGGTAAAATTCCGGGTACGCGAGATATTAACATCCCTCCTATCGGCAGCATAGCCTTCGTTTTTCCAGTGGCCCGTTAATCATTGAAGGATCATGACAGTAACACCAATTACCGTTACTGTCGTATTTACAATTAGTACCAACGTTCGATTGCACCCAATTGCGCATTGAAATAGAACAGCCTGTATATCGGATGTAACTCTACCAAGGAATAGCGGAAAGTCATTCCACGAGAAATGACGGTTCGCCGAAAAAAGGCCTGGTAAGTTGTCACCCGTAACGCGGTGAAACGGTGGGGTGTCTATTTTAGGGAAATTCACTTTGAATTTCGCCCTTTACAACTTTTTCCCTTTTACCCTGCGCGGGACGTCAGTCTGAGGCCTCTGCCCCCGCCCTCCCCCCCTAGCTCCGCGAATTACCTCGTCAGAAATTCAACCCTCGTACACAGCCATTTCGCAAATTCGATCTCCGTCCGTGCACCCTGGGATGCGAGCGTCTCCGCGTACCTCACCGACGGGAAGTAAGGCGAAACGAAGAAGTCAATGGCATTACGTCAAATCGTTGACGCAATTTCGGTGGATAAAAGTTTTTCGAATGAAGTCCCTCGAGCGGGGTTAGACCACCACCACACACACACACACACACACACACACACCCACCGCCCCTCCAGTTCCTGGCGAACGCGTCAATCTGAATGGGAAAGTCTATTGGAGAATTCTAGCCGATAATCATACCATTCTTAGAATAAAATGCTGATTTACCGTGACTACCGAAATGGGATTCTCTATGCTTGGTGATTATTTATTGGGGCAGCAGCGACGAGAGCAACGATATAAAGAAGAAAGCCCGGGTGAGAGAATTTTGCCCGCGACGCTTCCTTTTGTCTCGAAAGGCGTGAAGCATGAACCTGGCCCGACCCGACTTCATTCAAGCCCGCTTGGTAGATCGCGTACGAGAGAACGGGGGAGAAAGAATGGGCGCACAGCAGGAAATGAAGGTAGAAGGAAGTTCATGTGGCAAACACAAGCCCGTTACCTCCTGTTGAGCAAATTCTATCGAATTCGGTGATCCCTTAGCTTCGAGAAACGGGGACAGAAAAACTGGGCTGTGTATCACGATGTTCCACGTGTGACAACCACGCGTATTATTTGAAATCCAGGACCAACCACCGAGTAAGAGCTTGAATCTAATTGTAAATGTTGCAAAAGATTGAGGCAGAAAAATCCTCAGAAGATGAAGATTTATTGTTACGAATTGTTTAACGAATATCCTCTTGCATATTTGCCGCAATTACTAGCATTCTTTTCATTCTACGCTATTGTCATAGTATCGCGGTATGATTTATTATGAAGCTACTGGATCGCTGATTTAATAGACAAAAACTGATCTTTTTAAGTTTATACAAAATGAGCTCGAAAAAGCAAGCGGGCTACTCGATTTTTCATTACTATATTTTCTTCACCGTCACCTCAAAGTTGCCCCCTCCTGGAAAAACGTCTGCGGATGCCGTTGACTGATGTTACCATATTATTGTACTATTATATATTATCATAGAATCATATTGCAGAGACGAATTTATTAAACTTTGAAATTATTAAACTTGAAATATCAGTAATATCAAACAAGAAATAGCTTCGTCTGATAAGTTTCTGGAGCGTTTAAAATTTAACCTCTTAACTGTGTCTGTTGATGACTGGGAGCGCCACCTGTGTGCGTAGACATGAGCGGAGGTAAATTTGCTTGGCTTATGCGAGCGAAATTGTTAAACTTTAGTGACTTCTTCAATCAAATACAAAGAAACTTTTAAGAGGTTAGGAGAACTCCCACCCCCAGTTAACAGGTTAAGACACATGATGTAAGAAAGAGTACTGAAAACGCGTTATTGTCTCACCAATAGCTGCAGAAGTTTTGCTCGCTGATATATCCAAGATAAGAGTTATGTCGATGTGGATCTTATTCACAAACTATCACTCACATATTTACGCAACGGTTCGACTCTACTTTTATGGGTCAATCGACAGGATCGCGGTAAAAACATTCGAATTCACTCCGATTTCGACACGCACGGTGACCGTGGCCGAGGGACGCGCCGAGAAAACCGTCTCCCGTCTGAAACGTATGCGCGCGCAGCCGCGAAAGTTTCATTCTATTTAAAACTGTATAAAATAAATAACCCAATTAGTATTATTGGACAGTGATTATTAAACAGAAATGTATTTTATTGATACAGAAAGGAACATTGACCTCCTTAGCTTTCAGATTATATCGACTTCCAAGTGTATTATGACTTTTTACAAAGTGATTCTGTTGAAAATTATGTCCAGTCTATTGCACCCCTTTCATCGATCAATTTGTGGTTCCTATCGATTATCCCACGTTCGCATTAATCACTTTCTTAAGTGAATTCTCGTATTAACGTTAATGGATTTCTATCTGCATACTTATGATTGATTAAAGGCTGAATCTACACTCACGAAAATGCATAAAAGTGGATATCTAACAACCATTAAATCAAATTATCATTGATATTATGCATAAAAGGTTTCTAACATCCATTTTTAACGACAAGATAGCTTATGTACTTGTCGCTGTTTTTTAAGAAATGAAAGAACTGATCGACAAAGAGGACCATGTTATTGGGGGAATTTATCCATTAAAAACTTTATAATATTACCAATGTCGCGTTCAGTAGCTGTTATTCAATGGACATTGAAACATCTAGAGATCAACAATTAACTTGTGAAGTTCTAATGTTTGTTATAGGCTGGGTACGCATTGAAATCTCCACCACTTGTGTTCTTAATTTGTTAGAACGGCTACAAAATAAAACGACTACGAATGGAATATTAAACGAACATTAAATTAAAATATAACGTCCATGTAACCAAAATGAATAAAGTCCAGAGACAGAAAATTTTGTGCATACAATTTATTCTCCAACCTCAGAATTCAAATATAAAAAATATTGTACTATTCGAATTTATACAATGTAATCGGCCATGTTAAAATAAAAACCCGGAAAATAAACAATGCATAGTTGAACACAGGGAAGCGTGCACCTGCGCGCAATAATTGAAATTTACAAGCCATCGCCGGTGGCCATGCAAAAACACTTTTTCCACCGATGAATAAAATCATTAGTATACGCTCGAATTACTAACCACATTTGAATTCTCGATGCATGGTATAATAAGTACACATTCCTCGACGATCCCTATCAACGTTTCCTTCGTCATCTCGAATGAAATGCCATTCGATATTCCAAATTGCAAGCTAAAAAGAGAAAATTGTTCTAACTCTATCCTATCTATTCTGAATTTATATTAAAATTCGATTCGAAAGCCCGAATATTGCTATGCTCCCCTCAGGACTCCACACTTCATCTCGATAGTCTGTCGAGAAAATTTATGTTTATTGTCATCCAAAAATTCTAAAACGAAGTTCAGAGAAGCGAACGAATTTCCCATGGATATCTTCAACGATGTTCGGTACAAGAAGCACAATAATTCCAAGTAGCACTCGAGTCCTAGACTATAAACATCTTTTTTTTTCTAATCGCACGTGTCCCCCCGAATCACCCAACCGGAGGGAGCTGCCACCGGGTTTGAGCCGGGAGTGTCCTTCCGCGTGCGAGTGGTTCGCACGTACGAAGTGCTCTAATTGAATCCCTCACAGCCGTGGAAAGATTTCTACGACCACGACGAAGTTTCTCCCCGTCGCTCGGAACTCTTTCGTGGGGGAGGAGAGCAGGACTAAAGGGGACGGGAATTGGAGTCTTCATCAATCGAGATCGGGGAGTCCACTGGCGGAGCTAAAGCTGTCTCTGGAGTCCTTTTGGACTCGCTCGAAGTGGCTGCCGGGCGAGGTGTCTTTCAGGCGGTTATCGAAATTCAGAAAGTCCGAGCCGCACGGGCTACAGGCCTGCGTAGATCGGGAAAAGATTCTCTGTTTCAATGGTCTGCGAGCAATGGTTATTCTGATGTGTATTTACTTGGAGCAAGAAGCTGTCCGGCCCGCCGTTCTCCGTGATCTGTCGTTCCAAGCGGGGCGACGAGATCACAGCGCTGTCCGCGCTGTTGCAGTATCCCCCATCGCCGTCCATCATCTTCGGGAAAGAGAATTCGATACGCATAAGTACGTAGGAAAGAAGAGTGCAATTGGCAGGCAAAGAAGCTGATTAATCGACCACCGAATTTCTCACCAGTTTGGTTTTCTCTTCGACGACCTCCACCACGTTTCCATCCTCCGTGCTTGTAATGATGCCCGTTCCCAACTTCTTCCCCAGGATCTTCACTTCCTTCCTGCACCCGCCGGTAGTGCTCACCATACTGGTGTCACAGCCGTTCGTGTTCGCAGCTGTGCTCTTCAAGAACTGCTCGTACGGGCTGAGCAACTTCATGTCTTGATACTGGGGCGTCATGATCTCTTGGCCATGATTCTTCGGGCCAAGGATCTTCACTTCGCCCAAGCCAGAGAACAGCTTCGACGGCGGTGGACAATTCGCCTTGCTACCCAGAATCTTCGCGTGGAATTCCAATGCGCGAGTGAAACAATTATTACCCATCAGCGCAATTGTCTCGTGATCTCTTTGATCAAGAAGTAACGAAAGCTCTTAAGTACTACCTTCGTGTTCGGATGGCCCGATCCAAGGATCTTCATGTCCGCTTGGCTGATGGCTATTAAACCGGCGTCGGACTCGCTGTCGTCAAAAACGGAAGGTAATCTTATCTTGGATTCGTACACCGAATGATGATCCTCCATGGTCGAGCTGAGAATATTAAGATCCTCTGCCAAGCTGTTGTTGCTCTTCAGATACGGAAGCGATTCGTGTAGAATCGACAGAGGCGGATGATTCTTCAGCAGCAGGGATATCGAAGGCTGATTCGTGGTCGACAGTGTCGATATATCGCTTCGATGGCTAAGAATGTTCGTCAACTCTTGCTGACTGGATGGTAGCCCCATGCCTATGGTAAAAGTCAATGAAAGTCGTGGTTCAAAGAGTTGCGAGCGCGCGTTAAAACACTACCTTCGTCCTCGTGCTCGCTCACAGCAACTCCACCGTCCATGGTCAAAGGTTTAGGGCCCAGGATCAGGTCGTCGATTTTCGGTTGCGAGAGGAAGCTAATGCTGTCTACGAAACGATCGTCGAGGCTCTTGCCCTCGAGGATCCTGATGTCTTTGTCCTCCAAAATCTCGATGCTGTCCATCGGCATGGATTTCTGCGCGGACGCAGAGTCAAGCACCATGATCTGATTATCGGAATCCCCGATGATCACCTCCCCGTTGCCACGCATGTTCACCACGTTGATCGCGTCCGCTTCCTCGCCGTCGAGGATCGTCACGTCGTGCGAGTTCTGGGCCATCAGGTCGCGGGCTTCGCTGTTCGTCATCACCTGCGTCCAATGAAATCAGCAACGAAGAATTATTGAACACGCGTATTCTCTTATTTTTATTCATTTCGTAGGAACTAACTGGAATCAAGTTCATCACCTCGTAACGACCATCCTCGGTGGCACGCACGAACTGTATGCCACCCTGGGCAGCCAGTTCCAGCAACTCGTTGCAATCCTCCATCGCCGAGGATACAACCGAGGGGCCATTCTGGCGATCTGGCTCGTTCCTGGCGGGCATGTTGTACGTGAATTGGGAATCCAATGCCGTGACCAGGCTCTCTGTCGACAACGCACCGTATGAACACCACATTGCCGCGACAGTGTGAAAAACTGCGCGGCGTTAACGAGCCAATTATAGGCGGGCAACGACGTCCGAACGTTGCCACGCGAACTATCGAGCTAACAGCGTATCGTAAAATGATTATATCACCGGGATTGTCGATACGGCTGGGGATGCAAGATGGAAGTTTCGAGCGTTTATTGAAACGGCAACGAAGCCCTCACCGTGCTCGTTCTCAGGCCCAGGCGGCTCCACGATGAAATTGATCTTCCCATCGGGATCCACGTTCTGGATGACAGTGGCCACAACGGGCACCTTGATCTGGACAGCTTTAATCCTGTCTAGATCCGCCGGGATCGTTGGGCTTACCGTCATCTTTCCAGCCATTCGCAGGTCTTCGGCCGTCGCAGGGGTAAGAATCTGAATAATCGATGGTATTCGTAGACAGAAACTGATAATTAGATATGTGAAGGCCCTTGCTTGCCGGGTCACGTCCTACAACGTAAGCTGTACAAAAAGGGTTTTACATTTTTGTGAGTTCCAGTCGGCGAGACTTTCACGAGAACGGGGATCCCCTTGGCAGACTTGAACAGGGCGAACGGGGTTTGCCCTTCGAGCAGTGCCATCTCCATCGCCTTCGTATCGATCTTATCTATCACCACGGACTCCATCATTCCGTCCGGCTTTCGAGAAATACAGTTCAGAAGCTTTATTATTATATTTGTTTCCGGAACTTCTTGCAACAGTTATCGTCCTTCTACTATCTCTCACTCGAGTGGAGATCAAACGAATGTTAAAAGTTGCAAAATTAAAGGTATGAAAAGTGTAATGAAACGTGGCATCACCTTGGGCGGGTTACTAATCGCAATCAGTGGATCCTTGTCCCTCACTTCGATAGTCTGATTACGGTCACCGCTGGGCAGCTGGACGATCCTGACATTCTTACTGTAAGTCGATTTCGAACGATTAATAAGCTTCCTCTTTTCCACCGAGGCGAACGAGCTCGCATTAATCATTCAAGATAAGATCGCGACCGGAATAGGCTAATCGCGAACGATCGCGTCCGCGGGAGGAACGGGGATGACTCGAGTCATTGCTACTTGAATCGTCGACGCAGGGCTACCAATTACAAATGCCGGCTGTAACGAGTTTACAGGCAGAAAGGGCGAAGGAAAGCTGTGAAACGCCTGTTCTCCGCGCTGACTGAGGGATGAGCATTCAGGCCGCGTTCACGTTGGAGAAGGCTGTCTGTCCGGGGGCGAATTAACCGTCATTCGTTCCGTGACGTCTACCTACTTCCTTATGACGGTCGGATCGTTCATTCCTGGCTGAGAGGCGGCGGTGGGATGCCGATACTTTATGCCGTGCTTGTACTCCTCGTGCGATCTCAAAGAGAATCGACGCGGAAACTCTTTGCCACAGATTCCGCACACGTACTGCATTTTCTCCGCGTGTGCATGCGCTTTGACCTTGTGGCAGACCAAATTCGACATCTGATTGAAGCCTTTGCCGCACAGCTCGCACTTGTACGGCCTCTCGTTCGTATGAGTAAACACGTGGTTTCTCAAATTGCCTGACAAGGGAACAGGTACGGAACCATTAGCGCCTGCGACCGTTGCACGCGGCTCGCAGAGTGACTCTGATAGCTACAAACAGAATATAAATCACCTCCGACGAGAAAGTCAGGAGATTTTTCAAAATATACACGTTCACGGGGTGGGAGTCCTATTTTTCGGCTAAAATCATAGCAAACTTTGAGAATTTCTCTCGAAGAAATTAGCGATTCGATTTATCTGAAATTTGGAATATGTTTTGCGTGTTTTTTTTTATCAATTTTTAATAATAAATATAGGATTTATGCACAATTGACCATCACGCCGCGCAGAATTCGTCGCCCACTGGTGTGCATGATATTTATCTTCCCGGTAATCTGAAACAGAAAAATGAAACGGCGTTTTACTTTGCACATATGTAGCTGCAGTTTGATGAACCAGAACACAGATAAGTTATATACTTCATTTGTTACATAAGAGAATTTCTTTATGCGCAAAACTGCATAGCGAAAATTATAGGTTCAGACCTTTCAGTTTCAGAACTCACCACTCTCCTCAATAAATTTTTTTGTTTTATTTTGGTTCACCAAACTGAAGCTACACATGCATAAAGTAAAACGCAGTTTCATTTTTCTGCTTCAGATTACCTGGAAAATAAATATCATGGACACCGGTGGGCGACAAACTTTGCGAGGCGTGTTGGTGGATCACGCATAACTCCTATATTTATTATTAAAAATGAATAAAAAAAATACTGCAACTGCTTCAAAGATGCATAAACACATGGTCCAAATTTCAGATAAATCGAATCGCTAATTTCTTCAAAAAAAATCCCAATTTCGCTATGTTTTTAGTCCAAAAAATAGAATCCCCCCCCAAGGGGTTACTCGTAGACTGGAGGTAGAAGAAGAAGGACTCTTTACAAATTTATTTCAGAAAGTGTACATCGGTTATTTGATTTCAGATAACCCAGTTGCAAATAATGCTGGTTACCGCGAAACGTATTTCCAAAAACAGCTTCCGGAAAATCAGTTGTAATTTTGCAATAACTAAATACTTTTATACCAAAACATAGTACAATAACACGTTAAAGTGTCCCTCATCTGAATATAAAAACCTTTGCATAAACATATGCATGTACTTTCTGAAATAAATTCCCAAAGAATCGTTCTTTTTCTATCTCTTGACTGCGGAGTAACCCCTTAAGCGTTTATCCAATTTCTGTGAACTCTGTTCCAATTGAACGGCCGCTTGGTCAAAAAAAAGTCCTCTGCGAGGCGCATTCGAGTTTAGCAGTGGAATTTTGACAATCGATAATCACCTTTCTGATGGAATCCCTTCCCACACACCTGACATTTGTGTGGTTTGTGCTCCGAGTGTGTCTTCCGGTGGGAGATCAACGTAGACACCCTGCACAAGTACAAATATCAAACAGCCTGTGTGACGAATGAATTTTCTAACATTTCGTTTAACAATTTTCAAAGATGCTCGTGTCGATATGGCAGAAATTCGTTTGAAACAAGATGAATGAAATAGAAAGTAATGTCTGCTAAGATTTCAAAAACACCGATTCGCCATCGATTTAATTGCTCCGATACGACGATCCTCGTGTCACTCGGATCAACTCATCGCCGTAACGAGTATAAATGAGTATAAAAACGGGACTAGGCTTTATTAACAGAAATTTCGTGCTCGTTAAAATTTCCTTGTTGCCGCGATTCAAAACGCTAACGACCCGCGCGTGCTCGTATCTAAAGTAATTATTTTCCCTTTCTTTTTCGAGGGAAAGCGTAATTTAAATTTTCCCTGCGCATTATTCGCGGAAACGCTGCAAACGAGGCTTAAACGTGGGAGCGTGCGCGTGGAAGAAGAGGGGCTGTTTTCGTCGCGATGCGCGATCAAAGGGTACACGAGGATCGAGGGGTGTGATGAAATTCCGTATCGATTCGCGACGCTGACCTGTTGAAAGTTTTCTTGCAAAATTCGCAAACGTACGGCCTCGCGTCGCTGTGTATCGCCTTGTGCTGGCTCAACGTCGATAACTGGCGGAAGGCTTTGCCGCAAGCCTCGCATTTGAAGTTCCTTTCGTCGGTGTGAGTAGGCAAGTGTCTCATCAGGGTGTACTGGTGCCTGAACTCCTTCGAGCCTTCGAACATCAATTACGGCGCATTTTTCCAAGGCAAGAATATTATTTTTAACGGTGTATTATTTTTACTCACAAATCCCGCACTCCCAAATCTTGAGCGTCTTTCCGTCTCGTTTCAGGTACTTGACGAAATGGAGCTTCGATCTTGGATCGTCCTTGTCGATCAGGCGAGTGGAGGACGAGGAGGGTCCTTCGACAACGGGGTGCGTGTACACCATAACGTTGTCCTCGGGTGTGCTGACATTCTGATCCAGTATCTGGAAATGATGAGTGATTCATTAGGGATTTTGGAATTAACGAAAATGATGCGAGAACCTTGTCCTGTACCTTGTACTTGAAAGCATCTTTTCCGAGAAATTTCGTTATACTGCCATCGATGTTGATCACTTCGGAATCTATGGCAACGTCCAGGTTCATACAGTCATTCTAAGAAACGAAAATTAAATTCAACTTCCGTAGAATATGGAATTTGCATTGAAAGATCGAAACTATGAATTCTGTAGTTATATAGTGTTAATGATTACTTGAATTAGCTGATGGTCATTGGTGGACGTCAGTCCAGGTACAACAGTGACATCGTTTCTTCCTTCGGCACCTGTGGTCTCTTCTTTCACGTAAACTTCATATACGCTAAAGATACAAGAAGAGAACTGTTCTCTCTTATTTGAATTCGTAAATCGAAGGAGAAAAGGGAATTCTCAGTTGCTCGGTCGTAATTAAATTTACAGAAAAATGTAGTAATACATTTTTTTCGAAAAACGAATATTCCGATAAATCCCAGATTAAAAACTGCCCGAACATTTTGCATTCGTTCATCCCCCAACTTTTTCACTCGCCAAAATCGAACTTCGTATTCTGAATATTGCTATTCATCGTGTCAGTTTTGCCTTGAGAGATACGAATCATAAAATTTCGGCAGCCCCGGGCTGGCATAAAAATAAAATAAAAACCGTTCTATTATTCCGCGCGCGTTCGTTTAATTAAACACAAACGCACGACCCTAACCCAGCCCATTCGTGTGCATAAAATCGTTATATTGTTCCGCAAAGCATTTTACCCCGTTATTTTTAAATTTTTGGAGCATCTTCCGCGGAATGGTAAAAAATTGAGGATTAAAGTCAGGAATGGGGGCTGGTTACGGTGTAACCCTGATGCATGTTAATGTTTTAAGCTCACCTAATTACCTCGTCCGGAATGGGGCGAGGGAATTGCACCTGCGGATCTTCGTACTGGGTCTCCCCTACAAAATTCAATAGCCTTTCGTGAAAATTCCTCGGCTCAAAAATAATAAATTTATTCAAACGTCTAGGCTAGCCATACAGTTTCTTACAGACGCGATTCTTCGTAAAGAATCGGCGAAGGAAGCGATCGAAACACTGCAGCTTTGTTATACGACGAATCTGTACAAAGCGAAAACTTCCTAACGAGTAACACGGTTAATCAGTTATATTCAAACGAGGAGTATACCTTCCTTCGTGAACTCTTAAGTCAGAGAGAAAAGGGAAGTCGCAATGTTTTTAATAGAAAGCATTTTAGATTCCTAGAAAAGGAATTCCTGTTCCCTGACACCGCTCGTGACAAAATAATCCCTTTTCCCTCGTTTTTACTATTCTATTTAATAATCCATTGCCCGCTGGAGCTGTTACTTTGGCGGATTTTGTATGCTCTCTGCGAAATTCGATCGTGCCCAGCTAAAAGAATTTATAACGTGATGGAATGAATAAATTGTACCAGTCATTTCATATTGATTAAAAGCCCGAAATTCCAAGTGACACGTTTATCCTCTTTTCTATCCTCCGTCTGAATATATCGACCATATCTTTAGGCAAAATGGTAATGGACAAGTATGAATTATTCATTTGTCAGGAAAAAGGTAGCTTTACTTATTGTTAATACTTTAGATGCTGTATACTCCTTTCGGAGCGATAGTGTTCAAAATTTGAATTATGAGATCTCTCATTGACCTAAAACTGTGGTCGAATTCTCTACAAACGAATCATTTTCAAAATGACACATTTTAAGGGAGCCATCGACTGAGAGACACTGATTTAAATGGATGGAATTGGCGACACAGGTGCCGTTGCATACATTGTTGTATCCTCCTCGTCGCGTGGATTCTTCGACGATACCGAGACAATGTCGTATCGAAGCGGTGGAAATTTCGTTCAACCAAATTGTTCAGTCTAGACACTGATCACCGGACGCAACCAACGCCTTAAATTTATATAAATCTCGCGAAAAAACTGCTGAAATACGGTTCCTAATAAATGGCTGAAATTTCATACGGGGACGTAAGAAATTACTGGAGTAAGAAATTACTACACTTAATTAAAAACCAGAGTTGGGCAAAGTGTAATCTAATTACAAATTACAAATTACGATTAAAATGTAATTGTGTAACTGATTGCACATTATTTTCTGTAATCGTTAATTTAGGTAGTAGACCACAACTTTGTAATCGTTAATTTAGGTAGTTGACCACAATTTTGTCGTTAATTTAGGTAGATGACCACAATTTAGTCAACTACCTAAATGAACGATTACAGAAAATAACGAGTAATCGATTACACAATTACATTTTAATCCTAATTTGTAATTTGTAATTAGATTACATTTTGCCCAACTCTGTTAAAAACTGAAGAATATGTCGCACCCGACACTTCTTAATCCTGAATTGAAATTACAATTTAATCAGTCCACAATCATGCAGAGTTGGAAGCACCGCAACTCTCAGCCATAACAAAACCACCAGCAAATATGTTCACGAAAACAGTTCACCATAAAAGCATTCACCTCTAAAACGAAAGAATCCACGACAGTGGCGTAAAACGTAGAAAAAGTCTTGTAAATGTAAAAAGAGCCCCTCTAGGCAGCCAATAATCTACTTACACCACGCCATCGCGAGTCCTCTTCGCCAGGGAACGCACAACGACACGCTAAGAATAAAAGTCATGCACCACCGTGCACGAGCTCCTGCCGATCCTCTCCCATGGGAAACGAATCATCGTCCCGGAGTTCTAGAGCACGCGGGGGGCGCGCTCCACGATCGGCGCGCACGGTTCGCGAATCTACCATATTTCACTGCATTTCGGTTGAAATTAACGAGAGAACCGGTAGCCATTGCCGTCAGATCGCTGGCGTTTCACGAGGTGCCGTCGAGCGACCGGAAAGGAGGAGAGAAAAGACTGTCAGAGCAGCGGAGGTTCAACGAGGCTCGCGTAGCGGTTCGCGATCGGCAGAACTCCGACATCCTCGTTCCTCGCCTTTTTTCCAGCTGTTTGGCCGGCAAATAAACGAAAGCCGCCATTATCACGGCTCATTTTTCACGACCGGGGGACGCGCGACAGTTCGGCGAGGGACTATCCGGCGCGACAACGTGAGCCGAATTCCTGGCGGATCGGCGAAAAGATTGGGGAATAGCGGAGGAACGATCGGGGAGAGGACGGATCGGCGATCCGTTTCCCTGCTCCGCGGGATGGTACTCACAGTTGTATCCTTGCAGCAGGTTATTCTGGGACATTTCTTGTCGCGAACCGTGCCACCTCCGGAACTCAGCCACTTTCCACGTGGACGTCTTGCAGCCTGATTCGCATCGATCGCTAACGAGGAATCGTTCGGGACGGTCCCAAATCGGTTTGACGAATATCGCCGCCCAACGGACGATTTTGGAAACGCGTCACGCAGGTCCGTGCCATTCGCAACGGAAGCCCTCATAACCTTTCACCTCCGTTTGTTGAAATTTTTGGACATTCGCGGCGCGAACAGAGGAGGATGCGGAATAGCTTGTGTCTTCGATTCAGGGGCGTGGAAATTTTTATATATTTTATCAAATTTATTCGAAACTGGCGAGGGACACCGATTGCAATTATTAATTACTTTTGTGGGAATTGAAAGGTGAACCTTTTATCTCGCAATCTGTGGGTTTTGAAATCTTGAAGTTTTATGGAACGAAGGAGAAAACTTGATGGTATATCGTGGGCTACAAATTTTTAAACGGTTTCTTGAAAATTCAAGACGGAAGAGGATGACAGCTGCTGATGTCTGTACTCTTTTCGCCCGCTTTCCTGTTCCGCGCGTAAGGGGACTAGTCAGTCGTTTTTCGTGATAAAGAGACTCTGTCCTTTATTTATATCTAAAAAAATTAAAGCAAATCCAGTTGTATCCTTTTACCCAATGTTTATGACTACCATACAGATTGAAAAATAATTGGTATGATATATATATATATATATATATATATATATATATATATGTGTGTGTGTGCTTTAAAAATGGCGCCGCAGACTGGTAAACATTTTAACGTTTTTCTGTGGTTTTGCCTTAATATCGGTCTTAAAATGTGACGTAATCCGATTTCAAAGGTGTGAAAAACTGCAACTTCTTCAAGGATGCATAAAAACATGGTTCAAATTTCAAATGAATCGAAATGCTAGTTTCTTAAAAAAAATCCTAAATTTTGCTATGTTGTTAGCCCATAAAATAGGATTCCCCCTTAATTAGTCTAGAACCGCACGAATATAAAATAGAACATTTTAAATGATTTTCTACGCCAACGCCTGAAAAAGCGGTTAGCGCTTTCGTCATCGCGGAACGAATCTCAATGACCGTGATTGCAGGGCCGCGTGTTAATATTCCAAGAAACGTCTAAATTCTATCCGATCGTCGAGGTCGCAGGAAGACATCCCCCGTCGTGGAAGTCGCCAGAATTACCCTCCACCCCTTTCTGTTTTCGAATTCCGGTCAGGTACATCCACATCGCTGCTCCCCAGCTTGCGAGGCATGGTCCGCGGCATACTTGCCTGACTCAATTATTACTTGCTACTTCTTGTTACCCGCTGTTTAAGTTACCCTCGACCCTTCTCTCCTCGCCATTCTAGTCAGCCCGACCCTCGTTCGACCTCTCTCTGTGTTAACTGCACGCCACCGACGAGGGCTCGCTCGAAGGCTATCGTTTACCGCCCCAAAGTTGGTTAAAGCATCGAAGAAAACAATGAGCAGTTAAATTAGGAGAAATCGAGCCATTGACCCATCGGCCGGATTTTCTATTTCTTCTCTCCAACGAATTCGTGATCCCAAGGGGTTTGCTTTCTTTCACCCTACGAGCAAGCTCGAGGAATATCATAAAAATGGAAGGTGTCTTAAATGTTCCGTAAACTTTCGAACGTTCCACGCAAATATTTCATACAATTCGCTCCTGTTTCCCTACAGTTTGAGGAGGCATCATGAAAGTAAAATTCATTTTCGCGAACACGGGGTTCCATTGAATTCATCTGAATCCAATGAATTTCATGTAACTTCGCCTCTGTAACTGCCATGTGCCGAACGTAGTAAATTACAAATTCAAGCGTCACTTGTTTAAAATACTTCGAAAACATACAAACCTTAAGTAGAATCATACTGAAACTAAAACTAAATCAGAATCTAATTACAGAATACCAATATATTTTATTTTTATTTTTTATTTTACTTCATTATACGGATGACTCCTTTTATATAATTAATATAATTAAATAAAATTAATGTAATTAAATATGACGGAATATCTAAGTCGAATTACTTCGTCTTTAAACTTGCAGGTTTTATGTTAGCATCGTCGCATATCGGGGAACACATATAAGCGTAAATTAATATTTCCGTAGCTTTCCTCCTTCGTTCCGTGCATCTACGTTTCAGCCCGGCATCGTCGAACGATTTCCTCGGTGGAATATTCGATTCGCTTGATCGACGAGTCCTTAACTCCTGCGGGGATGTTGAATGGCAGACGAGGCGGTCGGGCCTTTCGACGAAATGTTTTCACGAACTTCCATCGTCGGCGGGAAGAAAGGCGCGAGAATCTGCGAGCTGGGAAGAGCTCGCGAGGCGAAAGGGCGACAATTTGATTTTGCAACCTAGATAAAGAAAGCTTTCTTCCTCGTTATTGGTTACCAGAGAGTTCGAGGCCCTCGTTCCCCAAACCAGAGAGAGAAATTCCGCCCGTGCACTGAAACGAGCCGACGATGGTTTCGCTGCTGTAACCTTTATACAATGAACGCGCCTAATCGAATCCCTCGGGGGTGGAGGAAGGTCGTTCCCCTTTGCCACGAGAATTTCTGATGCCTGAAAGGATGTAAAGGATTAAATCGTGGTAGGTGTGTACATATTCAAAGTAATACAAGTCCAATATATTCATTATCTTACGATCTTCTTCCGTTACGTCAAGAATGGTAATATCATATAAGGGAGACCAGGGTAAAGTGAGCCTAAAAAAGTTTGAAGTAGAATAAAATTTTTCCCTTTCAATAAAAATGTGTGGAAATAGATTTATAATATAATTTAAACATTATTATTGATAAATGACGAATAGCAATACTTAAAATAAACTTAGAATATATTAAAATTCAACTTGAAAGAAATGATGCAAGACGGATCATGTATGGGGTAAAGTGAGCTGAAATAAAATAAGAACTTTAATTAAGGATGTAGGTAATTATTAACCCCTTGCGCTGGGCTGACGCGTGTATCACGTCAGCTTCTGGCTTTTTTGCACCGTGGTTGTCAAAAACTATGGCAGATTTTTCATTTTTTTTTTGAGGTTAATTTGGGTTCCATCACGCCGCGTGGTTTTCTAGCCAGCTGACGGAGCGCACTCCACTTGCGCGTTTGTTCTTTGCAGCTCACAATCAGTTGACCCCGGTCACTTTACCCGGAATATGTGCTCAGTGGAAAATTAATTATTTAATAATGTTGGAATTAATGTTTTTTTAATCGCGTGTACATGTATGTTTATAAGGTTGTTTTAAACACGTAGAAAAAAAAATTGAGTTAAAATAACACATTTATGACTCATTTATGAAAAAAGCTAAATTGAAAAGAACACCAATCGGAAAAGTCTCTAAAAATTAATTTGTATGTTTTTAAATGAATTTACAATTTTCGATATCTGAATGTGCATAATTATCATTGTTATATTACATACATTTATTACGTCACCAAAATTTGTAAATATATTCTATTTTTAAAGAACAAATTAAGAAAGCTCATTTTACCCCGAGGCTCACTTTAACCTGGACTCCCCTACAGTGGCAGATTTAAGGGAAAAGATCCAGGTGGCAAACGTTCTGAGGGGCCTATTTTTCGGAAAAATGAAGAGGTAATTTACTAAAAATAGACTAATTGTAAGTGTATCGGTACAGAAAAAAATTGAGTGTTTGGATAATTTTTGTTTCTTTTCTTTTTTTAAATGAGGCCCTGTGGCCGCAAGATAAATCCACCACTGATCTTGTATAGAAAAATATACTAATCAGATGATCTGTAATTTAGTTTAATAGTGCTTTTTGTCTGGAAATCATTGCGGGGCATCGATATTGCTTGCGTGGCGTTTTTGTAACGATAGTTGTTTTCAGTAGAAACACGAATCGCGCAGCGTTGCGGGAGTACTTGGATAGAATTGGCCACGATTCCAATCACGAACGATTTTCAGCCAATGCTATCTTGCTCCCTCGCCCACCACCTGTATATCGCTGTGGCAGTCACGTTTCCTTTCTCCCGTTATCAACGTCTTCTTGGACGTTTTAAACATTGCGAAATCGAACGGGTGTGCTTCAGCGTGCACCCTCATGAATTTTCACAGGCGCAACAAGCTTTCGCGGACTCACGCATCCCCAAAGTTCATACAGCCTCTCATTAAACAATTTTTCTGGTACCATAAAGAGTATCACCCTCGAACACCAGAACATCGTCGTATTTATCCGTGGAGAGCGATCACCGCGGACAAACTTGCCGGCTCCATCTCCTTTGGCATGTAAAACTCCGGAAATCGATTTCTACTCGGGACAAAGTATTATTACGAGGCCGGTTGCACACAGGCCGGAAACTTGGACGTCCCTGTGGCCCGGTGAACTGTCCAGTCCGCAAAATGTTTGGGAAATCAATTTTCCTCGGCGGCGGCGGCGGCAGGGTATCGTGCTTATCGTCCGCTCCCTCCGCCCGCCATTCTCCCTCGCGCCAGGAAACGACATCAAAGGGGGTCAAAGAAAGTCCGGGGACCAGAGAGTGCCGATGGAGTCGATCGACCCAAAAACAAAGCCGTAACTCGATAGAGACGTCCGCCTGACACCGAAGGAACTCCCTGTGACAGCACCGATTCTCCTCCCGCGCCAGCCTCCTTCCGCTCGTCACACCCCCGTCCCTGGCTCGATGCGCGCGAGGGAGATGGAAGCACAACGACGACGACGTTACGTCTACGCCCGCGACCGGCGACTGTCCAACTGTCCAAGTGGCCATTTTCGGTCTTGGCTGGCTCCTCCATCCCCTATCTTGAATAATATCGCTGGGATACCGACGGGCACGTCTCTCGAGCCTTGACAAATACCGCCGGCACCCCCGTACCCTTTCGAGTTTACCTTACGGGAACGTGCCGCACATATTTCGATCGGAACGCGGAACGGAATCGTTGAGCTTGCGAGGGCGGACGGCTCCCTGGCAATACACCCCCCTCGCCCCGAAACGGCAGAGTCTTTCCAGGGAGGGTAGAAAATTATTTGGCCCCCGCGCCCCCGTCGGCTGCATACCGATTTCGTTAGGCCCATTGATCGTTGTTGAATGCGACGATCTGGCCTCGATCGCGGGGATGGGTTTTGCTTATACGCCGCGTGGATAGCAGCCGTGGGTAGGGGGGGGGGGGGTGCTCGTGGCTGAGTTGACTTTTAATGCTTTCATCTTGGTAAGTAAGGAAATGATTGGCCACGGGAGGATGGATAGGGAAACTATGCGATTTAAGGCGCGCTGATGCATCGTCGTGGTTAAATAAGATAGACTTTCAGCGGTCCCTCTGAGGGGTAATTCCGGTAGAGATGGAACGCCGGGAGAGATGCAGCAGTTAAGGAGGGATAGCACCTTGTTGGGCCGAAAAATAGGTAATTCTTTGTGAATTTTTTGTACAGAAACGGTTCGACAAATTAATTTGAGATTTGGCAGGCTGTTTTATTGTATCTTGAACTATTGTTCTGAATTTTTGTGTGACAGTGCAAAAGTAAACATGGCAGATACAGAGAGAGCGTTGAAAAATAATCGGGTGAGTCCTAGCGTTGACGGAAAGTACTGCAAGGGTTATCTGAAACACAAAAAGGAAAAGAGATTCTTAATCTATATGAACGCGGCTGTCTGGGGTAGTAGACTTATTGCCATATCTGTTACCATTCCTTTTTTATTTAAAGAAGTTTTCCCGATTGAAGATGGAGCACATCCCAAAATTTTATTTACTTATTTCCGTAGCTATTTATAAAAGTATTGTGTTATGATCATTACATGTCCTAGAAAAGATACTTCGCTACACGAACCGATAAGTCTAATATTCAGTACATTGAAAATATTTCAGTTTGAGACGATTTTAAAATCGTGGTCCATCTCTACTGGAAATGCCCTAATTCCTGCGTCGTATGTTTCATGTATAATACATGCTTGTCGAATTCCGCAGTCAATTAACTTCCGTCCCCTTTGTGGATTCAAAACGTTGGATAGCGAGAGGGTTATAGGGACAGGGAGAGGGAGGGATTGACTTGGAAATTCCCGAGGCGGACCGGATAAATTCATCGAATTTTGCTTTTATTGCCGACGAGGAAGCCGCCCGCGTCTCTGTGACTAGGCGGGCTGCGCTCCAAGATTGTTATAAATAAAACATAGTTGTATGGACTCGCGCTGGGATCGAAAGGTTTCGCAGCAAGTGGAGGAGAGAATAAGGGGTGAAGCAATGCTAGAGTATTTTAAAGGTGGTGAGGCGACGTCATCTGTAGGGATTAAACGCGCGACCTTTCTTTCAGCTTCGATAGCCATTACGTGATTGAACATCCATCGTATAACATCCCCCATACTGTGCAAAAATTTCACGCAAGATATTTAACGCCCCCTTTCTCTGTAAAGAGATCTTTAATGGCAGAATCTTTTGCATAATTCAACCGTGAAGCGATTCGAAGATGTTCAGTTTAGAACCACTGCTCATTGGATCACATTTTACCAGTGGCAAACGGTCATCTCGTTTCAGGCAGTGGATCGGGGAGGAGGGAGGGAGGGTGAGGGACGTTTGAAAGGCGGCCCAACCTAGAGACTTACAAACTTATGCTCGAGACTTGGCGAATTCTCCTTAAGCGCGTTTCCCGGACAAGCCCGGGAAACACTAATTATTTCGCAATCTCGGCGCTCACCTCACTTCGCAGATAGTGTTGCATTAAGAAAATTAATTTTTTACAGGCACTCCCAAAGCCGTGGGGATAGGAGGGCGGCGATGGAGGGAGGAGAGGATTCTCCCTTCCTTGGAAAATTGATTCGGTACGCTGCAGTCTTGCCGACAGCAATCGGATACAGACTGAAGATTATGCCATTAACGAAATTAATAAACGAAAATGAAATCACACGCGTCGCTCCATTAGGAAGATGAATCTCGCGAGGGATGCGCCGTTTGTGCCCCCCGCCCCCCCCCCCCCCGTATCAGAAATTACGCTCTTGTTCGTTACAACGATTTCCCGCTAAATCTCCGTTGTTATTCCTCTCCGAGCGATCACTATGACTTTGTGTTTCAAGGAGTACCATAATGCGATATTATCTAGTTCGCGCAGGCCGGGATTAGTCACTCGTATTCTCGGCAGCTGGAATTTTCCACTTGTTCATCGGAAAAGCGGCGAGCGCCAATCCCGCGGCCGAAAGTCGTAGCTTTTCTTACCCATCTGAATTGCAAATTTCATTCTCTTAGTAGTGCCTCGCCGATTGGAACGCGGAGTTCAACGTTCACGCGGGCTGCGAGACACTCGGCTAGCAAATTTAATGAAATAAGTTTAACAACGCGTCGGGTTACGCAGCAACGTTCACGGCGACGTCCGTGGATGGAAAGTTCAGCCGCGGCGCCGCGCCGTGGAGGAATCGTTTGTTTCAGAAATTTTCGAGGGGAAGCTTCGACCGGAAAATCTCGCCGGGCCATTAATTGCAGCGCGTTATCGTTAAACCCTTAAGGAAGATTCCTAAGATTTCGTCGTTATAAACTCACCTCCCGCAGCCATATTGCAAGCGAATGGAATATCGAATATCAGCAGCTCCGCTTTTGCAAACTCGATGCGAAATAGAAAAAGAAGCCCCAGAGCGTGGAGTACTTACGTGAAATTTATTACGAAGACACTGTTAACGCGCTTCGCCGTGTCTGATAATCGTCACGCGAAACGAACTTTAGTTTACCGTTGCTTCGTTGAAGTTAGGATTCATTCGATTAAGGAAGCAAGGGGACAGATAGCTTCTCTGCCGATAGTTTATCGAATCAAAGATTAAAACGTATTACCGAAGTCGATGGAACTGTATTGGTATTATATTTTACATACGCTATTTAGAGAATATCATGATAAGACAGACTCAATAGTGGACGGCAGAAAGATGGAGTTAAGGGGGTACAAGGCTATATTGAAATCTCGAGAAATCGATTTTTTTATTTCTATTAATTCTGAAAGTGCCATTCTTTGTGAACATTTGCAACAAAGTTTTGTGAGGAAATTCAATCGAATTAATCAATTATGGAAATTATAACGCTGAACGTAATTGAGTGCACCGTCGAGAAACGGTCTCGCAGAGCGGTATTGGCGTAGGGGACTTAAGGAGGAATACTATTTTATGGGCTGAAAACATAGCAAAATTTAGGAATTTTTTTTTTAAGAACCTAGCACTTCGATTCACCTGAAATTTGGACCATGTTTTTAAGCATCCTTGAAGAAGTTGCAGTTTTTTTTTATTCATTTTTAATAATAAATATAGGAGTTATGCGTCACGCCGCGCAAAACTCGTCGTCCGCTGATGTTTACCTTTCAGGTAATCTGAAACAGAAAAATGAAACAGCATTTTAGACAACATTTTAAATAATCTTTAATTAGAAAAGAACAGTACCTAAGACTTTAAACGCGGTTTCTTGAAAAGCACTTGAGATTGGTAAGATATGTTTGTGGGATACATTATTTTCGTTCGGCCTATAACCGAGTCAATATTTGCTACAATAAACTTTTGGTTTAAATGGTGCCATTTTGTTATTTATCGGTATGTTTCGTTTGCCGTAGGTCCAACGGTAACTACACAAATATAGGTTAAGAATGTTCTGATTCTTGTTTACCTATCAGGCAGCAGCAACAGTCAGAGAGGCACTACCTTTGGACCTCTACATCTCTGCTAATATTTCAAATTTCAACAAGTCGCTTTGCAGAAATATTTGCCGCATCGCAAACTACGAGATAATGCAAAAAAAAAATCGTTTTTTCTACCATCTACACTAGAGTACCCCCTTAAAGACTCGCGGAATATTTTCCAACCAAGGTGCGAAAGGCTCTTAAAAAATTGATCAAACTCGGAAGACTCCATCGAGGAGCGAATACTTTAAGCTTCTGGTTTTAAACAAAGTGCATTGTGGCGGAACCGGTTGGTGGATCATCCGTTGATAATTTATGAGTTTTTTTGCGGTTTCAGAACTCCTCGCGTCTACGCATTGTGCAACTTTCAGCCATAAAATTGCGGCCTCGATTATTACGAACTACCAAGTTGCTTTCGCTGTAAGTTGCTTAATGGAAATCCGAAGCTCGTTATCTGTGTGTCTGTTGCATCATCTTCTGTAGCAAACGGTATTTCACGCTCAGAAAGAGATTACTCCACTGAATTGTTGAATGATCCTGACGAGAAATTAATTGATTCGTAACACGCAAATTACAGGATCGAGGAATCGACGAGACTTTCTTCTTCGCTTTTCGGGAAATGCGTTTAATTCGAGTTACGCGGGGATATTGTTCGTTCGTTTCGTTAAAATTAATCCACCGTCCCGACTGCTTATTCCAGGGAGGGGCGGACAAGTTTCGAGGGTGAAACCGGCGGAAGTTTCCCCCGGTTACAGCGTTAGATAATCCGGAAACGTGTTTGACTTTTAAAATTTATGAAACTCGACTGACTAGATTAGACTCTAAGCAAGTTTGCGGTTTTCATATCTAACTTTCTGTTGCTGTTTACGCACCGCGACTGTTCAAACTTCCACCGGTAAGTGTGCAAAGGTCTCTATTAACAAAGTTTTAATCGAATTCATCACAATGCGCCGTTTCGTTTAATGCAAATTCGCCGGTCTGAGAGGCAGCCGTTCCTGTTTTCTAACGATCCGGTATGAGGAATAAGCCCCGTCGAATTTTAGTAGAATTTACTGTTCATTTTCCGGTTTTAAGCTGTCCCGACAAACATAAAATTCTTCTCAAAACGAAGCAATTTAATTGCTGCCTTTCGCTAACGTAAGCTCTTCCACTTTGGTAAAAACTTTTTTGTTTAAAAAAAGGCGCATATTTTTTCTGGACGATGATGAAAGTTCAACAACAGCCCTTCGCGAAACATAAATGTATATTGCACTCCGTGCAACGAACATGCGTTTTCCCCTTACAAAGGGAAGCCTCGCAGGCTGTGGCAAAGCGCAAGCCAGCGCTTTAGAGTCAAAAAATTACTTGCTGCTACCGTGGCAGAATTTTAAAATTGCGTTCATTGAGATGGTCAAAGGGTCGGGGTGCGTTAGACGGGCTAAAAGGACAGCGAGCTCTCGGCACTCCGCTAAAACCTTTTCCCTAAATATCCGCCGATATTCCCTGGTGGTCATCCGTTGTCTAATTGAAAAACGTCACGCTTCCCTCTAGCCCCAAAAGCAAACTGGAAACGAAAGAAAGGCATTAAAATCGAACGTCCCCAGGAACCATCCACTTTTCCCCCGTTCCGTCCCTCAATAATCCTTCTAAATGCGAAATAACGTTTAACCACTAGCGCCGGGCGCCGGGAAGTTCTCATCGAAGGATTCTCGACGGCCGTCAATGGACTGCAAGCAGAAAGAAGATTACATCATTTCTCCCCAGGAGGCAATAACGCGGGTGCCAGCCGTTGGAGGATCGAGGACGCCAGCTATAATCGGAATCAATCGCCCCGTTAACGAGGTAGTAATTCTTCCTCTCGAACGACGACGCTGGAAGTGGGAAGCTTGGGCGAAAGTGTTCTCTTCGGTGCAATACGGCGTCGCGACGGATCTTTCGCCCTCCCCCCACGTTCGGAATCTGGACCGAGAGAGGGTCGGGAGGATGCACGCGGAGAGCCTTGGATGGCGGCCTTGTAAGAAGCAGCGTAAATTGTTAAGGCCAGGCCCTGCCTAGTTGTAAATTAGAAAACAGGCAATCTCGCTCGGCTTGGCTGTTTTCCCGTTTCCCTTTTTTCCTCTCCTTCTTCTTCCTCTCCGCGCCCACCTTTCCTTTCACCCTCCACCCTTATCCCTTCGACGTTTCCGTTGTGCGAAACGAGGCTCCGGCGGATGCCATAAAAGGGAAAAGGAGGAGCCGAGGGTCTTAGAAATCCGCCCGAAATTAAGCCGAAACTTACGGCCCTGTCGCCGTTGGAGCATCTGTTCGGTCGCCCGCTATTAATTAACTCGTTTTCTTGGATCTTTACGACCCCTTTGATCGCCGCTTTTGCGTAATAAAATTCCACTCCATGTACTCGGAGGGTGGACGAAACGGGCGTGCTTGATGACCAGCGTGGTCATTTATTAACACTTTGCTGGTCGCAGGAGTGTCTGCTGATCTGGGATGCCTCGTATTAAAAGGGAAAGTTGATTTCGGTGCCCCTTTCAACGACGGTGCCGCCGAGATATTTCGGCTGAGTGGCGGGAGGAAAGAAGGAACCCCGAAGCCCCGACAAAGCTTACCGTCGAGGGCCGGTCGTTCGATAAGAATAATTTGGTAGCGTCGGATTTCAATCTGTCGAGATGACGGATATGGCGAGCAAGGAGCGGCGTGCGGGGCTTTTCTAAAAGGATGCGGATGACGAGCAAAGGGGGCGTCTCCTTTTTAATACCTCTAATATTTCCAGCCGATATTCCCCATTTATTCGCGATCCATCACTTGTCTGATGTGTAACCGGAAGCCCGGCGTTCCCCTCCCCTCGCCCAGCTAGTCCCACCTCAGAAGTCAATCCGATATAGGAGGGCGCAGTTCGAATTTCCCGCTGTAAAACGATCCATACCGCGGTACGGGGTGGAAGCGAGACGCTGTTGGTAAATGTTTTCTTTCCAGATGGAAAATAACCATCGCCCCTGCCATCGCGATATAACCGTGCGCCGCGTGCATCGGATTCGAACGACGCCAATATGGAAAAATAATTCTGCTCCTCGTAATTTCCGGCGGTTGGCGAGCCGGTTCGCCTAGTACCACCCTGTCGCGAGTCTCCTCCGCTGCTGGGGATTAAACGGTATTTGCAGTGTTTGCTTCTTCTTTTTTTTCATTCAATCCCCTCTTCCTTATTTTTATAATGATTTACGCACACATTTCGGGGCGTTCCTTTTATTATCGTCTGGCGAAATAAGCGTTTAAAGTTGAACGGAGGTGTAATGGAAATTCTCCTGTGCTTTTGAATTCTACGCAATTATTAACACTAAACGTACCGGCACTTTATATAGGCATACCTATTGCTTCCGTAACCGGTCAAATGAGCGATTCGGAAATTATTAATATTATTTTTATTCCTCTTTGTTACTTGGTAAATGCACAAAGAACAGTAATATATAAAGCATAGCGAAGTAAAAGGCGAGGCTGCAGTGCAATACTGTTAGAAACCTAACCGTAACTAAATAACTAAAGCTAAAACTAAAACTAGGAAAGAAAATAAAAAAAGAGAAAAAATTAAAATTCAAAATTCACGGCGCATTAACCCTTTCGACCCGATATTTTCCTATCTGGATTTTATTATATTTTCTTGCAGAAATCGATTGTACTAAGTGGCGGATAGGTACTGATCAAATTTCAAAGTTGTATGTCAATTTTTAAAAATTGCGACACATATGTCCCAGCAGTTTTTTTTTTGAGTGGGACATATGTGACCCAGAAAAGTTGTAGCCTACGCATCTTACGCTATACTCTAATTCGTTCGCAATCGTTGGTTCCTTCTTTATGAATATATATTAGCACGCTTGTGATATTACTAATTAAAATAAGACTAAACAGGAATTATAATTTTGACTGTATTCAGGAATAAGTATGAAAATACCTAATGGGACATATGTGTCCCGGAAACGCATAGGCACTTCTTTATGCTCAATAAGATGAATAAGAACATAATAATGTAAAAACTTTTAAGCAAAACAGTTATATCGTGCTATAAATTGAAAGGCTACGATAAAAAATTTCAGAAAATTATTTAATTACGCGTGTAAAACACGAGATTTCTATAATTGCTACTCTGCAGCCAGACTCCTCTCCTGTGGTTCAAGGCGTTTCGATTGGTGAAAGGTAATTCTTTAATCGCACGCAGTTCCGCGAGTAAGAAGTGCTACAGTTTCCATCGTGCCAGGGTGTTTTAATCTTCGACGTCTTCCAGAGTCTTTCGCAAGGGGATCGAGCCGAATGCCCGTCAAGTACCTCGAGGAACCGAAACTCTCGTCGCGACACATCCAAAGCGCGAGCAATAAAAAGAGGATATCGAGGAACGTTGCGGATTCCTCGCAGTGGTTACGCCCAGTTCTAGTCAGACTTAGCAGTGGGTTGGTCCGATTAGGGTCAGCCGAGAGTGGAACCAGCCTCTGGCCGCTGTGATCGCGTTCTATCCTCCGCAAAAAGAGCCTTCCATCCGATTTCTGGCCAAGTACTTGAGAATCCACCGACATCCTCGGACCTCTTCCCCAAGAAGTTTCCCGGAAAATCAACGTCGTTCAAGGCTCGATTCGAGACTATCCGTTCGGGCGTCGTTTTTCCACTAGCTTCCCATCGGCACTTCGGCTTATCATTAATGATTATTCACTTAACTTTAGTTCTGCCTCGTCCCCCAGATAATTCACCAGAGAGCACTAAGGGGATTTATTAAAATTTCGAATACAGTGCACCCCTTTTTCCTCTTCCTAACATTAAAAGATAAAACATGTGAAGCTACGGTCCTGTACGGAGAATCATTTTTTTCACTTTAGGAATAACAGACGCGTGGACTAGCATTTACTTATCAGAGATTGATGGCAAGCTCGGGGGCAAAAGGATGTCAGGAAAGAAGGCGCGGACCACTTCCCGCCATCGATAATCCACTCAAAGTGATTGGATATGAATTATAATGGGGTCCCGATATTGGGATTGGCTAAACTGCGATACGCTATCTGGTGACGAAAATCAGAATCTGAAAGAATAGGTCGCTGGCTGCGGTTGCATATAGAATGTGTGTAAATAATTCATTTAAAATTTATATTTCGTGTTGTTTGTGGTATAATTTTTGTGTATAAATTTTTCTACTACACATAATCGAGTTACTCAGTATCTACTTTCAGTGACTGTAAAAATTCTGTACAGCACTTTTTTTTTTCCTAAGATAGCTTCTATTTTATAATTAGTATTTATTTCTAAAATATTATTATTCTCTTCTGAAATTAAGGGGGCGACCCTATTTAGGACGCTAGGAATAAGGTGATTCTTGGAAATTTTTTTCTAAGAAACTGTTAAGCGGATCTTTTCCAAACTTTCAGGGTATTTTAGTTCACATTCGAACAACAAAAATTAATTTTTTCGTTACAAAGTGTCGTAGGACTTTGCACGTCTGAGTGCAGATGAATAGTAAATGAAATGAAATCACAGGAAAACAAACTATTATCGTGCCATATTTATAAACTATCTTCGAGACACTTCCACCTAAAAAGATTCTTATATTCCCTCTCAAACATTGTCCCAGATACCAAAGAGCTACCAGAATCTAATATCGTTTCAGAATAATCGAAACAATCGCCAAGTTTGCAGCCTCCGCGGGGTGATCGAGGGATCGATGGGAATCGACGCGATCCGTCTGACTCGGAGGCGCCATCGACTTCCGGCAGCGCAGAAACACTGGTTAAATTACGCGTAACGACCACGAAACACGCTTCCTCCAAGGTATTTGTGTATTTGCGAAACTAATCCATTTCACCTGGCCGTGTAAGCGAGGCGCGTGCCAAGCGAATCATTGCTGAGCTGGATTCAAGGAGTTTCCAATCTGCTGGCTGTCGTTTCCGCCGGAGAATTATGCGTTCCTTGCTCGGGAGGAACGGGTAATTAGTCCGGTCCGTTAAACGGCAACGCGATTATTCGCGTAAACGTCCTTTGTTCGAGTTGTAATTGGCGGGGAGTCGACGCGAAAACGGCGAGCGACTCTTTTCGCCGTTCGATCCATCACGCTGAACAGGGATAAGCCAATTTGGAAACGAGCGCGTAGGAGGAAATAGTCCTCTATGTCGATGGAAAACTGGGACGTGAAATGCTGCGTGGTATAAACGAAAGTTGTAACCCGAGAAATATTTCGAGAGCACTTTGTGGTTCTCTGGAGAATGGTAGCTTTATGTTTGATGAAGTAAGCTTGATCAGTGAACGATGAAGAAAACGGCGGGCAAGAATGATGATCGATAAGCCGGGGAATTTTTAGTCGCCGCTGGCATTGCAGTCGCTCGTTAGAAACCGTTCGAGGGATTGGGGCCACGTACGTGAACCGAAGGCAAACGAAGGATACTTTGGAAGTCCTTGAAAGTAACAGGCGGCCTCTCGGCCTATCCTCCAAGTATCACGAATTAGATCTCAAGATAAGGCCGCTTCGGCACTAATGAATCCAAACTTTCGAACTCCAATTACATCGTCGCGCAACTATACTTCGAACTTCCCTTCGAAGAGGGCCCGGGACGAGCCCCGTACACCGATAATGAATATTTCTACATAAATCTTCCATGGCGATGTTTGCGGCGAAATTAAAATTAAGACGAGTAAACCCGCGACCTGGGACCTGAGTCCATAGAACATTCATAAAAGTGCGAATCCACGATGAGATTTTACACGAGACTTTTCCATCGTGATACAAAAATCTCAGCAATAACTAAATGTAAATAATGGAAATTTTCGCGAGAGATGAGATTTTTGAAAATATGTCGTGAAACTTGTCACGCGAGAGTCTACTTTCATGAAACTAATGACAAAATAATTAAAGAATTATAAAATGATGAAATAATCGCCTCGTGAGATTAATGAGACTCGAGTCTCGCGTGAGACACGATATTTTTGTCTCGCGGATTTGCACCTTAACGAAGTCGTCGAAGGATACATCCATTCCATGTTTGACGACTACGCACTGTTCCCAACGCCATCGATCGCGATCGTTAAATCTCCGCAGTGCTTTCGATCGTCGTTCACGCGAATCCTTTCTGAATATCATTTCCCTTTTGTGCCGCGTAAACATTACGGGAACAGCGAAAAACGGGGAAGAAGGCAGGGGATCTGCATCCTATTTACATTCGCCACGAAAGATATTCCGGCTACGGTTGACAAAAGCTGGAGCTGAGGTATAAGAATACTCGCGGCGTTAGTATCGATATCAAAGGAACGAACATCGTCCTTACTTTTACGATAGCGGGCGTTCGGTATCCGCACGATCCCCCGCGAAACGAAATTCTCCTGTTGTTCCGCGCAACTCCCAAGCAAACAAATATTTTTGCGGCGGCATAAGCTTTTCCTCTCCACTTACCCCCTGCCAGCCTCTTCGCCACGGTACGCTCCGTCGGGCTCGATAGAAGAGGACTCTTATTGAGCATCGTTTCTCGGCGTGTACCTTAGCCCGATTTATCTACTCGATTAAGCATCGGGTACTTCCTGGAAAAGCAGCCTGACGTCTTCATCGTCTTTGTACGATTTCCATGCCCTCTTACCGTTAAGAACGTCTCCCCCGACGGATCAGCCTCTGTACTGACGTCTCACAAACCCTCCTTCAACCCCTACTCGCGTAAACCCGATGATTTCTGTTGCTGCCACAATGGGGAGGAAACCGTGTCGCGAGTATTTTCATACACGAGCGATCCTTGGCTCTGTATTAATCCCGCCCGGCTTTATATTCACAGGGGGGTTGGTAGAATCTGTATTCCTTTTGGAGGTTGGATCGTTGAAGGGTTCGTTCACTCTGATTTTAAACGATTGCGAGATAGCTGTTCGAATTTGGGCAAACGATGGAACGGCGGGTTTGTGTTAAGTGGAAAGACTGGAAATGTGATTCTGGGAGCGAAAGGGGTGTAGGAGTTTGAGGGGACCCACCGGATAAAATTTTTCAGAAAATCGTTTTTTTTTATATATATATACATATTTTTGTAGTATAATATCCCGGGAAAAAACCCTGTGAAAGTTTCGCACCAAAATTCGTAACGGTATAGATTCTACAGTCACATGACGACATTTCGAAACGGTAACCACGATTTCAGGAGAACTAATGAACCGATTCGAAAAAACCTTGAGGCATTTGATTGGTAACTGGACTCGCTATCGCAGCTCCACTATTACAATAATATTTTATCTGCATATTTGTGCAGAAAATTACATTAACATCGTAGTTGTGGTCCTTTCTGCCCCAACAAGGGCAGCTGCGATAGCCATTGAAATAAATTTTAAGAAATTGTTTGAATTTTTGGCATCTCAAAAAGAGGTACCTATTTAGGTATATCCGCGGCGGAGGTGATTTCCCCACTCAGGCTTAACTGAAACAAAAAAGTTCGAAAAGATTCTTCATCCGTGTGAGTGTCGCTATCACCCGCAACTCAATTGACAACTTTTGTCGGAAAAGAAACGAGAAAAATGGTGTTTCGTCAAACTTTTTTTCCAAACAATTTTGTTATTTTATAGCGCTACCAGTATTGTAGATTGACCTACTGGAAAAAATGAAGGCTGGGCCTTAGGTAATACCTGCTGGGGCTTATTGCTCCTACTTACCTTAGTTAAAGTCATACATCGCTGGGCACAAAGAACGCTTATTCGCTCAGCAGGGGAGAAGAGAAGAACGATCTAAAAGATGCACGCCCGAGATTGAACGCTCCATCGTTCCAATGAACAGAAGTCGAACACCATACACAGAACGGGCGTACCAAAACGGCCGCGATAAGGATCCGACCGATGCGACTCCGTTAATCCAGGCCGAGAGGGATTGTTCGTCGGTCTTTACTCATTGCACCGGAGAAAGTTAGTGCCAATTAGATGATCCCGATAGGAGCATAATCAGGGATGGTTTTTGCCCGAGTCCATTTCGAGTAAAACAGGCTCAATCAGAGTCAGGCATCGCTTCGCTCCGGACCATGGGACCCGGAGGGACAGAGAGAGATAGAGAGAGGGGGCCACCCCGGTTCAAGTTGTTCCATCTACCCCGATCCGATGATAACGCCCCCGTTTTCTCAGTAATCTGACCGCTTATCCGGCGATTTTTTTTCTCGCCGCTGTGCTCTGAAATCGGCCGGAAGTGGCCCCGGGGGGCCGAGGGGGATTAAAAGGTACGCTCCTCGATCCCGTGGAGCCAGTAATCTCGGTGTCGCGTCACGGGAATCCCCTAATACTCTAATTCTATCGTCTGTCGTTACGATAAACTCGCGGCCGTTTCGTTAGATCGAAACAAATGGCAACCGGACGAACCTTCGCCTCCGCGATACCGAGCGCGGAAATTCCATGGAAACGAGGGGAATACCATTGCGAAGAACAACTGTTAAAGCTTCAACGTCCACTGATCATCAATTTAAATCCGAGGAAATAGGTAAATGTAACATCTGCGACTTAGCTCGACACACGAGAACGCAAAGGAAAACCTCCGCCAAGAAACCCTGTCCACGGCTAATAATCCAGCATGCTTGATTGCTTATTAACAGCTTGCTTACTCGCAACGTGGAATAACGACGTGAAACAAGAGAGAAATGTTGACAGTGTAATGACGCGACAGGTTCAAACCGTCCTGGCAACCGTTCTAAAATCTCCCCTCGAAAAGTAAACCCGTCCTCTGTGGTTCGTCCAGTGAAATTAACAATCCCGCCGCGTAACCCACCGTGAAAATAAGCAGCGGATCCGTAAAGCCGCCCGAGTGGATCCCAGTTATTGACACAGGGGCCGGGGGGAGGCGAGAGAGTGGCCCGCGAGGGGGATCGTTCGAGAAGTCCGCGGTTAAATCCGACGTAAAAATAAAGGCACATTTTACGCTCGTAGGGGAGTAAACCGTGGAACGCTGGCGATGCTTGGGAGCTGTGTATACCCCGGGATTTACGCGTCCGAGGATGGACGTGACGGCGTTGGGGGTCGGGGTGGACGGTGGCTAAGGGGTGGCGCAAAGACGGGGCCAAAGAAACGAACAGGATGGGGCACGGTGAATCTCTCGGCTGGCGTTTATGTAGCCCGCGTCTGCACTTAACTCTCTATGAGCCAATGAAGTGGCTAAATCACTTTACGCCGGACGTTTACAACACCATCGACCCCTATTTATTTATCACGCTGGCTCTCCCTCGGCCCCTCCGACCAGGCCGCGCCAGAAAACTATCCCTCGGCCTTTGGGCACCGTGGAGAACGAGCCTAACACGTGGAAAGATCGTCGGGGGAAAGTGGCACGCCGGCGGAACCGTTGGCAGCCCTGCACGCGACAAGTTTTTACCCCACGGGAATATTGATTTTGGGGAACGCGTTCCGGACGCTTCGATGTTTATTCCTGGATGAGCCGATGGTGGAAATAATGGCAGCTTGTTGAGATAGGGTACCTGGAATTATTGTTTGTGGTAGTGCTTATTGGGAGGGGGTGAAAGAATCACCCGCAGTCGATCCATTTTTGGGGTGAAAGGCTATCCCAGTTGTTCCATTAGCCCAAGTATTAATGATGCATGGGAGGGTTTCTACTTGCAGTAGGGTGCTCCATTTTTTCAAGTATAAAATGTAGGTTTCCATAAGGTTGCTTTTGTTCCAAACATGCTAACTAACACCTGTGTAAAATTTCAGGCTTTAAAGCCGTTTTTCTCAAAACTATGCTTCTCAAGCCGGTGAACATCGTAACTCGAGAACAGATCGATATTTTTTGTTGAAATTTTTAACTGAACCTACAAAACACTTCTCTCCACAAGATTGAACTCGCTTGCTAATATTGCATAACTTTAACAACGTTTAAAATAACATTTATCACAGAATTATTTCTGGAAAATCCTCCAATGTTGATATTTGTTGTATAACTCCGTGTATGTTTATCAAAATTTTTAAAGTTAAAGGATACTCGTATGCAGCGATTTTGCTTTTAGATGAGTCGGTCAATCGGAATCATGGTCACCACATGGAGGTGCGCATTACGCAAGCACTCATTTCGATGTCTTGTATATTAATTAATTTGTAATATTTTGTAAACATTCTTATTTGAAAACACGTCTTGTATCCCTAAGAAAGAATTGTTAAAAGAGCAAAAACTTTGGGTTATTACGGGTTCTAGAATCTAGCCCAGAAGCAACCGTTGATTTTAGCTGTCTAATACCCATGCACCTCAACCCTTTCGCTGCGTATTTAAATTTTCGAACGATTCTTGAAATGTGTCAATTTTACATCAATAAAAAAAGTTTTTAATTTTTTTGGAGAACATTGCTAAGTATCGCAGTGCAAGAGAATACATTTTTTTTAATGCGTGGACTATAGTCGAAATTCTCAGCGAACGGGAATGTAGCGGCGTTCGACTATAGTCGACCACCGCAGCGAAAGGGTTAAAGAACAATAATAGGCCTGTGGAGATCAACAACGAATACAAAGAAAAATTTCCCATGCGGCCGTGGACCAACCTGCAGTCTTCTCTGCGACCAACAAATGAACGTCTCCCAGTTACCTGTAATTATTCGCTGCTGGAATGGTGAGCTATATACAAGGCGAAGTACAGCTTACTGACCTGAATTTAATCGACTTGAAGTGGTCCAGCTCCTTTATTTAATGCGCCTCACTTTGTGCTACGCTTAACAAAGAAAGTCGAAAACCCAGCACTTTTATAAAGGAGACTGAAGGTACCATCGGCTCCATCATTATCCTCTTAATTACTACACAGTTTTGTACAAACCTTTTTGTGCCTGCTGCGTCTGTTTTATCTTTACTTTGCTCGCGACTGCTCTGCTTTATGAATTTCAAGCAAATCCCCCAGCAGTTCCAAAACTTACCTCTATCAACACTTTGAATCTTAATACTTTCAATTAAGGATATTTGCCGCCGCTATTTGAAGACGTTGAATTTAAGTAATTTCCTTCGTCGGTTTAATCAAATCTTTGTCCAATCCTGAATTCTCTGTCAGCACCTGTCCCTTACACCTAAAACTTCGTCTAACCAATGTACGAAGAGGAGAATGACGAAACCACAGAACGTAGAGGAACGATAGAATATCACGCTACACATTCCATCCCCTAGCATCTAAATCAAACTTGCCAGCGAGCTCGTTATTCAACGAGGGTCAAACGATCGAGGAAGGGTTGCTCCCTATATTACCCCTTTTACCTTCAGCCCTTCTACTTAATCTTCCTAATCGATTAAATATGAACGTCCGTCGAATCTGCGCCGTCGAAAGCACTCGGAATAAAGAAGGTGCGGCGTGGCCCGTAAATTAAATGTAACAAATGTTCAATCGAAACCCTCGGATTACCATGGTCGAAGTAAATAATTTCCCCGGCATGATTGAAAGAGTGACGTATACTTCATCAACGTTATAACATCTTCAACAACCGCGGCGGACCGTATTTCCATATTGACGGAACAATGTTTAACGCGCGATACACAGAGTCGATGGGAATCAACGCAGCAACCCCTCGATTTAATAATTAATTATTCACACGCCCAACAACGGCAAAACATAAATTACACGATGCTGCATGAAAACGAGATATCCAGGAATTTGTTAATTTCCTGCTGCGTGTTTAAAATACTCTGTCACAAAATCTACTGGCCCCCTGATTATTCCAGTTAATAGTTCTTCAAGCTCGCATTTCTATGTGACTCTGTCCCAAGACGGTCACTCGATAAACAATTTAATAAAAAATTGCAGATCATCCACGCCACGCTCAACTTTCGCGCGGACGAAACCTTAAATCGAGGAGCACGAGTTTAGAATTTCGATGGTCGTAGATACAATTAAACAAAGGGAAGGAATAGTAGAGAAACGGGGATCTCTTTCTGCTTCGCTGCGGATTGCCCGTTGCAACGTCAAGTCATCCGCGATTCGTAATTAATTTATTCACTCGTGGACGGCGACGTCGCTTTGTCGCGGTTGAATATTGCATTTTTCCATTAACAGACCGCAATTTCCCATAATCGATATTTAATAATTCACGCTGGAGCCTGCGTGATCGCGGCCGACCGGCGGGCGGGGGCCGGGCAGGCAGAAAACAGAAATTGAATGTTCACGGTTAAAAAGGCCGCGGTTTTACAATACATACAGATACGTATCGCGAACGGATCAGCGCGGACCACCCGTCAATATTCTCCGTTACGCAAACACGCGAAACGCAGTTATTCGCCGGTCGCGAAATCCCTGACAGCGGCAACAAGAAGGAACTGTTTGCATCGGCAATTAGTTATGGTTTTTGGCCGTGGCTGTTGTTTCGCGGCGAGGAGTGGAGAGAAAAAGTAAAACGATACAGACGCAATTCCCGTTGGTCGCGGTCTCTTCGAAGGAAAGACAACACAGAGTGAAATGGATTAGGTACCATGTGGTACTAGGGTGGCCCTTATTTTCAACATGCGATTTCTTTTTCTCTCACCCCCTAATATGGTTCCATTTCATAATAAAATAGTCCCTGAAAAAGATTATTGTAATCGGACAACAGGAAAGGGTGCCGACCAGGCCTTAAAGTTTAGAATTCATCAATGGTTTGGATGTAAAGAATTTCTCAAAAATGGTAAGTCGTATCGAAATTTTGTTCAAATAATACTAAAAGAGCATACAATTCTCTACAATTATTGTATATACAATTTTTTCGTGCTTCCAACCATTTTTTAGATAATAGCGTTTGAATATACGAAGGTCCGCACTACACGCGTATAAACAGTACGTCACGCTGTACAGGTGGTACGCGCAAGGCGCGGACCTCTCTATATTCAAACGCTATTATCTAAGAAATGGTTGGAAGCACGAAAAAATATATCTATACAGTAATTGTAGAAAATTGAATGCTCTTTTAATATTATTTGAACAAAATTTCGATAGGGCTTACCATTTTCGAGAAATTCTTCAAATTCAAGCCATTGATGAAATCTAAACTTTAAGGCCTGGTCGGCACCCTTTCCTGTTGTCCGATGGCAATAATCTTTTTCAGCGACTATTCTTTTATGAAATGGAACCATATTAGGGGGTGAGAGCAAAGAATTTCGGCACGTATAAATAAGGGCCACCCTAATGTGGTACCTAAATACTTTTATTAGATGCTCTCGCAGACACGAACCTTTCCACTTATTTCATAATTACTTGACGAACCGTTCAATGAATTCATAATCGAGACTTAACAGGAAACTTTCCCCGTCTCCTCGACCCATCAGCTAAACGAACTCGCCATCTGCGACAAAATAGAAATCCTCCCAACAGCCGTGACCCTCGACGGTTCCGTGAAGTGCATTCCCATCATTGCGCCTGCATCAACAACTCCCTGTGAAACACTTCAGACCGATCTCATCCCGCGCCCCCTTCCCAAGAAAAGCAACGAAAAATGATAAAAAAAGAAACCCAATCCGCAGCTTTCCGCAAGCATTCGGAATTCCCTCCTCCGTTAAATTCTACCGCCCCGGCCCTGGGGCATCTTCTATCCAGCCGATCCGAAGACTTCATTTTCCATCGGTTTTAATCTCCGACCCCCTCCCCGCCGCCCCTACGCCGCCGCCCCTCGCCACCCCGCCGCGTCCTCTCGTGTGTTCGGGACGCCGACCAATAGGACGTTGGACTCTTAACAGGAGTAGACAGATGGATTGAAGTGCGAAAGCTCTGTATTCAAGTACTATCCAAGCACCGCGAAGGACGATGGTGCTCGTTCCAGGGGAGAAAATACGGGGGGGGGGGGGGGTAGCTGCGCCCGGAGTTGATGGCGTCAGCTGTTACGTACTGTTGTCGACTCTGCCTCCAGCCATCCCACCCACCCCTCGCGCCACTCACCCTTTCACACTGGAAAGAATACAATATTCAATCTCGCGGCGTCTCTCCACCGACCGGATAATCCGTGGTTCGCGTCGAAGACGGGCGGGGAAGATGGGGTAGCCGACTATTTATTCACCCTGGAGGTCGTTGGGCGATGAGATTTACCAGGTTCGGAGTTATCCAGTCTCGGCTGGGTCCGCCTTATCCTCTTTCGGTTTGGTCCAGTCCTTTGACTGGTCAGCTATGTACGGCTTTTTCGAATTCAGTTTCGCGCGGGGCGAGTTTCTGCACACTATAGCTATGCGCGCGAAAGGCACTTCCTTTCACGAGATGCCCTTATTGTTCCCTTGGACCGTTACTCGCAAGGCGTCCTCCGTTTCTAAGGATCGCGAATGACTTCTATTTTATGGCGGTATTATGTGGCGCAGATGGCTTCTCTCGGGAGGGTAGCTTTTTTCCACTGACTTCGCGATGCTTGAAGGATCCTCCTCGCCGCGAAGCGAATTGAAAGGGAAGGGGGTTGGAAAGGCAGGTTTGCGGTAGGTGATTATTTAAATAGTGTCCTAAGGTGGTTATATATCCACCTCGTGGAGTTTATATCAACGTCTTCGCACAGTCGATTCGCTCCCATAGCGAGGTCAGATTTAAGGGGTCTCTCTACCTTGACGGCCCGAAAAGGATGCGATGCTTGAGATTTTTTTTAAGAGAAACCCTCAAATTATATTGATTAAAAACTTTATGCCTATATTTGTACATATTTAGACCAGATTTTAATAAAAAATCAATCAATGTAGACGCGTTTTTCTCAAAATCATTTTTTTCGATTTGGTTAGCATGATATCTCAGAAACCAATCGCCCGATTTACTTCAAACTTGGCATATATCTACAGTAGATGTCCCATTCTCGCCGGTACTAGAACTAAGTCGATTTTTGCAAAATTAAACTTTTGCGACTTAAAAAACCAGAGAATTTTTTGCAGAAATCTATGTCTGTTTTAGACGCTGGCATTTTTTTTTAATTTTCAGTATTTCTCATTTAATCTAGCCCACGCAATATCCACACTCATACAGATTGCACATTTTTTAAATTTTCTATTTCAGACAACTGCAACGGCTGATTTTATGCTAACAATGCGCACATGATTTTTGGATGGCGCTCTATTTGAAGCACCATAACTCCGGATATAACTACTATTTTTGCATACAATTTTTTTTTCATATTCTCTAAAAATTAACAAATGAAGCCACAAAGCGGGAAGTAAATATATTTAATGGTTTTGTTTTAAAAAATTCCCAAAGATCGCAACATTTTTCGTCCGCCAAGGGAGACCCTTTAAGTGCCATCGATAAATCAGCGTCTAGTGACGCCGTAGCGCGAGGTTTAAATAGTGACCATCATCGAGTGAAGGGCAGGTGGAGGGATCAAAATATGTGACCAACGAAGCAAGCTAAAATACATGTATGTCACGTGCCGGCACGTCAAATTTTCATAATGGTGGCTGTCGTGAACGAAGCCACGCTCCACCTCGCGCGAATCCTGGCGCGCGTTTTACACGACGAACACGATATTAATTTTTCATAACCGGCCAGTCGGGGGGTACATTCTATTTCGATTTAAAATTCAGTTAAATCTTCCGAGAATTATCGCTAGCCCGTCGATTAACGTTTCGATGGAATCCGCCAAATTTTTCACTAGCGCCGGAGGAATTTAAACATTGGAACGAATTCCCGCGGCACGCGGGACGCCCTGATAAAAACGAGCAAACTAACAAGCTGGATCGATCAAATCGAAATGCAGATAATAAAAATTAATGAACCTTTCGGTGAACCGGAACGAACACTTTCTCGCCGGTGATAATTCTGTTACGGTCGGGCTTTTCATTCCGCACTTGGCTCGATATACATATCTTTTAATCGCTGCGATGTGTACATATTTGGTGTCGTATTGTTTCCACGGATAAACGCGGGCGTTATTTGTCGGAATAAAATGTTACTGCCGGCCGAAGGGACCAGACAATTCCATTATAGAGGAGGGACGACGCGGGAGGAATAGAAAGAGAGGCGATTCCATCGACTGACGGCGTTCACCATAATTACGCATTACGATCGTGTTTATTTCATCCCCGTCACGCGACGCTGCCTTCCATTCTCTCTGCGACTCGTCCCTTTCAGCCCCGACATTTCGCTTGTAATATCAATCCGTTTCGTTGAGTTATCGTTGACTGGATCAGAAACACAACCGAGGGATTCGTGGAGGAAACTGTAGAAACCAAGAGGTGCCACACGATTCCTCCTTCAATGAAGAGCAAATTTCCTCCACTACGATTTATTCATGAAAGAAAGCGAATAAAAACTAAAAACAAGGAAAATGACTTTTTCTCTGCTCCCCTCGCGAACTGTATCCTTACCAAGCAAGCTGAGCAAGTAGTAGCGCTCGGTATATAGTCAGACGCAGGCAGGACTCCTTGGACGGATCCCCTGCCGAACCTCATATGTACAAATATGTATAAGGTAATTGGGGGAAGATTCCAAATGGGGTAAGAGCAGAATTGTTGTTTTTATGGGTTAACATTTAGATTTTGTTAATTTAGTAGTGTTCGTTTCATAGTATATAATTTAGATAATGAACTTAGAGTTTCGACCGTAAAATTTTTTTAAAATTTTAAACCTTATGATTTCGGCGCACAGTTTCGGTCAATTAAATATAATTTAGATAACGAATAAACGGTCCGTCCCCTTAAATGGGACATTAGGCGCCACGAAAGGGACACGTTCATAAAAATAAACAAAAATGAGATGAATAATTGTTAAAATATCATTAATGGTACATAGAACAAAAAAAACTGAATACACCCTTCATTCCGCATGACTCATTGGCCTATTTTCCGCAAATTTCACATTGGAATCAATCTTCTTTAATGGTAGCAAAGTTTTCTTTACAGACTCCGCACTCATTTCTAGAATTGAGCACTTTTAATGATATAAGACTGTCACACTTAGGATATAACTTTATCTCGCAAACCGCCCCAGAAGACTAAACAAACTTTTACTTTTATATCAGAAAAACACGAACCGCGGATTACTGATCTATTGCGAGTGAGACCGTGGTGAAGTTTACGTCAAACGACTAGGCACTAGTGTTGCCTTAAGGGGTCATGCCTAGTTGGCAGGCGAAAAGAAACGTGATTTTCGGGATTTTTTTCTGGAAAATCTAATGTATATTTTTTACAACTATTCGATTATTTTAAAAGTACATGTATTTAGCAACTTTCAGTAATTTTTTTATAGGAAAATATTAAAAAATGAACGAATAACAGCCACTGTCCCGGAAGCTATTTTTTTAGCGGTGAGCACGATTTCTCCGGGCCGAATCATCCGAAATCGAAAAGTGAAGAAGATTCTGTTAGTGCATGAATTTATCTAGTTCGTGAACGAAGGATTTTTCAATTAAATGATTTCAGACAAAATGGCGGCCGTTTTACGCAAAATCATGATTTTTCGATGTCTCAATTGTTCGTTTTTCGTGAATTAAAAATAGAGTTTTCATCGAAAACAAAAATCCTTCGTTCACGAACTAGATAAACTCATATACTAACAGAATCTTCTTCACTTCTCGATTTCAGATGATCCGGCTTTGAGAAATCGTGCTCACCGCTAAAAAAATAGCTTCCGGGAGAGTGGCTGTTATTCGTTCATTTTTTAATATTTTTCTATAACAAAATTACTGAGAGTTGCTGAATATATGTACTTTTAAACTAAGCAAATAGTTGTAAAATATATACATTAGATTTTTCACAAAAAATTCCCGAAAATCACGTTTTTTTTTCGCTTGCCAACTAGGCATGACCCCTTAAACAGGAAAATAACTTGTATGTGTTTAGAATTTTGACAATATGATTTGTCCAATTTAAATACTGCCCCTATTATAACATCATCCCTCGATCAGTGAATTCTTGTGGTATTAAACCACCATACAGAAAGTGACATTGCGTCGTCGGAGATTTAGGACCTCCCAAAAAAGGCGGCGCTCTGCTCACAACGGTGTTGCTACAAAACAAAAATACTTTCGTCATTCCCAGATCCTTTATCTTTCACATAATTGCAGCGTCCCTTTCATCCCACCTCTCCCCTACTCTCCCAATATGACCTATACATAGAAACTCCAACTAGACACAAAAATAACTCAATCGCACCATCATTTAAAAAAAAAAAAAAAGGTAAAGAATTTCGCATCCCTTGATCAGTCTCGCGAATATTAACGCTAAAAAAACTACAATATCGCCGAGAAAAGTTCGGGAAGAATATAGCTCGCAAAGAAGCTCGATAGGCATTAGTTGCCACTCGGAAACTCGCGTGACTTTATTAATATTTCAGGACGCCAGCGAGCGGTTTTCATTCGTCGCTGTCGACTTTTTTCCCGCCCATCGTGGCCCGAAAGAATCGTGTTTCAATTCGCGTGCTACGGCGTGAGTAAAAATGGGCCAGTGTATTTAAGTGGATTTCGCGCGGACACACTCGTGGGACTGGTACGTCGAGAACGGTCGATCGATTTCGACAATTTCGCCGCCGACAGACCGCACCGAACGTGCTGGTTACCGAAAATTAAAAAAAAAAAAGGAGAAAAAAGAAAAGAGCAGGAAGGAGAGAGGGGGGAGGGGGCGGGGCGACGGGCAGAGGGAAAAAGAGTGACACGCGAGAAAAAGAGGGAAGGGTTACATCGACGACTGACGAAAAAGAACGAGCCGGCCAGCTGCGGGGACGAAAACGGTTCCGGCTCGAATAAACGTCACTGATACGCTCGTGCAACGTTCAATAAATTGTTGACGGTTCATAGGAATTCAGCGGGAAAAGTTGTTCAGCTTTAGCACACGCGAAATAAACCCTCCAATCCCTTTTTACGGGTACACCCTTCGCGATTTCTGTCTACTGGACGCAACCGTGGAGCCCGTTTCCGACGGCCCTTTCTTCCGCGCGTGTATTACTCCTACTTATGCTTCTGCTGAAGCGAATTCATGTTTGACGAGGCTACCTGGTGGTAGAAACAAGGAAGAGAGTTTCGTGTTATCGATTACCGCGGAAATGACTGCCCCGAGGTTCGGATGGAATATTTGGAAGATAAAAAAAAGGTTCCCGAAAAGGGAAGCATAACTGCCGGGTGTAGGGGCTACTTGGGAGCCAGTAACGTCAGGGGAACCCGATAACGAAACGATTATCGAGAGGATTCATGATTGATAAAAAAGAAACACAGCCGGCTTGCTTCTTGGGGAATCCTTCGGATATCCTCTTGGGAATAATGAATGAAAACCGTCAGGATCAATAACCTCTCCGCGTCTCTGAATAATTCACCGGGAACCGAAGCTTAAAAGAGAGCAGGGGAACAAGCAAATCTTTTCCGCCCTGCAATTTCCAGTTGAGTCGCCGGTATTAAAATTCGGTGCGCGGATTTATAGGAGAGTATCACGCTGTTTGGTAGAGCCGTCGATCGATCGAATACATCATACGCGGAAAGATCGTTCTGCAACGGGAGGAAAAAAGAGCCGCACCGCAAAAAAAAAAAAAGGGATGGTATCGTCGACCCAATTGAACGTGCAAATGCCCTCCCGGATAATCAATTTGAATAATTACTCACGGACACTGGGTATTAACGGCTCGAGTGCGCGTCGTATTCCCCGGGCGCCGATAAAGAAATAACGGGATAAGCCCACTTTTCCACCCCCGTCCTTGTTTTTCGCTATTCGATGCCCGCCGTGATGTAATATCTCTGGCGGAGAATTTGACGAGGGTTGGCTGTCGATTCGATTCCAACCCCACCGCATTTGCATGACAAATGTAAAGGTCACATTTCGGTTAGCGCGACGTGTACTCCACCGCTGCAATAGTTTGTTACACTTTAATGGGAGCGCGACGCTTATGACATTCGCGAAAATGTAAACAAATACGTCGGGTAAATCCCGGGGCTGTCGGTACGGCAGGGGAGTTGGTGCAATTGCTATGTTTCAAACTCTGTACGTAAAAACGCGTTAAAGTGCAGACCAATTGCTTCTTTAGAAACCAAACAGTTGAACGAATAGCGTCAGTTCGTTTCCTTCCGTGTTTTCGGGATTTACAGGCTGCGAAAGGTAAATTGAGGTTACCTTTAACCTGCTTTACCGTATTTCAAATATGCTTCTAAGTTAATTTTCGTTTAATGTTTTGAATAATAAGAGAGTAGAGGTATTGAGGGACAATGCAGCGAAAGCATTTGGCCATATGAATTGTTCCTTTTAAAGCTAACGAAAGGACCACCCCTCCCTGCAGGAAGGAGAGGTGGTACAGTTACTATTGGAACAAATGGTTCACTTTCGAAACTTTTATGCTGTCAGTTAAATTTACAATATATGTATTGCGAGGGGATTATTTTTTCTTATATTTGTTTATTTATTTTATTTGTTCATTAATTCGTTCGCTTTAGTATTCATCTATTTTGTTAATCGCTAGTAGGTAGTTCACTTTTTGTTTGCTGTGTTCTTTACTTGTTTAGCGTAAACAAATAAAATGTCAATAAATCTGTAGTTGTAAATAATTTTGCTTTCTTCTTTGTTATTTTTTCATGAATAATTAAGTAGGTCATCTCTCCCCAAAAATGGCGGACCATCTCTCAGTATATCAACCAGTATAAAATTCTGAACATATTAGGTTTGTTCTGATAAAATAAATAACATCAGTGTTAGTATTAATAGCCATTGTGTATTTTACCGCGACATATAGCAGCGCTTTTTTTTTTAAATTAACACGAAGGCCTCATCCCTGCTTAACCCAATTGTTTCTTATCCATGTACCGAATGAAGAAACAGTTAGCGAACGTCAATGATTATTCCATCTCTGCCCGACCGAACCGACATTTTAAACCGATAGCGGTCCATCCGAAGCGATCGTGGTACGTGTCCGTGTATATATTTTCTGCACGTGTGGGGCCACTACCGGCCCGACAGATACTGCATCTATTAGTCAATACAGAATGAATATTTGATAGTGTGAGTTATGGCCTCGATCAAATTCCACACCGTGCGCCCGCTACTTACGTATATTTCACGCGCATGGCCGACCGATGTACAGGGTGCTCCTATTATTCACGTTCGAGAACACTGACGGAACTGAAAAATACGGTTTCAAACTGAATCCCATCTCTGTTTCCATTTCCTCCTGCATTTACATTACGTCATTCTTACCGAATCTAAATTAATCGCGAGGTGTTTGCAGAAATTTCATACTGACACGCACTTAAGAAAAGAAGAAGAAGCTTTCTGTTAATTATCTTTCTACTAATTACCGAATTAAGAAATGGGCTGCGAAAGTAATTTGAAAAGTATAGATTTTTCGATAATTATTTTTACACAGTTCTGTAGATATAAAAAAAAAATGCAACTTTTGGTTAAACTTCTTTTCGATATCCCCCACTGTTCTCGAAATATTCCACGAGAAAGAAAATTCTGCATTTCTTCAAATGGTGATTTCACCCCTAAAAGCCGAACTATGGCACCAACAAAAAATAGGTTGGCTTAACCTCTCTTGTGGGTGTCTAGCCTTAGTGCTTAACTGCACAGAGAGAATAAAGAAGGTGGTCGATTTCTACTCCATCGCGAGAATGCCAGGAGCGCCGGATCGTGACCACTTCTCGCGTAAACCAGGAAACCCCTGTTCGTACCCCTTTTCGCGTTCATCGTCCAACAAACAAAACGGTTCCGAAGGAACGCTGTGCACGCGTCGTTTTGAATTCCACCGCCCGGTCTGGCCATCGTCTGACTTTACTACTTAGCGATTTGCACGTGACCCGCGTCGCGAACGAGCGCTGGCCAATTTTGCCAGGCGAAGAGGAAAGAAGAAATAGGGAGCCGACAAGGGGGCTGGCGTGGGGGGTTGAAAAAAAAATCGGGAGAAAGGGAAGGGAGGGGGTGGGACGCAGAGGGTAGGTTGCAGCCGGTAGCTGCGAAGTTTATCGGGCTCTCGAGTTTATGTACCTCCAAGCGTGCGCGGTTCCTGCGATTTTTACGCCTTTCACTCGGGCTCCCCTTTTCGCCACTTTCCTTTTGTGCCTTTTTCCCCTCCTTTGCCTTCTTCCCGCCTACCCCCGGTTCTACGTCGCCAGAGTTTTCCGAAACGAACGTACGACGCCGCGCCGTTCCGTCGAGGGGAACGCTCGACGATGAAGAAACATATTTCGCGATAAGTTTACGACTCCTCCAGGAAAGAACTCGTCGGGCCCTGCGTTTCCGCGTGCGTACTTTAGCAACCTGCCGGCGGGAAAGCTGCTGCTTTGCGCCGCGACGCCTGCTCGAGACTCGCGAATTATTGGAGGTCTTGCGGCTTCGGTAAAAACGGGAATGGAAGGCGCGTGTTTACGCGAGGTAAGATCCCTGTAGAAATTAACAGTGCTCGATTTCACCGGGGCACGGCGCGCGATCTACGGGGCGAAGGGGTTGGGGGAGCGGCAGGAAGTAGGGGTTGATCGTGCATCCAAGAGCGACCCAGTAACGGAGTCTTGCGCGTGACAGAGGTCACGGCACGAGCATTATTCTCCTCCCCGCTCGAACATTGCACCCCTAGGGGATGGAGGAACAAGAGAAACAAAGAGGAGAGGTGAATCCGGGGTAAAAGGAAGCGAGTTTGTCGTAACAGCGGGTACTGACTTTATCGGCCTTTCGAGTTTATATATTTCTCTTTTACAAGAGGTGCAACCCCCGCATTTTCACGCCCTCGAACCAAACCGCCACCCTCGCCCGGCTCTCCCCCTTCCTTCCCGCCTCTTCGTCTCTCCTTCCGTTCTGACACTTCCATTCAACGTCGGCCAGCCCGGTTCCTCTACGTGGCACGCATTCATTTCGCCCCTCTTCAACGCCCGCTCACCCTTTCGCGCCAGACCTCACCCAGCCACTCTCAATCGGTTATTTATTCGCGATAGTTCCTACTTTCTACGGTTTACGACGCTATATCCACGGCCTTTCTTCGCGCCCCCGCCCCCACAGCGGGTACCCCGCTCGGATCTGGCGATAAGGAACACGACCCTCTGATGCTACTCTACACCCGTAACGAAACAGAAATTCCTGGACCTGCTTGGAGCCTCGAGAGACTGGGCACGAGCTTTCTCCTTAGAAGCGCTAAATTGCAAACGTGATACCTAACTGAAGGCTATAAAAAGTGGAGCCATACCTAAAGGGCGAATGATCCAACTTCTAAAGCTCATTGTACGAATAAATTTCCGCGACGGGTATATCTGCTCGCTTCTAACAAGGGAAGATCTGCAAACCGGAAATTTAAAAAATTATGAAACTTTCTCCCCTATAACACAAAATCGAAAAGTAGCCGGATTTTCAGGAATCAATTTCACCCCCTTGGAGTGAATTTGTCCAGCAACAAAAATTTTGTAATACACATCTGTATATCCTCCACAAATCCCCAAGGTTTCATAATTTCTTGAACTTCCAGGTTGAAGATCTTCCCTTGTAAGATAATAACTGAGCTCGAGTAATTAACGAGAGAGATAGACGAACACGTTATCTATTCGCCGCAATATCCGATTTCCAATTCGATCATTTTATCCTTTAATAGCGATCCCATTAAACTCGCCGGTTTACCGTAGAACGCCTCGTAGCGGCCATAAAATTCGCAAATCTCCTAATTGTCGCTTGAACGTGCGCCCGCCCCGTCGCCCGAAAACGCGCATAAGTCAGGAAAAACGATTAGCGGCCGAACTAATTGAGAAAACCGCCAGCCCGCGGGGAACAGAGGCATCGAGCACACGGATACACGGGCATTTTCGCGCGGCGCCGCGCTTGTATAGGGCCGGGAACACGCTCGCCGGTCGTCACAACGGGAAGATTAATCGCTTTAATTTCCGAGACATGATTAATCATAATTAACAGGCCGGGGGTTACTAGGTGGCTGGGAAAAGATAGAGACGGGAACGAGCGTAAAGGGGTGGGAGTGGACGGCGTTTTGTACTACGGAATCATTTACAGGGTGGCGCGGGAGGGAGTTGGGGGGGGGGGCGGGCCGGAGTCGCGGGTTGTGAAAAAGCGCGGTGAAAAATTCACGTTGAACCGAGGAGAGTTAACAAGTTGTTACGTATACAAAAATGAACGGCCAGGGAAGATGAATGTAATAACTTGCCGCTGTTTCTGCCGGATCATTCCCGCGAGCAAGCTCCTATCGATATTTTCGCCGTTTTACATTTACGTTTATCTTTCTTTTATTCTTTGCACCGTGTACACGATGCGAATGTAATAAAGACGTCATGGTAATAATAATATCTACGTCAGAGGGGTGGATTAAGGGGTTACATACACCTAGAATGGTCGAAACAATCGATTTTTCCAATAAAGAATTCGCAGAAGCTACAACATCAAAGGTAAATTCAAAAGAAAAAATTATCTCACTTTAACCCGTACCTTAAACTTTAAACTCTGTTTTCTCGAAACTACGTTTTTCAAATCGCTGTCAATGATACAATTTCAAAAACTTCCGAACGGATTTGAATGAAACTTGACACTATTATTTCCCACATCAATATCTTGTCTTTATCGTACGGAATTTGTTCTAATACTCACAGTTTGGTTTTAATCATTAAAAAACTGCTGAAATTTGTCTGAGCAATTGCATTACGGGATTGAATTAAACTTCAATGACTCATATTTTTTTTAACAATGAAAATTGTAAAAATAGCGTATGACGAAGACTAGTTTCTTTTACATACTTTAAGGGACATTTTTCTTTATTTCTTTTGGATGACACCCGGAGGAGATATTTTTGGCACCGCAAACTCATTGCGTGACAACCCTGCTCTGTTCAACAGCAGCTACACGACGAACAAGACGAATTATTGTCATTTTTGGAGCGGTGGATATTCTTTAAATTATAAGCTTTCAAGTACATATTACAATTTTTTATTAACAAAATTACTTACAGGTAAAAAAAAATCGTAAAACGACCCCTCTTTTCACGGTCCTAGGTGTACATAACCCCTTAATTCTAAGTCGACGATCGCGCTGCTTTCAAATTTGATTATATATTACTCGATTCGCAAGGAATTCAACGGTTCGATTATTTAAAGATACCTGCTACGACCTTCATTAGAATTCTATTCCCAGACGATGGCCCTTGCTCGAGGAGATATTGCAACGAAGATGTCCCGGAGAGGAGTCAGCCTGCGGTTGATGTACCTGAAACAGCTTGTTCGCGGTCTGAAAGCGGGGACGGCGATATAGAGTACGGAAAGTGCTTTGAAAAACGGTGTCAACGACCTTCCAGTTGAAATGAATAATACCCCAACAGGTGCAGGAACAGAATCTCGCCCACCCTGGTCGCCACTTAGCGCCCCTCTGTAAGCGGCGTTCCGCTACGGCCCCTTGAGGAAACACTGTTTTTCCCAAATTAAGAGATTCGCAATAATGGCCTTAATGGTCCCTGGTAAGGGCGCAAACTGAAATTACGTTACCACTTAAACGCGGTTATTTATCGCCTACTTTATTATTACCGCCTACGAGATTTTCGTTTCCCTCGGCGTTCGGGACGCCGGGCATCCAGTTAAACGACGCTGCACCTCGTTGCCCGTGTTTTCAATTAATTCCTCGTCTTTTTTCTCCGCCCCCCGGGCGCCTTGTTCCTCGTCTCCTTGTGTTTATCGTGCGGGGAACGTAAGGATCGGCCAGGCTCCTCGGCGGTATAAGCAGGTAACGAGATGCTGCTCATTCGTCGAGAAACGTAATTGTTCTCGACTGTTCAGCCTGCAATTTTACACCCCTTGGGTGGGTGGAGGATGCCCATCGAAGCAGCAACCACAGTTTTTCTGCCTTCGGGCAGGATTTCAGGGGTTTCCCCGGCAGGGAATTATAGTTTCTGAGGGGAATCTCCGCGGTTAGTGTATTCTGGATCCTCCGCTCATTCTGGACGAGGTAGTAATTCTTCCCACCACGCCGGGAATTTCGAATCACCTCCAGCGATGAGGAAAAGAATTGAAAGGAGAAGTGGCAGACGCTATAAGGAGATATCGCTCTTCGAGGATTAATTTCAAGTCGTCATTTTAAAGGCAGCAAATCGTAATTACGAAATTTTGCCGGCTGCGAGACGAAGGGGATCGGTGTAGGGGCGGGGGGAAAAATCGCGGAACCAACACGAACGAGCCGTGCACACATAGTTACATAATAAAAGCGTCGAAATCTCGACGCGAGTCTAAGATCTCACGGCTCAGAAGCGTTATATGAAGTCCTTTAAGCCTCGCAGCCGAGTCTTCGGGGTTGCTGCCCCCGATCGGAAAGTATTTCTCATTTGGCCTTTGAGGCTGCTCTCAGGATTACCCCCTCCGACCACCACCTCGAACCCCACCCCCCTCCCCCTTTCGCCTACCTCGCCGCCAGCACACATCCACCGAAGACATCAATAACGCCAACTCGAAACTTTCGCTCTGCCTCGAAGTGTTTCTCCTTCACCCACACCCGCCCGCCAACCCCAGCTCCACCCTCGACTCCTCTCCGCTTTCTACCCTCTTTTTTTACATTTTTTATAGCGCACGTCCAATGGCCCGAAAAGCAATGAACTTTGCTCGAGAAGTGACAAATGGCCATCGCGGGCCAGGCACGAAATATGAGGGACAAGTAGCCTGTGTCGAGATACCCAGTTGCAGTAGAAAATCCCAGGATGACGATCGAAACGCGAATTCTAACGATATTGCGCGCCACGCGAGAACAAATCCCTGAACCGATATTTATCTACAAGTTGTTCAAGTTCCCTAAAAGAGGGAAAGTAAAAACGAAGGGAACTGACGCGTGCCCCTCCGCGAATTAAATTCAAATTCCCAGCAGTGACTTACAATTTACCGGCAACAGAACGCTCGATGTCGAATCCGTTGCCTGCAAACTCGATAATTCCGTTCACAAACATCACAAGCCCGGATACCTTGGCGAGATCGTTCTAAAAGGATTGCCAGCCTCGCCGGTGGGGGCGGACATTTTCAGGAATATCGCTCTATGCGCGTCTCAGCGGGCGCTGTCTCATAAAGGAATAGAGGATGAGGCACAAAGGGACACGGGATTTCAGGCTGATGCGGGCAGAAGTAGATGAAGAGGCATTCGAAGCCAGGGACGATGAAGCGGAGGTGGTTAAAGGTAGGTGCATCAAGTAGATCAAACATTTGTGTTGGTTTCCGGCGGAAGATAGAATGGGGAGGGTAGGTCGCCGGAAGAAGGAAGAAATCTTTTAACCAAATGATGTGAAAAAAAAAGAGGAGGAGGGTAAAGCCGTGCAATTTTAAAACCCATCGAACAAGGAACAGAGATAGCGGGCTGGCGAGAGGTTTCGAGTGGTTGGGAGTAAAAAAGTTCTGCAAATTTGAGTGGTGGTTTTAACGCCGCTCTACGAACCACCGCGGCTGACCTGCTATAAAACCGCCAGCCCTCGGCCGCGCCGATGCCACCGAAGGCGATTCCGCCGCTTCGATCGATTGTAATTAAATGGAAACGTTTTTACCTCCTCCAGCTAGCCTCCTCGCTACTCCACCCATCATCTTTTTACCGCTGAATAATACTTAAGTTGCGGCGGATGATCGCCAGAAGTGGTGTCATAGAAGACCCGCAAAAGCGGCTCGCAAGTACAATGTTAATAAGCACTCCAGGCTTAATCGTGGACATTTCCCTCGACACGAATAGATTTGAGGAGGATGCTTCAGAGCTGAACCAGGTTCTCCCATCTTCTGCGATACTTTCGATATTTCTGCATCGGACAAGGGAACACCGCGAACCCGCACTCACCGATTGGAACTCAACTTTGTGTGTTTATAGAGTGACTCATGACAAGAACAACGGTATGTTTCATTCCTGCCCAATCGCGCTTTAAGGTTGTGTAAACTAACCTCAATGTCAAATAGGCACTCCCACTTTTTCGCGTATAACTCTTAAAGTACAAGAGACAGAAAAATATGTTTCAAACAAAAGTTCAATGGTGCACTAAGCGTGACAAACTTGCGTCAACAAAATTTTGAAAAAAAGTTTTTTTCCGTCAAATATTTTCTTTTTAAACCCTTTTCAAAATTTTGTTAAGGCACGCTTGTAGCGCTTGTTGTACCATTAAACTTTTGTTTGAAACATTTCTTTCTGTCTCTTGTACTTTAGAAGTTATACGCGAAAAAGTGGGGATGCCTACTTGACTTTGAGGTTAGTTTACATAACCCTAAAGCGCGATTGGGCGGGAATGAAACATACCGTTGTTCTTGTGTTGAGTGACTCTATATACCCACAATGTTGCGTTCCAATCGGTGAGTGCGGGTTCGCGGTGTTCCTTTGCGAGTCCTGTACAATGAGGACATACAAGGGACCCTGCTTCAATTACTTTTCAATTAAAAAACAGGTTTACTAATAATACTAGCCATGAGCGAAGGCTGCGCCGTCCGGCTGTACCTCTGTATGTACACGCTTTCCATAACAGAGATTCGATACATTGTCCGGAATATTTCAAACCAGATGAAGAAAAAGAGGAAAGTATAGGGACACGGACATTCCGAACGAGGATCCTTTCACTTTGTATCGTACTCGTAAGAGCATTACAACCGCTTGCAGCTCTTCGATCGGCAATGATTTCCAAATGGCATTCACGGCTTTCCGTTTGCAGTAAGCCGTAATACCGCAAATGTGGTCGACTGTAAGTGCAGATTTCCAGAAGGACCAGCCTCCTGCCGCAGAAAGCTCAATGTGAAATCGCAGTATACACCCACACACGTATCCCTTGGCCTCCATTAAATTAAAGGCGGTGCTCGGTTAACTTGCGATCCGCGAATCGCACTCAACATCCAGCCCCGAAACCTTTTTCTGATGCGAAGTCCTTGTCTACTTCCATTTTAAGATAGGTATATATATTGCGCGTCTCCTTAAACGCATCGGAAACCAGCTGAACGATTGGTCCGGGTTATATGAATTTACTTAAAGAGAAACGGACGAAAAGCACCGCGTAACCCGCACGGTTGCCATCGGCAGAGGGCAGATGGGGGTGCGATCGTCGCGTCGACGTATTAGAATTTAAAAGCATCTCGTTGACGTGACTCTTGCCCTTCTGGCTTTCAACGTCGCCGATAACGATCGACATTAATTAAAGTAATCGTCTTAGCGATGGGAGCGCACAGGTTTCCCTCGGGAATAAATAATTTATGAAGGCCGATGGCGGAGGGAGACGAACGATGGGCGAAGGGCAAGGGACAAAGGGGTGGCCGTTACGGAATACATATTTATTCACATAACGGGCGTACATGTTTTTGCATAATGCCACGCGAAGTGCATCTCGTCGCCGGGACTGCCGCGAACTTGAAGATGGGGCGCGGGTCAATGAAGAGGCAGGGTTCATTGAGTGCTGAGATTCTTGTTGATATGTTAAACGCCGTTCCATCTCTCTTTTCGGTGAAAATAGAAGAGAACAGGAGCAAAGTATTATACAAGAATATTCATATGGTTTATTAAGTTCCATAATTCCATATCCATATGTTTAAATTTTAAATCATATACAGTATATTGGTACTGATTTTCTAAAGTTCTCACGAACATTCCTCCTCGTTACATAATATTACAACATTCATTAATTGCACCGAAATATCGTTGTAATAATTAATGATTGCAGCAATGAATTATCGACTCGAAGTGTACGGTGTCATCATCCAGAGACGAAACACTATTACTGACAACAAAAACGTCAACGATTTTTAACAATTATCGGGTATATCACAAACGAGGTATAGGATAAGCAGAACGTGCACTGGATATTTCGGTCCAGGATTAGGGGAATCCCAGGACCCCCTCTTACCATTTTAGGGTCACATGCGATGTTACCGGCAAAGTCTTGAAACAGATGGTAACGCCACCCGTGCTAGGAATTAGAATTCACCATGGGAAAAATTAGGCCATTCAAAACCCGCCATTAAATTACCAGTAAACATAACCTAAAAAATTCAAGGAAACGATGAAACTGTGAGTGACAGTCAGAAACGTGAGAATAACAAAGCAGCAATGCAAGAAATCAGTGAGTCTGAAAAAAAGCGACTAGAGTCATTGAAGCGGCAGAAGGAAGCGTTTAGAGCTAAAGAATTGGCAGTGAAAAATGCATTGAAGAATTTGGTATACGTTGCGCTCCAATTCATCATGGCTTAAATCTTTTTCTTTCTTCGTGTAACATAATTCTGTACTTAATTCTACAGGATAGTAAAACAAATACAAATAAAATAATATTTAATGACGATGTTTACGAAGCAGAACAACCAAAAGTTAAGAAAAAAACAGAGAAGAGGAAACACGATTTGTTCGATGACGATGATGGCAATTATAATGACGAATCACTGTTGGATGTTAATAACTTTGGAATGAAAAAGAATGTAGCAAGGTAGGTAACTCGTTACAAATGCACTTTAGTTTCGATACAATTAGCCAGTACCCATTAATTAATAATTTTAGCATTGCGAACACAGTCGCACTTTAGGAAACGATGAACGATTTAAAATCGATGAACGCTTCATGGAAAATGAGCATATATCAGACAAAAGCGATACGGTGGAAAACAATGATGCATCGAATTTGCATAAAGAAAAGGAATGGCAATTAGACATTTTGGAAAATATTTTGGGAGTGCCAATTACTTCAAAAACCAAGGAAGTCAACAAGGATTCAAAATTCGCAAAGTATGCACGAAGGAAAGTTATATAAATCTTTCCTCTATGTATCTTTACGTTACATGCTTTTTAATCTTTTAGGAAAGAGATGATTAGGTACGATCCTACAGAAAGTAATCATAAAGAATATGAAATTGTCCCAGAGAAGTCGGAGGCGAATGCCAAGAAAGTTAAAACAAAAAAGAAAGTTAAAGACATTGTTGAAGATGTTGAAAATAAACAGGTTGAAGTGTCGAAAGATGTTTACTTTTCGGTATCGGAATCACTATCAAAGAGCTTGAAAGAAGGAGGACAATTTAGTTTGCTAAAAACATATGGAAAAGAGGAGAACATTGAAAAGGGTTTGTCTCTATATGCATTACATCTGAAAACATTTTACTACGACTGTTATTCTTTTATTTTTATATACTTTTAGGAGATAATGATTACAATGCAACTGCCGTAGAACCCGCGAAACAGAAAAAATTTGAATTTAATTTTGGTGGAAAGAATTCATTTAAATATGACTCATCTGATGACGAGAATGATAAAGGAATATGCACGACGAAGAATAAGCAAACTACAAGCGATGTATTTAAAGAGACGAATAATTTCTTCTTCGATTCTAACGATACACGCTTTAATGGTATGTAATTATAAGAAATTATAAATAGCAATTACCCAACGTGATGTTGTTGAAAAACTTACTTATTTAATAAATTTCAGAGGCAGTGAAATTTTTTTCCAAGAAGTCCGTGCCAGATGACGAGTTTAAAAATCTCAGGCGGGAATTAAAACAAATTGTTCGTTCGAAGATTCGTAGAAACGTGAGAAATAGTGAACCATGGGGCAGGAAGAAGAAAATAAAGAGATTTTCTTAAAAGATTTATTCAACTGTTCTCATTAATCTTTCAAAAATATAAACATGTACCTTGAATTCATACACATGTATTGTATAGTAGATATTAAATTTCGTATGAAAATGTATACAATATATGTCTGCTATATAAAATATAAAATATCTTACGCGTTGAATATGGAATATCATTTATCACTTTATTGACTAACGTTACCTCTGCCGTTGTGCATGAATTATTTAACTACCGTTCTGACTTGAGACCAGGATTTTAAAATGAATCGACTTCGACTCTTGAAACAGCTTCAAAAAATCGTTATTGGAAATAGCTGTCAGAAAGAATCGAGATTAATAAATATATCTGTTTCGACTAAAGCTCTGATATTGTTTCTTTTATCTGGCCAACCATCATTTCCTTACAGAAGCAAACTGTGAAATACTTCAGTGGAATCAACAGGGTGTTTCAACTACTATCGGAGGATGCAACTACAGGCAACAATTTCATATAAATTACCACTTATATACTGTACTCCACGTAACGCACACATGCTACACACATTCAACAGTTGCTTTTCATACTAAACCGATGGAACAGATTGAAGAAGTGATAAAAAATTAGAACCAGAACCAATATATTCGAGAACAATTTCCGTTCATAATAGTTACGATTGTGAAATCGCTTTAGTTTATCGCACCTGTTTTCCCAAAACCCTAGTATATAACAATTCGAGACAGTTATTACTGTCAGAGTTTCCATTCCCGCTTATAACCCATTATTGTCTTTCTTGTTTTTCAAATTTAACAATGTTACACGACAAGTGTATATTTGATAAAAATAAAATGTAATCGCTACTGGTTCTTACTTTCGTTTCAACTAAAGTCACAGAATGGAAGAAGCACATTTTATGTATACCCTTTCCTAGATTTGTAGTAAATTAGTCTACTGTGTGTAACCTGTAGCTAACATTTTTAAGCCACCCTGCGATACGTCTTAGAAAGTAATTTTAAGAAGATTTCGTGTGGAAGCCCACGCGATATTTGTTGTATGTGCGTGTTTAACAAATTGTACGTTTCTTCTTCGTAAACGGAATAAGTATTTGGTAAGCCCAGTTCATTGTAAAGCTGCTTCACACGCCTTACCTTTTCCGGATCTGACTCTCCGTAACATTCCTGTGTGTTATTAAAAACTATTGAACCCGCGTACCTTATTACTTAATAGGCAAATACGTGATTTTATTGAAGGTTTATTTACCTCCAAGATCTTCCTTTGCTGTTGCGTAACACGTTGCAAAGCAACAACGACGAGCCACGAACATTTCCCTGCCTCTATGTCTGTGCCAATCTTTCCAATAGTTTCTGGATCGCCATAACAATCTAAATAGTCATCTTGTACTTGGAAAAAGTGACCCATTTCTAATAGAATGGTTTTCGCCTGTCTATACATTTCTGGATCTTTTACACCAGCCTGTAAGAAGGCCGACCGATAAAAGATTATTATTACGCAAGCGAAATCGAAGAAATATACATATTCTTTACAAATCTTAATTGAAGTAAATCGAATTGCGATATCAGCGCGGATATTCAACTTACCAAATGCATGGCTGTGCTGATTGGCTGTACAAAAGTATAATATGCGGTTTTGTATTTTACGATAGAATTATATCGATCCATTGTAAAAAGATCTAAATTTGGCTTTTTCCCATGATTTGTTGATAACAAATCTAGACATTGACCCATGGTTGTTTTTAATGTAGTCTGCAATTAATATTAAATCATTACGATCAAGTTTATCGCACATATACCACGAGCGCGAACTATTTCCGGTATAAACAAATTACGCTGGAAATTCGATTGAAATTTCTTTTATTTGACACGATAGAGTTAAGAATTCACAGCACGATATTTCATAGATGGTATTTTTTTTAACACCAAGTGACCCGTTAAATAATTATTCAAGAATTTCGACTTATGTTAGTCACTCAATAATCTCCAGCCTACTTACATTCTACTTAGATGTAGCATAAGTGTTACTTACGTTTAAAAATAATTCCATAAGGCCTATATAACAATCTTTCGATTTAAAATGTGTCCTGAGGAGTTGGTATATAGCCATTTCCAAAATTACACCGTCATTAATTGCTGCCAATCCAATATCGTTATGTAAATACCAGCATTGTTGATTACGCCGTGTTAGTGACCCATCTTCAATATCATCGATTACCAGCAAGAATGCTTGTAGCTGTAAATATGTACACATGTAAACGTAAAAATGTACAGAGTTGATTTTTCACTCTTTGGATTAATGAAATATGTAACAGAGCTGCACAATTACCATAAATCCTTTCATACTTAAGTGGAAGTATATCACTGTACAATAATAATGAATAAAGCTTGTAGGGCAGTATATTCACAAGTTTGCGATAATAAAATTCGTATAATATTTTCTATAGAATTCTACATATATAGTAAATCCTCGTTATAAGCCCGACGAACGGGGCTGGCGGCGGGCTCGTAGCGCGTTGTGGACACTATTCCGCGCGGCCAATGGCGCGAGTGAGAAAACCCAAGAGCGAGCGAGAGGAAACGAAAGAGCCTCTCGCTCGTTCCCGGGTTCCCCCACTCTCGCCCGAAGGATTCCAAGAAATAGTGGAGATAGTTGCCGGGCTTCTAACGCATGGTAGAAACGGGCTGGTAACGAGGATTTACTGTATTTAGTATAATGTATGATTAGGGCTGCCATCTGTAAAATCACAAACCCCGGACAGAGAGCATTAAAACCCCGGACATTTCCACTTAAAACACGGAAACTTTTAACTATTTCTTATATATATGTATTAGGTACGATATCCCAAGACAACAATTTCTATAAAATATAGACTGTGACCGTAATCAAGAAAGATAGATAAAATATAGTTGTACAAAGTAGGAATTTATTTATGACTTTTTTATACACTTAACTTATAACTAAAAGAACACATAAAGTACTCAAATTTAATTTACAACTAAAATAAAATAAAAAAATTGAAACCAATCGATTATGCTAAACGTAGAAAAACAAATTCTTTTTTTTCAAAAGTCAACACGAAAATAATCTTATAAACTGCGAGCGAACAGCATCGAAAACCCCGGATCACTACAGAAAACCCCCCCGGACGCCCTAAAAAAAGAGCACAAATCCGGGGAAACCCGGACGGATGGCAGCCCTATGTATGATGTATCAACTTAGCTGAACTCCACGAATCGAACATTTATTAATATCATTAGTAGCATAAAACATAATAAAATAGTTGCATACCAATTCTGTACACCAGCCAAGAATTCGCGCTAACCGAAGATTCTCTTCCGTTATTTGTTCACGCGGAGCCAATGCTTTGAATGCGTGAACAACTGCCAACGCTCTACTCTTTTTCCCTCCAGGAACATTATATTGCAGTACCTGATGATGGACAACGTACATTTGTTATTTGTCATTTTGTTATAAATAATCCCATTATTTATTTATTTGTCCAGCGGCACGTGCGTTCCGTTGACATTACAAAATAAACAATAAACCCACAAATCCATATTTATGTGGTGCATCCAAAGTGATTTGCATTTAAAAACCTACTCCCCATTTAAGAATATTGATCGATCTCGTAAAATAAAAAAGTGAAAAATCTGTTTTGAACTACTTACCGACTAGGTAAGTAGTTGAATATCTTTTCAAATAATAATAAACAAATAGCATGGAGCATTATTATTACACGTGGTTGCACTGTTGCAATTGCTTTTCTTCTGACCGTGACCTGAATTAATGTCCTCCAACTACGACCACTAAACTGACGTACGTGCATTACGCAAGACTATAATTATTGCACACAAAAAAAATCGCAAAAAAAAATATAATTTCGTAGAAGTAATCGAGTCTGGTCGAAAAGTATGTCCCCTGCCTACACTGCACGTATAAGGTCTCAGCCATTTAAATCCGCAAAATCAAACGTTTAGCGTACACCACGTGCGGAAACCCCTCAACCATATCTGTTAAACACATCCGCTGAACCCACATCGGCGTTTTCCGCGCAAGCTGTGTGCGTTTACTGAACGTGTTATTTCAGAATTTTCAATTTACAATAAAATGTACCTTTGCCATCCATTTAGTAACATCGGGAATGTCAAGATGGCGACCAGCATCCGTGAGATCCCGAACAATATCGGGCCACACAGCCATCAATTCACGAGTTTCATCTTTGGTCGTTACGATCTGGGGCTGACTGGCAGAATATAAAGTTCGTGCACCCGAACTCGTCGATCTGAAGAATGAACAATTTTTGCGACACTTATTATCTTCGATCGCATTCTTCCTTCCTTAAGCCTACCAATAAACTAATTGATATGATCAAAATGGAAGCCATGAGCTCACTTTCAAGACTTTTTCGATTATCATAGTATATTAGATTCGTTTTGAAATAATTTAATCATACATAGTTCACAAGCAACGAAAATTAAATGTTAATCCCGATTGTTAATGTTCAGTGTAAATTTTTTTTATCAGTTATTGGTACGTTTTATAAAATTGTATGCTAATAGCTTCTCCATTAGCGTTCTCACTTATTCTTCTCGATTTCAGAATATTCGCAAATTATGTTTATACGCGTATTATTTGTCACAAGTGTTTACAACTTCTTTCAAATAAATGTGATGTAGGAAGACGCGATACGTACTTCGAATTCATTTTACTAGCAAGAAGTTTCGCTGAACCACCGTATACCTAGTCTGATGTAGAATGTGCAATTCGAATGACATGACAACCTATATATACCGTGTATTTACATATGTATAAGCTGTAACTAAAATCGTCATGCCGTAGTAGTAGTATCGCGTAGAACCAGTATTAACTTAAACTATTTGCTCTTTTAACAATTCTTTCGTAGAGATATAAGACATATTTTCAAATAAGAATATTTACAAAATTTTAAAAATTAGTGCTTTCGTAATGCGCATCTCCATGTGGTGAACACGATTCCGATTGACCGACTCATGTAAAAGCAAAATCGCTGTATATGAGTATCCTTTAACTCAAAATCTACAATGTGGAACTCGTTCGAAATATTTTAATAAAATTCCACGGAGTTATACAACAAATATCAACTGTAAAGGATTTTACTGACGTAATTCTGTGATATATGTTATGTGATAAAGTTATGCGATCTCAGTGAGCGAGTTCCACATTGTAGAGAAAAGTGTTTTGTAGATTCAATTAAAATTTCAACAAAAAATATCGATCCGTTCTCGAGTTACGATGTTCACCGTCGTGAAAAACATAGTTTTGAAAAAAAAACGACTTTAAAGCCTGCCGCGGCGCGTTTACCTGCAGTGACCATGGACATAGGCATATAGGGATGGAGCAATAGTTGCGACTTTAGGCGAGGGGAGTGAAGCAGCTTCGGAAAGCATCTGGTGCCGCATTGGTGATTGGTTCTGTCTTTCACCCTGGTTCCAATTGGTCCAATGTGGCACCAGAGTACATACCACGTGACCATGATTCCCCGCAACCCCTGAACTGCTTCACTCCCCTCAGCCATTGCTCTGTCCCTATATTCCTATGTCCATGGCAGTGACCCGCCCGTTACTTTTTACGCTCACTCTCGCCATTTTTCAAATTTTTCAATGAAATATTTTTTAAAATACTTCTAAGACTTATGGCTATCATAAACATATATATATATATATATATATATATATATATATATATATATATATTCTCTAAGGTTTGTCCAACAAAAATTTTGGTTTGTCCACCCTTCAAAAAAAAGTTATGGACAAAGAAAATTTTTTCACCAGCACCCTCATGAAAACAGCCCAACAGGCAACTCACACGGACAGGAGTAGGGATATGCTTTTGTGTAGTGCGATGGGAAGAAAGTGGGGGATGACGGTAGATCATAGTGGGGGTAAGCATTTGTCCCACGTCCCACGATTCTGGGCATCACTGACAGGGAATCAGGGATGCTAAGGAAGTTCTTCGGCTGCATTTGTTTTCTGTGGGGGGGGGGGGGGAACACCTACAGGAGTGGTGGTAATGTGTGCATAAACTGACGCCAACGCCAAGGCAGCTAAGTGGCGCCAACGCGAAGCCAACCACGGCCAACCAGCGTCGCCGGGAATAAGCCAACCTAACTTGGCGCTGGCGTCAGTTCACGCCATGGACATACATACGAATATAGGGACAGAGGAATAGTTGCAGGGGGTGATATCCTTATCGGAGGGTGGCGAGGTAACATACGCTTTCTTTCTATTGGCTGCTGCTTCGCACAAGCGCATTGATGTGTAATGATGAACGTTTGTCTCATCGCAAGCAGGGATAGTGGCAGCCATATTTGAAGGGTTCTCGTAGTGTGGTATGCAGTATTCACCTCATATATTTGAATAATTATAGATGCATGTTTCTCTTCAATTTTCATTATTTTTACAATTTATATTCGTGAATAATCATTTCGTTAGTATATACTTACAATTAGACATCTGTATGTAGCAAACACTTTTTCATAATTAGCGGTACGGAGCATGCGTAAAATGCAACCAATCAAATCCAGGCAGATGTAGGTGCTCTCCTCCCCCCCCCCCCCCTCAAATACGTATCACTCCCCTCGTCGAAGATCGCACTATTCCTCCGTCCCTATATTCCTATGTCCATGGTTCACGCACACATTACCACCACTTCTGTAGATGTTCCCCCCACCAAAAACAAGTGCAGCCGAAGAACTTTCTTAGCATCCCTGATCAGTGATCACTGGGTTCCCTCACTTATGTTTCTCCAGGCGTTGCACGAGACCTGGCAGGGAGAGAGTGCAGCACCCGGAGGAGAAAATCATCACAGTGAAGTAGGTGTGGTGGGGACCATTCTCCTACGGCTCCACGGAGCAGGCGAAGAGAAGCCACTGCGGCTCGCGAGCCGCTAGTTCGACACCCCTGATCTAGACTAACGAAATCCATCGTTGGACAAACGATTTTGATAATTTATTTGAAAAAAATCGAACTTAAATGTGATCGATTCAGCCGTACTTCCTTTTTCGCGATTTTTATTAATAATTCGATTCTGGAGGGTGGACAAATCGTGAACAATCATTTCCCATTGACAAATCATTAAAAAGTTTTCATGGGTGTGCTGGTGAAATTTTTTTGTTTTGTCCATAACTTTTTTTTGAAGGGTGGACAAACGAAAACTTTTGTTGCACAAACGTGGGCAAACGAATGCCACCGATTTTTTCCAAAAATTCGCATTTGGGGGTGCAAACTTCACAGACCTGGCCCAAGCGTGGCGACCGAAGCGAATGAGGAAGATGACTGCAACTTTTTCCCACCCCTGACGCCACCAACACACATTCCACTTGTCATCGGTGTGTTATAAAACATTAATATGTAACTACTACCAACTTCGCAAACCATTCACTCATGCGCACTCATAGAAAACCGCAATACATGCGCTAGTGGCGCCTTCTGCGCCGAGCTTTGCGTCATCTTCCCCACTGTTCGTCGATGCTGTTCTGTCATATGGGTGATGCGTGGTCGCCGCACTTTGCGCTGGTAACCAACGGGCTTTAACAATATCTTAACGATTTTATCGATATGTATATCCGTAAGTATCAATACGGTATCGATAAAATGTCGATAATCGGATAGTCCCAACTCCATCTTAAGGTCTATCGTCCCTGGACGAAGAGTAGTATGCACCTACTCATTTGTATGGAAATATAACTCGTATGTTAAACGAATGGACGTTTTTTAAGTAAACAATATCACATTCTACGAAACCTATCTTTAAACAGAAATTTCAATGGACGAAATCGATACGATGATACCTATTGACTGTAATTTATTTACCACTTATAAGGCTTCATTCCCTTCCATTCCGCTGTAAGCACCTCCACAACTCGAAATAAAACTTCCTTAACTCGAACTATAGTTTGCCGATATACATACTACGGTATGAACCGAAATTTTGAGGGATTGGAAGGGAGGGGAAGAGGACCCTTAATATAAAATTTAACTTCGGGTATTTGTTAGTTTCTGAGATATTAATAAAAAAGTTTCGGTATAATACATTGAAATCTGCCTATAATGGATACATACGCGAGAGTACCTTTTAACAATACAGGCAAGCGTATATATATCATAAGTCGTGTTTTCAATGTACCCGCGGCTAAAATATGTCTACAGATATTGGCATACTTCTTACATCTTCTTACGAAGAATACATTAATTTGCATATTCTATTTGCAACTTATATTTATCATAAAAAACTTGCTTTACATATCAGTTATAACTACGACTCCAAACGTTATGTACGTATGTATAGATTATAGATACATGCATTCATGGCAAACGTATTCTTAAATTCAGATCTCTTAACCCTGTTTCGATACGTCTATTTATTATACATACGTATAATTTTCGAACCATACACGTGTGAAGCAAACATACAAAAACAGTATGCAGTGTGTTCATTATAAATTGATAGAAAGATACTGTGTAGTATAAAGGTAGGTATATGAGCTTCGAAGGAGGCAATAAATTGCATTAAAAATAAGTGTCGGAAGTCTTCTTTTTCGCTAAGAAGAATGTTTCCAAAATTCTTTCCGACAAACTATTGTTAATTGATTTTGTTGTGATACTGCTCCATTTTGATTCAACATATTTGGTATACACACTGCACATACTGCAGCAAAGATCATAAAGATATTATGCAGTAGTAACACCGTGATTGAAACTGGTCCGGTCCCGGACAGTTTGTGGGGATAGCGAATTATCTTTCGTGGAATAACGAAACGTATCACTTGTGCAGGCAGGACCGCGTGAGTTGCGTGGAATATTCTACACTTGAGATTTTGCTGTGTCCACAATTCCACATTTGGGAATTTGGAAGGCATTTTATCATTCTTTAGTTTTTGTTTGCATACCACTGGATTTTAGACGGCTAAAATTTTATCTTTTAATTTTGTACTCCACACGCCACCAAATCCACACTCGAGAAAAATTTGCTCCGCCGACCCTGTGTGCAAGCAGTACAGTATTATGTATTTCCGATATGCTGTACTTACGACAGCAGAATTCTCCCTTGTTTTATTCAACTCTGCTCGAATTTTTGCAAACTGTGCCTTTACAAAATCGTATAATATTCGGCAATTTTCCACCCTTTTTCTGAAATAATTGAAAATTGTTTTTGACATTTCTTCAACTGACATTCCTACTCTCCACGAAATAGTTATTAACAACCACTTTAATTTCAACTCTTAGCTCTTTGTTTCTGGCCATTACTTGTATTGTATTGTATATTGTTTTTTCCTGTGTTTAAACAGGATGGCGTTTCAAGCATATCGCTTATATTGCCCAACGAACTATAAGTCCTATCTTTTCCCTCCTCTCTCTCATTCGGGTCCCAGCAGCAGCGGCGCACCGGGAGAAAGGTGGTCTCCCATCCTTCTCCCCAGTACCCGCCCCGTGATGCTTAACTTCAGTGATCTAAAGCTAGGATTTCCAATGTGCGACTCGCCGCTCCGTCCGGCGAACCGCACATTGGAAATCCCAGCTTTACGAGAACCGGTGTTTTCCATCACGGCGACGGCCGCTGTTTAGCCATTACTTAAGCATGATACTTGTGAACCCTACCCTTCAGCTTAATAAACAACATTTATGAGAAACTGAATTAATTTCAAAAGTGAAAAGCTGCATTATAAAGTCGTGCAAAGCAATGGTTTAAATGATACTGCATAGTCCAACGTTGGATTATGCATGTTTTATTTGCTCATAAAACACATACATGGTTCGTGGCTTACGTGTACAGCTGAATTTTTTGCAGTAATAAAATAATAGTAATTGTTTTTCAAACAGTGCAAGTATTTGTACTAGAGCTGTTCAAATAGGTGACATAAAAAAGTTCAACTAAACTCAGGTGAAATTATGCGAACCAAGCCAAGTCCTCGAATGTCGAAGTAGCTTAATTATTCAATCGAGTTTGATAAAGTTTGATAATCTCCGTACGATTTGAGCAGCTTGAACACGTTTTAACGACTTGCTTACATTCAAGCTGCTCGAATTGAAATAATGATTCGAATCCCATTGAGCCACTTGGAAAGCAATAAGTTACTCGTAACATATCAAACTATTCAATTAATCCAGGGTCTTATAAGAATAAAATGAATCGATAGAAAAAGGGTTTCGCTCGGTTTGAATTCCAAATTAAGGCGGGATTTCCTAGCCGCGACCGGCCGCGAATACTGGCGGCGGTCCTACTAGCGCAATGGAGAAGTATGCATCTGTGTCTCCGTTGCGCTAGTGGGACCGCCGCCGGCCGCCGCAGCGGATCGCGTCTAGGAAATCGTACCTTTAGACAGCTCTAATTTCTACCTATTTCCAATACAAAGCTTTCTGAAAATCAACGTAGTGAGCCATGAAATAATTGATCCGGCTGCGATCGAAATTTCCGAAATCAGAGATTTTCTACCTTATTCTGCGATCTTTAAGCGTTTGTAGCTCAGAGCAGCGTCAACCGATTTTGATGAAATTTTCAGCATGTATACAACTTAACAATATTTTAGAATGTGCACAGAGATATTCAGTAGAAAGATACATTTGCAGAGAGTCAAATTTTCGTGAATGCAGTTCACCGGAAGAAAGATTCTGCAGATGTATCGTGAGGTGTATATATTGCAGGTGCGTGCGTTGTGTGTACTGTTGGTGGTGTCGTCAGTTCGTCGAAGAGTACTTGTAGTTTTATTTCGGTTATTAGTTTTGTCATTTTTATTTTTTTTTTTCAAATGGGGAACCGGCCCATTAAAAAGTGTCCTGTCCTGTTTCCTGCCTTTCATTAAATTTAGCATTTCCTCTTCCAACTGTAATAATCAAACACAAAATTGGGCTTGTTTTATTTCGTGACAAGATATTATCTGCAAACTGGTCATGTAGTACCTAATCAATGTAATAACGAAAATCTGCAGACGTCGCTGGCATATCAAATCAATTTCTTTCTGATCGCGCTATGTCCTGCAACAATCTACATATGTCTATGACCTGTGTACAGTGTACATCAGTGGCACCCACCCAAAGAAAAATGAGACTAATGTAACCACGACTAAAGTAATTCAAGAGCATAGTAAAAAGAAAAGAAAACTCGATTTTCTTCTTTAACACTGGGTCTACGAAAGGAGTCAAAATGACTTTTTTTGCCATTTCTTATAATCATTACTCATTTTCAGTATATCTTATTTTCTGAAAACGTTCATGACTTTTACTGAAGTATATAAATGATTAATTCTGTAAAATAGTTTGCTTCTTCGCTTGGTTTTTCTATAAAATTTATATGTAGTATACCTACAATCTACATATACCGAGATGGATCATTTTGACCCGTCACGGAACGCAGGTAAATTTTTGATTTCAGAAGGTTCTCATAATATTTCCGTATAGTTCAAATACTTCTCTAGAAAACTAAAAACATTTCAGTACATATACCTTGTACAACAAATACTAAACAATACTTGTATGTTAATACTTTTTTCATGTCTTTCGCTTGTTCATAATCGGAAAAGGTGAAATTCGGAATTCTATTTTCTATCGTGATGTGTAAAAAAAATTTTACGCATAAAATTACTTAGGAATTGTGGAAAGACATTCACGAAGTGTGAAATTACTGGAAAAAATAAACAATTTTGACGAAAAATTTTTTGGCACTGATTGTGATGAAAGTAATCCATTAGTGATTAGATTGTGAAAAAGAATATCAACAATCGAACAACAGAAGCAAAAATGAGTCGTCAGATACTAACAGTGAAAATAAAGATTAGTCGTTTATGTAAAAAAGGAAAAGAGCGCGAGTTAAATACAGCTGAAAAATATAAAAAAAAAATGCATGTCTTTTCTTAAATGACTTTATCTTTTCAAAAACAAGTAATTTTGATCCCTCCGGTAGAAGTAGATATACGCCAATCGTCGGTAGTTCTAGGGTTAAATAAATTTTTATAATCACCTAATGAATTTTATTGAATTTGCATTAAACATATTTTTATCCGTTCAGCTCGGTTCTCCCCAAGATTAAATCCTGAGTACGTCACTGGTGTACACCAATTACATGTGCAATGTCTAACCTCACACTATCTACAGATATGATGCAGCTGTCAGCAAATAATTTGAATAACAAAAAATAGTAAATAATAAAGGAAACAGAAATTAATAATTATTTAATTTTTTATTTAATTCTTTAATGTATTTCAGCAATACTTATTTTATACTTAAAGTACAAAATAAAATACTTCGTATTTTTAAAATACAAACATAAATTAACAGAAAAATAAAGTGTGTACTTAGCTAAAAATGTAATGGCAAGTCTTTATTCTGGCGAAATGCAGTCACGAAAATTGCAAATATATCTATGTTTTTATACCGCTTAAAATATAATAGAATGTGTCTGGGGATATTCTAAAATATTCAGATAAATTGCTTGGTTTGTTCAACAAATATCGTTAATCTAAACCTAAACCAACCGAAAAATGAATAAATCATTTTTTTCCATTTACTTTCAATTTTTGCAACTCTCCACTCATTAATTTAGGGGTGGCAGTGGCGTCCGGATAATGGAAAAGTACATACCTCTAAACATCGATGAATCTATTTCGGCTATCGTCATATACGAGTAAAAATATCTAGTACAGCCACGTATTTCTGAAAAACAAATGTTCGCGCGATGTTCAGTCCGGGCAAAAACGCGCCCACTGTAATCATAGCCTTAAATGAGTCATTTCTTCTGATACGATAACACAATTCAATTTACAATATGTCGTCGGTCGAAGAAGGGACCGTATTCGAAGCAGAGCCAAGTGATATTTCGCAAGTACGTCACGTGTTTAAATATGTACATTAATTCACTCTGTTAAAAAACTGATAAAACCCGCACGGGCTGTAACGTTAACCTGACGTCTGTCTAGTTTCCTACCTAAGATCCTGCTTAAACTCATAGCATGACGAAGAAGAATTGGGCTCAGAAATAAGTAAATCCATTACAGTGATTCTAAAAGCGATAACACACCGCGGAACGCAGACGACAATACAATGCGACCCAGACGAGACCAAAGAGAATTTCATCGACCGGATTATTACCACAAAGATATGAACAAATATTGTTGCACGAACCGCGCGCTACGCGAGATCCATGTTTGTTTGCCGTATGTATATTTAGAGTACCTGTCGCGTATTTTATTTCGTCTAAAATCTAAGGTAACGAAGATAGAGTTGTTTCCCAGTTAATATAAATTTATGCGAGCTATCTAACGCAATGCAGATATTTCCTTTTAATTGAAACTTGTTTTACCGAAACTAACGGTAATGCGTAATATCTATACCGAAGATTCACCACCGCATCATTCAAAACAGTTTGCTTTAAATGCACCGATTGTAGTAAATATTTCTTGAATAAGGCATCTATATGATAACATTATTATTACATCATCGTTTTTACACACTAACGTGCAGAGACAAAAGAGAAAAATTCAAACTTGGAAATATATTTAGTTCTTGTCCATGAAATACATATCTATGTGCATAGTAATGACTTCTTGTAACGCATGCGTATAATTAAAAACGTGTATTCGTAAACGTATTCGCTGATACTGTGTGTGCTGAAATTCTTACCACCTATTTTGCACACAACTGATAAACGTTGTTGATCAAACAACGCATAACGTAGAGTACTCGTTCCACATATGTTACTGCAATTTCATTTATTCATATACGTATATATGAACTTTTTATCAAAAACTTTATTGATCATAATAATTCTAATATATTTTTTATTCATTATCGTACATTTTATTATATATTATGTGTATTCCCTATATTTCTTTTATTAAAGTTTATAATTTACAAAATTAAGTCTAATTTTCAAAGTAATTTAACACCTCTATACGCACTGTGTCAAAAAAAGACTTCTACACTCTATGCAATTTCTTTCCACATTTTTACTGCAAGTTTAGTTTTTCTATACACTTGCCTTGGTAAATCTATTAATAATTTGTTGCACGCTGAAATTATTACTGTTTTATGGGAGTACTCTGGTAATACGGGTCTGAAATCCTCGTATTTAGTTGTTTTAGAATATACTGTTAAAATTTGGGAGCAATATTCGAAGTATTTCGACATTTATCGCTGAAAACGTGTTTTTTTTTAATTTCCCTAGAAAACATCGAAATTTCGGATGTTTCATATGTCCATGTAATAGGACAGTAAAATCGGGACACAGGGACATACTATATAACATTCCACCTAAGAGTAGACCTACGCCCCTACCGATTTGCGACCGATCTGCGCAGCTCCCACGGATCTGACGATTGGTCGTAGCGGAATTCCGCCCAATCTGGCATCCCTGTACTAGTTAAGCTGTCCAAGTATTGGGCCACTATAAGGACTATGAATTTTCAATATTTTATAAAATTATTCGATCCAATATGATTTTTTTTTTAATGATAAAATATACACGGTTTATCATGTACTTGCAAAATCGTTTTTGTATAAATCGACTTATATAACTGAAAAATTCTCCAATGTGATTCCGCCGTACCTGGACATTTACCTTATCCGACCAATCGGTCCTAACTTGTTTAGGTTATTCTACAAACCATTGGCTATCGCGGAGAGCGGATCGATTTTCTTAGCCGATTTATTTTAATGAAAAAATCATGCTTTTTTTCCACCTTAACGCTTTCGCTGCGTTTTTCGAGTGTAGTCGAACGCCGCTACATTCCCTTTCGATGCGGATTTCGACTATTGTCCACGCATTAAAAAAATGTATACTCTTGTACTGTGATAAACATGTAAAATGCAAAAAAACGTTGAAAATTAAAAACTTTTTTCCATTTATTACTGTTATTAATTGACACTTCAAGAATCGTCCAAAAATTTAAATACGCAGCGAAAGGGTTAAAGTTGCAAAAACATGTTCATTTCTCATAATCAAACTTTGAGCTTCCACCAGTTTGTTGAATTCTGAGATAAGCAACTAATTGTGTTCTCTGCGATAGCGGCACTTATACAGATTAAGAATCGCTTTAAAATGCTGTTTTAGGTAAGTCTATGAGACGAAACCGGACCTATCACTGAGGTCTCTTCTCCAAGGCAATTTTTTGGCCAGATTACCAGATTGCCCCCTTATTCAATTAGGAAGTTAAAATTCATGTTCTTATCGCTGAATATTGTTTTATACGCCATTTATTCTCTACACTTGTTAACAACAAAACTGATATAAGTTTCACACTTATACATAATCTGATTCATGGTTCTCCAAAATTATATTCATTTCATTCGCGTTGTACAGAGATTTACATGACTAATGATCCTATCTAATGGATTCGCCCTCGAAACACATTCACTTGATACCAATTATACTTTCCGACTCGAATATTGTCAAATCATTGCCAATAGGATATAAGAATAGATTTCTGATCATGTGTACGTGTACACAAAAGAAAGAACATATTATTAATCCTTTTACTGCTGTAGATTCGATATCATGCTACATTCATTCTGTCTTTAGAATGGTTCAAGATCTCACGACCACGTTTCTGCTCTTTTGTGACAGGGCATTTTGTTACAGAAATGCACCCAACAAAATAGAACGTTTTTAAGATGGAATTTGCCCAGTATCAGCGAAAAAAGCAGATATATCATCATTGGGCACCAATTTATTTAGATGTCAAGAGTCTACTATACTCATGTGACTTAATTCATTTAATTATTATACTTTCTTAAAATATTTAAGCGGTGTTTATTATTTCTTTACGTTTCTCGACATTTTCGCAACTATATATACTCAACCCGCGCTTTGTCAATAATTTCACTTACCTAAAATATTCCAAGAAGAGTGTATTGGCCCTGGATCGTTGTGCCTTGGACACTTCGTGAAATTGCCTCTGAGTATTATTTTTAATATGCGCGGAACTGATACGATTTCGTAGCACATTTCGTTGAAACAACGACAGGACGTGTTTTTGTAAAGCCGACATTTTTACAGCTTTACTGTCTAACAGAACGTTTTGTCTTTAACCTCTTCGTAGAACAACGAAGATTTATCTGTACGTATCCGCTCGTACGCTATACCACGGACGTTGCGTGTGATAAGAATGTTCATGAGAAATCTTACGCGAGAATAAACGCGAGGTTTGTATTCCAAGCAGAGAAGCAGAAAACGCGCGCAAACGCGGAGCAGTAAGGTGCCTTTTCATGCTGACGCTCGTTTGGAACGTCAAACCAATCACGTGATCGGCCAACGTGACTTTCGGCGTCGACGCTCGTTTTGACTTTTGAATGTTAAGACCACTGGTCTTGATTGTGAGCGATTAATTGCCGTGAATGGAGGGGGTAACAAATGTGACTGGTCTAAATTAGACCAGTCACGTGTCCGACACTCGTAGAAAATAGAAGCGTCGGTGAATCATGTCACTTTCAAGCAGAGATGGGCATTATTTAAATAACAAATTATTTAAATGACGTATCAAATAAAAGAGACTTTAGTCTTATTCGTCATGAATAAGACTAACCTGAGTCAATTTTTAATCGAAGTGCCCATGATTGAAATAGTTAAATCATGGGGATTCAATCGTCGGCCATGATTGAACTACTTCCCATGTTTTTCAACGTTCGCCGATAAAAAGTATCGAAGCAATTTTGAGGTACAGCGACAAAGTTTTTCCTTAATATACAAGGAAGATTTTCACAAATTTTCACACTGATTAATAAATATTTGTAGACGATATGGCGATATATATAAATCTCGCGCGTCAGATTTACATAACATAATAATGTACATATATGCGTTATATTTAGTCAACTACCTGCTTTAATGTTCCATATTTATGCTTTTTGCACGTTACTCGTGTACTTATTCGGTGGGATTCATTTTCGTTGCTTCGTGCATACCGCGGTTCATAATCAGACTGACACCGCTCAAATGTCTGTTGAAGCTGGTTTGACTGACAACAAATTAAAATTTATTCTACGTATTTCTTTCTGCTCTCAATGCATCAGATAACAAATTAATTGTTTACTATCGATATTTCTGTATCTATTCTGAAGTATTATGTACCTTAATTACTTACTTAAAAACTAATTCAATATAAAGGCGACTTTTGACTTTTGCACTTGGTGTCATCCATAGTGAAAGGTGTAAAGATTGTTTTCATATGCATTTCATCGAAAGTGAACATCCAAATTGACCAATGAACAATGTAGAGCCAATTTCTACTTTTGATTAATTCACATTCACTGCGGATGAATCGTCCGCGATACACATCCAAAGTGTAAAGTCTAAATTCGCCTTAAGGTTATAAGTGAAAGTGATAAACATACGATTTTGTAATAAACCGATTTTGAATTATAAGAAATTTTTTTTAAAAAGTGAACATAAAAATTAATAAATATTGATAACAAGAGTTGTAATATCATTATTTATTAACAAAATGCCACCTAAACCTTCAATTAGATACACAAATTTATTTTTGCATCAATGTACATCAAATTTTAGTATCGTTTCTAAGTATTGTATTCTATTTTATATTGCGAATGTAATATGTTAAAATAATATACATGAACTATTAAACAGTTTTCATACAGAATACTATTTTGATTAGTTAATTTATTATTATTACTCCTTTGCATTGCCCGTTATTCTTAGACAGTTAAAAATTTGTATATTCTTTATTTTGTAACATAATTTATTATATCAACTATATTGTATTGCCTATTACATAATTCTTCACAAACGAATGAAGATAAGTATTTATCGATTGAAAGGAACTTTATTAGAAGGAGCTGGTAATCTATATTTTGCTAACTCCACTTCTGCTTCTCCGAAAGAATCAGTGTGATAGCAGAAATATTCTGGATTTTTATATTCTTTATCTTTGGCGGCACCAGGACCTCCTACAGCTGAAAAATAAAATTTAATAAAATTGTCACTATCGTCAATCGTGTTTAACATGATAAAGGGTAATTGTCTAATTATCTAATATAAGATTGTAATGTGTTATTTTCAATTAACTACACTTATACATTTATATAGAAAGTAATCTTATTTATTTTGAAAACACTAACATATCTGTTACTGAAAAAGGTGCAAAAGAAGTTTTCAAAAGTACAAAATTAATATTTTTTACTTCTAACCATATATTTCTATTTCCAAGCTCTTGTTAACTGACAGAAAACACTTTACTTTGTATAATCTACTGTTCAAATCACAACTAGAGAATTAGGTATCAACGCACTAATTCTTTGAGTTGTTCATCAGTCATGTAACTATAAAAAAAAACTTATAAACAGTCCAAATGGAGCACCAATTATGCATCAGGGAAATATCAAGATTATCCAACAAACTGCTAATTCAGTGCAGTACAAAACACTGTATTGAACAGAACATGTTCAAAACCAAATGAACACATCACTGATGTGTGTAAATAAACCTTTAATACATTGCAGACAGATCACGAAACAAAACAAACACACATTTATAAAACGCTGAACATTTTCACGACTTACGCCCGCTTGGAACTTTAACGCATTTGTCAGTAAGTCCTTTAACATCTGCGTTCGTAGACTGATGGGTGGATTGTTTGCTTGCTTTTGTTGACTTTGCTTTTGAACACAGAGATTGTGTCATTGCTAAGCTTCCTTTCTGAAATCATTTGTTTCATCTTTATCAAAATATTTCGAATGGTAGCAAGTTATTAAGAATAAAACTAACGTAACTAAGATATTTCTTTGGTGACAGATAGATCTTGAATAATTTTTATACGTACTTGTGTCAAAATTTCATTTGATATTACACGTAACATTTTGTTACGACGATATCAGTAATTCAACTGTATTTTTAATAAGACACAAATCCCGATATTTATGTAACACGCACACAGCCGAACAGTGGCGCCAGAATCATGTGGATCGTGTGGTGGAATGGGTGGATTCCACGATGGGAGACGAACCGACGCCACGGCCAACCAGCGTCGCCGGGAAATATGTTGTCGATGCTGGTTGGCCGTAGCGTCAGTTCGCTCAGGGTTCGGCACGATTAATCTGCAGTGATGAAGAAGAAAATACGTACAGGAGCGGTGCTTGCCTTTGTTTGCTAGTTTGTCTATCGTTGCTATGCATGTAAATTTTTCTAGGGATAATATTTATAATTATTTTAAAGAAACATTCAACGAAGAGAAAACTTTTGTATCGTTGATTTCCTCAAATATAAACATTATTTTGTGAACGTATGGAAAAATCTATCTAAAAGATCGAACATGATTAATCGGACAACTTGGTTGCGAATCTATGAAGTTATTGGTTCAAGTTATGTAATTGCAAAGTGTTCACAGGACTATACACATTATACAATAAATAATAACTAAGGCTATATTCAAATTTTGTGGATTAGATTTAAGGTATATATTTCTTTTATTATCCACAAAGTCCAAGTTTCATTGTTTATATTGTAGTGTGTCATTACAATGTGTATTTGATTCGATTGTTGTTCAAAGAATTTGCATGCAGTACTAGTTATACAATTGATTGAAACAGTTTTATTACTATAAATGAAACATATCTATGTTTCAGATTCATTAACCATGATACTGACTAAATATAAACTTTTCGAGAAACCAGATGGAGAAGATCCTCTTGCAAAAGTTTTAAGTTGCTTAAGAATTGGGATATACGCAAGTGTACCTGTTACTATAACTGATATACTGGCACACACCCAATGCAAGACAGCTACTCATGCCTTCCAGCGTGCAGTATTTTGGATCGTGCCAATAAATAGTATTGCTATAACGTTTCCTTCTATTATGTTTATATCAGCATCTATCAGGGGAAAAGATGATGCCCTTAACCATGCTATAGGTGGTATGTAGTTGTCTTATTACGCGCAAAGTTCACATTATCAGTACTCAGTGTTTGTGTCTGACTTTCACTAAAAACATATACCATCGTCCAAAGTTGTTTTGTACTAATAATGAAAATAGATATTTGCGCAAACCAAACTATTTCTGTATTTTATATTCATATGGCTTTGAAAATTACTGTAACCTATGTCATTGACTTTGCTTCGACAACTGTTTTCACATGGTACAAAAAGAATTCAACTATATCTCTATATATTTTAAAAACCGTATTCTATGTTAAATATTAAACTTTCTTCTATTCCGTCTTCTTCGTATAATTACCTGCTGCTTACAAGAAAAATGCTGAGTACTAGGAAAATATAAAAATTGTCAATTACACTAAAAATAATATAAAATTTTTCAGAAAGATGTTATTTCTTTCAGCAATCGGTACCTTACCGATATTCAGGGCATGGTTGAGATTACCTTTCCCTCTGGTTGTGAGTATAGGAGCAATTACGAGCGTAATTGCATTTATGAACAAAGGTCTGAGAGAAGGTATGGGAGACCTGTATAATGTTAATAGAAGGCCACTTGCTGCTCCCCAGTACAATTAAGTTTTAGGGAGAACAATATTTATTTGTATTGTTGATAAACATCATCTGTATTGTAGAATTGGTGATTAAAATACAGGATTATTATTATTATTTTCACTGTGTATTTATTCATATGTGATTCCAGTAAATACAAAAATTTTACAGTATTAAAGGTAGTCGTTTCGCCAATACTTATGTTAATGTCTCTCCTTTTGTAACCTGCAAAGTAATAATTGTAAGGACATATGTTTGGTAAGACTGTCTACTTAAACATTATAATGCACTTAACTCGATGTATTTAAATTATAAGTAACTTACACATGCTTCGAGATACTCGATTCTTCTTTCAAGTGTTGTGAGTTTTTCATTAAGAACAGCTATCCTTGATCTGCAAGACATATCTAACAAAATAGAATATGTATCGGTTGTTTTTAAACAATTTAATCACTTTTGCATGTATTAGCAGCATCCGAAGTCAAATTCTATTTTTATTTTTAAAACCAAGATGAAAATTTACGTCTAATTTGGGACAAGGTTCTGCAAAACTTTATGTAGATAAAAAGATTGGTCGAGAAGCACACTTAGAAGATTGAAAGGTTACATCTATTTTCGTTTTTCTTACTTCATTAGAGAAACTTTATACCAAAGTCTTCTATCAAATGACATAATTTAAGAAAGAATTCTCAGGCCTTGAAATTAAGAAGAGATTCATCTTTTTGTAAGATTCTATTTCAAAGATAGCAGATTTTGTATCCGAATGCTTTGCTTAATAATTTAGAAAGAATTACCAAAGGAATTAAGGAAATCGGTTATCTTTTTAATGCTACCAGTTATGACTTCAATATATTCTCGGTTTGCCCAATCTTGTTGAATTTGCTTTTGGATAGCTTCTCGGTGCACATCAGCCATTTTTGACGCTACGTTTAAGTAACACTACGAATGTAATATGTAAATCCGAACAGTGCGCGTGTATCATCAGTCAAAATGATAACAATAAAAATTAACGTCCTTCGACAGCTGTCATTATATTCCTTTGAATTTGTACTCTCTAGTTACGAATCACCGTGTCGAAAACAGATTCTTCCAAGTTTCGTAAGTTCGAAATGTATGGGGCGCGCTGGTTGGAAATAAATTTTATTCTTTAGCGATGCATGCAAACATGCCTCCGTATCTGTAAATATCGTGTTTGAGATTTATATAATTGGGGCTTATTGTTAACTAAACTGCTGAACAAAATACTACTTGATAACTCCACTTTTGCCTCTCGAGATACGCTACGAAAAACGGCATTTCCATCTATGATACGAGGTTCCGTGGCGCGAATCGCAGCGCCACACTCCCGTGGCCGTTCTGTCTGTAATCGGCTCGTTTGAATTTCTCGCTTCTAATCTAACAAAACCAGTTCGACTTTTACGTTGATAATAATGCTAATGCAAAAAAGGTATATGATGAATATTGTTCATTAAATTTTGTTAGAACAGGAGTCAAAAATTCAAAAGAGTCGATTACTACGATAGATGTTGCGTGGCCGTCTTGTAGATTTCGTCTGGAGCAGGGTTGTTGCCCGTAGAGTGCTAAACCGCTCTGCTCGCGGTTGAATTAAATATTATATAGGTGAAATTTTAAATATGCTATAACAATTTAAATTCGAACTTGAACAAACTATTTCCAATGTTGAAAGTTTGTCCATTAAAAGATCTTTAACTAATTTCAAACATTTTAAACTTCCGCTAATTGGACCCTAATTTCTTTCCTTACTACCCCCTACACATTCAACCATATGTGTCAATGTTCCACTTACGCCCAAATCGTCCGCACGGTCACGATATGTAATGGAAATCACGGGCGTTGCGGACGATTTGGGCGTAAGTGGAATGCACCCAATGACCCAACAGTCTGTCAGTTTGGTGCAGTTTGGCGGTAAAACAATATGATTCGATACGTAACGTATTCGTGTCGTTCGAAGAACATGTAACATAAATCGAGAAGAAAATAAAAATATACATTCAAGGAAGCAATAAAGCGAATTAAGTGAAAAGATAACAAAGCATATATGTTAATGTTGAGATAAGAAGTAAATCAGTAAAAAGCTTCTAAGAAAGGTTAATTTTCATAATTATAGTGAGTCGATTGATTATTGAATTACACATTGATTGGAGTAATAATTCTTATTCGTATTGATTTACAAATATTAAGTAAAGCGTAGCATCACTGAACACAGGAATAAAAAGCTGTTTAAATTAGAAAATGGCATCCTTTGACGGGGAATTTGACAATGACGATGATTTTGAAGACGATCCAAAAGAGTATTATGGTATTCGAGATGGTATACTTTTTGTGATTGATGCAACACCTCCAATGTTTAAAACCGACCCAAAGGAGGGGGTTCCATATTTCTTACAATGCATAAGGGTACTATAGTTTAACTTATTTGATTTTGCTGCTTTCAACATCCTGTTGACAAATTTCACGTATTTTCAAGCAAACTTGCGTGTGTCACCAAATAAAATAAAATCATATTTATTTTCCCCTTAGCACTACAAAGAGATTCTTAAGCAGAAGTTGGGGTGGAATAGAACCGATTGGATGGGTTTAACACTGTTCGGTATCGATAAATGGGACACGGATCCAGAGACAGAACATGTATTGACTCTTCAAAAAATAAACCTTATTTCTGTGGATAATTTGAAAGAAATAATTAAAATAGGTAATTTACTAATGCCGTCCTTATTATTGCAAATAGTGAAAAGGAAAAGTGATTTGTTTTACAGAGCTAAGAATTCTATGTTAAGTAAATGCAGAGGGCAGCTATCTTTAAGCATGTTAGATAAGAAATGCACAAAATTTTGCAGTGAAAATTATAAATACTATAGGAGAATATTGCTTTTAGCATATTAATGTTAAGGTTTCTTGATCGCTTCAATACCTCTTGTTATATCATGTGCACAGATGAAGGATCAAAGTGGAAATACTACAGAGACATTGCTTCTTCTACGGCTTATCCACTGCACGACGTGTTGTGGCACGCGGTTCGAGCATTTTCTGCCATTAAAATAACTATGCCAATGCGAAGAGTGATTCTCTTTACGTGTCGAGATAACCCCTTGTTGACAGATAATGAAAAGCATCGTATACGAGTAAAAGCGGCGAGCTACGCAGACATAGGACTTCAATTATGCGTAGTTGGACTGGGGGAAAATTGGAATCATGACTTGTTCTACAAGGACTTAGAGATATTATCCGAAAAAATTGATACCGATGATTATGAAAGGACATCTCTACAAGAGTCAGTGAAACAAGTCAAATTACCATCTAGAAACATGGCGAAGCTCCCTTGGAGACTCGGAGGAGACGTGATTATAGATGTGTCTGTTCGCAATATTTCTGTGTAAGAAACAGAATTATTTAAATTCGTCAAAGGATTTGAGTTTAATTATATTCTCTAACTATTCAGTATTCTCTTTCTTTCTCTGTTATCTTATTTAGACTTCTGTTAATATTAGAACAAGTTTAAGAAATAATTTCATTTACAGTAAAACACAATATTTAAAGAAGGAATACATAAGCAAAGAAACCAATGTTCCTTTGACTTCGTATACATACATGGAGCTGGCTGATGATAATGATAATAACAGCGTATGAACTTTTCTAATTTATATAGTATTTTGTATATACTCTCTTCTTCGTATGTATCTTAGTCATGTTTGATATTTCTCTTTCTATATTTTAGAACAATGAAGAGGATAAAGAAAACGATCAATTGCCGCAACCCGTTTTAGAAATTGAAATTCAAAAATACCAAGAATTTGGTGGTACGAAAATATGTTTTCAACCAGCAGAAGTGAGATCTTTGGGAACAACACGAACGCCGGGCATTGATTTAATTTGCATAAAACCTATTTTTTATCAGCCTTTGTATCATCTTGGAGCACCCTACTTTATTATACCCAGTAAAAGTAATCGCACAGGTAACGTTAATTGCAACTTCAATAAGTCACAGATGTCTGTAGGAAAATGGTGTATAAAATTATGCTGGAATGTTTATGACAACTTTTTCTTTCAGATAACAAGTTAATGTTCGGTGGATTACTTAATAAATGTGACTCAAGAAATTTAATGATAATATGCGCAGTAACGGTAAGAAAACATTCTGCACCAACTTTGTATACTATGATACCAAATGCAAAACATGGGGGCTTTTATTTATATAAAATGTCATTCAGAGGTATGTTCTTTAAATATCGCAACACGATTGCATAGAAAATCTTCTTTTACACTTAAATGTTATTACTGGGCCAGAGTTGGGCAAATTTTATTTCGAATAACGAATAAATCCCCAAAATGTATTCGTGAATAACGAATAAATCTGTAGCGTCATTCGAGCCAGATTTATTCGAATAAGAATTTATTCGTTATTCGAGAGAACTCGGCGACAAATTAAGCTGGATTTATATTATCCGTATGGAACGGTTCCGTATCGGCACTGTTCCGACACGAAACGAGTTTTCATATTATATGTTCGTCGGACGGTGGCACCGTTTAGTCAGTCAACAGGAAGCGACTCGTAAAGGCACGTAAAAATATATATTCGCTTTTAAAAATGTAAGATTTGGCTGTAATAGCTATATTATTAGATGTAGACGAAGTCGTGAATACCGGTACGTGTCTGTGCTGATACGATGCGGTACGTATAAACACCTATATTTAAATTGCATTATAGAATAGTTTTCTAATCGAATACGTTTCGACCTTAAATGTGACGAATAAGCGGCCTGACGGTGAGGGGAACGCTTCTCGACACAAACTGTTTATGTCTGATTGTTACAAAGAAGGGTACCCGACACAAAACGTTATTTTTGGTTACCATAATAGAGCAACAATTTGTATTCGACAACCAGGACGACAATTTCAATAGTTTTTTAATTAATATATTATCAGATTGCCTGTTTAACGTTCATCTTTTATTCGTCGATTTATTCGAATAAATTTTTATTTGAATCAATTTTTATTCGTTATTCTCGAATAAATTCATTTTATTCGTAACTTTTATTTGAATATTATTCGCAGCAGAGTTTATTCAAAAAAATTTATTCGAATAACGCCCAACTCTGTGACTGGCAATACAGCTATTGTTAAGCTATATTTAATATTTAATCTTCACCTCAATTTTTAATTACTGCAAGTAATATCCTAATGTACATCGTTTTGCAGAAAACATTCGAAATCTCAGTATACATTATCCAGAACACATATACGACGATAATGAGAATAAACCTCCGAGTGATCCAAATGGAATTAAGCTACTAGAGAAGATGATTCAGAAATTACAAATTCAGTATGATCCAGAACTGTTCTTAAATCCTAAACTTCAAGTTCAACTTCAAACTGTAGAAACCTTGGCTTTAGATTTGGAGCAGGGTGAGCCTCCACCCGATTATACTAGTAAGTGCAATTTGAAAATGATGAATTATAAAAATTTGTACGAAATATATCCATAACGTGATGATAAATATTGTTCCAAGTACCATTGATCGATCAAATGCGTACGAGAGTGGAAGGTTTATTAAAGAAGTATGATGAAATATTTAATGAAGAAGTGGAGTGTACAAATGATGCGCCACCAAAAAAGAGAGTTAAGAAAGTTGGAGAAGAAACCACAGAATCCATGGCCTTTGACAATGAAGAAAAAATTCGAGAAATTATAGCACAGGGAAAGGTATATTAATAAACAAGTATTTGTTGAAATAGAAATAGCTAAACAAAATTCATAAATTCACTTGTTTCATTTCAACAGCTGGCAAGTTGTACCGTACCACAGTTGAAAGAAATGTTAAAAACCTTGGGTTTAAAAACAACTGGTAAGAAAAATGAATTACTCGATAGGATCTTGGACTGCGTTATTTAATCAAATATATATCTAGTATAACATTAATTTTACTTATAAAGATAGAAATGTATACATCATACAAACAACAATGCCTTATCGTCATCTGTAGACAAAAATTTATAACTCATCCTTTTTTGGAGTAACATTTATATCTCTTACACTTCCAACGAAAAGTGGTATATTATTTGGTTTATATTCAATTACAAACATAAATGGCCGGTCCACCAAAAACTGTACTGGCATATCAATCATCCGTCGAAGCCTTATATGCACGGCTAAAATAAAACATTAATTTCGTAAACACGTGTGCCGAACATATTTCACTTTCATCAAAATTTAAAGCACCTGTCGCAGCTGCAGCTTCAGTACCCTCTTCGTTAACTTCTATCACTGCTTTATGCAAAACCTTGCTGACCTTCAGAGGTACCTTTGTCATGCGATTAAAGTCTGCATTATCTTCAAACATTTTGCTTAAGCCAAGCTGAAATAAGTCACATAATTAAGACACAATTGTCACGAAGGCACGATATATAAAACTAATACCTTGCGTAAAATGGTTTTCAAGTCGACCGTAAATTCTATTTTAAATTTTGGAAGATACAATTCAACGTCATTATCGGATCGGGATGCCTTCGCAAGGATTTCCCATGAGAAATTATTTTGCACACTTGAGAGTCCGTTCACTTCATTTGGTAAGATTATTGTCATTACAATATCTTTGTTCTGTAAAATATTCTTTAAGCTCTTAATATAAAAGATTTATATGCATGAACGTACCATGTATGGAATTTCGATGAATTTTGCTTTCAACAGGGGTATTTCACCATGATTGTATTTAGATTTGTTGAACATCGTTGGAACAAATTTCTTTTCATTTTCTGTTACATGGAATGCTCTCTTCTCTGTGTTTTTTGTATCAAATTTATGCAACCAAATACCATTGAAATAAATGGCATTTATCAGCACCAACTTTGTAAATTCGTTGAAGTCATCTGTAATCATTATGTAAAGCATTATTATTGCTATTATCTCCACGTTATCTTTTCTCATATCGTACAATTACCTGAGGTCACGAGAGTGGATATTTTATTATTAGTTGTTTCTTTCACCCATTTGTTGATTTTCGCAGATGCATCTACATTGCGCTTGAAATCTAATTTCGAAATCACAGATTGATAAACATCTGTTCCTATTGTCAAAAATTCTGTCAGCAATTCCAGTCCGTCTTGAACATACAGTGCATTTGCAACGTAGAGTTTAACATCTTTTAGTTCCTAATAAATGTACGAATCCTGGATTATCTTACAATTCTGCTTTAACTGAATCCTGTCGCTCTTACATTTAATACAGCTATTAAAGATGTATATCCTTCTTCTATGGAGTTCTTGTCGAGATGACACAAACCAGTGGTCAGTTCGTCTAACGTTTCAGAGTCCGCCCCGTGAGAAAGTAAGGACAATATCATATGTACACTTAAGGGCGAGCTAACAATATTTCCTTTACTGACTAGAGCCAGTTCCTAAAACAAATTAGGTAGGTCATCGTAATAACATAAATATAGCGATATATTCATTTTTATTAGAAGTATATTAAGGAGAAACAGCTAAGCCTAAGTAGCGAGAAATCGAAGGTAATGCTTTTCGAGTAATGTAGAGGAAGAAAGAAGAATAAGACAGTGGTACTAGGACGATCGCAGTCGCACTGAGGCGGGGCGAAGCGTGGCATAGCGTGAGTCAAATTGTCAAACTGCATAAGAAAAACATAAGAAGAATAATGGAAGCAGGTGTCAACTGCGCGAAGCTTATGAAAACTGGTCGGCAGACGAGTTTGTTCGCTCGTGGAACAGAGTATAGCTTAATGTCAATGACATTAATCCAATTGAATTTGAAATTTAAAATCCCCATCGAAAGATAACTTATACGCTTCGCTTACCTTGTTAAAGTCTTTTGTAAACTCATTACACGAGGCGGACAAATTTTTGTGCACATCTTTTCTGCTGTTCGAAGGTGTACTAGTCGACTGTGCCATTGTGGCAAAAGAAATTATAATTAAACCTATAAAACAAAATTATACCTGTTAATACTTCGCAATATGTAATAAAATTAAGTATTGACATTGTAATACAAATATTCAATAGTGTATAACAAAATTATCACCTATGAATAATTTGAACATCATTATATCCATAAATTATCGATAATATTTAATGGAAAAGGTAAACTAAGTACCAAAATATTTCGTGCTTTCTTGGCATTTTACTATACGTTACTTAAATCTTTTAAATTTTGTTACGTTAAACTTATGTGTAATGACAGGAACAATACATACACCTAACGGAATTAATTACTGAGCTATACATTTCGTAACATATTTTATACAAAACTACTGAGTGACAGTATTGAAGAAGAGGTTAAGTTCGAGTTGGTCCAACAAATAAGAAAAGACCCACTACCTGTCAAAAATAAAATAGCCGCCAAGTGACAGAAGTAAAGCGCGCGATCCAATGTAACTTTAAATAAACTAGTAAGCAGCGTATGTTGTTTCACCTCTGTGCGTGTCAATTTCTGATAATTATTCTGTATACTATTTTTAAAGTATGACTTATCAATTATCTACAGGAATGCGTTAACGCTTGGAAGCGAGCGGTACAGAGCGCTATGACCGATGCTCAGCTACTATGTCACCGAACGATTTCGAGCTTAAAAATACAAACTCTTTACGATTGCATGAGTTTATAAAAGAATGTCCTTTTTGCTTTTGTTTTACATTAATGTGCCAATTATTTTGGACAATAGTGTTCAAGGAATATAAAATAAGATTTAATAAAACTTCCTTTTATAAATTATAAATTGGGGAGACATACAAAGAAGACCGGCTTGTGGTGTTTTTCTTGTGTGTGCGGTAAAAGTTTGGCGTTTTTCTAAAAAATTTTTTTCGAATTAATTGCGAATAAAAAGAAGAGAAAATGAATATCAAATGAGTATGCTCTAGTTCACGCGAAACCGTATGATCCTTGTTATAGAAAAATCCAAAGACGGCGAATCTGAATTTTCAACAGGGGGATTCGGGAACAAGCACATTCTCGCTCAATCGATGAATAATGAATGACATTCCCGAGGCGAACGGCACAGCGAAGAATGCCACTGTGAACCTTATATCGTCGAACGATTCACGCATATTGGCTTTCCACCGACACCCTCCCCCCTTTCCCTCTTTCACACTTCCCCGCTTTTTTCTAACTTTCTTCGCTATCCTCGTCCATACAATCACCAAACACGTTTTCCAGCCAATTCCTCGCTCCTCTCTAAACGTCATTTACATCTTATTTTTAGATCGCGCTTTCTTTTCTCCGTTACGCCTTACCAATCACAACAATTGTCTACTAATAATATCCTATACAACACATAATATTCCCTTTCCATTATAAACCACTTGCATGCTGCAGCATGACTAATATAAAAATGGCCCCTCGTGTATTCCCTCGTGGTCCTAAACATGCGCACAGGATGGACAGATCAAATAAGATGCAAAGAGCAGCCAAATAGATGGGATGCCTTCCTCTCTCTTTGTCTTCTTTATCCAGTAATCTTCTTAGAATTCTTTACCATTCCAGTGTGTTTATCGACTACACTCTCTCGCCCCCTCGTCCTTCATTCCCGCTAATCTTTTACCTTCTCCACGTAGGTACCTTTTTCCTCTCCGCTCATTTCGCTGGTCGTTTTCTCCCCTTCGTTCCTCTCTGTTTCTCGTTTTTACTTTCTCTTTCAATTTTTCATCTCGTCATCGTCTCTCCATCCATCGATCTTTCCCCTCTCAGCTTCTCTTTTTCGTTCACCCCGTTCTCCTTTTCCCTTCATCGTTTCCTCCCACCCCCATGCCCTCCTCAGCGTCTCTCCCTCTTTCTCTCTCTTTCTCCCGCGCTCCTACCACCTGGGCGGCTGAGCGTACAACGAAAATGTGTTCCCCAGTCGCAAGACACACATCCTGATTACTAATTCACCCAGCCGCGGACTACTTCCTTGGCGCGTTGTGACACCAAATCCCATATTCCGACCGAATGGAGATTCGAGACGGACACGCTGATTCTTACGAACTCGCGTATCGCATAAAATGCTGACCCGATCGATGGTGCGAATAATGATGTCGAAGTCGGGGATGACGAGTTAAGGGGTTACATCCACCTAGAGGTCCGGAAAATGCATACAAATTCAGGATTCCTTTTTTGGGAAAAGTATAAGTTTTTTTTTATTAAAAGATACATCTTTTAACTATCTTTCATAACATGAGATATTATTATTAACTAAAGGAGATATCGGTTTGGATGTGAGTCGTGTTTTTTTTAAGCGTTAGCTGGTGGACATTCCCTAGGCCAAACGATGCATCTGAAAGAAAAAATTCAAATAGATTTTAAAAATAAATAACTTACAGAAGTACCTGACGTTCTTCGAATTTTAATATTGTATTTTGATAAAAAAGGGTGACCGTTTGAAGTTGAAATATCGAATTTCGTGGAAATTTTTTTTCTTTTTTTTCAAGAAAGCTTTGCAAGTATTTCCATTATTGCAAAATTGAAAGCAAAATTTAAAAATATGAGAACATCAGGTACTTCTGAAAGTTCATCTTCGATTTCTACCATTCGTCAAGACGGGAGTTAATGAGTGGTCGCCAAAACTGCAACTGTAAGATGTAGCTACAGTTTGAAGAAACGATGGGAGGAACAGATCTTTTCAATTTCGACACTTCGAACATTTATTTTGTGCTTCTTTCGGTAAGATACATATGTACTTGAATTCCAAATGCAACATGTTTCGGAAGTGGATGGAGCGAGAAATTTTAAGCTGAAATACTTAAGTAATTTGAGCTGCTGAGACTCTAATTAATTTATTTATTCAACATAAACCGTTAAAAAACCATTTGCGGATACAAACACGTTCAACAAAAAATGTAAAGTAGAGTGAATAAAGACGATAGAAAAGAAAGAAAAAGTGGTATAATTATAATGTATCGCGGAAAAATGAAAATAAAAAGCAAGGAGATTAAATTAAATGGAGTACTATGAATAAATCCTTTTTATAATATGAACATATTATGATCTTGCTTCGTCATTTTCCAATACCAAAATTTTACATTATCTCCCCAAATTAATCCTCCCCATTAACAAGACAGTCCTTTTTCCCAAGAATAATTTTCTCTTCCATTACACCCGCGATTACTGCTTCTTTAATTAACAAAAAGACAAGGAGCAAAGTAATCGACGGAAACTGCGGCAAATTTGTACACCATGTACGAGGGTAATGATGCAGGCACAATTAGAGCGTCGAGAAACTACGTGTCGGAAGCGGATAAGGGAGATTACGTTGAAAATCGTTAAAGAGCAGCTTCGAAACGCGAAATCGCGGAATGGAGTGGATTATCGAACTGGAATATGCCGCGGCAAAAACTCCGATCGGCTGTACGGATGCAAGGAATACCTATGATCTATCAGCAGCTAGACCGAAGAGGAAGCTGCCTTGTATTTACAGTTAGGCGATCGCTCCAGCAATCAGGCGTTGCTTTCGCTCCTCGCCTTCAAACAGAATTCCGGATTTTCGTTCGGCTTAAAGCATCCTTCGCGTTGCATGCCTTCGCGTACTTTCGATTTAAACCATCAGGCTCTATCAATTTTTTTGCCCCTTCGAAAGCAAGCGTGCGTAGCAGACGCGAACTGTTAACCGTTCGAGCTTCGCTCCATGAAAGATGACTGAAAAGCTGGAGATAAGAGACGGGGGAATACTTTCACTGTTTAGAAAATGATATTTTGTTTGGGAGAAATTCTGATTCTGACGAAAGTCAAATGTTTGTGAGAGAAATCACCGAATAGAAACTATAGACGTTGAATTATATATTGCTGCCAATTGGGTGTTAAGAAATGTCCTTTTTCGTATGAAAAAGGATAAGTTCACTTCGAATTGGTCAGTTTTTTTTTTCCGAATAAAGTACAATCGATGCTTGCTGCAACGGCATATTGCCTATAAACATTGCGAAGCCTAGTAGAAATTCATATTAACAGCTTTAAACAACACCGATCGGTGGCGTTTTACACGTGGAAGTGATGACTTTCGAAAACAAGAATAATTCAAAGCCTGTTCTCTATTTAACGTGTAATTTCTGTCGAAGCGCGTCGTGTCGTTCCCTGTTCTTTTGTTAATTTCCCGGAAATCTTCTTGATCGACTCGACAATTAAATTGTCGAACAGCAGAACGGAAATTGAATCACGCGATGCAAAACGCCTGATCGAAGTGACTAATCACTAGACCAGTCAAATTAATTGACAAGAACAAGTTTAGAAGTGAAAAACACACCCAAAGACCAAAAAGAAGTTTCCCATCCGAGCCACTGAATTAATTTCACTTATATTCCAATTCCTACGTCATTCAAAATAACAAGTGCCACTACTTACTACGCTACAACCACAATCTTCCACTCAAACTCTGTACCAGCAAAATCAAACTGCCCTCCAACCATAAACAAACCCCCTAAACCAACGGCCTAATTTCTTCGCAAGCTTAAAGATGTCATTTAACGATACCCAAAAGACCGTTTCATCTACTCCTCTGACACCCTCCGATCCTATTCCTCGAGCAGCGCAATCAAAGGAAAGCTATTTGTTTAAGCGAGGAATGTGTGTCAATGATTGTCGCGGCGTAGCGACTGATCGAGCAGAAAGGAGCCAACGGAACTGGAGCAACGTTATATAAATTTTTCATAAAAGCCACCACTTCCGGTACCCTGGACGGGCCCGTTCCAGCGGGCGAGCGTCCCCGGATGACCCCGCGTATCTTTAAACTCGCTGCCGCCGCTCCCCCCCCCCCCCCCAGATCCTTAATGACGGCGGGGACAATGCGTATTCTCAAGAAAGGGAGAAAACGCGACGGGGCCACGTGGAGACCGCGAAGAAGGTGTAGCACGCCGTGGAGAAAGAGGACGGCGAACGAGAACGAAGGAGGTGGAGGTAGCTCGGTATAAAAGGGTCGTAGCAAGGCGCCTCGTCTGTTTTAACACTCTCACCGGGTCGCTCGGTGGATCAGACGCGTACGTCGATCGCCCCGATCACCTTTAGACACGGGTCGCTCGTGCTTGTACCTAAAGAGGACGTTGACAATTAGCAGGGAGAGAGGTGAGTCGAAGGGAACCGTTGACTCGTGTACAGACACCCGGTTATCCAACCCCTTCCCTCCGTGGATATTCGTGGATATTCTGATCGGATTAGTGGGCGGCGAGGAGAGGTACCTACCCGCGAGGAGTGATCGCGCCGGTGGATCCACAGGCGTTCAGTGATGCTGTGTGCAACGACAGTGGGGTAGAGGTCGATTGATTGCCGCGTGTCTCGGTACTTTGGCCATTTCGTTGTGAGCTAGGAGTATGTAACTCGACCAGCTTTGGAATTCGATCGTACGTACCTACCTTGTAGAGATCGATTGATTGCCGTGCCTAAGCAGGTGCTTTGGCGATTTCGTTGTGACCTAGAAGTATGTAACTCGGAGCAGGTATTTCTAGGCGTTAAACGATGTGGAGTTAAAGTAGATTAGGGGAATTTTTTTTAACTAATTAACGATAAGGCCTCGGAATATAGTCCAGAATTTTAATTCGATCAGACGCTGGGATGTAGAATGAAAATTGTACTCTTCCTTGATTTGGGTCTAGTGGTTTTTGGATGTAAATTGTAAGTTCCCATGTAGCAGTAGAACGGTGCAGAGAATTTCTATAAGGATCTTCTTGCTCGATAAGACTTTTAAGGTTGAAGAGACTGCGCGATGGATTTGCTTGGAAAATGGCCAAGTAACGTTCATTTGCCTACCGTTAGCTGCACAGGATGCTAAAATGCACGCGTGTGTGAGAATGTAACACCATGGGAATCTTGATGTCCCTCGTCGAAGGTCATGATACCCCGTGTCAAACGGAATTCTTTCGTGGTCCTGAGAAAGTTGTACTCCCAGTCGCTTGTTCTTCGGTGCCGCGTTATTCTCATTATTATACTTCAATTAATAACGCTTCCCTCGCAGTCTGCACAATATTACAGCTAATCACTCATATTCCGAGTTAATCTAGTTCTAGCATCATTCTCAATTAACACAAATACTACCCACTAATAGAATGAGAAACCAATATCTAATAATCCTGCAAAATGCACTCAATCGTCTAAAATGCATCATTCCAAAAAGAACAGTGATTTGACAAAAATTATTCCCATCAATTGAACATTCTGTCTCGATTTCTAAACGCTAAAAGCTTCAAACAATGTTCACAAGATAACGATATTTCTCTGCCATTCAACACAGCTATTTTCTTCTCATGGTATATCAAAGAAATAAGCAATATCTTCCCTCCCGAGCTCCAAAGCTCTGGAGCTCCGAACTCTAAATGATGAGCCAAAAACGTGAAAACAGTTCAGAAAATAGAATAGATATCCTGGATAAATAATTGCTTCGCTGACTGAGGGATGGCCCCCAATCTTCGAATAACCGGAACGCGTTAAAACAGAGCCCTTAACGATTTCGCTTGATTTACTAAACGATAAACGTGTGGTTTCTTCGACAGAGCCATGAAGTTAGCGATAGTGTTGGCAGTATCGTGCTGCCTGGCGATCGGGACATTGGCATCGCCAGTGCCAAAGATCTCCGAGGAGAAATCAACGAGCCAGAACGTCGTTGCAACGGGAAGGCAGGCGGCAGCAGCTCAGCCACCCGCAGTGATCGAGGACGACGACGACGACGACGACGACGACGACGACGACGACGACGTTGATTTCGACATCACGGGGGACGACGACGACGACGACGATGACGACGATGACGACGACGACGACGACGACGATGACTCGGACTATCTGGAACGTTTCATCGAGGATATACTAGGTAACGTATCTCTTCCTCGCAGCTCAAAAGTAGAAAAGTAGCTTACGCGCGAGTCAGTAGAATAAGACCGCCTAGTTACACCCACTACTTATTGTTAGTTCTCAGCGCATACGTCCATAATGTGTAACAATCTCTCGTTCTGCGTTCTTGAGAATTTTTAAGAAAAAGAAAAAAGCTACTTCTTCCTTTAGTGTCCATCTTTAGGAAATATGCGCGTACCATTTTTTTACGACGTTGGGTAGGCTAAGGTAGAACGTGTTACGCTTGGTGCATCAAGTTTGCACGCTCGACGCCTTTTGCTTTCTTCCTGTTACCATTGAACGTTCCACTGAGTTAAACAATGGCGACGATTGCAATCTGGTGCTTGCCGTTATGCAAACATCGAGGCTCGAGTTAGCGACAGGTTCGACGGTAACTCCGGTACGTTTACGTAGTTGTAACGGTACAAGGTGCTTCAAACCCGCCCGAATTAACATAAATCGACGGCGGTCCCAGTTCGGAAAGAATTTCTACGCGCTACTTCTTTTACATTGACCCAGATCTCTGGAGGATTAACTACAACTCTGCGCGTTCCCTCATTATCGCGTTTATTAGAGATAAAACGACAGGATCGTTTCAATGTTTGCGGTTAATTGGTTGAAAATTATTTCGACTGCTTTTTTTTTAAACTACGGATGCTCGTGGAAGGTTCTCGCGATTCCGGTTCAAAATTTGTAATTGATTGAAGATCGATATTTGGCGGTGTATAATTTTTTAAGTGCGTGTTATTAATGTCTCTTTTACGGTCCCTCTTAGATATTCATTTAGAATTGATAGAAAGTGGGAATTATCGGGGAAGTTTCAAATTACGTTACTTTATAAGTATAATATTAATTATTCTAAGAAAATTGTACTGAAAAGTACATCCCATCTCTTTATCAACTCACCCAATTTATCCATTAATTAATTTCCTAATTGTATTGTATCATTCCTCTTAATCCGAAGAAGTCATTTCCCAAACTATTATATTTCTGACGTTAAATACAAAACGAAACATCGAACCTCACAATTTTAAAAAACTTTTAACATTACCTACTTTTAAACCATCTTGATCGATATAATTAATTCTTCGTCAAATTTAACAAAAAAACTAAAAACAGTTGATCGATAAAAACGATAATTCAGCAAATATTCGATTATAGCACTCAACAAGAACACCGTGCAGGACTAAATTTTCAGTATTCTAAATTCCGTTCAAATTCTGAACCGTATCTTGAGCAGTGATTCTCAACCTGTGGGTGACGGAATGTTTTGTTCCGAGGGATCATCACGGTTTTTTCTTTAATATTATTAAGTTAGAATTATAATCTGAAATACCTATTTTTAATGTGTTTTCTTTACCTTATCTTATTTTGGGGTGGGGGATCGCAGGCTATTTGAATATTACAAAAGGGGGTCGCAACTCGAAAAATGGTGGGAAACAGTGGTATTAATCTGCCTTTGTTATTTTTTTACATTTCTCTGCATTCTAAAGGGTTCCGCGTTGATAATAATAATAATAATAAATTCATCTTTCCGACCCTTCGAATTTCCATTTCCTCAAATCAGGTCCCCCTAGAAACTCCTAAACCACTTCGATACCTACATCTCCCGCACGAATCATTCCGCAACGAGTAACCAACCAACCGTTTCAGGAGAAGAAGACGACGACGATGACGACGAGCAGACTCCGGCCGCGGCACCCGCGGTGGCGGCCGCCCAGCCTCTGGTCCCGGCGATACCAGCCGCCGTGGAGGCGGACTTGAACGCCGCTGCGCAGGAAGCGGAGCACGCGGCCCCGGAACCAGCCAACGAGTCGACGGCCGTCGAAGACGACGTGACCGGCGCCGACGACGACGCAGGTAACGCTGTAGGGGATGGCCAGGCCGTCTCTGGTATACACGAGACGCCACTCGAGGCCTCGGAGTCCGTCGCGAGCCCGGTACACGTGCCAGCCGTGTCCACCAACGAGGCGGACGCCGACGACGAGGATGACGACGACGACGACGACGACGAGGAGGTGGACCTAGTCTACACCGAGGACGACGACGACGATGATGACGACGACGACGACGATGACGAGGATGACGACGATGACGACGATGTTGGTAGCATCGCCGACATCGCTGGCGCCAGACAAGCACGTGAGTTCAAGGGAAAGAGCAAGAAGCACAGTACGGGGCGCAAGCACGCGCGCAAGTCGCACACGCGCGCCACACCCCCACCCCCCAAGGCCGTTTAACCGGGGTGAACGGAAACGAGTGGCAAGCCGCGAATATCCCTGATACCCTGCGCGAAAAATTCCATCGACGTCCGCTCGTCACCGCGGGGCTGTTCATACTTTCAACGCGTCCTCCAGAGAATCGGCTCGGGTTCGCTCGCCGGTCGCTTTAGCCCTGCGAAAACAGCTTCTGGTACGGAATTATGAAATGGGGGTCGTTTTCGGGAATAACGAACGGAATACCAAATGCAAAGTGGGTAGCTATTGTTTCAGAAATATGGTATTTATCTCGAATTCGAGTCACGTAAAAAGTCACTATAGTGGAACGGAGAAGATTCGTCTGTAGAGAAAATAATCTTATGCGTTTGAAAATAGAAAGAGGTAATTAAACGGGCGAATATAATCTGTTGGGAGTTTATTTTATGTTCGTTTATGCAGACTTCACGCGCCAGTTCTCACCGACCAATTTACATTCAGTACCAGCTATTCCGTAAAAGTACCAAAGAGCGCTGACGCAGAGGCTAACAGCTCAGGCGACTAGAACTTGCGCACTCGTTTTTTTTTTCTTCAAACCACAAAGCTCCGGTACGAGTTCGATCGCGATACGAGAAGCTCCTGTTGACTGGTGCTGTTCGACACATTTCACTCTTCCGCCAACAAACTTATTATTCTCGCGCCTCTTTTCGTTGCTCCGGCTCTAGTGGCAACCAATCGGTAAGAGCGCCGGCACGCCGAAGGAAGTATTAATTCGAAAAGTGCCCTTATGAGACGCCTAGAAATAATAGAAGTAGCGGTAGTAGCGGTAGCATTAGTATTTATTCTATTTATTAACGTCGACACCTCTGCTTCGAGTCATTCGCACGTCGAACAGCATGGCACGTTAATGTAATCCTAGTGGCTTCCACCGTGCGTTCCTCGTCGCTCCGATGGGGCTCGCGCGACTTCCAATTACGGCTCTGTAACTGTTCACACGAGCAACACGGTGAATCACAAGAGGGAGACTGTACATAGCTAAAGTATTTGAAGCTCGTGTAAGTGCTGTTCAATACGCAAAGCGGTAGGAGGAAAGCAACGGAACGAAATACTCAAAGTACCTTTCAGCCTGGCAACTAAATCTTCACCAGTCATTATACATGAATAGTTTGAAGGAAAAGTCTCCTTGCGCGGAATTGTTACCTCCATCGCACGGGACGTTCGAAATTTCACGCAGCCCAAAGTCTTCGTTTCATTTCGTTCTCCATATTTATTTAAGCAAGTTCCACTTTGACGTGCATGAACGTTTAAAACGTCCCTCGAAGTGGGGGGATTGTATTAAATTTTTAAAAGATTTTGGACACTAGTTGGTACGTTTATTAACCCTTGGACGGCGGATAGATTGGCCACACATTGCACGCGGCGTCAATCTTGACACATCATTTTCTTTATAGGTACCTTAGAATAGATTTTTAAATTAGAATCTGACGTTGTTATGATTTAAAATCTTTATCTTCTCGGAGAAGTAATGTGGTTACAGAATTAGGGCGGGTCAAAGTGGACCCCGCATCCGCCAGGGGAGGGTTAGTGGTGAAATTAAGGAAAGGTACTTTGGGTAATGTGAAATAGGTAGAAGGCATCCAGCATGCCATGGCTTGGTGACCTCACGTCACGTATTTTCTTTTCCTTCTCGATCCATTTATCGACTGATCATCGAACGAACGAGGAGTAGAGAGAGATCCCGCGTGTTTGTACGTAAGAATGAGAGAAAGAGAGAGAGCCATATACTCGAAAAATGTCATTAATTTGCGAGGCGGCCGATACCGTGACCTGGCCGATAAAGATTCTTTCGATTTAGACTCCCCTCTACCCTCCTTTTTTTTTTTTTAACTATTTAATACTTACACACCGTAGAATTTATTAAAATCTCTGCAAGCTTTCCCTCCATTATTTATATTCGCTGGATATTATGAAATCTTATGAAGTCTCAATTCGAATACTTCGTAATCTAAGATTCTAAATTTTTGACGCTCAAATTCCTAGTTAACAAAAATGGCCAACAGCGGTATCGCTCGTCGTGCAAGAATTTGAATATTTCTGTCTGAAAAGAAGCTTGTACAGAGACATTGTCCGTTCTGGATTGCAAAATACAGATAACTTATTGTTTTTACAAAAGAAAAAAAAATTGTGTCTTGCCTTTTATTTCTGTCACCACTGTCTGTGTTGAACGGGTTCCGTGCGTACGTCCAGGTACTCGGCGCGACGCGTGATCCAGAGGATAAGTTCTCTTTTCCCTCGAGAGGAAATTAGATGGAGAAGTGACATTCGATTTTTCCTCCACGAAATTTAGAAGCACTTTCTACCCCCGATGCGTGATGTGTTGTGTCACTCAGCTATCTCAACCCTTTGCAGCAACCACCTTCCTAGTTCGTCATTAGTGTTTAAAAATAGAAGCATTAATCGCGATTCTGAGCGATAAAAATTTGTATATAATTGTAGGTTCTTAAGCCCTACAGTAAATTAACCAAAATCTGTTTTTCATTTGAAAGCAAAGCAGAATTGATAAAATTTTAGGTGTATTAAAAATACACATAGTTGGGCGAAAATTGAAACAACTTCCTGTAAAGTTGCTGCAAAGGGTTGACGATCGTTATCGAAAGCCTTTTCTGTTTTATTTCGGGAACCTCGCATGTCTTGTCACTCGTTCGTAGAACTTAGTAGTGCAGCCCTTGCTTGTAATTTCTTTGCCTTTTCTTTGGTACGTAGACGCACGTGTTTGGTGGACGGTTTTACGACAGTCGACAGTGACGTGTAACTGGACAGTAGCGCGAAACTCCTTTTGCCTTTTCACCTCCTTCAGATCCCTCGCCTCCTGTGGCTTGTAGAAGCACACCCAGTAGATCGCATTTGAAGAGGCAAGATAACGTGTGCAGAGTGTTAAAAAGAAATTTATTAATTCTATACATCAAAGTAATGGAGAAAAAGTGTCATACACAAATGTTTACAATTTTTTAGTTATACTGCTATACTCTGCACCAGTTATTTTAATACTAAAATTAATAATATTTAAAGTCCTATTATCGACTGTAATATTATGTTACCTGACGTAATTTTTTTTATTATTCTGACGCGTAAAATCCAGATTTTTTAACACTCTGCGGTAGTACTAGTAGAAACAAGTAAAATATGTATAGTACTGTACAGTAGTCGCCTTTAAGCAGTGCTTTTAGAAATGCGCACCACAGCACTTAGTATGCTAAAAAGCTTCTAGTCACAATGGAGTCAGTAGCATCTTCAATGTTACTATAAACTGCAATCTGCATGATTTTTGTGTCGCGTGAAAATGTTTGCGTCACTTTCGAATCCCACAGTGAGACAACAGGTTCACTTGAAACCTATCCAAGACTCTTTCAAAGTGATTTCTAATCGATCAGTGTCTCTCCTCGCCAATAGAGCACGGTGATTATCACTCGGCGCATTATTACGCGCCAGACGGAGCGTCTGATTAATTCCCGTCCGTCGGACGCTAATTGAAGTGGTCATCAGTTGCCGGGAGGTGCACGTGCAGCCCAGCCAGTGGCACAAACGCGTCGGAAAAATTTTAATTAGTCGCCGCGTCGGCCAATTAACTTTCTACGTGACTCCGAGGCTCGATACGATAAAGGTGTGACCGGGTTGAAATTTTTTCTCGGCTTTCACCGAGCGATCGGTCCAAAACAGAACGAGGCCACTGACCCGGAGTATAAAGTACGAACGCGCGCGTCGGTAATGCGAAAGGGTACTTCTTCTCGTCCACGACCCTGACCCACACACCCAAAGTCACGGCTAGATCGTCCTCGATCACGGAGCCAATTCAGCCAACGCGATTCAGCCTTTCCCGGGGAAGTAGTAGCGGACCGACCCATGTCAGCCACGCTCTTCCAGCAGCCTCCGAATTTTTAGCTCGAAATTGCAGTGAACGAGGGAATTTTTAGTTCGATGTCGTCCACTTTTTGTGCAATAAGCCGTGGAATTTTACTTTGATTTATGAAGAGAACAGTTTGGAGCTGAATTGGGAGGACGCGAATGGTATCGTGTTTTAAGTATTCATAGCTTTTTGGTATTTAGGGTTACCGTTTTTTAAGCTACGCTACTGGAAATACAGTTACTTTTTACGTTCGTCGACCTTCTCAGTATTTCCAACATGGGCATTATACAGAGTTCGTTGGGGAACAAGTGTTTAAGGATGAATTTCAGTGACAATCTTCGCCAAAAGTATATAAATTTCTAAGATATTAATAAGGCTTGTTCTTGTGATGAAAACCAGTCAGAAATGGCAATGGTGTATTTTTATCGCATATTCAGTTGGATTCGCACTTGCTTTTTATTTTATTTTGTCAATTTATTGAATACTTGATCTTTTATCAGAAACTTGTCTGTCCAGATATAAAATAATCAAACTATAATTTTCCTTTTTACTTACATGAAAAGCAGTGAAAAGTCTGCCACTGTGTTGCATTTGGTTGATCATATATATCTTACTTAGTTATATTAATTAAACTCTTATACATACATAATTTTCATGAGCCAGAATTTCTCAATGAGAAAATATTCTCGTACAGAAGTCGCTATTACTACCGAATCAATTTTTCTAAAATCTTGCAGGGGGTTTTACTTTTGCCCAAAGATTCATTCCTCCAATTTTTAAAGATTCTCGCTGATTTTTAATGTTACTGGAGTTCATCCTTAAGACTTGGTAAGCATGGATTGTAAATTAGCCGGTTCTGAGGCATAGTTACTCGCAAAAGTAAAACTAAATTGCAAAATATAGACTTACTAGTGTTGTACTTATTACAAAATCATAAATTTACACTGCATACCAATGCAAAAGCGTAAATTTCCATTTTTCTAATGTAATACGTCAAGCCTATATTGTTCTTACCATTTTTACAACGTAACGTCACCTGTAAACCTGTCATTTTTATAGACCAACGTTGAACATAAATTTAACAGAGGAGTTTGCAACCTTCATTAATATTTCACGAAATATGAATCGTGCAAAACTAAGAACAATGATTTAGGTGACGCCATTGTGACCTTGGGGCGTTGGATTTCGCTAGAAACATTTGAAAGGTCCACTTTGGGCGCATCGATCCCGAAAAGCCCGGCGAAAGTGGCTTAAATAGGATCGACGACCGGGGAGAGTTTTTAGATAAGCACGAGGAAGGTTGTACCTGTACTGTATGTGCCACAGGTAGATAGATAGGTCTGTAGGTGAGTAGGAAGCAGGTCGTGACCCAGATCGAAGACCAGTTTGGCTCCACCGAAGGATTCCGACATACCGTTAACATTGTCGCTCTTTCTTACGAACTTAATTCATCGAGGTCGCCTCACGGAACTTTTTCACGTCGATTCGTCGCATAACTTAACGCTGGACGTGAGCTTAACGATGCCCGACGATTTATGTACTCGCGGTAACGAGCATCGGGGCTTTCACTCTGATCGAGGATAAATCGTGCACTTAGGTACTCGCGAAAAGGATAGAGCAGGATGAAGCTTCGCGTTATTAAAGACTACTTAGTTAGATAATTTTGAGATGACAATAATTTTAAAGCTTTTCGCATAGAAGCGAAAATGCCGAGCTGCTTGTTGAGGAATGGGCTTTCGATCAAGTGAGTGTTGACTTTTGGATGTTCTTATCAAGGTAGAGACCTTTAAAGTATTATACCTTTGAAATTATTGTCGAATACTTTGACTTTCTACCAGGGGTCGAACGAAACTGTTAACTTTTATAAATAAAAGTTATTTATCAAACTTTTAACTTTCAAATCTTTTTTTCCTGCTTTAAGTTAACTTTGTACATTAACAGTTATTGTGTGTTCGATTAATAAAAGTTCTGGAGGATCGTACACTTTTCAACAGATATCGTGTTTCGAAAATGTGCTTAAAAATTGCACAAATTCTATTTTTTCTCCAACTCGCTGTATCTCCGCGGGGGATAACCGGAACATCGATGTATTATTGTCTCGATGTTCCAACGTATTAATAAATAATACCATCCTTGTCCTTGAAAAGAAAAATTTAAATCTCTAATTTTATATCACTGCATTGTGGCGTGAACAACAATTCCTGTCGAGTGCACATGAATCGAGTACTTAACAAAATAATTGAATCTGAGGCTCGAGGTTTACTGCTATTTAGGACAGCGAACGAATTCTCCAAATACCAGGTCAGCGACTTCTTAAAGAGTGGAAAGTACACTCGAACGTTTCCCTTCATAAACTTCATCTCAGACAACGCGTCATTGACAGCATCTCCTAGTGGTCGATACCCCGTTAGATGTCCCATTGAAAAATGACGTCCTGGGAAATGCGGTCAAGGACACTACTGTGATCTTTTCTAGGGCAAACGCCTGCTTCTCACGATTTGCGCTACATTTACAGAATGCACGTTTAAAAAATACTTCGATTTTATTTTTGTATTGCCCTTCTATATTAAAGGATTAAATTTACTTTGATTTCTTTTATAATATTGCAGAGAATAAGAGATCGACTACTTGGAGTACCACTTTTATTCATCTATTTTCACTTTGTTATTCGTGTTTCATAAACTCTGACTGAAAGCAAAAATGCTGTTTTCAAGAATGTATGAATTTTTCTTAAAGCTTTCTAAATCTTTAGATGTGTAATAATTTCTAGTAGCAATAAATTCCGAGTCTATCTCTAATTGATCTCAGCTTATGAAGCTTCGCTTGAATTTGCAATTAGGGAAACATGATTTTCTAATACTGAAAATTGCAAACTGTGCATTACACTTTACCATTCTTTACCATTACAAACCAATACACAGATCACATTTTCAAGTGTATAGGAAATTCCTTCCCCCTCTCACAAATTTGAGATTCTTTTGCAATTTGGTATACCGAAAACTATGTATTATTTTATCGTGCAGATTACACGTAGCTATTTAGTATCATTGCCGTTGAAGACTTGGAGAAATATGAGAAGAAAATTGAACAACACAACACACGTGCGAATATGAAAATTTCAGGTGGAATGCAGTCTGAACCGAGCAACGACGTATCAGCGATTTATGTGGCGAAATATAATCGTTTCGTGGACAATATTCTTGGAAGGATCAACAAAATCTTGCGCAGCAACTACGATCCAGTGACAGTGAAACTGACCAACCCGAGTTCCAAATCGAAGTTGAATAAACAGAAGACCAAGAGCAAACCGAAGAAGAAGAGCAACAAGAATGGACCCAAAAAGAGTGCTTCGGTTGCAATCGTAATGACGACAGAGAAATCGAACGAGATTCCAGAAATCTCCGAAAACGCGCAGGTACACGATGTTGGTGGAGGATTTTTAGAAAGAATCTGACGATTGAAATAACTGACGAACACTAATGATTTTAGAGTAATTTGTTTGTAATTGAGAGGTGAAATTGGCGGTAAGATTTTGAATTTTATTTTGTATCGATCTATCGAATTAATTCGTAGAAAACCGTGGAACTCGGGGAAAACATAACAATGTCTTCAACTTCTGAGGAAAAGGAAGCAATCACAACCTCTGTGTCTGAGGTTGCAAGCAGATCTAACATAGACCTTGTTACGAAATCTACGAACCGAAGACCAACTAGCTCGAACAATAAGAAAACTAATAAAACTCGTACTGGAACGAAAAACAAAACGAAGAATCAGACTGTTACTAATAAAAACAAGGTAACTATGGTTTATTTATGTAAACGTTGCTTAAAGCTTGAATGAAATATTTCTGTGAAATGTATTTACCAATTAATTACTAACTCCGTAAGCTTTCAGTCATTCATACTTACATGAGATGCAAAGATGAAAATTTCGAACTTCCAATTATTTTAAGCTAACTTAAACTGATTTTAAGTTACCTCGAAACGTCTACTGAAAGAAAAGTGGAGCATTCTATTAGAAAGAATACACAAAATGCTTCTAAAGTAATCTTTAAAAACAAATAAAATCTTTTGTTACCCTAATAACATAATGAAATAATGAACAAAAAACTCTTATCTCGTTGTATCTCGTCCCATGCAGCAACATTTCAAAATCATCTCTGTAAAATATCTTCAATTGTTTGCTGGGGAAGGGGAAATAACGTTTCTCAAAACTTGAAAGGGAAATGTGTTTTTCCAAAACTTGAAGGGGAAATAACTTTTCCCAAAACTTGAAAGGGACATTACTTTTTTGAAACTTGGCGGGTAAATAACTTTTCCCAAATCTTGAAGGGGAAATAAGTTTTCCCAAAACTTGAAAGGGGCGTTACTTTTTCCCAACTAGGCGGGTAAATAACTTTTCCCAAAATTTTAAGGGAAAATGACTTTTCTCAAAACTTGAAAGGGACATTAGTTTTTCCAAACTTGGCGGGTAAATAACTTTTCCCAAAACTTGAGAAGGACATGACTTTTCCGAATCTTGAAGGGGAAATAACTTTTCCCGAAGCTTGGAGGGGAAGTAACTTTTCCCAAACTTGGCGGCGAAATAACTTTTCCCAAAACTTGAAGGGAAAATGACTTCCCAAATCTTGAAGGGGAAATAACTTTTCCCAAAACTTGAACGGGAAATGACTTTTCCCGAAGCTTGAAGGGGAAATGACTTTTCCCAAATGTCGAAAGGGCAATAACTTTTTCCAAAACTGGAAGGGGAAATAATTTTGTTACCTTGTATTAAGCATCTTGTTACCTTAAATATTGCTGAATTCGCAGGCAAAGAAGAACAAGCCGAAAGCTCGAGCCACCCTCTACGGGCTAGCAAGTCTTCAGAGATCAGGAGACGTATCAGTGAACATGATGAGCGATCACACCATGATCAAAACGAGGTTCACCTTGGGGCCCCTCGTTCTGAAAGTGGAGAAAGAGTTCGGCAGATCTACCAAGAAGGAATTGAGAAGCGCTACTGCAACCACTGCTGAAATGTCTGGGAAGTTGAGTCTCAGGGTTCTTCATGGTGGCGCAGCTACCTTGAACTCTATTCGAGTTTTGCAACCCAAACAGGTATGTTGTAGGTCATTGAGAAGCATAACTTTATATATGACTTTTATTCCATATCTTGTGCGGCTCCGCAGATATGCACGATAATATGAAACTTCATAATTTCTTTGCGGGGTTGTAAAGAAGTTTTATTACTAGAACAAAGAATAAGTATACCATTAGGTCTACCTCAACTACATTTCTACAACGTATAAAATTTATTTGAATGTTCGAGTTGCCAAACTTCCCTTGTCAGATTTTCAATACTGTTTTCAATTCTTCTTAAGAAATTTATTCTACAATTTCTCCCATTCTATGTATTTCCCTGCATCTACTGCCAAGTTCTACTAAATTTTATTCAATTGCAAACGTATCAGACGACTTCTCAAAATCGATTGTCTCAAAAAGGAGGCTTCCTTTGAAAAAACTTTATCCTACATTTCCCACTTATCTCTTTACTTAAAATTACATACAACCCTTTCGATATTCCATCTATTACGAGGCACTCCGTACATCACAATCTACTTTTTCATATGCAACGCCGTACTAAAAAAAAACTTGCTCTAATTTTATCATTGTTGGTCCCAAATTTTTATCAGGTTCGAGTGGAGAGTGCAGACGATCACGACAGAACGCGCGAGTTCGTGTGGAAGAGGTCGTCGCATATCGCTCATTTAGTCTCCGAAAAATTGTCATCCGCCACGAGGTCGATGCTGCGACCTCCGCCTGTTGCAATCGCCGCATAAAATACCCACCGTCATCGAAGTTGGTCTCCAATGAAACCGCCACACAGGCTGCACCATAAAATTGAACTCGATTAGTAGTGTCACCGAAAATGCTTCCATTCTATGGCGCGTGCTTTTCATTTTCGACGAGTCAAGAATATAGGCGTAAACTGGGATCTGAGAAAGTGTCACTTAGTGGATTAGTTAACGATGCTAATTGGCGAGTCACTTATAGTATATCAATATTGTAATAAAAATATTGATTCTGTACTTTGGCATCTGAGCCCTCGATTGGCTTCTCAAGTATTCCAGCGAGCACGGGAAAAAGTGTCTTAACTCAGCCTCGAGATTTTAATCGATTCTGATTTCTTCAAGATCATCTGAATTGTGTTTCAGAAATTTTTATATTGGACAGAATTAATCCTAAATCAGAAGTAACGCGTATTTGATTCCATGGACATTGATTTTAATAAAATACCTACTATGTGCAATGGTATAAAGCTGGGAACTTAAGAGCTAACAAGATGCTTGTGCTTTCTTTATTTTAATTAGAATTTCATTGATACTACTATATTTTGTAAAAAAAAAGGAAGGACGAGCTACTTAAAAAATGCGCGTTTTCATTCTAGACCAACCAGAATATTCAGCACAGGTTGAATCTATTTATTTATTTATTTATTTATAATAGTTTTTGTACATCCTCTGCAAAGTCTGATACCTGTTCAATGTCGTGATATTGTATCAATGTAAACTGCATGTAAACTGTATCAGTTATGTAATACGGGACAATTGAGCTTACATTTAGAAGGCAGAACAGAATACCTATCTATCGTGTTACTATTTTATCACTACACTATCATCATTTATATATCAATATTATATTAAGCCATTTAATTTCGTTTTATATTTCGTTCTGTAATGTAAAAAATCTGTATCATTTATGTCATTGAAAATATAATGTTGAAAACAAACTGTTTGCTATATCCTTATTTATATCCTTCACATTTACATTATATGTACATATGTATTATATATTTATATTGTAGTAAAGAATATGTAAATTTAAATACACTTATATATGTAAACAATATAAATGAATTAAGAGATAATTTATAAATTCCTTTAAAATATTAATTTTAGGGGACATGTAGATTACTTTTTTAATCCAAAATTAATAGTATTATATTTCCTTATACTTCGCAACAAAGAAAATTGATCTCTAACAATTACTTATTAATCATCTTCTTCTATTCTTAATTTTAGAGTGAAAAGAAAACTTGTTTGAACTATTTAATTTCCAAAAAGCCTTGATCGTGAAGGGATTCTCTGGATCGTAAACGCACATGTGGCAACATCTATACAGCAGAAGCCAAATTAATTTAACTCTTATGAATCTTCTTTACCAACAAGCAGCCTATCGTATTTAAAACCCAATTTAACCCTTCTAGATTTGATGTGTAGAGTCACAGACGAGGTATAGAAAAGACCTTTTACCTTATGGAGTACCACCACGTTGTCACGTCCTGAAATACCGACCCCTTAAAACCATTGGATTTCGGGCGCCCTCTACGTTTATCGAGCGGTGGGTGTGGGAAACATATTGTATTTCTACCACTGACATACGAACCCTGTCCCCAGTTTACTTCGTTACGATTTATAAACTTAATCGCTATAAGATAACATAATCGTACTATGGCTAATCGCTAAATTGATATTTGTAATTTATCTTCAAGTGGACGGTACACGATGTACAAATACATAGCAATTTCAATGCATTCTATTTACATACAAGGCATTTCGCCCGCGAAGCGTTAAAGCAACCAGTTCTGCTTACGAAGTAGCCGCGGAGGTACTGAAGGTTGGGTTGAGGTTACGTCGTTATATTTGAACTTTCCCCGTTAATACTCCCCCCACCACAAATAATGTTGCGATGTTATTGGCGAAACGCGACAGTGCGTAAAGTCCAAGGAACCGCCTCTGACGTTCGTGGACACTCTCCACAGTTTGGAAAGAGTACGGTATCATTGTTAGTGTATATTTTTCTGTAAGTAGTTGATAATTTAGCGACTAGTAGATTCGACTGGATCCTCAAAGTGTCGAATTCTCTATCAAGCTCCGCTTTCGTTACACTATTTTATTTGATATTCACCGAGATATTCAAAAAGGGAGCGCAAGTCATCCATAAACAATACCGACACTATTTCTAATAATTAATCTGTTAATACTTTTACTTATACACATTATTGAATATTTCTTAATGTTAAAAATAATTTGAAAGTAAACACTGTATAAGTACATCTCATTTAAATATCACGAGCAAACTATATAGACTTTTATATATTTATGTGCTTGTATATTACTTTTTAATAGTGACAATTGTCACTGGTTGCTGTTTTACAGGACATAGTTTAGCAAAACCACCAGTATATTAACTTTGTACAATGAGCCTTCTAATAAGCAGCGTCAGGTTCAGCACTACTTTTCATTCGCTCTGTACCACTAAGATCAGAGCAATGTCTACCAATGTAATGCTGAATCCAAAATACAACGCGAAGGAAGTAACCATTAAGTATCTGGATGGGAAAGACAACGGCATTGCGGTGATAGGATTGAACCGTCCAGCTGTCTGTAACGCATTCGGAAGAACTTTAGTCGATCAGTTGAGCAATGCTATTTCTTCCATTAGGGCAGATACGAAGCTACGAGTGATAATAATCCGCAGCTTGGTTCCCAAAGTATTCTGCGCCGGTGCTGATATACGAGAGAGATTGAAGATGGATAATTCAGAAGTTCCGAAATTCGTTTGCTCGCTGAGGACTATCATGTCTAACATAGAGTCGCTTCCGACTCCAGTAATATCCGCGATAGACGGCGTAGCCCTAGGCGGAGGATTAGAGCTAGCATTAGCCACAGATATCAGGGTAGCTGCATCGGAAGCCAAAATGGGACTGGTAGAAACAAAGTTGGCTATTATACCAGGGGCCGGTGGTACGCAACGACTTCCAAGACTAGTCGGACCTGCTAAAGCGAAGGAACTAATTTACACAGGACGTATATTCGATGGCGAATATGCTATGAAGATTGGCCTTGTGAATCAAGTTGTTCCGCAAAATAAAGATGGCGACGCTGCTTACCAGTCTGCTCTATCCATCGCCAGAGAAATTTTACCTAATGGACCGATCGGAGTCAAGTATGTATTGAATAATACCTAACACTCTTCGGTATGCGAAACAGTAGCAGTGATACTTCAACACTTTAAACGATCAGAGTCATCGTTTGACTCTGTAGATTATATTAAATGAAAATGCTGGCCACTGATGATTGGTGTCTTTCAAATTATCGTATTAGAAATGCATAATTCATTTGTTGAATAATACATGATGCAAGAAACTGCGTTAATATTCTATTTTTATTATGTCTTAGAGTGGCGAAGATAGCAATATCAACAGGTATCGAGGTACCTATCACAGATGGCCTTGAAATCGAAAAACAATGTTACAGCAAAATTGTGGACACAAAAGACAGAATTGAAGGGCTCACGGCATTTGCAACGAAACGCGTTCCTGTTTATCAAGGCGTGTAACATGCAAGATCGACGCACGATTTATTTTATTACGATTAATTGACATACCAGGAACGCGCATTTTTACACTGACAAACACAGAACATACCAGTTTTCTATTATGTTTAAGTAATACGACTAACTTTATATTCTTATATTGCCGTCTAACTTTAATTTAATTGTTTTTGGTAATTGAGCCGAACTTGCATTTAAATAAGAATACGAGTATTCTTCAATTTAAAAAAGCAAAAAAAAGAAACAATGTACATCACACTTGTCTTCCATGAAGCTATAGATGTTTTATATTCATGTTGTTATTGTTAATATATATATATATATATTAAATTTATAAATAACAAAATTCTATTTTGTTACTTTGTTATATACATTATATGTATAATATAAATATGAGAAAATAAAATTACTATATTTGTAATTTGGATTTGTACGGCATCTGTTACATTTATTGCCTGGTTCGTAAAAAAATAACTGGAGGAATATTGTGCCGGTGATTATGAAAGTGGTGTAAGTCCAAAAACCGTGAAGATAGTCGGAACGAGCGAATTGACAGATCTGTGGGCAGATAAGGGGCTCGGGCCTCACTCAGGGCATGCAGCTTGAGACTCAATTTCTACTAACACTTCTACAATAGCGCACGGCCCTGGGTGTCGGGCCTGAAAGACCGCCGTTGCTCGAGTGTTTCTTTTACGACCTCCCTATATATTTATGAGTAATATATTTATGTACATATTTTTGTATTATATATTAACCTTAGATGTGGGTCAATAAAAGAAGAAAAGAAAGAAAACGCGAAATATATTTAATTATTGCTGAAAATATGAGAAAAATTAGGAGAAATAGTGGTAAAAAATACATTACCAAAAATGGTAAAGTTCATCCAAACGCAACAGTCTAAATATATCTCGAAACAAACAATAAATGTGACTTTCGCCACTTTCATAATCACCGGCACATATAGTTCTTTATCATAGATATCAATAGATCACTATCTATCCAGATTTTAAGTACTATTTTATCAGTGCCGATATAATACCGGAATGATAGATAGTAATCTTTCTACGAAACTAAACTGGAAGGACAAAATGATTTTTCATCGACTTGTCATTCCAATAATTTAAAATACGCTCCTACTTTTATAAAAATAAAAAATTATACTCAGCAAAGTTTTTATTGCGCTTAAGAATCTACAAACAGTTAGAAACTCTTTATTTGACAATGATAATTTGAAACATCAAAAATGGAATGTTCGACAGTACAACAGGATTCAATATAACATCTAAAATTAAAATATTTAAATATTTCCGCTCTTAAATATTTCATGCATTATGCGCACTGCATAGGAACAGTGAATTGTTGTTTCTCTTTGTTTTCTTTAACAAGCGCCATAAGTACATTCAGCTGATTGATTGTATCTTCTGGACAAGTCACACGGTGCCCAATAGTCATATCGCTTTCATAAATTTCAAAATCGTTACCACCCTCCGTTGTCTTATCGCCAAAGAAATGTATTTCGTCATATCCTTGGACGTACCTTAGACAGTACGTTTTGTTCCAGCCAACGGGAAAGATGTCGAAAGATATTTGACCCCCTTTACATGCAAAGTAATGCAAATTTGACCGGTTAAAATGTAATCTAAAGAATAACATTCGCCACGTTCACAGTCCCTCGGTACTAGCTGAAGCATGTGCTCGCAGGCCTGGGTAGCGAATGTGCTAATATTAAAAAGGTTGTTTGAAATTAAAAACATGTAATGCTGTCTCCTTTACACAAATCGAAATAATTAGTAATTAATACGGAATCAATATTTTTTCTTCCGTTAATTTATTTAATTTTTAAAGGCTCTTTCCACTGTAACGCCCTAAAAAATTACCGTTGTTTGAAACTTTTTTGTCACAAAAAGAATGCGTTTACTAGGTTGAAGTTTTTTCTATTTATTCAAACGTATTTTGAGAATACAGATTTTTTTCATAAAATAGATGGGTGAAGAATGCGCTATAAAAAAGAGACGTCTCGATTGCGCGGTCGATTTTGGAGGAACCGTGTATTCGGGGCGGGGGAATCACGGAGGTTTGTAATTAGTACGATTGTCGCTATGATCCGAACTAGAATCACATTTTCGTTGTTTTTTTTCTCATCTTTGCGTCACAAAATGATTAAAAAATTTAGCTAATTTCGATATGTCAACTTTGGACGTCCGTCATTCTGTTAATTCGTCATCAAACCAATCAAATCTAGTTCGGGATATAGCGATAGACATGCTGATTACAAATCTTCTTGGCGTTTTTGTTTCAGATACATGGTTCCTCCAAAATCAATCACGCTCTCACCTATTTTAGCGAAAGCAAGCGTTAAAAAGAAATCAGACAATGGTAATTTTTTAGGGCGTTACGGTGGAACGACCCTTTAATCTTTCTGTTAGTTAAATAAAGTTTTTGAGTCAATGGATATAAACAAAATGCTAGGATACAATTGATATAAATAACTAATACCCATTCAGTAGGCACCAAATGAAATAAATATACTCAAATGTCAATGCGAAAAGGAATGTTACTTACCAATACTATACGTTAAAGCAAGATCTGGGAATTCTTTCTTAAGAGCTTGAATAAATTTCTGACGAATCTGATTCTCAATATCGTATTCATAAAACTGAACGCGCTCTGCCTGAGTACAATTACGACCAACTGGTGATACGTTAATCATACCTGTTCTAAATTCAACAAAAGTTCCTCTTTTAAATGGTAACTGTAATTCAGATATATATTTCAGACAAAAGTTTATCAAATCTTGCAGCGCCTCTTCACCAATAACACTTTGGATAGTCTACGACGAAAACATAATTTTAAAATAAATCAATGATAAATTTACATTTTTCTACAGATTCCGAAATATCTTCTAATTATATTACTCACTTCTGCGGGCAACTGTTTGCCATCTTTAAAGCCAACAATTCCATTTTCCGCAAACACATATTTATATTTCTCAAATATGCTTCCACCACCCAATTGTTCTCTCAGCTTGACCAAATCTGATCCTCCAATTACAGCTATATCAAACTCCTTCCGAACAGTCTCCAACACAAACTTCTCAACCTGTGGCTTAATCAGCTAAGGAGAAATTCAGTAACACTATGTATAATTGTACTGTTGGATGCAGGAAGGGCCGCAATGCCAAAAGTAAAGTTTCGAGGAACATAAACTCTAAACATTACGAAGGTGGATATTTCTTATACATAGGGAAGTTATTGTAAAAGAAAATGAAGGAGAAATCTAATTATACAAAAAGGGCTTGGGTGTCCTGAGGCCGTTTTTGTATCCAACAGTAAAATTAAAAAAATTTTCAATTTCGCTAACTTCTTGAGACTTTATACTTCACAAGATTTACCTGTCTAGGATCAGTGAGTGTGCCATCAACATCAAACAAGCATATTATCTTCTTAGACATAGTAAACTGGTTTTGTTTGTCCAATTAATCTGAAACATAAGTTTTCATATTAAACTCTCAATAGAAAGCAAATCTATAAAATAATAAAGGAATACGTATACAGTTACTACAAAGCATTAACAAATGTGTACTAAGAATTTATACAAAAAACTTTTATTACTATTTTTATCGATAAAAAAAACACGGTAAGCGGTAAGTGAGCAATATAAATGAGAATAAGTCACGTGCAAGGCACATCCCATCATTACATTATATATTAACAATCCCCCTCCATCTAAAACGTCCCCATTCTTTCCAACAAATGGTGAATGTCTCAAAAAAAGTCCCGCTTCTTATGAAATTATTATTTCCAGATCGACGAATCGAAGAACGCATTGTACCGCAACTCGTACTTTTACGATACAGCAGTACCTATTTCACAATTCAATTAAACACTATTCAAACCCTGACAACATTGAATATAACCTATATAAAAAATAATTAACCGATATCGAGTAGAAAAAACAGCATTTAATGTTATACTGGCCGTTTCATTCTAATTCTATTCAAACGAAAGTTTTGTTTTCTCTACGTTCGTCGATCTCGAAACGAATGGAGCGTTGCGAGTGAAAGAAATAAAAAAAAAGACTGTACAGACGGTGGCGTTGTTCATACGTGGCAAGTTTGGCGGGCTCTGTGCGTTCTGTTCCTGTCTGTTGCAAATTGCAATGTCGAAAAAAATCTGTTTGAATCAATTATATTGCCTTATCTTCCTTATATTATTAGAGTTGCGTAATTTAAATGCAAACATTCAGTCACGTAAAAATGTCGTCGTACTGTTAGGTAAAAAAGAAGTTTCATTTCTTTATCACAGAAATTCAAAAATTTCGATTTCATGATAATTAAATGAATGACACTCGTCGCTGTGTAGTTATTTCAAATTTCAAGGCTTGAAAACTATTTCTTGCGATATTCATTCACAAGAAATAAAATTTTACTGTATTTTACTCTTGTACGTTTATACTTGATCTGATTTTCCATGTAGCCGACGATGGAGGATTTGAAATGCGATCCTACTTAAACAAGATCTGCCAAACGCCTTATTTAGATAACTTGGCAAAAGAGAGTTTGTTATTTAATAACGCATACTCTTCGGTCAGCAGTTGCTCGCCTAGGTATAGCTTTCGTTTGACTTTGTTGGGTGCCTTAAACGACACGGATCTCTATTGTTTCTAATCGCTCTCATGACTGTTTGAAAATTGTAGTCGCTCCTCTTTACTTACTGGGTTACCGAGCCATGAAAATGGAATGTATGGTCTTCATCATGGAATCCATCACTTTAATTCATTCGACAACGTTCAAAGCTTGCCAAAAATATTAAAGAGACACAGCATACGAACAGGTATATCGAAATGTAATAGTAATCGTAATTACTTATTAATCACGTTTAAAACATCTTTCAGGTATCATCGGTAAAAAGCATGTAGGGCCAAACAATGTGTATCCATTTGATTATTCGCAAACCGAAGAAAATAATTCTATACTTCAAGTTGGTCGTAACATTACGAAAATCAAACTTTTAGTCAGAGAGTTCCTCTCTCAAAATCAAACACAGTATGGATCTGTTATGTTCTAAAATATTCTTCCTCCGTTGACACGGAACTTTTGCCAAATTATAATAAAACGTGGGTACACAGTGTTACAAGTAAGAAAAAACTGAAAGGACTTCTATGTTTCTAGGCCCTTCTTTTTGTACGTCGCATTTCACGATCCCCATCGATGTGGTCATTCCCATCCAGAATATGGGAATTTTTGTGAAAAATTTGGAAATGGTGATGTCGGTATGGGTAGTATCCCTGATTGGCAACCGATATACTATCAATGGGATCAAGTGAAGGTTCCTTACTTTGTACAAAACACAGAAGCAGCCAGACGAGATATTTCTGCCCAATATACGACTATTTCTCGCTTGGATCAAGGTATATAGACCAACATTCCATACTCTCTTATGCACAGCAAAATTTAGTAACTTTTAAAAGTTAATAGCAAGATATTAAAATTTCAAAGGTGTTGGTCTAGTTCTAAAAGAACTGGAAGATGCTGGTTTTAAAGATAACACACTGGTCATCTACACGTCTGATAACGGCATACCATTTCCAAATGGCCGAACGAATTTGTACGAACCAGGTATTACTGAAAACATTTTAAATAACGTACAGATGCTAGAATAAGAAAATTTCTGAATTAGGATTCGAAATACCTACAAGAGCGAGTAATTCTTTTATAATGTTAGGTTTGGCAGAACCTATGATGATCAGATCACCGATCCCTAGCCACAGAAAGAATAGCGTGACATATAGTTTAACATCTTTATTGGATATTGTACCAACATTACTAGACTGGTTTAACATACCCTATGTGGATCAATCTTCGTTCGATACAAACAAAGTGTCTCCTCCAACTTTAACAGGAAAGTCGCTTCTTCCACTTCTAGTTAAAGGTAAATCGATATAAATTATCTATCTTCGCTGGAAAGACAATTTGCGACATTATTTTCTTGTGCGTTTCTGTATGTAGAGCCTGTGGAAAACGACACAGCTGTTTTCGCCAGTCAGACACATCATGAAGTTACTATGTATTACCCCATGCGCGCCATTAGAACTAAACGATACAAGCTCATACATAATATTAATTACAAAATGCCATTTCCCATTGATCAGGACTTTTACGTGTCCCCAACCTTCCAGGTATCCTGCGAACATATAAAATAAACATTATATGTTGGCCCCGCTTGTTACTCATATTTATAAAATAGGATTTATGTTGCATTTGTAGGATCTCTTAAATAGGACAAGAAACAATCAACGACTCCCATGGTATAAAACATTAAGAAGTTATTACGAAAGACCTGAATGGGAATTGTATGACTTAAAGTATGATCCAGAAGAAAGAAATAATATTGCTTTTAAACCGTCTACAAAGGTAGGTAAAGGAAGAAATGCAAGAGTCTTTTATGTAGTTGCTTAAAGTAAAGTCCAAGTCAAATTGTAACTGGATTCTTTCTCAGGAACTGTTTACCGATTTAAGAAGCAGATTATTTACGTGGCAGCAAGAAACAAATGATCCTTGGCTTTGTGCGCCAAGTGGTATTCTTGAAAGTATTGGAGCTACAAATCCCCAATGTATGCCACTCGAAAATTTTATTTAAGTGTGATAGAATATAGAATACTGAGGAGCATACAATACTCAGCGATACATCTACGTGCGCAATAACTATATATAACTCGTTAAGCGTATAAAAAGTATATATCTGTAGCTATTTAGTTTATTATATTTTGTATCGTTTTTTACACGTGTAATGATATAGAAAGAATCTCAGGGTATGGTATTATAATCATTTAAATAAAATGAACCACTGAAATAATTTCCTATATCTTTTATTCTGTGATATAACACTATGCCATTTCAAAGCTTTTACTCTAAAATAAAGTTGTATTTATACAGAAATATAAGATACTCAAGATTTTTCATAGTAAATATAATTTCTCCTCTGCCATTCTTCTTTTTTAATAAGCTAGTACAGGACTGGAGCGAGGATGGTTGGCACCCTTATGCAAGAAAATTTTTGGCTCCTCCAATTTGAGGGTCCCTAATTTTTGCACTTGTTTTCTATCGAATACAGTCTTCCTCGGATTATTGAAATGCTCTTTCCCCAGATTATCGCTGCGAGCGAGGGCCTGCGGTCCTGGGTAGGCCGCCCGTTAACTGCCGAGAGCAATAAAACCATTGAGCCATGTAAAATACCCAGTACAGAAAAATAAAATGTTCATGAAAGTATTACCAATGGATTTTTTAAGGTTTCTAGATGAAAATGAGTTCAAACGCGAAGCAATTCGATCCATTTTCAGTGAACGTCGCTACATTCACTAAATGTTGTAATTCACACACTGGAGAGTGACTTATTCCTGTTACACGCTATGTAATACTGCAGAAGAAAATTTAAATGGAGAATATCAACGACTTCACCAAATTGTAAAGTGTCTGCTGAAGATTGCTTAAATGCAGCCATCAGGAGAAATTGCCTGGATGTTTAGTACTTATTTGGTATTACGAGGATTGGCAAATTACTTCGACAATTGCAGGAGAAATGTTGAGTTAATCACCAGAAGCGTGTTTTTCCCTTAAACCAGGGAACTGGAATTCTAATCGTGTTTTCATTATAAAAAATACATCGAATTGCTTCGTGTTTGGACTCATTTTCGTCGACATAAACTCACCAATCCATCGGTAATACTTTCACCAAGGTGTAATCAGTAATATGAAAATTTTCATATTCAATAATGAATGACTCAAGTCGCCGTCGACCGAGGGTCTCCCTGGTCTCGAATCTTTCTTGATAATCCGGAGAAGACAGTATGTTTTGCCTTTACGGAGTACAAATAGATTACATTTACATTTTGATTATGTAGGAGTTGGATTCCTTTACTATTTATTACGCGCCCTTATGTGGTATATAACTTGCATAATGGGTTCCACTGGCCCTGTTATACGTTATTCTAATAACTTTATCTTTTGAGTATTATAAAGACAATTATTACATACGAATATGCATGAAAAATTCATTTTACATGGACACAGGTATTCGATAAAGGTGATGATTTTATTCCAATTATACTTGCCACAATAGTTTATAAAGGGAAAGCTCCACGTGGTATAGACATATTTTTGGCATCCCTTTCGCGATGTTTTAAAAGCATCTCGTTCAACTGGTGAACGTAAGTGGAGGACTTGTTCGCAGACTTTTCTACTGCCTTCAACTCTGTCGTGATTTCATTCATCTAACGTACAAGCGTATCAATTACAATTAATGGACAGACACTAGCTCCTACATCTACGTTGCCTTTAAACCTTACATATTCTTTGTACCCCAAGTATCTGCTGTACTTCTGATTGTTATTGTAAATCTGTTTAACTTGTATCATAAAGACAAGGCACAGTAAAAGACCACCGAGTAATACAAGCAGATTTGTATTCTGAAAGCCACGCAAAACGAGCATCACTCACGTTGAGGTTATGTTTACAGTTAGGAATACCAAGTGATCGCGAAACTGTCGCTTAAAGTGTATCTCAAAAATATTTGTCCTCTAAACGTGTCTGTATAAAAAGTAGGAACTAAGTGTCGTATTACATTCGCGAATCATGCATCTGCAAAGCTACCCTTATTAAATTATATATTGCACATTGTACGTAAATAACACAGTAACATTAGTCTAAAATGCTAGCTGGGTCGGCCAAGGCAGAAGTATCCGCGATCTCCAACAGATGCCGCCACTAGTTTATTAATCGTGGCGGGCACTGTTGAATATTTGAAACAGGAAAGGAAAAATAGCGAAAGTTAATGACTGTTCGCAGTTTTCTGGTGACGAAGAGTGCGAGGTGTTGGTGTGTAAGTCTTAGTAGCTAGAAGGATAAATTACGCAGGAAAGAAAATTGATAAAAGGAGGAAGAAGAAAGAGATACGCGGTTTATCTAACATTTCTTACAGATCGTATCTTAAACGCGGGAATCGCTTTTTAATAAAATAAAGAATCTATGAATACATGATTTCTTAATATGACGGAACAGTTGAAATATGTAAAAATTTTATGCAAAATGAGATTAACTGGTTCCTTATCATTCTGCAATACAAGCAATCGTTTTCGAAATATACGTACCTACATAAATAATTGGAAATTAGAAACCTGGCTTCAAAGGCGCGCTTTTTGAATACTAGGCGCCTCAGTGCACATTTCTTTTGAAAAATAATTTTCCATGTGAACCCACAACTAAACTTATGAGTATATTAAATAAGTTACAAATTAAAATTAAGTCGTATAATAAATTAATTTCGTGTATTTACATTCCATTCTTCTTTAATGGCAATTAAAAGGCATTTAATGACCGTTCTCCGCATTTCTTTCAATTGCATCGTAAGATACCACCACTTTCCCTTGGAGTGACGTTAATTCGTTCTGAAATTTAAACAGTCTCTGTGTCAGTTTCAAAGCTTCTTTAAACATGCAAACTATTTAACATTCTACACTTCACATTCATATTTAATAAATTCCTTTCACTCATGGAAGACTCATATACGATCTTAAATATCATGTCATTCTATTCAAATTTTATTACTAAACCTTACCGTCGGGTGGCTTTAACCCATAAAATTTAATACGTATAATTTGAAGTGTAAAGTAGACGACACTTATCCAGAACACATATACGACGTTCTCCCCCTTGCGACAGTAGCGAGCAAGCCTATAATTTGTAAATCGTGTACGTAGCAACGGTAGCAGCAATAGGAATCAGCAAGGCATTGTATTACGCAGAAGATTTAAGGCAGGACGAACCAATTAAACATTAACAGCTCCTTATATATATATATACACTTAGAAGGGAAGTTCGGCAACTCGAAAATTCAAACAAATCTGAGACATTGCAGAAATGAAGCTCAAGTGATATTAATAACGTAACTATTTTTTGATTCGGCAATAAAACGGTCCTAAGGGTGAAAACACCCCTCGAAAAAATGGCAAGTTTTCAGATTATCGTGAATATCTACGATACTGTAAAAGATATAAAAAAGAAGTTAAATTCAAAGTTCTATGGTTTTCTTACTTTGAAATACTTCACATAAGTTCACACAATAGTTACGTTATTACCATCACTCGAGCTACATTTCCGCAGTTTCAGATTTTTTTTTGAATTTTCGAGTTACCGATTTTCCCTTGTTAGCCGTGGTGTATCGTACACCACACACTTGTAGACTCTGTCGACAACACATGGTTACACAATGATTAATGCCATTGTCACCCTTAGCGTACATATACAGAAGTTTTATTTCAAGACTTTCGTATACAAGACAGTTCCATGTACAAGAGGCTAATCTTTGCATCGCGCAGTGGCCGCAGTATATTACTTTCGACGTTGTCATTGGCATTCCTACTCGCGTAAGATAACAGGTCTCCATTTATAACCGGAGATTTATCAATGTTATTAATGGCAGCAGGAATAGATCGATATCTAAATTGTCCTCCCGCATACATAGGGAGGTCCCAACGAAGGAAGATCAGGTGCATCCCTGCCTCAGTTACGCAGGGCGCAGTGGTCGGACTTACAAAGTATTCGCATTCATTCGTGCAGGAACGAATGATAAATAGCCAAGTCCACGTTCGGAGTGGCCACCGTCGTTTATATTGCTACGTATTAGGTTCAAAGAAACGATTTTAGACGGTCTCTCGTTAAGTTCAATTATTTGCAACGAGCAGCTTGTTGCTGCGGAACTTTATCGTATTACGCACATTACGTATTTATTATGCACGATACATTTAAAAAAATCCTACTCGTTTATTGCTACTCCGCAGCATTCGATATTCGTGGAACGTTGATGCGTGTCGTTTGATCGAATTCCAATGAATAAAACTCGCATAAAACCGTTCGATCCGCGGACGACCGTGCTGGGTCTATCTTGACCCACGCTTGCAACAGCCTCGTCGAACTTCTTAACTCATGTTGACTGACTTAAGGGGTATTTGCGGGTTCGAGGTTTCAAGGAATCATTCTTTTATAATCGACAGTGTAACATTTTAAGAATGTTGAGTTAAAATTTTATAAAGAAATTCGAAATATTGTCGAAGTTGTATCGTTGAGAAGCAAAGCAAGCCACGCTATCTACGCTCAGTATTCAGGGGAAATAAGCGTTTGTCAGTTCGTTTAAAATTTTTTTTTGCTTTATCTTTGCATTGACTCGATCCAATCTAGTGGACCCCCCACAAATACTTAAGACTAATTGATTATTTTGTTTTTAATTGAAGAAAATAGGTGTTAAAATTAGGTGAAAATCGAAACTTCTTATTCAAACACGCGTCAGTTTTTATTTATTTATATTTTTAATATTTTTAGGGAGGTCTCCCAGTTTTAGGCTTAAACTTTAAAAGACCATTTGATTTTTTGATTTCCGACGATTGAACCAGGTGTCACATTGCATAACTTCTTTTTGTGACAATATAAAAATGGGAAATTGTCATCAAGATATCTTGTATAGTTATTTGAAAAAAATTCTTAAACATTCTATCATTTTTAGGCGTCAAACCTGCAACTACCCCTTAAATCAACGCATCACGATGAAAGGGCGCGTTTGTGTCGGAAATATAGATTTAGATTTTCCAAACGATGTCCAGAGGTTCGAAATGAGTTCTTTAGAAGCTAAACTGATCAACTACGTGAAATTAAAAACAGTAGGAAATTGATAAGTTAAGCACTCGTGCCTAAGTAATAGAAAAAGAAAGAAAGATGCGCATGGGTCTAAGCTGACCCAGTCACGGCCTGCCACCAGGAACATCGCCTTTCTGAGTGTCAAAATACGTTTCTCTTCATTTAAATATCATTTGAGCACGATTTTCGCATTCTGCAATTTTTCTATGTCAATCGTTGATGAAGGTGCTTTTCAAATTCGTGTAACGACCTTTTCGGGAACCTAAATGAATTTATATGCACGTTACTAACGTTATTATTCTCGTTGTTTAGAAGCTAAGTACTTGGTGGCTCCAATGTTGCTGCTTTTGTAGAATATTATTTTTCTGTGAGAGGAACTTAAAATACAACGATTGGGTTCCTAAATAGATGATTAACAAATCTGAAAAATACCCATTCGCTGCGTATAAATCAAACTTCTACTAGCCTTCATTCCTCGCAACAATGTTTTTCACGTCTTGTATAAATCATAAGCGGGGTTCCGTGTAATTGACAATTTTTCACCAAATTCTTAGCCACTCGTTATCTTGGCTTCTTCTTAAATTACATTCGATCGTATCGTCGGCGAATACCTAGAATAAAGGAAAAGCATTCCATCCAGTATATCTGAAGCTGATAGTCATTCGTTGATTTCTTATATCTCGATCATAAGTACTCGTCCCTGGCATCCCACGGCAAACAGTTGTTATTAACAGATGGTTCTTTACATTCTTTTACTTAGCCAGAATATCATTAGTTACAAAATACATACGTCACAATTGTTTTTTAATTAACGTTACCGCGTCGGTAATCGTGACCCCCCTGTTAACGCCTCTGTTTGAAGAAATACCAAAAGATTTGTCCTAGAAGAAAAACGAAATTCTTTAACACCGATTATTAACCCTTTCACCTCTTTAATATGATTGTACCAGTGAAACTGATGAATTTGCTAAATACAATATGATTCACTATAATTCTTAAGGTTCGATCACTTAATCGTGATAACTCGCTACCTTCTCTCCTCCTCGATGGCTATAAAATGTGAAAGACATACAAAATAAAGCCTTCTCTATCTTCGGGATTTAAAAAATTTATCTAACTACAAAATTAGTTACATTCTATTAATCGCGCGATTCAAAGGTAATATCTTATTGACCATTATTGTACACTCAAGTATTCGAAGAACTAATACACTTGATAGAATACATGATTACGTTACCATGAAATTTCTTGATAAAATTCAAGAAATTTTCATTCAAGTGGTTTACTAAAAGTCAGCAGTAATAAACCGTAAATAGGACAATAGGAATGTTTATAAAATGTCTCGAATGTGCGCAGATAAGAAAATTTCGATTTATACATTGTATGAATTATATTTATTTTTTAAACTGTATTTCGGTATGCAGAATCAGATGTATTTTTAATCGCTTAAAGAGGATAGTCATTTGTTTATTGATACTGATTAAGAGATCGAAAGTCGAATGGAACTGTTACGAAAATGAATTTAAAAATATATTTATCTAAATAAATGCGAAAGAGGGTGAACTGTGATAGGGTATGTTAACAAAAATATGAACGAAAAATCAAACCTGCTTCATTCTATGATTTAATTTTTATAACTTTCTAGGAATTGTATTTGAACTTGTTCACGCTATCTATGAACAACTACTTAGGGAAATAAGTTTTTAAAGTTTTTCTATGCTTCCAAAGGACAAATATTTAAATGCTGCGCGACTTCAGATTTATACAAAGGTGGTAAACAAATGAGGGAAATATATACCTACACCTAATTGAAACAAAAATGAAATTAATCTATTATAAAATTAGTATAAGCCCACACTTGTGACACATTGAATATGAAAATGTAAATTAAAAAATGCAACCACAAGCACAGAAATAACAGTCAATAAGATACTCACGTGTAAGTTAATACCTTTGCTTTACATAAAACGCAGCCATAAAACTACCCCTCCATGCAGATAACAAAGAAATTGTTTTATTAAGTATACTCTATACTACACAATAACAAATTGTAAACGGGTCGATTAAAAAAAAAAATTCACAAGGCATTCAATCCCAAAATGTTTTTCGAGCTCAGCTCCGTACGAAAAATAGTACATATCGTTTCGATTCGGTAACAAACATACCGATACGCGTCCAAAAGGAGCCTGATAATTGCAATGCATAATTCGTCCATTAATTCGGGAATGTTACTGTAAGTAAAAAATCTTGTGGGCGTAAATTTATTTCGAGATTATTGTTCCACTGAAAGGAAGCTAGGAAAACAAACAGTGTCCACAGAAACATTGTCGGGGACCAATATTTTAAGGATTCCTGAATCGCTTCTTCAATGACATTTGCACCAAAAAACTGTTACATAAACATCCTTATGTAAACCAAATAATTATTCACAGGTTACTTAGAGTAATTGCGAAGGAAGTAGTTAACGTTCACAGTTCGCTAAATTAGCCATTAACAGAGAGCAATTATAATGATGACGATCATTATGCTATGCGCAGGAAAGTAACTGTTATCGATCAACTTCGTTATACAAGAAAAAAAATACAATACTGTACGTCCATGTTTTGTGAAATTGTGTATTTCTTTAATTATAAAATACCTACCCTTGCATGGTTTTCTCTAAAACGGTAAAAGTGGACATACAATATTTTTGCAGTAAACCATCGACAGATATATAATTTGTAGTATATTATTTATTTCCTCCTTCACTGGGCACAAGACTTTTTACTTCGACGAGTAGGTATATACGTGAATTTTACTTTGAAGGACTCTTTTCCCGAGCATTCCAACAGATCCAAGGTAAGTGAGAAACCACTTACTGGTCTCTCTTAGGCACCCCTCGTGAACGAATCGAATACACGATATATCCTTTATAAAATAAATAAAGATCTCTATCTTAACATATAGACGTGCACAGTTTTATCTATCAACGGTGTACAGGTACACAATACTTCCAGTTGACAATACAGCACTGCCGTATCTTTTACAAACATTTCAAGCACCATATATACATGTGTATGTATATACATATATTTTATGTATATCATATAGGTATCATCTATACTATCAAATAGATTTTAGAATTACAGCGCGCGCACCTAGTACGCCCGCCGTATCAGTTATGTAAAAAGTTAAATAGAAAAACAATCAGAGACGTGAGAATCTATACTTTCGGAGCCTAGAAATATATATATATATATATATATATATATATATATATATATGTATGTATACAGTTTTCGAAATGGTATTATAATCTAGTTACAAATCCAATAAGATTACATATTTTCGTACAGCTTACTAACTGCTTAAATAACGACGTAATACTTTGTATTATACGTTCTCCCGAGCCGTCGACTTCTTATTGCATTAGGAAGTTTCTTATTAACGGTCACACCGCTCGAGGCGAGATTGAGAGAAGGATAAATCTCGGTATCATAGGAGATCTCTCTCTACCGACATCCCTCTGCATTATGTCCTCGCGATAACATTGTGCAAATATACCCGCAAGCTGCAATGAGCAAACTACTCCACCCAACGAATTATGACGAACCTGTAAACCTAAGAATACACGTGTCACGTTTGTCCAGCAAGCAACGAATATTTGCATCGCGCGTGCTCCGTTCGATACTGCAAAATCTTCGCAAAAAAAAAAAAAGAGTTCAACGCGATATCGACAGCGTGAGAAATATATCCTATTTCTCATTCAACGTACACGTGCACGCCTCCGGTTAAACAATTCCGGCACGGGCAACAGGACGAAGAGCACCAAAGAGCAACAAGTGTATCTCTAATAAAATATAGTATAAGAATAAATCGAATATACCGGGCCAGCTTCCCTCAGTTTAATCGAAATATATAGATTCGCAGACAACGAGCAGAACCCCTCCACTGTGTGGCAACGAGACGACCGTTCGTTGTTTACGGCCTAGCGTATAAATAAATAATGCTCAACAAGAAATAAATACATCTCCACCGAAGCAACAAACACGTCTCCGCCTAAACAATATCGCTTGCAAGGATGCTTCTCTGAAAAGTAATCGGAAGCTTCAATCCCTTCACGTGCTATTCGATAAAAACTCCCTCCTCCCGCGATATATTTGATAAAATACAGTCAGACACGAGGGAGACCAACCAAGATTTGGACGAAATTAAAAAAGGGCCATATAGACGCGTGATTGCCCAAAGAACGCCAAAGCTGAAGCAACGGCAGCACAAACAAATCGTCGCTCCCCGCTGCGTGAACTCCTACCACCAGAGGTGACAAAACGTTCGGACCAACCACAGAAGCCTCTTCACCGAACAAAAGATTAAACACTTCGAGTGGCGCAAGATTTTAGGAAACGGGAAACTCTTTCTTATCTCTCTGCCAACGAAGCATCCCTGGACACCTATGCGGTACCTTCGCTGTTTTCTAGAGAACGCGATCGCGAAAGTACGCGGAGAGGGTTGCGAGTTGCGACTTGCAAGCAGGGTTTCCGGAAGAATACACTCCCGGAGGACTTGTGCCCAGCATGCAAGGATTAATGGTACGTGCTACACAAAACTCTCGCTATGAGCTCATCTGAACTATGCGTTAAGCGCTCGTCGCTATTCCCACCACTTCTTGGAATCATTCGGTCGAGAGTGAGAGTTCCTGTCTTGCTTCGTCTTTCTCTCTCGCGCCATCGACGCTACTCGTTAAGCGTTCACCGCCAGCCCTGAGCGCGAGCCCATAGCGAGAGTTCACTGTAATCCGTTTCCCTAACACCTGTTCCCCCTCTACTACTCCCTACTACGTCACTGATCTCCAACTTCCAATAGCTGTTCCCGTCCCCCCTCTACTACGTCCTTCTGGCAACCCTGCTTGCAAGCTCCTCGGCGTGCTTTCACGCCGACGCCACTCGAGGTGTTATTATTTAAGGAAGCCTGCCTACGAGCAACCGCGAGGTTTCTAACACAGAGTCTGATGCATGGGATCTCTGGGCGATGGCGATGACGATGGCGATAAAAGGCGTGGAATTGGCAGCGTCTAGCGGCGCCGTCGGGATGGTGCCACGCGATGAACGGTCCCAGCATAAGGCAGTTCGCTGTCGAATTAGAAAAGTTCGGGAAGGAGCTAGGGCAGAGCTGCCCGCGTACCCAGCCGCCCAGCGTTTTGCTCCCCGTGATCGGGCTAGCTTCCCGGAGGCAGCTAGAAGACAGTCACGGCCTTGTCGTGGTCAGCAAGCGAAGAGCGAGCTCGTTAGGTCAACAGTTGCGATTAGTAGTGCCATTATTCACCTGTGTGCCGCCCCCTGTTTCGTAGTCGACGGCGCGGTGCTTCTCCTCCGCCAAACAGTGGCGCCGCTCCTTGAACAGGTCCGCCACGCAGTTCACCTACGAAAAGTTTCGAAATCATTCGATTCCCCCGCCCTGTGCAGCTCCAAGGCACAATCGACATCGACATCTTGCCGATCGATCGGACCCAGATGGAAATTTAAAAGCCATGCCGGCATTTTTTAATATGTTTCATTATCTGGCTATTGGATGACGGACGCGCGGTATATTTATTTTGACCCACGGTATATAATTTCGCTTACACACGTCGCAGAACAAGATTTTCTGTTAGGCCTCCAGTGCACCAGTGTTATAAATTCATGAAATTCTTAGCTTCTTATAGAAGTGATATTAATAAACGATAAGTGGCGTAAGTCGGTGGGTCAGAAGGGATCCGGCGTCCGGTTTGCAAGGGTCAACGCGTTATTTGTGGCCAAAGATGCTGGATATTGTTAATGGAGGAAATATATTAGATGCATGGAGGTTGTTGGAGTTTTACATGTACATATTCCTACGAGTCGTCTTATTAATCCTGATTCAATGGATTCAGAGGAGTTTTATATACCTACCTGAGAAACAAATGTTTTTTATGAGGTGCATTTTTGTTCCGTTAACTTAGGTAATTTTTGCAATGAAAGAATCTCTGTTTAACTTAAATCCTCTTGTTCTCTAAGCATAGTTTCGTACCAGCACAGTGGTATTACAAAAGTTTTGCTTGCAAAAAATATTCCTCTAGTGTTTTCTAACCCTTTCTGTACGTTTACTATTGCTGAAGATCAATGGATGTACTTTTTAAAAAAAGTATTATAAAAAATTGATGACGGAAGCGCAGCCACAATTAATTAATTATTATTCATTTCCTCGGTTCGCCTTGCCGCGCTTCACCAAAATGCGCGACGGCCATTATAGATTTCTTAGGCGTAAGAAGATGAATGTCCGAGACGGCATTTCGTGTCACGAATCTCTGTGTCGGTGACACTATTTTCATCGATTTCCATCGTCACGCACGGCGAAAGAGGGGCGCAGAGAACTGGGTGCATAGCACATTTCATATTTATGATCGCACAATAGGATAGTTAAGGAGAATAATGCTCACCACGACTAGTGCCACGATGGTACCAAGGGTCGAGCCGGCCAGCACATCGCTCCAATGATGCTTGTAGTCGGACACGCGTGATAGAGCGGTGAACCAGGCCATAAGGAGGCACACCAGCTGCAGGAAGTGTTTCAGCAACTTGCTACCCTTCCATGTCAGCCTTAGCTGCAAGTACAGCTGAAGGAACGCGACCAATTACATACAGTTGAAAGCATGGTAGCCAATAAATAGCATAGCATGACCTAATACAATAGTTCAGGGGCTATTCTCACTTGCAAGTGGAAGAGGAACGCGTTTTTCATGGACTTTCTGCGGGAAAGGTATTAGCGCGAATAAATTGAGATTTGAACACAAGATTGTAAAATATAGCTACTGTACTTTGATATTCTTTGCCTTTTTCAAAATATGAGTGCTGTCTGTAAAACAATCGTTGTTTAAAACTTCACTCCTACTTCGTAGGAAACGGCAATTTCGAGGAAACTATTGTTTGGTAGGAGCGTGGCGAGGTATGGTACGAGAATGAGCATCGTAAGTCGAACACTTTCAAAATGGTATCTTTTAAAAGACAGAAAACTGATATTTTGGGAAGAATGGAGATTTTTGTTAATTGAACAAAGAAATGTAATATTTCATAGTTTCAGTTGATTCTGGTACCATGCCTGGAGAAATATGTGTGTCGTATGCTGTTAAAATTTCAAGTTAATATCTCAATTTATTTGGGAGACGTGGCTTTTGCCAACTTGGAAAATGTTACTTCGAGAAAATCGAATTTATATCCGAATTTCAAAATATCCTTTTAGGAATATGTCCCTAATACCTACTTCAAACTATTGTAAATTGATGTTTTTGACCTGGCGATTAAGAATACCCACCTTAACACTTTAACGACCGCACCTTTTGAAGTAAACACAGCCATCTTTTCCAAATATCCCAACTATTCGTTGCTTTTTAAGAACTATCAAAGCAACATGTTGCGAATACAATAGAAATCATTAAATTTTGTAGTTTCATCGGTGATAAATATGAAATGAAATTGAATTCTGATTCCCATAGAAAATAATACATAGGTCGGAATCGTGCCAGAGGCCATCAAAGTGTTAACACAGAAGTACATTAAAACAGATAACTATGATAAAAAATAATAAAATTAATCTAGAGATTAACAAAAACTCCATACCACCAAGCTCGTACGAAAAATTAAAGAATAATAATGCAATCTGTGCGCATTAAAATCACTCTCTTTCATCGGAATTAATCGGAAATGGGAAACGGGACTACTTAGGTATTTTTACTCGTGTCGTTAAAAAAACGAATAACATTATTACTTCATACAGGCGAGTATCGCAGCCCTCTGCGATTCCTCCCACCGTTCCCTTCACTTTCGCCACAGACAGAAGAGAAAAGGGCAAGCCGATTATGAAACTAAGTAAGCATCGTTAAATTTGCGCAAAGAGAAGAGGAACTTACCGCCAGGTACACCATGGTGTAGGCAGAGAAGGACGAGTGCCCGGAGGGGAAGGATAATCTGAAACGATCAACGTTATAAATTGCACCGTGTCAAATAAATCTCATCCGCCGATCGTCCCTACGAAAGTTCCTCCTTTTTCCAACGGCGTAACTCGCTATTGGCATCAATATACACGCGCCCCATAATGGGACCCTATTAATTTTATCGCGATTAATTCCAGCCCGTGTTCCGTGGCGATTACAATCGGCGGATGCGTGGCCCGAAGCGTGGATCGTAAAGATTCGACGGAGGATCCTCCACTGGGCGCACCGTGGAAAAAAAAAGGGAGAACCAAAACCGAAACCGGGGGGCGGAAGGGGGGGGGGGACAAGAAGGCGGAGTGGACTAAGGACTTCTATCCGAAAGAGTAATTGGCCATCAAAAAAACTGCACCTTTAATCGGACATTATCTGCCCTCTCCTTGTATTTATCTTTCGCTCTTCTTTTTCGCCTGACTCACCCTTCGCGGCAGCATTCGCCGAGTTATAATATTTAATGGCCTCACCACGCGTTCGTAATTTTGTTTACACTGGTTAATTATCCTGGGGAAGGTGGCCGTTGAGGAATGTTACTTCTTAATCGGTTGTGGTTTCGAGGGACGTATTTTGGTGAGGCGTAGTTTTTTGATAGTGTTTAGCGATGGGAAATGACTTTTTTGAGAAATTTGACTTTGATTTGTTGAATGGAGCGTAATTTTTACGCAGCAGTGGGTACTGTGTGGTTTTGCAGAATTTTGAGAATTGAAAACGTGGATGTAATTCGGAGTAATTTTGAAATTTCAGGTAGCCCCTTTTTAGTGCTGATGAATAGATAATGAAGTGTGGATAGAATGAGAAATCGCTTCTTTATAGTGTAAACGTTAAGCATCTGAATAATTATCAAGAAATGTTATGATAAAGATTCTTTTAACGTTTTGGCCAAAATTGATGGCCCTTTTGATGACCATGGATAGAATTTCTAAAGATTCTGTCGTGTAATCGTAAGAAATTAAACAAGAGAATTAATCTGAAAATCCAAAATTATTGAGAAAATTTTACTTTCAAAAGAAACTAAAATTATTATCATCAAATTTTATAATCTATTTTTTATATAGGTAAATTATTATCTCTGTTATAATCAACAAATCCACTTCAGTCAAGAATAAACCTTAGACACAGTCGTAATTCCTTCAACAAAAAAATGTCCAAATACTATTACAATTTTGCCACTCAAAGTGTCCAAAGAATAATTATATGGAACGAAGCCAGTAAAATAACAAGGAAGCCATTCCACCTTCGTAATTTGAAATTGATTTCAAGTGCAGCTACTTTCGTGGACGAAATTTTGGTGGATGCAAATTCGGGTTTCGAGAAAGGTAATGAACAATGATACTCGTGCTTTTGTGCTTGGATGCAATGAAATGAATCGATGTATTCGCCAGTGTTAATTAACAAGATAACTATCTTCATCGACGACTAATATCGCCCTTAGACGGGCATTAAACAAAGTACAGATACGCGGCTTTTAAAAACCGTAGTCTCGACCAATACCAAATAGAGTGATTCGCAGAAGTTGTAATTGAAAGGGTTACCGTTGAAACGAACGGAGTCCCGAAGATTGGGAAAGGCTGCTCTACGAGTCCCCTCTTTGACGAGCCAGAGAGCCAGAGGGTGGGACGTATGAATGAATTCTCTGTCAGCTTTTATCGTCCAATTCCTCAAATCTTTCTATACATAAAACTGTCCCTGCATCAAGCGAAGGGCGGATGACCCGCGATACGCCCGACTGCGTGCACATCAAATGAGCTACCGGCGAAGAGTCCCTTCTTTTTGCTACCAACGCGCGATAACACTCTACAACTTCCTCCTTGGCGGCGGACAACGAAGAAAATAATAATCTATGGGCCCTACCGCGAATAATCCTCGCCTGGTCGATTCCCATAATTGAGGCCGACCGGAAGCAGAAATTGCGTCGTTTCGAGGACTTTATCGTGTTCCACGATCCCATTAGTTTCGAATTCGTCGGCAAATGAGTATGGATAATAAATCTAGCGTTGCATGTGATTACCGTGAATTGGCTTGTTAGAATAAATTGTCTTGAGTAGACAGCTTGGAACAGCTTGTGACAACGTTTCTTCTTTGGGGAAGTGATGTTGGGATGTGTTTGTCATTCATATTTTATGCATAGATTTTATGCTCGCTCGCGGCTTGGAAATAGTGCTGTTTCACGGAAAAATGAAATGGAAATTAGTTACCTCTATTTGTGCTGCGTTCTTTGTATCGTTCACAACGTTTTATAAAACTCCAAGGTGTTTTAAAATTACATAGACACAAGTTGCACGACCACTTCAATAATTTCATTTTTTTTTATGGGTATTCATCTTTCTTGCACTTGCCAACTGAATGTATTTTCTCATTTTACAATTCCAATAACACTACCTTACAATTTCATACTCAATTTCGTATTCAACGCTACTTTTACATTTCAATTTCATAATGCCATACAATACCTAACACCTTTCAACACAGATATTCAAATACTCAACTGCATCCCTAAAACCACCAAAAAGAGGTAGATCCAAAAACCAGCCTAAATACTACCCGCAAGACCTAGTAACTCCTACTTCGAAATCTCGACCACTTTCCCCTCAACTTCCCCATCACCCAAAATTCACCTACCTCAACGAATAAATCACCCCGACTCTAAGCCCGACGTGTTTTGACAAATGCAATAATTTACCCCCATTGGTTTCGATTCAATAAAAGACCCATGCACCCCCTGCTCCTATTATCGACTGGGATTTCCACTAGACATTAAGAGGGAGACCGTTTTCGGCTGCCGCACATCGCCAATGGGGTGTGCGCGCTGGGCGGCGCTGAACGACGTTAGGGGTTGAAAAACGCGAATGGCTCCGCTGGTGTGGGGCACCGTGGGCTACACTGTGACAATGACCAGGGTGTGTTCACGGTAATTCGTCCGTGTAATAGTATTTCCTGTTGCCAGGGGAGCCGCACGATTCGGATCGAATCCCGTCCATGCGAATCGCCACTGCGCACGGCCTTTCCTCATTGTCATTTGCTGCCCTTTTTGCTCGTATCCGTTGGAACCGGCCTCGAGCCGCTGCCCCGGCAAAAACGCAACGAAATTCCGTTGCGAATAAAGCACGGGTGCGGGGCAAATAACGTCTAGGTCGATCGAGAGCCCGAGGATCATCGGGGCACCGCTCAGCGAAAGAGAATCGGCGGCCAACAGCTTCCCGGAGGGCATTCCTCTGAGCAAGATGGAATAGGACGATGATTTGCAGGGGAGTGGCGTTGTACGGGGTGTTCAAAAATTCGTGGTGATTCTGCAGGCGTTTTCAAATGTGCAGGGGAGTGTTATTATTTTCTAAATAATGAGTTGTTGATTTCTATTCGTTGTTAGTAGTTGGCGTTTTTGATGGCTTGTTGAGCTTGCACTATTCTCGCGAGTAAAATTAATGGTTCGGAAAAGAAGGGGAAATTGTCAGGTTCTTCAAGTCTGTTTGGTTTTGAAGGTACAGTGATGTACTGAGCAGTAGTGACGTTTCCAGTGCCAATGACGAAAGAGAATCATGTTAAAATTTCTAGTTGGAGGAGCTAAATTTTTCGTAAATTTAGTTGTTTAGGTCTAATAATAATTGGCAGTTTAAACGAAGTGGGGTAGTGAATATAGGGTAATAGTTTGATGAAGAATGGGGGGCATTTTTATTCTATAACTCGAGAACGGTTGAATTTGCTGGATTTTAAAAAATTCAATTGGGACATATTACACTTGTGTCTATGATGATTTAGCGTAGGTATATTAAGTTAGGACATTTTTATTTTTGGTGTTTCGCGGGGATATTTTTTGGAATTCATTTTTTCGCGAACAATGAAATGGAAGTGAGACGGATGTGGATATGGATAAGCAGCTATTATTGTTCTTTCGTATGTTCCAGCTATTAACGAGCAAAAAACACCGAAAGCAATCATCTCCTTCCATCAACTATAATTTCACATTCCTCGTTCCACGACCGCGTCTGCGATTGTTACAGTCACGCGATTCAACGTTTTGCGATCTCAGATACTAGATATGATACGGGGTTATTGTCCTTAAAATTCTTGGTCCAAGACTTTCGACGAGATCTTCAGGAATCATGTGCCCAGACGATTCTAACTGTACAGATCGCACAGCGTAGTAAAGTGCACCATTTTTTAATTATTTGTCATAATATAAGGAAAAGAAAATCGACAATATTCTTTTTCCATTAAAAATAAGTCGAAGTTACCTGGAGTATATCGAGATAAGTTCAACCAGTATGAGAACGTCCATTTTCATTCATACTTTATAGAACACTATATTTTGCCCAAATGATTAAATTTAAAAATTTAAATACGGGAAACTAAAATCAAGTGTCTCACGAGAACAAAGTTAATATTACACATTTAATAGTATCGACTATTTTGATTCGGACAAAAGAATTTATTTACCTATATTTTTCCAACTTTTTAAGGAATACTTAGCACTGGAAATATTTGTTGCGTCACTTGAACATTAAACACGTTATCACTTATACCTCGTAAAATATTTATTGCAAAAATATGCAGCTCACTATCTCGGTCGACACAAGTTGGATACCTATGAATCATTTTCGCGTATTGCTATGAAAATTCTGCGCACTACGTAAACTTCAGAATGATGCAATAAATATTTCCAGCACTGTATCTATTAAACGAGTAGTTCGATCGACCATTTACCTGATTTCCTTCAGGAACCTCGCCGAGATGTTCTCAGCGCAGACGTAATCCTCGATGTATCTGTGATGATTCTCGATTAGGCTGCAATTAACGTTAGGCCTGCAGAGAGTCATGAAATGGGGCCTCAAACGCCCAATCGTGTACTTGGCGATATCCGTGATTAGAACGGTGGCGGCAGCTCCGAAACCAAAGATTCCGACCTGAAGCACCAAGAAAATAATTACAAAAATTTTTACGTGTACCTTAAAAATCTTAATCTATGATCACATAATGATTTACATGCTTGGATCCTTCCATATTCCTTTTGCGTTACTTCTTTTCAGGCTTGGCCATTGTTTGAATACAATGCTATTTTATTGAAAACAGTTAACTGAAGTAAGAACTGATTTTGAAACGATTCATTTGGTCTTGACACGAAACAAGGTGCATTTTATAAGTTATGTTTAGAACAGAAATAATAAAGTAATTCAAATATTCAATTTTTTATTTTGTTTTTCAAATAATTGTTGCTCGAGCCTCTTTCTACGAATAGATAGTTTATCGGTTCTTTTGGATTCAACAGATTTATCTTTCTATCAGTCATGGAAATATTCAGGAAAAATACGGTTGCCATGATCAAAAGATATTTTATCACCTCTAGATATTTTCTTGTAGATTTTTCAGAACTCGAATAGATTCAATCGTTGTTCTAATGAAATGGCAAGGTATGGTAGATATTTTTTAAAGCATGACTACGTTGGCTGCTAACCATATTGCGAAGAAAGGCTTGTCTAACCCTCTGTACTACAACAATTAAAACTAATTAAGTTTATAGTCTGACCCCTTTCATTGATCTCTCAACTTAATGTGCCAATGATCTCTCGCAACTTGTGGATTCACATTTATCGTTCCTGTTTGCCCGTAAGGATTTCATTTTATTATTTTTCACATGCGAATTAACTGATTATTGTACGAAAATTCAATATTATTTTGGAAAGGATAAATAAATAATTTAAAATAAGTCGTTACATAAGAACCTTCAGTTTCGCGAGATTCGATTTTCAAAATATATGTAATAGGGTGTACAAATTCTTTGTACATTTAAAGAATCTGGTTGTAAATGTGAAACATGTTACTACGTAATGTACAGAAATAATTCATAATCAACGGTACTGTATCCTTTTAATTAATTTTGTATATGTAATCTATAAAACGATATGAGTAGGCGATTTATTCTACAGTCAAGCTTGTGTATACTTTTTATAGTATCTTCTAAACCGGTTATCTCGAAAATCGAGGCTCCTACAAAAGAAATTCCTTTTATATTTTCGACGTATCTTTTTCAGAGAATCACCTTTTCCAGATTGCACCATGAATAATTTTAATATTAATAAACAGCCACGTGGAAGCTGTCGTTCGTTATTCTTTAATTTATCAGAAATCTGTCGACAGTATTCTGCTCTGCAAATTAGCTTCAGAATGCACTGGCAAAGTATCTACACTTCCCCCTGGATCACCCTCTACAATCATAAATTTCAATTGTCAGATGTCGATGATCCGATCGAACAACGATAAATAGTTCGACAGGGGGGAGTTGTTACTCAGACCACGAACTATGAAGATTTATTGTTCGAACTAATTGTATGTAATAAAGTATTGACTTTGTAACAATTCTCAATTTATTTTCGTGGTGTGTCGTACTTGTAACGGTATTATTAATTACAATGAAAAATAGGATGTTTATAGTAATGTAAAATTGATTAAATATGTTAGCTATGGGATGGACGGACACCATTTAATTAACTGTACTTATTTTCATCGAATAAAAACATTCCTATACGATTAATAAAAATTTTACCTTTGAATCAAGATTACATATCATTATCGTATTCAAATCGATTTTATACCAAGTTCAATAAAGATCAGGTCAACTCTTCATCCAAATGGTTCACACTTTTAACGTATTTATATAAAGTAAACAAAATGTGTGCTTTAAATATTGACAGGAAGCGCGTGTTTCGTATATCTGCTAGCAAACTCATATAAAGAGAAGTAAAGTGTTAAGAGCAGGTGGTGAAATGTTCTGTTCGCCGTAGTCACAAGTTTTTTCTGCTTCCGCGATGCTTTTTTAGGATCATCGTTCTTTCGAAACCAAAGCCAATAGAAACAGGGAGAGTGGAAAGGCTTAATCTGTTTTCTCGCGAACTAGAAACATTTCTTCGAAACCCACCTTGTCGTATGCGCTCCATAGCCATGGGGGTATATTGTAACCGAATAATATCTTCGTCGATTCCGACTTGCAGTACCTCGAGTGAAAGTATTCGCCAGCAATTATCTGCAACAGAATTTTTACGATTAAGTTAGTTTTAAGTTCGAACATGTTCCTTCGATTCTTCGTTAGGTATTTAATAGTTTCAATAATTGAAACGAAAACTCGTGAAATGATGAATCTCTTTAATATCAACGCGCGGTTAACATCTGAAAATGATTGTGTAACTTTTAGACATGCATCTGCGTGTCAGATAAACTTTATCATGAGTTTCATAGACACGATTCGCTAAAGTGTGATGTATAAATTAATTGTCTTTTATTATGATTTCTTTTTTATATCTTTCTTAAATTCTATTACCCTGTTGCATAAATTTATATTTTAATTTAAGTAGGATTCTATATAGATTTGGAAGGCACTTTTTATTCCCCCCTCCCCTTCTGTATGAAATAAAATAACTTATTTTGTTACTGTTATTTTTATTTGACTATGTTTTTCTTTTTATGACACTCAAATCAAGCTAATAGGATTGTGTGAATCCAATTCAATCTAAATCCAAATTCTAAAGAATGAAACGATTCGATACATGCAGGCAAACAACTACCGAAAGTCATGTATAAGTCATAATATTCTTATCTCATGAATCATTCTATTATCAGATATGAATATAAGATAAGCAAGTCTCTTCCACATATCAGCGAATTCTTTCTGCCTTTTAACGCGAATGCTATTCTGTTTGATTCTACTGAACCCAACCTAATCTTCGTTCATCTATGCACACAAAATTCCCATAAAAATATTCTGTCATTTGCTGACTTGGTTATTTCGTTGTATCTTAATCTGTAAATACGTAGGCACCGTTAAAAATCCCGTTTTCCAAATTATCACCGACGTCTCATATATTTTTATATTACTTTGAAATTTCGAATCGTATCAACTCGACAAACAGAACATCTGCGTTAAGGGGAGGTTCCGGTCTAAATATCGATTTTTTTTATTTCATTTTTCGAATGTTCAACCTTTTAAGAATGCGTGTTTGAAAGGATTTTTTTAAATTCGTAAAATTCCCGAAGTTATAGGCATTTGAGTAGCGGCAAATGCAAGGGTAACACCCGACCACTCGGCCGGCGGTCACGTAAAACTTTAAACGCGTTTTTCTCAAATCAGTGTTCTTAAAATCGGTGGAACGTGTATCTCGAAAAGTTATTATCCGATTCGACTGAAACTTTTTTATTTTGAAGAATACACTTCTGGCTCGTAAACAGACCAGTAAAATGTGATTTCAAACTTTAAGTGTCGTTACTTTCTCAAAAAAATGTCATTTTTTGTCATTTCTACTGGTCAGTTCACGAACGAGTTTCCTGCCCTTTAATAATCTGGCATTGCTTTTTATTTCAGACCAATGGTTTAGGTGCTACAGGTTCCACCGTTTTGGACGAATTTTTTGACGCCTCGACTTTAACGACTCCCCAGTCCCGTTTGAAATGATTAATTATAAAGCCAAAAATTTCTTTCTATAGTTTAAGACATCCTTAATACAATGCAAAAAGTCCCGTTAAATTATATGTAGTAGTTTTCCTTTAATTATTTCCTAAAGATCACCTATTTTATGGGATGTAGACCGAAACAGCCCCTTAATCAATAAAAAAACAAACACTGAAAAATAAAATATCCCCTCCCCTAAAATTGGATCCGCATAAATACATAGACATATGCACATAGTTGAAAATCCCTTTCTCTAATTTTCACCAATGTCTTTTACATTTCTGTATCCATCAATAAGCGAAACCTATTTCGAAGCAAACCATCTCGAATACAACGCCTGCGTCGAGTAGTCAAGAAACAAGCATAAAAGGAAATTGAATCCTTAGAAATACATAGCATGGCCCTTTCCAAGTTTTCACCAAAGTCTCATACATTTCTATATTTCTTTCGCCCGAATCAAATCAACTCTAACACAACGACATACCAGCATTGAGCAATGAAGGAACAAAAAAAAATGAAATACTCCACCCCAGGAGAAAAAGGAACTCCCAGGACCTCGAGATGATGTAACCAGCCAATTACTAACATATATCCAACTCGAGGTGTCGCAAATCCCCGCGAGGTGCTTCCTTTTCACAGATTAATCGAAGGCAACGTGTCGAAGAACACCTTCCCTTTAATCCACGGTTAAAGCCACGAGAAGAAGCGACGACTCCGAAATTCTCAAGAGGCTCAGAAGCCAGTAATCTCTCCTGCAGGCTGGACCGATCTGTCACGGCCTCAACAAAAGTGGGTTAACCGGCCAGATTCCAGATAAAGGTCGCCAGGTGATACGACCGAGAGGTACGGGTGAATAAAATACAACGGCAGGTTCGGCCCGTTTTTACCTGTTTCGAGCGTCCCTCCTTTCTTCTCCGCCAAGAGAAACGACCGCTTATAGGGAGACAAGTCTCGTGTATCTTTGAACAATTCATTTATTTATGGGCACCGCCACGTTCGGTTATCGTGCGGTAGGTAGAAAAGTTTTACGACCGTCACACAACACTGTTTTATTATCCCCATGGTTTCAAGGATGATTTCGTGGTCGGGATAAAAAGCTTTAAGGATATTTCAAATATTGGTTCAATGGGATTATTTCAAGTTTGGACATTTAAGTACTTCGTAAATTAATTTTGGAGAAAAGGCTGGTAATTACATACTGTTTTATTGCTGTGTGTATTAGCCAGATTTGGGCAAAACAGTTGAGTTACTTTATTATATCTATTTTAAAAATAATTTAGAAAAAGTAAGCTTATTTAGTGTGGAAATTAAATAGATCGTTTCGAAATGATTTTTTATTTTGGATAACTGTTTCAAATGATCTTTCAGAAATTATTTAGAGATTATTTCGGGAGCCACTTATTCAAATATAAAATAAAATGAGAGATCATTTGATTAGTAAGCAAATGACGAAATAATTTAGAGAAAAATGCAGCTGTTAGTCGAATAAGATAATATACTTGCTATTTAAATACCTAATCAATTTTATCAGAAATCAGGTTCATTTGTCAAAAGGAATTATTGAATTCGATGTCAACATTTTATACACAGTTTTTGGTGTACACTATTACGTTGCAACGTTTTGAAGAGTAATTTGCTGTATCAGTGTTTGGATTTTTTCACACTATGTTATCTATATTATTTATTCTAATTGGGACAGAGTGATTTAAAACACCATGCAAAGAAAATATAACGCGTTGTGGGAAAATCATTGTGAATCAAGTCGCTTTTCATTTAAAACGAAACACAGAAATTATTAATTTTTATAAAACATCTTATTCTCTTTCGTGTAATAATTTAGTGTTATTGAAAACTGATTTCAAATAAGATACTACGATCAAAAGAGGGGCTATAGTCTTACAAACCGAAACACACGATTTCCAATAATCCAAATCACAAGAAATGGACAATGAAATCTTTTTCCCTGCTTCAATATTTACACACGCGTACACAAGAATACATTACGACCACCTAGACTAAATTGAATTTCAATGAATCAAACTACCCCAATAATTGTTCCATAAACCTCTACCAAAGAAACGAGTATAATTAAAATATCAATTTCCTATAAAAATGGACGACTCGTAGCCATCTCGATTTTCCCGAGCCCGATGAAAGGGGGAGCTAGAGCTCGGTTCTGAAGAAATTACGAGCCTCGGGGGTGCCGTGAACCCTTCTCAGATTCCTGAGAAGCTACAGGTAGGATATTCGTGCACGAATGGAACGGTTTGACGCCGATGAAGAGGGCAAACACGACAACGACTTCAGACGAGATTCCCCTGAACGAACGGGGCCCTGAAGAGGGATCGCTGCTAACAAGGGCCCGCTTATTATTTCAAGTGCCACTATACACTTTCGCGAACAGATCGAGTGACATTCGATTTTCATCGACAGACAAATAACCACAGCCTTTTACCATGATCTCGTTAAGGTAATCATGATAATTACTAGCATTACAAAAAATGGACATTCTTCTTGCTCACGAGCTAAATAACTCTTTTCGCGAATTCCAAGTATTTTCTTCTCGTGCAGGTAACGTAAATAATCGAAATTAATTTAATACCTTTACCTTTTAAATTTCTGTGTTGTAACTGTTTTCCAAGTAAAGTCAAAGTATCGCGTCAATTATTAGTAGCCCCCTTCGCGAGTATCAATATTATGGTATTATATAAATCACAAATTATTTAAATTTGAAACAAGCAAAAGCTATTTTAAAATTTCCAAAATATCCAAAACCTATAAGTATCCCCGAAGAAGTTAACAAGCCTCAAATATTCCTTGCACCTAATCCATGTCGATTCACCCAGCAACACGAAGGAAAGCACTCGAGCAGCATTATCAATTAAAAATTAAAACCGCGGGCAAAGTAGACCGCACTATAGGTACCCGATGCTATCAGCTTACACTTACGCTGTTACTAAGCCGCCATCTTCACTGTCGCAGAACTTAATAAAGCCCCTTTGATTCGACTGAAAAGTGCCATTCTGCCGAGCGCTTTGCTAAACAGGGAATCCAATTACGTGGAGAGAATTTATTACCCAATTCTCCCATCGCGTCCCGCGAATCTCAAGGTGCAGAAGTTAATTATCCAATTAACCACCTTGAGAGTCTGCAATCCGAGCGCCAGCTACAAACTACCCGCCCGAAAATATAGCGCGGACCATACATCCTTCCATTACGGGACGTAGCGTTCGCTTTGCCCCAAGGAGCTGCTCGAACAGGCTGAAACACGACACCCTTTAATCTTTCTCATTACGTTATAATAGAATCCCTTTGTGCCGTGATTATCTTTCGAAGTGGCCGCCTGACTCCTATCGCAGCGTGGCGTAACGTGCGCGGCCACGCGATTCCGTTCCGCGAGGAATTCGGCGTACACCTCCGTTCTGGGCCTCCTTTTGCCCGCGGTGACAGCGTTAATTCGAACATCGTGCTGCCAGGGGGTGGGAGCGGGCAAAAGCAAAATAGGGTCTGACGTTTGAAGAGCTGGCTACAGGGTCCGGTTTCAAAACGGAAATTCGCTGAGACGCGCGCGTTTACCGTGGGGATAATGCGAGGCCCGCGTAGCTCTTTCACCCTGACAGCCGAGCAGTGAATGCTGTTCCACTGACCTTTCGAAAGATGAAGAAAAAGGGCTGTGATTGGATCACGTTGGAGAGGCTCTTTGAGGAAGGATGGGCCACGAAGTTTCAGCTATGGGTGGACGTATTTACTTAGAAGTGAATCGGTGGAGGCAGAAGTGCGGTGTAGGAGTACGGAATTATCTATAAAGCTGTATTAAGGGATCTCGAAGAGATGTAGAAGATGAACGTTGGGGAGATATAGCTTTCTTTGTGTGAAAATGGCGGGTGCAGGGTTATTCGATAAAAGTTGAACTTTTTTTAGGGGATCAAATCTCTGGTGTATTTGTTTTGCAGGAAGATACTTGGAATATTTAAAGTGCCGTGTAAGGTCAGGTGTTCAATTTTGGACGTGAAAGTTGATAACATATAGGTATGTTAACCCTTTGCGGGCACACGGGGTGTATCGCACCCCAGGCAATTTTTGAAGCACATCTATCTTCCCATGATTGTTTCTAAATACGATTTCGACAGGAGACTTTAATTTAACAATCAACGCATCTATCAAACAGAAAGTTCCTACACGTGTATTAATATCCCCAACTACAGT